>VDFB02271358.1:743049505-743176511 GCA_007258455.2 Sequoia sempervirens | reverse complement strand
ATTGAATTAGGTCTCTTTTAGGGAGTCTAGTTTGCATTCAACTTTCCATTACATTTAAGGGTTTTAGGATTACATATTTTACATTCTTTAAATCTAAAAAAAAAAAAAAAATTAGTCATATTGCATATCATTTACATAGTATCCATTTGCATTTGAAAATTGAAACAAAATTGCATATATCAAACTAGCTTTTCTAGGTTGTCATTTTATCACATTTTGCACTTGCATTCCACATTGAATTCATAGAAAAAACAAACTGAAACTTCTTGTAAGAAAAAAAAATCTTTAAACCACTATAAATCACTAAAAAATCTGTAAAAAAATTATAAATCAAAACCCTCACCTAGGACCAATTCACCCTAGCGCAAATGAGTCCCTGGTCAAGGTCACATTCTAATTTTTTGGGCATTAAAACATTCATTTTTGCATTCCTTTTCACTATGTTCAGATTTATGTTACTATTTGTAGATTTTTTGTTTCATTAATTTGATCTGATATAGCTTAATTTGATAAAGTTCATGTATTGTGTGATTTCAAAATTGCATTTACAAGACTTCATTTTTAGATTTTTGCATAGTGTGATCAACAAATTACCTTGTTTAGAATCTAAAAATTTCATTTTAGGTCATTGCATTGCATTTTACCCTCTTTCCATTTTAGGTTGGCATTGAGTTTGTAAAACTTGTATGAGATTTACAACTTGGTGTCCTATTAGCAATACTACTGTAAGACATAGTTTAAGACTCATGTCATCCAGAAATACACTATTCGTTATGGATCTTGGGTTTACTAAATCTCTTTATAATATTGTTGATAATCAACCCCCTATGGATCATAGTATGCATACCTCATTTCCCATCACTTCCTTACCTACAACTAATGTTCACGATGTTGATAATACCATCCCTACCATGACTAGCTGTACTCAATCTTTAGGGTATACTCCAAGCCAAGGTGGAACTTCAATTCCTCCTTCTATAATACCCATATCTATTCCAACATACACTAGTACTCATGTCACCACAAACATTCATCCTACTAGCAATATCAACACTTCCTTAGGTATTTCCATTGGGAATCCTTCTAGCTTTGTGTATTCACATATCATATATCCTCAACCATCCTCCCTCACAAATTGACAATTTACTCACCTTCTGCATACATACACCACTCCACCTTATTCACCTACATCTTACAATACCAACAATTATCCCATCATTAACACACTTTTGCAAAACATGTTAGTCCTTCAATAATAAATTGCCATCCTAAATCAAAACATCAATGGTCAACCTTCACAATACATCAAAATCAACTCATTATCCCTGGAGATGTTGAGAACAAAAAATGCCACAAGGTATAGAAGTTCCTAGATTCAAGAAATGTGTTGGGAAAGAAGGTCATGTTAGCCATGTTTCTACTTTTACAACCCTATGTAGTGATTTCATCCTTGAAGATAAACTCTTGGCTAAACTATGAACCCTAGATCCAGGTTTAAGGATACTACTTTAGAGTGGTAATTCTCCTTATAAAATAATTCAATTGGTTCATTCAATGATCTTATTGATACCTTTTATAACTACTTCCACATTCACATGGGTCCCAAGATGACCCTAGCTGATTTAATGACATGTAAAAAGAAGGATGAGTAAAAGGTTACTTATTTCATAGCATGATATCAAATGCTTTATTCATAAATAAACATTAAGATTCTTGATGTCAACCTTCAAAAAAAGTTTATTTCCAATTTACAAAATAAAATCCAAACCAAACATGAGATGTTAAAATTCCCATCCTTCACACTGTTATGCACAACCCTTCATAACTATCAAAATTCATTTTATGGTTGTGATGTGAAAATTCCCCCTAGGCATCCTAAAAAGTATGAATCTACACCTCAACATAGTTACCAACCTTACAACAAACAAAATAAGGGATTTTTAAAGTTTATTTCCCTTCAACCAAATCAACAAGCTAATAACTAAGTGGCTACTATAAAGAAAACAAATCCCATTTCCTTTTTGGATAGGAATAGAAAATTTACCCCTCTACCCGATACCTTTCATAATATCATGCTATACCTCATGGAAAAGAATATGATTTCCCTACCTCCTATCAAAGCTCCTAATCCTAATAATCCATTACCCTCAAACTACAAATCATATGCTTATTGACATTACCATTGACAAAATGGACATGATACATAATATTGTAAGCATCTTAAACATCTTGTGCAAAACCTCATTGATTCTAATTATCTTCAAATTGGAGGTTTGAATGATCAAGATAATAAGTTTGTAGCTCCTCCTAACCAAAACTTGCAAATATTTACAAATCCCATGCTGAAACACACTATTTCATTTTTCAAAGCTAGTGATACAAAAGAATGATGTGATGAATGTTGACACAGATGATGAAAACACAAAAGATAACTATGAGGAATAAATGATTAGAATGGTGTTGTTTATTGAAGCTAAACCTCATAAGGTCCAAACAAAAATTCCCCTTGAAATTTCTTTCTCACAAAATGACATAATCAAGCATGCACCTGATGGTCCTCTTTACATAGCTCGAAGAATCAATGAAAAGCCTACAAATTGGTTATTAATTGATCTCGTTTGTGTCAAGAAAGTGATCACTAAATAAAAAAATTATGTGAATGAAATCTACCAAGATACATATGAAAGACTGAAAGCATGGAGAAAAATGTTCAATGGTTTTTCTTGCCCTATGATTGGCTCAATAAATCTTCCTCTAAAATTCAAGCCAAAAACATTAAATATCTCATTCACCATCATCCCATCATCTAACCAATTTCGTGTGAAGTTCGGCTATCCATGGATTCACTCCTTGAATGTCATCCTGTCGATTGTTCATAAATGTCTAAAGTTTCCCTTTGGCAATCAGATATTTACTATGCATCATAGTGGCTTTAATCATGTGTCTTACCATGGGAATTTTTCATTGGATTCCTTTTGGACCGAGCCTATTGAACCTATTAGACCTCGCCAGGACTAATTTTCAAAATCAAATTAAAAGTTTAAGGAAAAGTACATAACGAAATTATCTCTTAGAAATATGCCTCAACCATGATTGAGCCACCCATCCTTGACAAAACCATGATTGAACAAAAAGCCCTTCCAAATATCCAAGAGCAACCTACGAAAAATCCTTCTACCATTTCCTATTTAAGAGACCACAAGGCAATCAAATGAATCTCGTTGTGCCTCCAAAAGTCAAACAAGTTTACAAAGCCAAAGAGAAAGTGGTTGAACAACCTCCCATGGTTCCTTTCGTTCCTCCCTTAAGGGAAGAAAAGAAACATGTGGATGAAAAACCCACTCATACATAATCACAAATTGACAATAGATTGAGAATAAACTAAAATGCTAGAGAGCGTAGGCGTAGATGTCGTGCTATTGCTCATATGTTACAAACTAAAGAAGAAAAGAGGAACATAAAAAATAAAAATACAAACTTACTTGAAGAAATGCATGATGAATCTATACCTTCATCACAACATAAACAAGAAGCTTCCAGAGACATTATCATTCAACTTCCTATTATGATTAATTTAGATGATGATATTGATATTGCAAGGATTGATGAACAAGTTCATAATGAGTTGAATTCATTGTTATCCTCTTCTATAAGCTTAAATGATGATAAGAGTGTTGAACTTGGTGCTTGTCCTAGTTCAGCACTTTCTATTGTCCCTTTGGCTATTTTTCTTCCTTCTATATATACTGATCAAGATTGCAACACAGACGGACTTCTATAGGTTGAATCGCATGTTCCTTACTATTCTTTTGCACTCTTTTCTTTTTCATGTTTCTTTATGTGATTACATGTGTGTAATGTGATCCCTTGTACTGATTTGTTTGATGTATCTCTTTCTCTCTTTGTGCATTCCTTAATTTTTACCGACATTCTTCTCTATGTTGTAAATTTTTTATCTTTTTCACTTGTCTTGTGTTTTCCTTTTGGGGATAATGGAAAGAATTGAGAAATTTAGGTTTATTCCATGTTGACTTGAAAGCATTTTTCTTTTATTTTTCTCTCTATATGTCATTCTTCCAAATCTATGAGTATTTGGAAAATGATGACATTTCTGAGCTCTATAAAAACATTGTAGAAAAGATATACTGGTTGTGAATCCATAGATCATTTATGTATTTTTGGGGGCAACCCCTCCTATTTTCATGACATAACTTCATTTCAGAAACATATGACTTGGTATAGGGCTTTCGAAGGAATCTCTCATGTCTTAGGATTGTATATTGGCTAATTTTTAAAGAAATTTCTCAAAGGAATGGTGTTAGAAACTACTTTAAAGTGGGGGCATACATTGATAATATCTTTTGACATTTCTCATGTTTCATGATGTGAATTTCATTTTTCTTATGATGCATCCATTTCTTGGTGGTTTCATTGGGTTTGATGTCCTCCAAGAGTGTGATATTTCTTAGTGTATGGCTTTCTCTCTTAGTGGTGATACAACGCACTACATTCCCTAAGTTGTGAATCTTTTACTCTTCACTTGTCCTCTCTTGGAAACATGAGGCACGATGTTCCCTAAGAAGAAGACCTTATAAAAACTAAGCAAACTCACTTTGAATAAAAAAATTACTAGAATTATTGTTCATAGGTGTTTAGCATAACACAACTTGTTAGCCTTATAAAGCTCAAAACCATAAATTCAAGGCCACTAAGAATAACACACCTTTCTTCCTTGTGGAGCCTTGCTTTTTTCATAGGTGTTTAGCATAACATAGATTGTTAAGCCCTATGAAGTTTAGACCTCTAAATTCAAGGCCACCTAGCATAACACACCTTGCTTTCCTATGGAGCCTTGCCTAACATTGTGACACCTTGTTGAAGTTTTCAGGAGGATAGCTTTGATATGGTATGGGAGCATCATATGATTTTCTCATTTTCCACCCTTTTGGGATACTCACCTAGTGGACAACCTAAGGTTCCACTACTCTAGAGTGAGCGTGGAACAAAACAAAATTGATGGATTAGATGTTTTTCACGCCAATTAGATCATCTAGGCTTGATCTTCTTGATATTTGATGATGTATGATTGTGTATCTTTTTCATTATTGCATACATAAGCATCTTGAATGTTTACTTTAGCACAAGTTTGACATGGGGTCATCCTCTCACTAAAGTGGGGGAAAAATATAGTATAGGAAAAAGTATACCTTTTTCACACTTAATTTGGAAATAATTAATAAATTAATGATCTTAATTATGCCTTAATTTAGTGTTGTAATATGTATTTTGTATTCGAATTAAGTTTAGGGCCCTTTAATTGAAATGGACCTAATTGTGCCTTTTTCTTGCTGTTGTAAGGTGTACCTTTACACTTTCACACTAATCTCGGGCTTTATTAATTAATTAAGGTTAATTTTCCTTAATTATCCCCTTTAATTAAAATCCAAACCTAATCAAATGAAAATTTTGAGGGATTAAACCTAACATTCATAAATTCCATTACACAACACTTAACTTTGGAAGATGTGTGTCCTAGGTAAGTGACCTAGGACCCATTCACCCTTAGACCTATGACCCTATTTTTAAATAATGTTTAACACTGTCTGATGTGTGTCTTAGGTAAGTGGCCAAGGACTCTTCTTCCAATGGTGAATGGGTCCTCACTTAGACCTAGGACCCCTCTTTGAAATATGATTTTGGTGGTATTTTTTAATGATTTCAAATCTACAATTCAATGTCGACTTGTGATATTTGAATTTTGGGAATTAATGTTAAAATATGTATAAATACAAGATTATTTCACTAAGTTCATCCTAGAAATTTATCCTAAGATCCTATCAATTTCAAGTTGATTCAAGCATTCAAGCAACTTTATGCACAAGTCCTAATAGTAAGTGTACATGAGATCAAGAGAATTCAAGAGCAATTTCAAGGCATTCAAGGGAATATTTATAGAAGATTATTACAGCAATCAAAATTCATTCATCATGTCAAAGATGTATTGAATCATGCATGTTGTTTGAGCTAATATGGTGATGTAGTGCTCACAATCTAATCAAGCATATCAAAGGCATTGTTTCACATAAAGTTTCATGATCAAGATCTACATTTGTTGAGGCCACTTCATGCTAGTTTGCATATTTGTTATCCAAGATTCAAATAAGGTTTGGTGAGTTGTTACATCTTGTTGTTCATTCACCATACCTTCATGCTTTTTAATTTTATTTTAAGGTTTAATTACCAAAATGGGGTTTGACCATGGAAAACACCCATTCCCTAACAAAAAACATTTTTCTCTCTTTGATGTGTGATTGTAGATTTTAGGTCAAAGATCAATTGAAGAGAAAAAATGAAGAAAGTTGCAAAGTTGTCAAAGACGCAAGAAAATTTTTCAAATCATGGAAATTCCTCTACAAAATTTATATATGGTTTTTTGATAATGAACACCTGGAAGATTTGGAAGTGCAAACTAAGCAGAACATAACACAAAAAGTGTTTTCCAGAAACCTTGGCCAGGACCCATTTACCAAGGGAAAATAAGTCCATAGTGAGGTTTGAAAAAGCATATTTGGTGACAAATACACATCATTCTCACCTTTCTAGATCTGCATTTTGATATTTAGATCTATTATTTTTTTAGTTCTATTCTTTATATCTTGCATTTTGAATGAAATTAGAGAAATAGGTCCATCATACCCCCTTTGCTATCATTTCTTTTTGGTGAACATATTTTTCTATGTTTAAAAAATTATCTGCAAGAATCCATTATGATTAATCATGTCGAATTATGAACATGTATTGAGTTATCCTCTACATGCTAGCTACGTCAATCTATTATGTTTTGGGAGCTAACCTTTTGCAAGTCTATCGAACAATCAATGCATCGATCAATCCATATTTATGGCAACTTGTGGTGTGGAATCACTTCATCAAGGATTTCACATCATGGAAAAATGATCATTTATCATTTATCATTTCAGTCAATTATTGCTTAGGCCTCTACCTATAGTAATGGAAAAGTAGCCTTTTTCTTGGTTGATATGATAATTGACATTAAAACTGAATTAATGATGTCTTGGAGTGGTGTTGCAATATGTTGTAAACATTCACACTATTCTAGGACCTTTATTTGAGTAAAACATGCCTTAATTGGTCCTTTGCAAAGGTGTTGTAAAGTTTTGTAATATACTTTCACACTTTTCTAGGACTTATTTGCTTAATTAAGCCTAATGAGCCCCTTTCTAAAAAAAATATGCATAATGCATACGTTTTTAAGTATTGTAAAGTGTTTTAAGGAACTTTCACATTTATCTAGGTGGTCCTAATTCATTGCGGTCAAGTGGAGTTATTAAAGCCCTTTCGGGCCTTAATTTTGACCTCCCGAAAATCTTTCCTAACAAGCATAAATTAAATACCAAATTATTTCATTGAGAAAAATTTGGTCTTGGTAAGTTGAGCCAAGACCCATTGACCCTTGATGGTAAATGGCTTCTCCCTTAATAGGACCCCCCTTTCTCAGTTGATTTGGAATGGGTATTTTTCCTTCTTTCAGCTCCTCAAAGCTTGGTCCTAGAAACTTAGCCAAGACCCATTTGCCTTTGGTGGCGAATGGGTCCTCACTTAATGAGACCACTATTTTTGAATTTCATTCTTACAGGAAATTAATTATCTTTCTTTCCATAACTAGTGTTGGCCTTAATTATTTGAATTTTAGGGTTAATCTCTAGATTTAGTATAAATAAGGGGTTAATTGACATAGTTTCATAATAAGACTTTCAAGCATTCAAGTATTTAGGCGATCAAGCATTCTAGAGCATTTCAAGAGCATTCATAAGGCATTTCAAGGGAGATTTCAAGTGTTTATTGCGGTAATTCAAAGTCATATCATCATGTCAAGGGTGTAATGCACTCATGTGTGTTGAGCTAAGAAGTTAATGTTGCATTGAGGATCCATTTACAAAGCATCATCCTACATCCAAGATCTAGATTTTTCATGGCCACTCCAAGATTGTTTGCAGATTTGATTCACAAGACATAATCCAAGGTGGCATCATTTACATTATTTCATGTTCATGCTTCCTTTCATAATTTGGTTTAATTACCTAGATAGCGGGTTTGACTAAGGCAAACTCCCATTCACTAAAAAATCAAGAATTTTTCTTTCCCTTGAGTGTGTGATTGTAGATTTACAGGTTAAAGATCAAGTTGAGCAAGATTTGGAGCAAAATTTTCAAAGTTGCAAAGTTTCTAAAGTTGTCATTCGAAGTTCTAGATCATGGAAAGAGCTCTATAGAATTAACCGCAGGCTTCCAAAACATGATAAACATGATTTCAAAATTGCAAAAATTAAGGTATAAGATCCTAAAATCAGTAATTTGAAACCCTAAAGGACCCATTCGCCCCCAAAGGTGAATGAGTCCTCCATAGGTCAAACAATTTGCTGGCTAGGTACACATGTTTTTATGCTCTAAAAACATCTCCCATAGTTGCTATAATAGTTAGGTTGCATTTCTAGTTGTTATTAGCATATTATTTTACATAATTTAAGTGATTAAGGGCTTTGAAAAATAAGTGATCCATCTCTTTTTCCCACACATTAGGGTGGATCCTATTTTCACCCTAATCATTTTTGGTGAACCCGACTCATTCAACATTGCAATTTTCTAAATTTTAGAGTCTTTCATTGCATTTTAAGTTAAAATATTGCATTCATTACATATAGATTTGTATTGAATTAGGGTTTCTTCTTTTGCATTGAAATATTGCATATCATATAGTATTTAGATTTGAATTTTTTTGCATCTTTCTAAATCTGAAAAATTACAAAAACAAATAAGTCATTTTGCATGTGAAGAGAATGCATGGAACCAATCCATTTTTCATGATGATCATCCATTTTTGAAATATCATCTCAAATAGGAGGCCATATCATAGGCCTGAGAGTATGCAAACAACAAAATAGTCTGAGAACCCTCAAGCTTTGCTTTACAAAACATTGTGAGAACTCATCATGGGAAGCTAAAAACCGACGTGCATGTTCACATATGTCTTGTGAGTATGTCTACCAAGGGGTTTGGCATGAAAATTAACTCACTCCAAATTATGACCCTCCAAAGTAGGTCACTTGGGCAGATTTTTCAAGTGCACTTTTGAGTGTGCAAAGAAAAAATTTCAATATGGGCACTTCAAATTTGAAAATTTTGAAGGTGCCATCATGACCAAAATTTATAGACGGATATTAATAAGAGTAACCATGATAAGTCTATAGTGGATAGGTTTGGTGACAGAAGCATTATTAAGGGGTGGGAAATGCATGCGAATATTTTCAGCCTTATCCTAATACAAATAGTGGAAAATAATGTTTTTGAATGAGGAAAGTATCAACCCAAATTTTAGTGGCCTGAGGCCACCAAGTAAAGTTGAAGCCTGGTTAAATTGCAAGGTGCATATTGATAACTTGTACCTTAGGGGAAGGCTTCAGACTAGCGAAGATGGGATCTCCTGGTTTAGTTCCTTGTGACCTATGTAAAACTATATATATATGTTGGTTGTCTTGGTTTTGTCCTATGTTTGATCTACTTCACCCACGATTCTGGGATCTCACCATCCATGCAAGAGGCATGTGTCCCCAACAAGAGCCACTGATGGAACCCCTCAAAAAAATCTCTTAGTTCCAATTTAAAATTTTGTAATACTTTGTTAGGACCCTCATTTTTGGCTTAGGGTTATGTTCTTCATCACTATTTTAGGGTTTGAGTTGCCTAAACCCCTCATAGTTAACCTATGAGTCCAAAAACCCTTGGCCATTTTAATTTTGCATTGACATGATGTTCCCGATATCCAGTCATTTGAGTTGTCTCTTATGCCATTAAAATCATTGTGTTCATCGACCCCTGGGTTAGGTTTGTCGGTCATCTTAATGCATTTTTAGTGTTCAATTTTTCTTATGGTCAGGCTTGATTTTTGTACTCATTGACTTAAGTCTTAAGCCTTCGTTCTTAAGGTTCAAGTTCTCATCAGCCTAGAAGTGGCCTCCTTTTTAAATTACCTTATGTGGTATGTGCAAAGTTAGGCTTTCACACTGGCTATTTGATCATCAAGGGTTGATCAACGTTGTTCCTCATGTGCCCATATTGTTTTGTTCCTTATTATTCACACAGGTTGTCAGGCTTTAGCCACATGTCTAGTGCACTAGTGGGCCCAATATCCTTAGTAAAGATAGTTGGCCCCATTAGAGGAAGATTTGAGGAAGATCATTGGCTGACATTGACATGGCCACATCTAGGGCACTCCCCATGTGCCTGTGTTGGTTTATTTCATATTATTTTAAAATATACAAGATAGTAGGTGATGGCCATATGTCATGTCTAGTGATGGGACTAGTGTTTTCAAAAGCTAGCAAACATAGCTTTGAGAAAGATCAGTGATGGAAAATGCAACACATGTTCTCATCAGGACCATTCCCTATGTGTCCGCCTATCTTATGCATGAAGGAGAGATAATCACACAGGCTAACAGGTAGGGTGACATATGTCAATTTTTATGGGACCCGTCAGGCTTTGAAGATGACATGTATTTCTAGAGAATAGAGACCGATGGTTGAATGACAGGTGACATTCGTTGATCCTGACCACTCTAAACCATCCCACTTGTGTCCCATGTTTTTTGTGAGCAAGCGGGCAAGTGCCACCTAGAATATTTCAAAGGCTCAGATGAATTTATATGGAGATAAGGTGCTGCTAAAATATTGGCCAAGACTATTCAAAGCTAAAAATGACACTAAATTAGAACTGATCCTTGGGAACGCATAAGAATTTTGGGAAATATTTTTATGGCCATCAAATTTTTTAGGTGTTGGTACATGTGGGAAGGTGAAATTGAATAAGGTAGGGTATGGGCTGATATTATAATCATGATCACTCCTCGTCAACTTATTATGAT
Source organism: Sequoia sempervirens (assembly GCA_007258455.2). Classification (NCBI taxonomy): domain Eukaryota; kingdom Viridiplantae; phylum Streptophyta; class Pinopsida; order Cupressales; family Cupressaceae; genus Sequoia; species Sequoia sempervirens. The sequence continues at coordinate 743,165,570 of VDFB02271358.1, read as the reverse complement.
GAATTGTAAGTAAATTAATCCCTATAGGAAAGCGGGTAACTGTGACACGACAGGGTTGGTTAAACACTAAGTGTGTGGTTAATATGCAAACTAAGTGGATATTTATCTCAATTGAGTTTTCTTGTTATGCAGAAGTATCAGCTGCATGCATTTAATTTTGTCATCCTAATTGATTATCAGTTGATTCACTTCAAGGTATGATTGACGATTGAGGTTCAAAATCAAGGTAATTGATTGCCTGCATTCTCATGCAAGTTTTCATGGAAATTTAATATAGATGCTCTCCTATTGCTCTATTTAATGAAGATCACCCGCTTGTTATTCTCACTATTTGATTGTTTGAGAGAATGAAGAGTTTGAAAGTGTGTGAAGTTTTCTGAAGTAGTTGCAGAATTTGAGCTTGTTATTGCTAAGTTGGGTGGTGTCTTTTTCCTAAGGGAAATTTGATAAGTTGTTAAGGCAGGAAATGGGTAAGGTAAGTGTGTTTGTCAGCCTAGTTTGAAGGTCTAGGAAACTCAACTCTCTTGAGTCTTAGGGTGATTCTCCCTAGAGTGAGCAAGATATGTCTGAAATCCCTGTGACTCCAAAGAAGAAAGCAACATCTATCAAGAAGTCTACACAAGGTATTCTCAAGCGTGCTTATCATCTAAGAAGTTGAATTATCTTGGAGGAATTGGTCAAGGGTAAGGAGAAGAAAATTGATAGGCCTAAAAGGGAAGCTGCAAGAAATAATAAATATCACTGAGCTTATATGGGACATCATCATTCTTGAAGTATAGGATGATTCTTCTGAAAGAGGATATCAAAATAATTCAAGTTACCACTAGTATCTCATAGCCATGACTAATTTGATTCATTCTAAGGATGAGGTGGTAATGGCTACTCTACTTTCAATAAGGACATCGAGCGGGTGTACTTACTTTGCTACTGACAAGGCAAAGTAACATCCCATTCCCTTTCTGAGATGGTGCTCAGTTTTTGGTCCTTTTTGGTACCTTGTTGCAGTGTGGGTCTTTGTTTATTTATTCCTTTAGTGTGGATGGTGACACCTCCTAGTTCAGTGTAAACTTGTATGTTTTTTATGGTGTGATGGCAACACTTTTTAAGACTAGTGGGTTTTCTCTAACTAACAATTTTTTGGGGTTTTGTTTTTTCACCTAACTTTGTCCTACAAATGATTACTTGTAACTAATTGGGAAATATTTTCACATTCTAGTGAAATTCATTTTGAAATTAAAGTGAAATGTAGGTGTAATTTAGCCCGATGCTTGTTTCTACCTTGTCATATAAAAGGGATTTCAAGGCTGATTACAAGGGAGGTCAGTAGGTAGTTTCCATTGAAGGGGTTATACACAAAGACAAAAATGGATACTGAACTTTCTAGTAGTGTTTTTTTAGGGATATAGTTAGTCAATATGTATATGGTTTTACGATAATGACAATGATAGTATGTATACTAGAATAGTATAAAGTTTCTACATATTACTCTCCTATGTATAGGTTATGTAGACTATGCATAATATAATCAATGATTATCTTATGTCTTTGTTGGTCTCCAATGGATGTGTTGGCCTATTCTTTCTTATCACTTCAATGAATGTATGTAAATTCTTGAATACAACAATGGGTTTGAAATAAATCATGTATGAGGATGCTAGTAAGAAGTGAATTGTGGAAATGATAAGTGGGGATATTGTAATGTAATATTTTCTAGGCTTTGGGTATTGTCAAATATAAAATTGTTATCTAGTCATGTGGGTATTAGGTTTGACTCCATTCCAAGAATATGGCAATAGTTTAGCAAAGTAATTATATACTCCAGTTGTGGTAACCAATTCAACAACTGATCACAAAAACTATAATCAACTTGTAATTTTCTTTCTAGTTGTCTGTGAATCTTAAAGAATTACATTTTCTCTTGTTTAAGTTAATCATTGCCATGAAGGTTAGCAAAATATTTAGGGTATTGTGTCTATCAAATGTTTAAGGAGAATCATCTGTTTATTTTGTGTTTGATACCTACACACACCAGTAATTGTAAACACAATATTTAGGATTACCCTTCTAGGTTTCATAGAGCCTGAAGTGAAGAAGTGAAAAACCCTAATTTAAGTGTTGGCCAATCCTTACCCTTACTAATAATTGAATATTGGCAAGTACATAGGTATGTCGTAAGAATAATTTTGGTTCTAGAAAAATAACCAACAGATTCTAAAGCCCAAGCAAACACAAAAAGAAAAGGTAGCAAAAAGAATTTACACACAAAACACACAGCCTCGCCTCTTTATTTTCTGATAAAAATAAATCATTTATATATGACTTCTCTTTATAGAGGATTTTCATTACAATTCTAAATATAGGTCATGCATGCAGCTCATGCAAACATTGCATGTTCCTCATGCAAACATTAAACTATAATAGTTTTCCTAAAAAAAAGACTACAGATAGTAACATGCAGACAAATAAATTTGTGTGGAATTTCCAACACACCCAGGCAGAGAAGTGATACATAGGCTCTGATACCAAGGTGAAAGATAAATACTTAAACTTTTATTTGATGAACGAGAGATGCATTTATACAAGGAGATATCCAGTTGAGGAGTAACTGAAACTATGTAACGAAATACAATAGAAGGAAGAATACATGTCATATCTGATTGATAGTTAATATATATGCATAATATTGCTACATTTTACATAATATCTAATCAAGATATTTTTTACATTGTTTATTAATTGATGTTATTATGTGTGTTTTTTCTAGTGAGGAGAGCAACAACAAGTTCATTTTCTCTAGAGAGATATTCTTCAAATAGAAGAGAAGCTCTTTTAGCAATTCTAGAGAAGAATTCATCTATCGATCTTTCATTTCCCAAATAAGGCTCCAAAATACTCTCAAACCCTGCTCTATACATATTTGCGACAAATCTTCCAATCATAATCTCTTTCCCTCTCTCTAAATGTTCCACAGGATATAGAGGAACTCCTCCCACAATTTCTAGGCTCTTAATTGCAAATGATCCCTCTTTCTTCACAACACTCTCCACCTCTTCTAAACATGGAGCAAACCAAGGCATATTAAATGATTCCCATTTCTCTTTTTCAATAATACCCTGCCAATGTAAAATTCTCGTTAGATCCCAAGAACTACTATCTAATATAATTTAAACTGCTATAAATTTTTAATTAAACTTTGACCATCACTCATGTTTACAGTCAAAAGGCCATGTACTTGCATACACTCTTATTACCCTATAACTATAAACGTTGATAACTGTCAGAATTTCACCTCTAAAGAAGCAATTGTGCTGGAAAATCGTGATACGGTGTGGAAAAAGCAGTAGTTATATGTTATTGAGAAAAGAAGTGAGCAGACTAAGAAAAAAGAAAAAATGAGAGAGTATGCATTATTTCAACCTCATTGACTAGCTCCTCAAACGCATGTTCTAGGTCGCATGTAATATAACCTAATGCTCCTTGCTCCTGCATTATTTGGGTGCCTGCCTTACGACCCGGCAGGGTTATAAACACGCATCCCCCATCAATCATCTCCTCTGTGTGAAAATTCTATTGCAGTTACTGATTATTAATCTCTTATCTAATACATAGATTATTTGACTCTGAAAAATTAATTCTCAGCAAATATCGAAAAATAACACAACTGCAACTTCACCAATAAAACTCACAAGAATAGAGAAGAAAACATTCACAATAATGAACACAATATTTTTGGACAAATTGTCCGTGGAAAAACCCCGAAGGGAAAACCACTACTACAGATGAGGAATTATATTAAACTTCAGCAAAATTAAGGAATACAAAAACTGCTTGCCTCTTACTGGCAGAGCTCCGGCAATATTCTTCTCCGAAATTCTTCCCTCAATTTCTCCTGCTGAAATTCCACAGCTGCTATCCCCAACGCTAACACTGCGCCCTTGCTAACACTGCAAGACTATTTGCTCTCACTACAAATTTACTTGCTATCACTGCAAGTCTTTATCAACTCTATACTTGTGTGTTCTCCAAATGCCCATTGATCCCCTTTTATACTTTTCTCATTGGAAAACCAATGGCCATGATTTAATCTCAATCAATGGCTAAGATTAAATAGACTCTAACAACCCTAACTAACTGGATTCTAGAAGTCTCTAGGGAAATCAATTTATTTAATTACATAATTATCTAGACAACTCAGCCCTTTCTGGAGGTCTCTAGAAAATAATTAAATAATTAAATAACACTACTTGGGAATGGAGACACCTGTCCAAGCTACATAAAAATCAACACTCCCTCTTAGCGAGGAAGGTGTTCTGCATGACACCCAACCTATCTCTGAAGAATATGAATTTCGCCTTCCCCAATGCCTTAGTCAAAATGTCTGCTACCTGCTGATCTGTAGGTATATACTGTAGCTGAACAATCCTACGCTGTACACAATCTCTGATGAAATGATATTTGATGTCTATATGCTTAGACCTATCATGAAACACCAGATTCTCAGTCAACTTGATGCAACTCTGATTGTCATAGTGTATCACCGTAGTCTCAACCCTCTAACCAAACAAGGCCACCAGCAACTTCCGAAGCCATATCGCCTCACACATCGCCATGCTAGCTGCTATGTATTCTGCCTCTGCAAAACTCAAAGCCACAGACTTCTGCTTCCTGCTATACCAAGAGACAACTCCTGATCCCAAGCTAAAGCAACACCCTGAAGTGCTTTTCCTGTCCGTTGTACTGCCTGCCCAATCTGTCGTCAGTATAGCCTATCAACCTGATACCATCACCTCGAGTATATCTGATCCCATACTCGATTGTACCACGCAAATACCGCAACACATGCTTTGCCGCCGTCCAATGTACTCTCTTCGGCTCCACCATGAACTGACTAAGAGAGTTTACTGCAAAGGATATATCTGGCCTGGTGTTGACCAAATACATGAGAGACCCAATCAACTGCCTGTATAAGGTGGGGTCTACATCCTTCTCCCTGGATGTCTCTACCTTCTTCCAATTCATGATCATAGGAGTAGACATGGCTCTGCAATCCTCCATCTCGAACCTCCTCAAGATTTCGATGCAGTATTTCCCTTGTCTAAGGAAAATCTCTCCATCTGTCTGCCATACCTCCATGCCTAGAAAGTAGTGCATAAGCCCCAAATCCTTCATCTCGAACTCTGCTGCGAGGTCCCTCTTGCTTTCCTCTATGAGCCCTAGTGAACCTGTTAAAAACAAGTCATCCACATAAAGAACAAGAATGAGAACCTCACCCCCAACCACCAAGTAGTAGAGGTTAGCATCCGCTTCACTCTTCACGAAGCCCATTCCCTGCAAGTATTTATCAATGCGTTCATACCACACCCTGGGAGCCTGCTTGAGTCTGTACAAAGCTCTCTTCAATCTACACGTGGGTTGTACTGCTGTGTGCCACAAAGCCCTCTGGTTGTTCTATGTATACCTCCTCTTTCAATTCACCATTAAGAAACGCCGTCTTGACATCCATCTGATGGATCTGCCATCCCATTTGTGCTGCAAGAGAGATCATGACTCGTATAGAAGTATACCTGGCCACTGGAGCAAATGTCTCCTCATAGTCAATTCCCTCCTTCTGAGAGAACCCCTTGGCCACAAACCTTGCCTTGTATTTCTCGATGCTACCATCTGCACCGTGCTTGATCTTATAGATCCAGCGTGATCCAACCACTGCCCTATCTGTTGGTCTAGGCACAACCTCCCACACATCGTTCTGCACTATTGAGGTATACTCCTCAACCATTGCATCTTGCCACACTTGCTGTTGCTGTGCAGCCTCTTGATAGCTAGAAGGTTCACTATCTACCAACTGACTAACTAATGCCATATAGTCATCATACCTGGCTGGTTGTCTCCGCTGTCTACTACTCATCCTAGGAGCTCCCACAAACTCCTGAGTATCACTTTGTGACTGTTGGTTCTTGCTACCAACTGTAGAGGATGAAGTATCAACCTCCATATCACCCTGATGCATCTCTTGGATCTGCTGCATCTGCTACTCCATACTCTGTGAATTCTCAGCACTTGAGCTTGTGCATGTACTAGTAACTGTACTTGAGTTTCGTTGTCCTTGCTCTGGTTGAACGATCCTTGGAGCTTCCACTAACTACTCACTCTAATCATCTGCTGGAAAATCTCTGGACCTCCTGAATGCCTTGTCCTCCATGAACTTGACATCACACCTAACTATAGTCCTCATGGTCCCTGGAATAAATATCCAATATGCCTTTGAGGTTTCACTGTACCCCACAAAGTACCCTCTCTCTGCAGTCTGATCTAACTCGGAACGTGTCGCACCTGGAATGTGACAATATGCCAAACTCCCAAATATCCTGAAGTGGCTGACATCTGGCTTCTTCCCTGAGAATGCCTCCTCTGGTGTCATCTTGCCCAATACCTTATGTGGAACCCTGTTTTGTATGCACACTGTTGTACTGCATGCCTCTGCCCATAAGTAACGTGGCATATCCTGGTCATACAACATAGCCCTTGCCGCCTCTGATATAGACCGATTCTTCCTCTCAGCAACCCCATTCTGTTGTGGGTTGTAAGGAACAATCCACTCTCTCTTGATTCCTTCCCTGGTACAAAACTCCTAGAACTCTTTCCCTTTGTACTCGCCTCCATTGTCTGACCAAAGAAACTTTATCTTCCTCCCTGTCGAATTCTCCACAAGAGCTTTGAACTCTTGGAAGCGACTGAAAACCTCATCCTTGGTTTTCAAGAAGTATATCCATGTCTTCCTAGAGAAATCATCAATAAAAGTAACAAAGTACTCATATCCTCTGAGAGACTTCATCGACATTGGTCCACATATATCTGAATGTACTAGATCAAAAACACCCTTGGATCTAGTGTCACTCTTTGGAAAAGTTGCTTTCGCAAACTTCCCCAACACACATCCCTTACATACATCATCATGCTCTGTGCTCACCTCAGGAACACCTGTCACAGCCTCACGAAGCATTTTAAGTGCTCCATGATGTATATGGCCCATCCTCCTATGCCATAGCTCTCCTTGATCTCTAGAATTATTGCTGCTCATCAGTGCCTTATGAGTATCAAACTGCAACCTGTAAAGCCGGCCGCTCCTAACTCCAATAGCTATGGGTGATTTCCAATCCTTGTGCTTGATTAACACACTTGCCCCTCTAAAGAGTACATTGTAACCTTTATCCTGAAGGACAGATATGGAAATCAAATTCATACCCAAGCCTGGCACATGCAACACATCATGAATGGGAATCCGCTTATCATTCTCCCTCTGAAATAGAATAGTCCCTTTTCCAACTGGATTGAGTTTGGACATGTTCCCCATAGAATCTGCATTCTGATGTCCTCTTTATAGCTGGAGAAGTACTCTCTAACTCCTGTCATATGAAATGACGCCCCACTATCTATATACCAAACACCTTGTGAGGTTGAGCTAGCCATACAAGCTATGAGAGCGAACTCATCCTCCATTCTACTAGAGAGCTCATTTGCACTTGCTGAAGCTGCCGTCTGCTTCTTGCCTTTCTTCCTTTGCGGGCAATCACTGACATAGTGGCCAAACTCGTGACAGCCATAGCACTTCACTTTGGATAAATCCTTCTTCTTCTTCTCACCTTGTGGATTTGATCCTTTACTAGACCCCTTCTTTGCTTTCCCTTTTCCTGCAAGGGCAACGTTCTCCTGTTCCGCCTCACTTTGCTGACTCTTGCTACTGGTCCTACTGACAAGACTTAGTCTAAGCTCCTCCTGAGTGAAGTCACTCCAAAGTCGATCCCAACTCGGCAAGGTGTCTCATCCATTAATAACTTGAACAAAGACATCCCACTGCTTAGTAAACCCATTTAGGGCTATCCGCACTAGCTCGTCATCACCTAGATTATCTCCAACAGCAGCCAACTCATCCTTGACAAGTCTGAGTCTGGTGAGGTAACTTGTCACGTCCTCTCCCTTGTTCATCTGAGTATTCCTCAACTTTTCTCGGAGAATCAGCTTCCGGTTAGTGGTAGCATTCTGGTACAGATTCAGAATGGCATCCCACATCTTCTTCGTTGTATCTAACTCTGCGACATGTGGAACAATATGATCCTTGACACCATCAAGAATCAACCTCCTCACCTTGGCATCTTCCTTCTTATATGCTAAGAGTTGTGCTGGATCTGTAGGTATAGGTACAACACTGGTCACATATTCCTTGATCCCATTCTCTTCCAGCAACAAAGAAATTCTGGCTTTCCAGACACCAAAATTTGAGGCTTCATCCAATTTGTCATGATCTCTTAAACCTGCTGAGGCCATCTCAAAAGATAAAAGAAAACAAATAATAATAATAATTCAGAAGAGGCAGGATCTTTCCTTCCTGTGTTGAGCCTTATCTGCCCTCGGATCTGCTCACGATACCATGTGAAAATTCTATTGCAGATTCTGATTATTAATTTCCTAACTAATACATAGATTATTTGACTCTGAAAAATTAATTCTCACAAATATCGAAAAATAACACAACTGCAACTTCACCAATAAAACTCACAAGAATAGAGAAGAAAACATTCACAATAATGAACACAATATTTTTGGACAAATTGTCCGTGGAAAAACCCCGAAGGGAAAACCACTACTGCAGATGAGGAATTATATTAAACTTCAGCAAAATTAAGGAATACAAAAGCTTGCCTCTTACTGGCAGAGCTCCGGCAATATTCTTCTCCGGAAATTCTTCCCTCAATTTCTCTTGCTGAAATTCCACAGCTGCTATCCCCAACGCTATCACTGCGCCCTTGCTAACACTGCAAGACTATTTGCTCTCACTGCAAATTTACTTGCTATCACTGCAAGTCTTTCTCAACTCTATACTTGTGTGTTCTCCAAATGCCCATTGATCCCCTTTTATACTTTTCTCATTAGAAAACCAATGGCCATGATTTAATCTCAATCAATGGCTAAGATTAAATAGACTCTAACAACCCTAACTAACTGGATTCTAGAAGTCTCTAGGGAAATCAATTTATTTAATTACATAATTATCTAGACAACTAAGCCCTTTCTGGAGGTCTCTAGAAAATAATTAAATAATTAAATAACACTACTTGGGAATGGAGACACCTGTCCAAGCTACATAAAAATCAACACTCTGCCTGGGCGATCAAAAAGTCTGTGAAGTCTTTGTTAAACTGGTGTAGATACGTAGCACCCACTGCCTCCTCACAATCGCTTGAAACGTACACACGAGGTGAGCTTCTCTGTTGAACACTCTCTCGCACCTACATTTACATTTTATCATCTCACTCCCGTGGAAAAGCATATCATATTTATCTACAGAAAAGTTATTCACTTATATTACTCACCCGTGACATCCACTGAAGACTGGCTGAAGAATGACAGAAGTGCAAGGTTTTCTTCGGAAGGAGACGTCTGAAATGGGATCCACACACAGCCGCTGCAAAGTAAGATCTTGCAGCGACTAGATTGTCATCACCATAATCCTCACCGTCTGCATCAGCACAGCCTTGTCGAAGCGGAGGCAACATTCGAAACAGCAAATTGAAATCATTTGACGGTAGGTCAACGAAATAAACCTCAAATTCGGGCATTTTCCCTTCCTCAAGGGAGCATTGCAGAGCTCTGACAATGGTGTTTGCTACCACAAGCGTATTTCGCCCCGTTCCACACCTGAAATCTGCTATCCTCAATATGCCTGCTCCATTAAACTTCAGTCTCATATTCTCATAAATGCTTCATTCCAGGATTGGTTTCATAGCTTCAATCCCTTTTAACTGTGCCAGCAAATTTTCCAAATCTAGATTTAGTTTAATAGCAAAGAGCTCAGAGTAACAAATCCATACAGCTGTAAGTAATCCATCTTGAAACCAGCATCTAACAGATTTAAACCCCTAACATTTAAAGAGTTTAGGGAAAAATGTTCAATCTTTAGGCAAAAGAAATTGACATGAATGGCAAGACTGTCGACTTTCAGAACAGAGGACGATATTTGTTTCATATTCAAAGTACAAAAAATAAATATGTGCTGTGTACCTGGGCTGAAGAATTGTTAGCATAACTAGAATCATCATTTCCGCCCTTCATGGCAAATAGATTCTCAAGGGCCGTTTCTGATTGAGATCTGAGCACTTCCATTATGATGGCTTGCGTGACTTCTCAGCTTTGTTCTGCACTAAGCTCGCTCTAACATAGGGCTTGCTGTGCCTTATAACTTTGACATTTTGTCCATACTTATAATCATTATTTGGTCACCTAATCGAAGATTTTATTTTATTTTATTTTTGGCCTACCTAACTATTTAGTAATTCAATTCCAAATCATATTATATTTTAAATTTTAATTATAAATTTGACATTTTGTCTATAATTATAATCATTATTTGATGACCTAATGTAAGGTTGTATGTATTTTCTGGTATCCAAATATTCATTAATTAACTTTCAAATCATCTTACATTTTAAATATAACGAAGAAAAAAACATCTCCATTAAAATCTTCAATAGAAAAAGTAAGTTCTCATATACTTATGCATCACTACTAGAAACAAAAAAGAAAAATATCACGAGGAAAAAAATATCTCCTTTAGAATCTTTAGTAGGAAAAGTAAGTACATATCTCCTTCTCATATACTTATCCAACTTATCCACCACCGTAGAAACAAAAAGAAAAATATCATAATAAGGAAAAAAATGTCTCCTTTAGAATCTTCAATAGACAAAGTAAACATGTCTCATTCCTATATACTTATCCACCACGACAATAGCAAAAAGAAAAATATTAAGAAAGAAAAAATATCTCCTTTAGAATCTTCAATAGAAAAAATAAGTAGATGTCAATTCAACTGGTAACTTTCTATATGTTTAACCGCTATTTGATAAATGAAAAAGAGTATTCTAGACCTTTTTAATCTACTAGTCCTGCTCCACCCAAATATCAATTATTTGGGTTAATTATTTTTTAAGTAGTTACATTATTAATTATACAATTTCAATTATTTGAGTTGTTTTTTTAAAGATATGTACATTACTAATGGTAAATCAAAAAACTACATGCCCAAGTTATAATGTAATAACTTTATAGGTAATATATTTTATTGATTATTTTATTTAGATTTTATTGTTATATTTACAGATTGGTTAGTGTTTTTAAATCATTTGTCTTTCATTTTGGATAATATATTTGGGTATAAACTTGATTTTATATATCCATAGTTTTCAATATGAATTGTCAAATTTGTGAAATTCATAATTTAAATTGCATCTTATCATTTTCTTATTAACCATTATAAATTGACTTAGTGCATATTTATGTTGCTTTGTGTGCTATGGAGTTGAATTTAAAATGTATTTATTCATTCATTATAAAATAATGTAGAAAATCAAGGACATCAAAAGGAATCTAATAATAAAGTACTATTAAAACATTTATAGAATCATTGTCACATTATTGAAAAATCAAATCATATATCATCCTACGTCCATGACATAGATACTTCTTGTCTTTGATCACCATTACAGAGTCCTTAAAATGGTCATTCTAAGGGTTTGACTAGCAAAGAACATTAAGTATAACAACAAAGCAAAGACAAACACGGACGGAGGAGATCGTCTGTCCCCGAGGTTGCCTTATTTCGAGATTGTTTCAGAGTCACCCTTTCTATAGTTTCCCGATACAACCCCACCTAGCGCAGTGGTAAGTAAATGTGAATGCTATTCTTACAAAGGGGTGGAAACGCTCATACTTGGAGAGAGTTACACAGATCCACAGCGACTTAAAAATTGTCACAGGGACTGCAGATTCCCTTCTACCAAATTTCGAGCCTCAGTCTCAATGGTAAGCTCTGGGTCGTTTTTGTGTTGTTTGTATCGTCTTTGTTAGAAGAAATACGCATATCCATATGCAAACATATTCACCATTTTTTAAATCTTCTTTGAAAGGGTTTTTGTGTGATCAATGCCCTGTTTTTTCATTAATTTCCTATTAACACCTAACCTTCCTAAATCTTTTTGCAGCAATGGAAATTACATTTTACAAAAGACAACTGCAGAAAAACATCTACCTGCTTTGGTTTAAACCCATGTCATGTCACTGGGTGGAATATGGCGAACCTAAAGGAAACTCAAAAGCATCGTTGTAGTTCACCCTAAAATTCATACGGTAAAGGCTTAGGGTTTTTTCACTGTTTCTTCTGCGAGTCTCTGTCCTGTTAGGGTTTACAGTAAGCGGATGTTTACAGTGTGCGCCTGCGGTTCCAAGACTATGTGACCGCTTGGGAGTCCGTCGACCGCTCGCGCCTTGCCGTCGCAGACGTGGGAATGTAGTGGGCACTCGCTGTTGCAGAGTCTACAAGCAGAGAATAGTGACTTGAGTGCGGCGCTCAGCTAGTCATTCGTCCTACTCGACTGGTACTAATCGGTTGCCACTAAACCCTAAACTTCACATATTATTCGTCCTTCTATTATGTTCGTCTTCTTGAAGGTTTTCGTTTGTAATTTTTTTTTTTTTGTATCATAGGGTTTCATTCGTAGGAGGATTTCAACAGAAGCCGGATAACAAATGGGTAAGACATTCGTCGTTTCTCGTTAAAATTCGTGGTTACAGTGGTTGAGTTATCATGTATTTGGAAAGATATATGACGTGAATCTACGTTTTTCTCCTTTAATATTCATTTCTTACCTTCACTTTTCTTGCCAATTGTGTTGAAGTTATCTTTGAGAATGGTGGCACTGTTCAACAGAAAAATGATCATATTACTGCAATGGCGCCATTTGTACATGTCCTACTCTTAATGATAATGATGTATGAATATATCTGTATTTATGTACATGTATATGCATATGTGCCAATTTGTGCCGTTTGAGCCTCTGATACTCAGCACCATCCATGCCATTGATTTCTTATATGACTCTCTGATTGGTTATCAATGTGGCGCCTCACATTGCTTAGTGTAGAAGAGAAGATATATGTGGTTTTGTACAATGCCCATTCTGCAACATGCCCTTTTGTTTCAATTTCTCTCTCCCGAACCCTAGCCTCTTTCTCAGAGCGGGTGTTTGACAAAATTGTGGGTGTGTGGATTTGTCTTTTCTCTGGTGATCCCCAGCCAATGATAGCTTTGCACAAATTGCAGCTTGAGATCAGAGAGGGCAAATAATTTTTGTAAAAAAATTAACAGTGTGTTTTCAGTCTCCATGCCCATTGTTTTGTTGTGATTTCCGTCACCTAAATCTGACCTGCTTTCTCCAAGATGCTTCTTACAAAAATTATAGGGGCGCATGGATTTGCATTTTCTCTGATGACTCCTAGCCAATAGCAGATTGAATGAATTGGGAAGTTTATGAAAAATGTTTACTGTGTTCTGGCAATATGAAAAACTCATAGTTGCATTTTTAATGGGGTTCAGCCAACCCTGCAAGCCATAGTTGGTGGTGGTGAGGAGGCATCTCATCCCCGTTCCTGAAACTTGGGGTTCTGCAGGAAGTACTATTTTTTTCAAGTATCTTTTGTTTTGGGTTTTGATTTAATGTGTTGGTATTAATGCTTGCTTGTGCAATCATTCTGTAGATTTTTATGTCAGTTTTAATGTCCCGACCAAAGGTCATGCAGGGGGGAGGACCCAGTAGTTGAGCGTGTTTCAATAGTTGAGATAGTAGTTGTTTATATAATGTCCAATAGTTGTGATAGTAGTTGTTTATATAATGTCCAATAGTTGTGACATGACTACCTTAACTTAAACAAAATGTATTCCTTTGATCTAAAAAGCAACCAATCATGTGATGCCACATCAGCGCTCAACCACCCATGATGTGAATGCACAAGTATTGGTAACAGGTTTGTTTTGGGCCTTTTTGGACACCTTGACAAAAAGCATGCTGATTGGCATCACATTTGATGATGTGGCCCTGAAACGAAAGTTATAAGAAGAGGACTTGCCAAGTAAGCTGCTGTAAAAAAAATTGGAGTGATTTGAAATTTCCAAGTAGGATTTTGAGAAGCGCGAAATTAGGGTGCACAACTATTGGGTCCTCTCCTGTACTGTCTACAAGGATATTATTCATAAAAGGTTTTCAACATTGCTTGTTTGTGACGTGGGAAAGTTGAATCTTTAAAAGGCGCATTTAAGTCTCGAATATTGTTGAGTGTATCGTTTTTAACTCAATAAGGAGGTTCATGATTACTTATGTGAGACTTACATGCCTATATCCAGTTCTAGGAATGTGCTTTGTTTTTGTTAAGTGAAATGCTCTTTCAGATTTATTAACATTTTCTTGATAGTTTGGGAAATACGAGGTTTTACTTGTAATTTATTTTTATTGATTATTCTGTCTGATTTACTAAGTCTTTGTATTAACTCTAATGTTATTTTTTTTTTAGGATTCAGTCATTGTTTCAACGGGAAAGAGGTATTCCAGAGAGAGATTGCCTTCTGAGTTGTTTTTTCAGTTTTCATTTTTTTGTTTGATGGTTATCTTTACAACTATTAATCAGTTTTTCATAAGTAATACTTTGGACTCTGCTATTTATATTATTATCACGGCTTATTTAATAGTAAGATTGTTCTTTTTAACATTTTTGTTGTTACATATTTGCTTTCTTTTTTTAAATATTCGGATTAATGAAATTATCTTTTGGTAACCTTTGTTATATGTTTGGAAATTGTCATGTCCAAAATTTTGACTAAAAAAAAGTCCAACTATTTTTTTTTTTTATAAACAACATTCACTATCTACTATAGACATCTATGGTGTGACTATTATTGATCATCCATGTTAAAGAGGTAGCTACTTGAAGAAAAAAAAAGATGATTTTTTTTTTTTTTCTAGTGCAAGCATTATAACAATCTAGTGCAAGCATTATAACAATATCTTTCTCATAATATTACTAGTCTAAGATAATTAGATCATAGTATTACTATCAATATTAATCTTGCTATTAATACTAATATTGATACCTTTGTTAACATCAATACCCTATCTTTGATAATAATACTAATAATATTAATGTGAATGCCAAAATCAGTTTTATAACCACACTAATATCAATACCTATGTGACTGTCCATATCAACATTAAATCCATCAGATAGATGGGGTGGATTCACATAACTAGAGTTAGGGCATCATGCGAAGGAGTAATGCAAGGAAAGTTTTATAACTAAAATAATATTTGCCCAGCCAGATGCAACCCTAAACTCTCGCTTCTCCTTGATATCGCTCTTACAAAGCCTGGCGGCTAGGGTTTGGAGGTTGAACTCATACCAAGATTTAAGGTTTAAGGGGCGAATCCCATGGTTAAATCACTGTTGCAGGTATTCTTTTCATTTGCTTTAATCTACAACAGAGCTACCGTTCATGGCGCCGCGCGAGGGTTCATAACTAGATTTCATTGCTTAGGAAAAGGATTGAAACTTCTCGTTTCATTTGATTTATCCACCATTTCCTTCTAATGGTTTAAGATAAACACACACAAAAGTGAATATGTG
This sequence comes from Sequoia sempervirens, assembly GCA_007258455.2. NCBI lineage: Eukaryota > Viridiplantae > Streptophyta > Pinopsida > Cupressales > Cupressaceae > Sequoia > Sequoia sempervirens. The sequence continues at coordinate 743,150,066 of VDFB02271358.1, read as the reverse complement.
ATTTTAACAAACAAATTTATTTCTATTTTATACTCTACTGTTGCAGAGTTTCTTTTGCTCCAGTAAGTTACAGGTATGCATGTTTTTATTTTATTTTTAGATATTTCTTTTGAAAGGGAAAATTCTCAAGTGTTAAATAAACTACGTGCCTCTGAGTTGTAATAAACAACAATTTACATTTTAATTTCATAGATCTCAGATATCTATATTCACGAATTTTAAATTGTAAGTGAGTATTTGTTTTCTGATTATTATTATTATTATTTTAATGCGCACTATTTTTTTTTATTTGCTGCAATATTTCAGACATAGATTTAAATTCATCCCCTGTTTTATTTTATCCTCACAAGAAACTACAAATTTGCATTTTATTTTTCAAAAATATTTTAGCCATATTCTGCACAGGAAATGAACAAGAAGCTATTGACTGTGTAATTCATCTTTCAATTTGGGCAACCCCATATGAGGCTCCGCCTCAATGCATATATATATTTCTTTGTATAGATAAATTCCAATCCATTTAAGTTTTATATATTTATGACATTAAATATTATGTTCAATTTAATTTTTGTATTATGTATTATTTATCTTCAACATATCATATATATTTTTGTTATATTTTATATTTAAATATATATAAAAAAATATATATTATATATATTTGACGTAATATATAAAAAGTATATTTACATCTTTAATAAATCACACATTTAAATTTTTCTCTTTCTTTTAAATATGTATGTTTAAAATTGAGTTAATGAATTGTTTACTTTCTTTCACATATTCCATCTCTTAAAAAAATATGTTTTCTTTAATACACTTTTAAATGTGCAAAATAAATGTTATACAATTAAAAGAGAAATTACATTTAAATTTACACAATATATAATTGAAAATCAATTAAAGATAATTCTTTGTTTGAAACCTATCTTCTAATACATGATATAAAATGCCGTCACTACATCTTTTCAACAAGATTCAGTTTCCTTGAACTTTTCATTTTACAATTTATACATATGAATAACACAAGAAACATGGCAATGAATAATGCTTTCTCACTTAATCTTTTCATTTGTCAACTATATATGAGCCTTCAATATTGTTAACAATAATTAGAAATATAAAGCATAACACACAAAAGAATAAAGTTTGCTTTTTTCATTCTTTCTTCATAAGAGTATCCTAAATTTAAATATTACAAACAATATTTAAGAATACAATGAATAGCATACAAATGACTAAACCTTGCTCTCCACACTACTTTAATGGCATCATGAAGCCTCATGGGCTCTAGCCATACCCGTGAGCAAACACATTTAAATAGACCTAGGATAATGGAGTCTTCATATACCTTCAAAGAAGTTTAGAATAACATACATCAACATCACTCCTATCAACATGTGCATTTGACTTCAAGAAATGAATTCCCCCACTCTATTTTTTTACTCAACACAAGTAATTACATAAAGAAAACATCACAATGAAATACTCAAATATTTGTAAGGAGAGAGAGAGAGAGAGAGACTTATCTTTCTACATGGCTTGTAGGGATGAGTTTCATTTCCTCCAACATAATACTAGTTTGAATCTTCCATCTTCAATCTCCAAGAGTTTTTTTTTACTCTTCCTCTTTTTTCTTGTTTCTCAACACTTCACAAAAAAAAAATTCCAAAAAGAGAAGTGGGTAACAACCCTAATTTCTTTTCTCACCAAAATATAAAAGGGATTCAACTTGAATCTTCTTGACCGAGGGAGTAACACTTGTCACTTTTTCATTCAATCCTCAAACACAATCTCTCACAAGTGTTCACACATGTGTGACCAAATTTGGAGAGATGGGAAAGGAAGGAGTGTATTCCACTCTATCCCAAAAGTCTTCATCCTCATTAAGAAGAAGATGGAGTACTTGTCCACCCATCTCTAATGTCCCATCTCATAAATGAGTTTGGGAGTTAAAACACTCTTCCCTTATTTCAAGGTCTCCAAAATTCGTCACTACCCAAAAAGGGCAATAAATGAGTCATATCTTAGATGTGGCCTAAGGTATAGCCATAAATAGACACCTAATCCATAGGTACTTACCTTAGGGTATTAGAAAAGGTAAAAATACACAAAATAAACCTTTTTATGACCTCTTAAAAGCTCATTGAAAGAGGAATTCGAATTTTAACTTTACTAAGGGTGTCCAACTTTGATTTCCTCACACTTTTAACCACATGATATAACATTTAGCTAACCCCAAAATTCATCTCACACCCAAACCCGACATAAATCACCATTACAAATGGGCTTTAATCTTCAAAAAAATATTTTCTAGATTCTAAGGTTCTATCTAGATATTCAAAATAATTAAATCACTACCTCAATACTTACTCGACCTATAATGTTAATCCTACATTGACTCACTAAATTTCCTGCACAACACAATTAAGCACAATTAGACCATAATAATAAACCACATCAATTGTAAGTCGAATATTTGTAACTTTATTCACGAATCATTTACATAGCTAGTTTACTCATCCAATATAATACGACAAAACAATTATCTTATAAAAATAACTACAAGGTTACTATCAGAAAAACACTTTATTTATCACTTGCAATATATCTAACCATCTATTTAGGAGAGATATTAAAAATTAAGGTTGTATTAGTCTCATGCAAGGTGGGATCTTACATAAATGTCCAAGTTACGAAATGTTGCTTCTATTATGCATTGTTCTCCTTGCTTGTATGCAATGCTTTTGATAGAATCATTTTATTGTCCCACTTGTTTCATATTGATTTGAATATGCAAACTTTTTGCGTACATTTTTCTATCACTACACATTGCTATGAAAATTATCACCAAATTAAGTTTTATTCTCTGTGAATTGTAGTCAAAGTGGAGGGCACTCAGGTTGAAGATTCTTATATGTCTGTAGTCGGTAGTTCATGCCTAGGGGTGGCTGCATTGCTTGGAGGTTATCATCCTACCTCAAAAGAAAGGAATAAACAACTTGGTTCTCTAGGTGGAGTAGATTGGTTGTATGCATTCGAGACCAAGTTAAAATTTGAGGTTGTTTTTGGATTGCATTTGGATCCTTCCATTTTTTAGTGCACTAGGCATAGTGCCAAAATGGTGCAAGAGCACCCTATTGGCTTCTTTTGAATTTGATCAAATTGGTGAATCCTAGGTTGAGTTAGGAGTTAAGGTTTTGAAAAGTGTCAATAAGGTCTCATTGGCCACTTGAATGTAATTAGAGATCACTTTGTGAAGCAATATTGAAAAAGTTGTAAAAATGCTCAAAAAGAGCAAGTTATGTAAATAAGGCTTGTTATGGGTTTTTGAGGGTTTAGGGTGCCATAACTTGGCATATGAAAATAAGGTCCTAGGGGATCATAGGATGTTGGTTGAATCAGTTTAGTAGTCTCAATAAGGTTTTAGGGGTAAATAATGCAAAATGTGCAAAATTGACAGAATTGTCAATAATGTGATTGCAAGAATTGGGAAGTCCAAAAGTCAAATTGAATTTGGAAGGTTGGTAGACGGTTTTGGGGGGAAGATTTATGAAAGAAAAATATGAAGACTTGTAATCCATCGTTTGGCATGGTTCTTCAAATCATTTTGGAGAAGAAACTAATAAAAAGACCTCTATTTTGCATCAATTTACTGTGTTTTCCTATAAAACCAGTTTTACCAATGGATTGTACATGACTGTACAACAACTAAACACTCCAAAAGTTTGTAAAATGTGTGGAGGGGCTTGTTACCCATAATTTGGACTTGGTTTGAGCTTGTAAAAATGAGTTTGAAACTTTTTATCTCCAATTTTCTATAGCAAGCTGAGTTGCCTTGTTTAAGGGTTTTGAAGAATTAAATATGTATTAAACCCATCCCATGTGTTGTGTTCACTGAACCTCTGTGGGATGGGAATGGAATGATAGGTCTAAGGTGTTGGTAGGTGATTTGGGTTTTGTATGATGAGATTAGATGAAAAAATAAGACTGTCTTGGAGTTTTTGTAGTGTAATTGTGAAGGAAGCATGAGGTTTTGAGTGAATGTTGAGAGAAATACAGTGAGTGGAGGCTCAATGATGAATTTTTGAGTGAGGGAAAACCATATGAAAGGTGTCTAAGGTGGTGGAAGGGTTGTGAGAGATTGAGAAAGTGGAGTTTCTGTAAACCCTACCCTCGAATGGTGAAAATTGAGATTTTTCAAGTTCATTAGATAAATGAAAGTTTTAGGGGCTAAAACCAATAGGAAAGGTCCTTTCGTAGACTGTCTAGAAGGTCTGAGTGGGTTTTGTAAGTTGCTTGTGAGATTGGAGAGGTCTTGCTTTGCAATTTAGACCTAATTGGTCTTTAAGGACGTGGAATCAAGCCTTAGGGTGTTTTGCTCCAAAGAAACCCTAGTTGAGTTTGGCACATATTAAAGTTGGCCCAAATGGGTATTCAAACTTGTCAAGATTCATTGTAGTTGTTAAGAAAAAATTGAGTAAAGTTGGCAAAAACGGGACTGCAAACCTACTAAGTTGAAGGCAGGGTTATAGAGGAAAGTTGTTGAGTCAAATTTTTGTGACCCTAATTGTTGATTTATCCAACTTCGATTGTGTTGTTAGGTGAAGACTATCCTACCTTGCATCACAAAATATCATAGTGGACAACCTCCTTCTTGGTAGTCCTTTTTTGGCTCTTCAATATTGATCTTGTTGATTTCTACCTTGTAATAGAAAGGTGTTCAAGTGTTGTTATAAAAATCCCGCTTTCTCCTAAATGTTGCTTAGAAAAATTATAGGGGCGCATGGATTTTCATTTTCTCAGATGACGCCTAGCCAATAGCAGATTGAATGAATTGGGGAAGTTTATGAAAAATGTTCACTGTGTTCTGGGAATATAAAAAACTCATAATTGTTTTTTTGATGGGGTTTAGCCAACCTTGCAAGCCATAGTTGGTGGTGGTGAGGAGGCATCTCATCCCCATTCCTAAAACTTGGGGTTCTACAAGAAGTATTTTTTTTTTTCAAGTATCTTTTATTTTGGGTTTTGATTTTATGTGTTAGTATTAATGCTTGCTTGTCCAACCATTTTGTAGATTTTTATGTCATTTTTAAGGTCCAGACCAAAGCTCATGTACTATCTACAAGGAGCAAGTCAAATCTCCTGAGTCAACTGAAGGAGCTCAAGGGCGAGTTGGCACTCCTCAGGGTGGCTAAGGTTACAAGAGGATCCCCTAACAAGCTCTCAAAGATGTAAGTGATTATTTCTTTAGGAACTGGGATTTTTATGTTTTTGAGGGGTTACTTAGGTCGGTGTATTGTTTATAGTATTTGTGGTTGTTATGGTTTATTGTAGATCGTTAGGGTTTAGTACAGATGTTAGGTTTTTTCTAGGTTTGTAAGTATGTTTTGATTTGCATCTCCATTTGTGTTTTGGGTTAATTTGATTCTTGTAAGAAAGTTTTGTACTTATTGGGTTATTGATTGAGCTTTCAATTTATCTTGGTTTGGTTCATTTATAATAGCACTATTTATTTGATGTTGTTTTGTTCCATTTTCAGTAAAGTGGTAAGGAAATCAATAGCACAAATTCTGACTGTTATCTCCCAAACCTAGAAAATTGCTTTGAGATAGGCATTCAAGAAGAAGTACATGTCATTATACTTGCGCCCAAAGAATACTCGTTCCATTAGGCGGCGTCTCGCCAAACACCAGGTATTGTGTTTATCTAGTCACCTATATGATGACTTAGTCACATTTAATATACATTTTTTGTGCAATTCCTTTTATGCAGTATGTCTGGATTGCACTAAAGCTCCGTAAAACATGTTCCATGCTCAAATGCACATTATATCCTTTGTTACATGAACAACCTGCCACATCTTTGATTTATTCTCTTTGTTTGTTGGAGAATTTAAATGTTGTTCTTGCTCGCTCAATCTTATTATCATTAGTATACTATCGCCTTTACATTTACTATACTTATTGCAATGTCTAAGCTACCTTGAATCCCTTTTCAACATGCATAGTAGTAATTCCTGTATAGCAAGTTTCATTGGTTTCAGTTCCCTTAAATCTTTTATTTATACTTTAATTTCAAACCTATCAAATCTAGAAAGGATGTTATCCACTTGATATCACTGCTTTATCATTTCTCCTCAGAATGTGAACTTTGGTTTCAGATTTGGAAACCATAATGGTTTTTCCAATTGAGCTCATACCATTGTGGCAAATTTGAATACTAGTGTTAGTAATGAAAATTGTACTTGTCTCTATACCATGAATTCCAGATTTTCTTTTTGAACCAAAGGCTTAATGATTTAAAAGTAACCTAAAACATGGCCAAAAAGTAGTTGGCTATATTACCCATAGGTGTTTTAGAAGTTATTTTAAAACATGAAAAAAAAAGTAGATGGATATATTATTGACAGATAATTTGCCTTGTCAAATAGTCAAAATAGGTGTTGCCAGTGGCCAACCTAAGAGGTTGAAGTTTGGAACTAGTGGCCCCAATCCCAAATTCATTTATAATGTTGATTGTATAATGACGGTAAACATATTTCTAAATTACATAATCTTGAATGGGTGCCTTCTCCACCTTGCTTAGTTCCTGATTGTGATCAATTTGGAGATCAACTGCCTTGGTAGCATTGCCAACAAGTCTCTGTCATCTGTATTGTTGTGCATTTCAGATTTTAATACTAGATATTTAACAGTGTATTTAATATTTATGTGGAATGGCTTTCAGCTTGGTCTGTCTATTTGATTTTGTTGTATTAATTGTTGGGTGTATTGATTTGTGGATTCCCATTTGGAAACATTGAATTCTATGTCTATGTAATGATGAATTTTACTGTGGAAAACTTGCTTTGACAAGAGATTTGTTTCAAGAAGTTCAAACATAGTTTAATGTTCTAATGATTCTTGTTAAAATAGATTAATTTGAACTTCTTCTTTTTTTGTTTCAGGCTTCATTGAAGACAGAGAGAGAAGAAAAATGATATGTATTTCCCTATGAGAAAGTATGCAATTAAAGCCTAGAGAGTATGACTACATAGATCGAATTGTAGAACTCCCAATCCATTCTCATGGGTTTTTTATGATAAAGTGAGTTTCAATTGTTGAATAGTAATTTTGGAAAATTAGGAATTTGATTTAATAATCTAGTAATACGATTTTTTTCATTGATGGAAAATACTTATTTATTCAATATTCGAGGGTATCTTGATTGTATTAGAACCATGCCCTGTTTGTTAGTATTTTTCATTTCGGTATTTCTTATAGACATCTATAACGAAAAAAATCAAATAAATTGGTGTTTTTTCACTATAATTCAAATCTCGTGTAGATGTTTATTGATTTGTAGTATTTATGTTTGTATTTGTACAATGCATAGTCTATTTCTAGTCCTTTGATTTAGTTTTAAGGGTAATTGTTAACAATTTGAATGCAATAGTGTAGTGGTGAAGTGTCCATAGCAGAGCAGTATCTGGAATTTGTTTTCTATAATTTGAAGAACTTGAGAATGCCTTAAATTTCACATGATATGCTATATTGCCTGTTCCATATATAGTTTCCCTATATTTTTAATTCTTTAATTAAATGAAAGTATGTGAAAGTATGTTTGTTCCTCTGGCACATAAATTTCCAAGCAAAAACTAATTTTAAAGCATTCACCTAACTTTTTCACATTTCCATTCTGATGAACCGTATTTATAATTTTGAGTGAGCAATTATCAAGTAATGTACATATATTCGATTACCCATCTTCATATTTGTCAAAGACCTTGTTTTGTGTATATTGTCTCTAACTTGATGAAAGTGTGTCTATTCTTCTGGCACAAAAGTTTCCATGCAAAAACTTATTTCCAAGCCTATACCTTAGTTTTTCACATATTCAATTTGCAACCATATTTAGAAGTTTGAGTGTACAATTTTTAGGAAGTAATGCATTTGATCAACCATCTCCATCATCTTCAAAGATCTTGTTTTGTGTATACTATATCTTCTAGATGACGTAGTTATAATTCTTATTGTCTAACTTAATCTAAGTATGCCTATTCTTTTGGAACAAAATATTCCATGAAAAAACTTGTTTTCAACATCTACTTAAGTTTTTCACATATTCTATTCTCATTAACCATATTTAGGATTTCAAGTGTACACTTTTCATTAAGTAGTGCACATATATTTGATGACCCCATTGCCATCCTTTCAAAGCTTTTTTTGTCATGAATAATGTCTCTATAGACAGTGTAGCTATATTTCTTATTCCCTAACTTCATGAAAGTTTGTCTACTATTCTTGCACAAAAATGTCTATTCAATAACACATTTTCTAGGATCTATCTTGTTTTTCACATATTCCATTCTCATTAAAAATATAGGAATTTGAGAGAATAGTTATTAAGAAGTAATACACATAAATTTGATCATCCCATCTGTATTCTCTTCAAAGATCTTGTTGTGTGCCTCCTAAAAAATTATAGTTAGATGTGATAATGGAAGCAGTCACAACACTATTTTAAAGCAAATAGTTAGGTAATATTTGTTTCTTATTTTGAGTCAACTTCATTTGCCCACTCAAGAATTCCAAGATCTTTATATGAAGATGGCCATTGCCAAAACCAATGATTTTTCTTCTATGCAAGGATACTAAGGGACCAATGGAAGGAATGTAGGGTAGTGTTTGTGAAGGGACAGTGCCCCTTTCCATTGAAAGGGCTAATCAAAGGAAAAACAATAAATATTTTTTGTGGGCTAGCTGTGCCCAAGCTCATACACAACAAATTGGGGACCTTTGTAAAAACTATCCTTAATTATAGATGTCGGTGAATCTCTTTTCTTAGATTCCATGATGGTTTTGATATGCACAACCACTTCTTTTGAATTATTCACTGCTAAGTTAGTTTTATTCAATCTGTAGATTGACCTTATAAATTTTTATGATATTATTTTGTTGTAGCATGCATCTCACCAAGATCTTCAGTGTTCACTACATCATCCACCCTAGTGGAGAGAATGTCTTTCCTTTTGTCCTCAACATTTTTTTTAAGTTGGATGCAAAATCACTATTCTAATTTGACCATTCCTTTAGCCCACACAAGAGGTGACATCAAGAACTGAAGTTATCTTTATAGAGATATGTGTGTACATATTTCTTCTTGTTCTTGTAGAGAAATCCAACCCAATATTGGTGTTGAAGTGTGGTGGACCCCTAACAACTAATCGTTGCATGCCTGTGCATGCGACAACTAGTTAATTATTCATTTCAAATAAATATTACATCACAAGAATGGAGACAATAACAACTGCATAGCTTGTATTTATATAATCTCATCAAGAAATAATATTTTTCATAGTGAAATGTGGGGAAAGAGGGACACTAAATAGGACTTTAAAGATCCACAATAGGTGTCTTTCCCTAGGGAAATTTATTAGAAAAGAGATCACAAGGTGTAATGATTTACATTTAACCTCAAAGGTGATTTAATTAGAACTAGATCTCAGTCCTTTAAGACAAAAAGGCAGATTTGAAAACTTATCACATGAGTTACAATTTTCAAACTAGGTGATAAAATGCAAGATTCCAAAGATACAAAAATCAAATTGACAATTTGCATGTAGATTTGAGGAGGGTATAGACACATTTACCTAGCATAAAAAAGTTGATTTTGAGAATTCTTGAAGGATAGGTTCACCCAGGTGTGAATGGGTCCTAGTCAAGGCTTCCAAAAATACTTTTTGCAGTCTTTAGAAGTAAGATCAAAGATTTTTGTATAGATTTCACTATCGAAAAGTTGAAAATAAATTCTGCACTTGAGTTTCTATGATTTGGAAACAATGAATGCAACAAATGCAAGTGTAAAATTTCTCTTTAAGATCTTCAATCCTTCTTCAACTTTTAATTTGTGCATACTCAAAGAGGAATAATTTATTTTGCTTGTTTGGTGTGAGAATGAGAATTCGTACCTAGCTAATCATGAATAGAACAAACAAGGTTAGTCACATTACCAAGCATAAACTATCATTTCCTATGAGATTCTTGATCATACAAAGAGATGAAAACATGAAACAAAGAATGAAACATAAGCAAATGAAAGCATGTAAACCAATCTAATTACTTCAAACCTTCATCCCATAAGGGATTGGTATCAATTTGATATGGAAAGTGGCCCTTTCCCAATCCCTTAGTGGACAAGCTCCAAGATATTGATGTAAAGTGACGAAATTGATGAAATGTTGTGATGATCTTGGAAGAGAATGACATAGAAAGCATGCGATTGTGGATGAAAATGAGTAGAGTAACAATGCTTTCAAAAGTGGATCCCTTATTCATTGAGAAGCCCTTTAATTATAGGACTCAAGGGTTGGAAAAAGAGGTGAAATTAGGCAATGTGGGACTAAGATGAGGATCATTAGCCTTGTCACAAAGCTAATGAAAGCAATAGGGATATGTGCTCACACACGTGTGAGCACATTTTGGGAATAGGGATGTGTAAGAGGAGTTAATGCTTAGGTGGCTTGTGTAAGGGGGTGCAAGAGAGAATTTAAGGAATGTGGTTGAGAATGTAAGGGAATGTTGGTGAGGATGTAAGAGGGGTAAATGCCCTTGTAAGAGACAAGATGGCATTTAAGAGGAATTGAATGCCTTTGTAAGAGGTATTAAATGCATTTGTACTTGAGTCTTTTAAAGCCTTTGGAGGGAAAGTCAACAAGTGGGTTGTTGAGAGAATATTCCCATGGAATATCCATTTGTGAGGAAAATGCCTATTTATTTAATTAGAAGAAATTAATTTCATGTGCAAGGGGGGTTGATAAGCCATAGGTTTATTTAACCAAGGTGGAGTCAAAATCTAAAGGATTTGCTAATGAAGATTAGCAAGTAGTTTAAGGTTAATTAATCCAGAATTAATTAACTTAGGTGGGTTAGGGGTTTGTGACATTTAATTAAATAGTTTGATTTATTTAATTAAATGAGATGAAAATTAGTGAGAAGTAGATGAATTAACGTGATAAATTTAATTATTTGATTAATAGGAGAAGGTGATAAATTTAATTAAATAGAGCTAATTTATGAAGAAATGAAATTAGTAATCCGACTCAGATGCATAATATTGATCAGGACTATTTGAAGTGTCTACATTTTTTAGACCCTCTTTGAAGCGAGGTACCTATTATGTTGGTTCAAAGATTGACGCTCTTCAAAGTTGATGTTGCTGCCAAGATCATAAAAAATTTCCTTACTTTTTGGATGCCCCACTACTACCCCAGTAGAAGGAATTACATTGCTACACTACCGCCTTGAGAGATTGGGCAAAATTTTCAATTTTAGGTCAATCTCTCGACAAAGATTCAACAAAGGTTATGTTGCAAAAAATAGACTACAAGATGCAAAAACATGCTAAAGATGCTAAAAAAGGGTCAACAAAGGCTTCACGACTCAAAAAATGGATAAAAAGACTCAAAATCCTAGCTTCCCACCTCAATTAGGGAAAAAAACTCTAATTTTCATGCTTAAATAGGAGTGCAAGGTTCATTGGAATTCATTTGATCATTTGTCTTTAGAGAATTCTTGTGATTTTTCTTTGAGTCTTTGATGCTATGGACAGTCGTGTGCTTCCCTGGCATCACACAAATAAGGTTTGTGAGTAGCAATGACCTCCCAATGTAGGACCTGGGTATGTGCAAGATCATCATGGAAAAAATAGGCCCTTAAGTGGCAAAAAGTTCAAAAAAATCAGAGTTAGGCAACTTGACATAAAAATTTGAATAAGTTATCTATATTATTTCAAAAATATGTAAGAATAGAATCTGTAGAAAATTGAATGTAGTTTCTAAACTACTAGGTTTATTTTTTTTTTAAAATCTATTTGGTGAAAATTTGAAATTTCAATGCAATAGTACTTAAATTCAGGGAAAAAATAAGAAGCGTGTGCATGACCACCTAACCACAATAGAATGATAATAATTTTTATAATATTTTAGAAATAAGTAGAGGGACTCATGTCTGGATGTGATGCATATTTTTGTAATTTTTTTCCAAGTAAATAATTAATTATGAATTTTTTATTACAACTTTTAATAAATATAAAACTCATATGTCGACTACCTTAACTTGGTCAAAACTTTATGAAATTTATTTTTTTATTTTTTTAATCCTATAGTATGTGAAACATAGAATGTGATGCATGTTTTGATTCCAAAATGTGATACTGTTGAAAACTATAGATGTTTTTTCAATCAACCTATCAATCGGGACTTTAAGCATTAATTCAAATAGAAAATGAATAATAATTATTTATTAAATTCAAAGTAAAACATAATTTATATTGGTGGAAAGCTGAGAATCTCCTTTAAAACCCTTTTCATTTCATCAATTTTGGGTTAAAAAAAGTCGTTAGCCACATACCCTACAAATACCCATCATATTGCCAGTTTTTGGCCCATCATGATCCTGCATATACCCACCCCTAGTATGCAAATAATTTTTTTTTCTCATTTTTCAAGTTTTTAATGCATTTTTTAGGGTCCAAAAGTGTCAGTCAAAAGTAATTTATATTGTGTCACATTTGCTCAGATCGATGTCGCTATTGATGCTAAAGCATCACCCTTGCAAGATAGCTTCACATGGAAAGATTTGGATAGGGCATCGCATAAAAAATGTTGACTCGCCTTTGCAAGGTTACAACACAGACAAATTTAGATATAACATTGCTCTCAATTGCCAATCTTCCTTTGTCTTTGAGTGTCGCATAACTTGATATAGGTATGGTTCTGCCTCAAAATGTCGATATACTTTTGAGAAATTGGGAAACTTTTGCTTTTAGTGTCACTAATGTAAAAAAATATTAGAGTGTCGCTCTTGAAGACAGTCACTTTTGCATTGTTAGGTTTTAGACTTAGGTTTTCTTAATCATTTTTAAGATATTTTGACATCGTGCGCTTCATGAGTGTAGGAGGTTCTTCACCCACTCCTGTCCAAGGAGCATCAATGTCGTATTCTTTTTTGTGCAAGAGACTTGACAAATGAGGCAATTTTTTTCTTGGGTGTCATTGGTTTCGGGTTTGTACCACACATGTCAATTATTTGTACACACCTGGCAATGATGACATATCTAGTCGAGCAGTGGCAGAGTGATACATCTTCATTTCACCTACCTACTAGAGAGGCGACAGTGACTCTTGAGGATGTGTGGTGGATCCTACGGATCCCCACCCATGGTGAGAGGATCGTTTATTACATAAGGGCTGGAGGTGATGCCATATTTGAGGTGCTTGATGTAAATGAGTATGAGCTTGAAAGTGACCAAATTGATTTGCATGCCTACAAGGATATTGCTCCAGACTTGATGCTATTCATGGGAGCATTGATTTCAAGGGTCTTGTTACATGATAGATGATCTAGAGGATTTAGTGTTGGCTCGAGCATAGTTTGGTCGTGTATGATGGAGGATATGAAAGTATACACCTGGGGCCTAGTTGTGCTCTCACTTTATCATGAATGACATGCATCAAGTGGTATACTACATGGTGCATGCAACATAGGAGCTCAAGTGACATTGCTCCACATTTGGGTTTATGAGCATGAGTAATTCTTATACTATCATAATTATCCTACAAAGGATAAACATTCTATTTATTTTTATGGATTTATATATTTCGATCAAGCTAAATATGTTGGTAATGAAAGATCTACCAATTGATATATTTCACTATGTTAGGTTGTGCTATTAGCTGGATGTGTAGGGTGATCCCACACTAATGGGTTACAGTTTTTGGCCAAACTTGACATTAAAATCAGGATTTTTCACCAGACATTCACTTTCTTACACCTATAGCAGCTAAACCATTAAGGTTTTGAAGATGAATCAAACTACTTATTTATTATATATTTTGTGTAGATTCTAATTATATTTAAAAAAAAAAAATTTAAAAAAATTGTGAATCATTTTATGTAATTTTTAATAACTTATTTTTTCTACTAATCAACATTTTTTAAAAGTGATGTTTACTTCGGCCCACGTAACTTTTTTTATAGATAGAATACAATTGTAATTTTTAAAATACAAAATTTCCACACCAATATCTAGGGAATGGATATTTTTTCATAATTTTTTGTTACATATAGTTTTTTTAATTAATTTTCCAAGTCAGCGTAATTATAATTTGGACTGAGGTGTACTTCGGCCCGCATAAATTTTTTTGTATTCATTTGAATTAACTTATTCTTTTTTTGTTGGAATAAGGACATCAATACCTAGTGTACATGTGTTTTTTAGAATTTTTTTTCTCTATTTTTCTATTATTTCGTATGTGTGAAATAAAGAACTTGATGTTCATTGAAAATCCTACATTCACAAGAAATAAAAAATAAATATAATAATCAAATTAAACATATTTAAAATTATAATTTTTGGGAAGCTTATAATAAGGGTCGCAGGTTTACAAAACATAAATTTTAAATGAATTCATTTGATCACCCAAAAGGTAAATCAAAAGTGGTTTTTTATTAGCATTTTGATAGCATTAGAGGAGACTCGATTATAGGTATGGTTTAAATCTAACAAGGTTCTATCCAAGGGGGTTTGATCAATCCCTCTTTAATTAAAATAATTTAAATGAAACCTTTAAAGTCATAAATCACTGTATTTTCTAAAAATATGTGATTTCAAGCAAAAATCAGGATGTCCCAAAAAGTGTAACCCATTATTGTGGCAGCACCCTGTAATAAATAAGGTATGGCAACTTTATCCATATAAAAGTAGAGTGCATGGTAGTAACTCATTGTTGTAATTAAGCCATATGGATTTATTTAAGATATTATTTTTAGCTATTCAATTGGAGATAGGAGCCTATATGGTGTAAGAAAATTTACTGTGTAGAAAATTGACAAAAGCAATAAGCACATTATTAACACAATATTTATGTGAAAAACCTACTAAAATTATACCAATAAAAATCCACAAGAAAATATCTTTCATATTTTATTTCTCAAGAAATTTGCAATTACAACAATCTTCTGAAAAGTTATAGAAAACATGACTTCAATCTAGAGTATAAGAAAACCGAGTTGTAGAGTCCTAGTCTAAGACAACTATCCAAAAATAGTAAGTATGACTCATACAACTACATGTCGAGCATTTGGAGAAACGACCAAAAATAGAGAGTCAACTACGTCTCTATGTTGACTATCCATCACTATTGGAATAACAACAAAATTGACTTCATATTTCAACATATGGTTGAAAATGACAATCAAAGATCCATATCTTTGGTAAGAAAAAACAACCTTTCATGCAAAGAAAAATAATAATATATAGTATTGAATTTTTTCTAGGATATGATAGAAAATGGGTGGGTGATGCTGATTTTTTTTTTTACAATTTAAAGAATGTTACTAGTGCACCAGTGAAGCTGCTAAGTGCAACTAAATTTAGGTGATGTTATGAGTTTATGATCTCTCCACTCCTAGAAATTGAATAATGGTGGCAATAAGTTCTGTTTTCTTCTGCAAGGTGTTTGAAAAGTGGGGGAATGTTCAAAAAGTGTCTCACTCTTTCACCTAATGTTAAGATTTAAAAAAATAATAATTGGGATATTAAATAGAAAACAATAATTTCTAAGATATAGAATTGATTTTTGGAAAAAATAAAAAATAAAATTGTTGTATTTTTGCACCACCTATGGGGTACCAATTGTGTATTTCTCTTCAAAGTATTCAATTAAGAAAATGGGCCCAATTAACCCACCCAATCAAAAGTTATGGCCTTTGAAAATTCACATAGGAAACCCTCATTATTAGACAATGTATTAAGGTACACTAACATTACCCCCCTTATTACAAGGAAAGTGCCTCCCACAACATAGATGGTTCAGATCTTAAAGAGGGGAGTTTAGGACGTGAATGAGCTAGAAGCCAAGACTACTAATCTTTTAAAAACTCAAATTTAGCTGTTGCTGGCTTTCTGTCTGGTTTTTTGGTTCTGTGGCCTTCGCTAGCTTTTTTGTTGGCTGTGGGTGTTTACTGCTTCTATTTTTACATCCTTTTGGGCTGTGATGTCTCTTTTGGCTCTTTCTTTATTCTGTAAACTTTGTGGTTTTGGGTCCCTGTAAAACCCATTTTTTCCTCTTTTAAAAACATTAGCCCCCTTATTACATTGTTCTTGAAAATGTATCCCTAAAACCTCAAATTTTACCTTGTCAAGAGACCCCCCTTAAGGTTTTCATAGAGCTTATTACGAAATATGATGATTACACAAAATAAATACAAATACTTGAGGAGATTATTCTTTGAAGAAGAAAATATTAAATTAGGTGGAAGAACATCAAGTTGCTTAATAACCCTTAGAAGGGTGTATCTCCCCACCTAAATTCTTGAGTTCTAGGATAACCATGTCCTCAAACTCCTACATCACAGATCTCTCAAATTAATGGAAAACAATCCATTGTTGCATCAATTTGTCTCATGATCCTCAAAAATGTATAATTCCCTAGATTTCAACTCTTGAACTATTTGAACAATAGTCCATATTGAGTTCACCAAATCCTTTTCCATGTTCAAACAAACAAACTTCACAATATATGCATTCTTCAATTATGTAGGAATCAACAAAGAGGACATAATAAAACACAAAGACATATACTTCCCATGCAAAAAAACCATTTCAAAATGAAGCTATCTTTAGATGATAGAGATCCACCATCACCCAATGCATCATGGCTCCAATGAAAATGTATTTGATTGTATGATTTTATACATTCAATCCATATGACTCTAGAACTAAATTGCTTAACCAATTCATGTGCACTTGCATCTTTTGAGTATGAAACAATGTAACATGAGTGATACCAAGGTGATTTTTAGGTATAACTATATATTTCTTTTCTTGTAACATCGTTCAAGCCCAATCCAATCTTCTTCTTTAGAGAGAACAATCTTTTGTAGAGGTAATATCACACTGAATTTACCATCACGATAATATCAAAACCATACAAATTTCTCATTGGATCAAAATAGTATCATGTACGAACATGACCGAGATCATATTTTCAAGTCTATTGAAGTTCTCTTTATATGTGAAATTTCTCTGACCTCTCAACTCATTATTAAGCTTCATGAGAATGATCCAACCTTCTAAATATTCAGATATATGTATTGATATTTATAGATTACCACTTGAAGCTGTTGATTCTGTATAAATTCATAATACAATTCACCCTTAGTCAAGGCATTCACAAGTGTGCAGATAAAATGATGTTCTAGCACGCAGTCCACCTAATCAGACTCTGTTTTTAGTAAAACCTCCATAGAACTTAAAATTTCGATGGCTTATTTCATTGCCTGTGATAATCCAACAATGTTGTATGCATCCTTCAACTTGTCATTGATTTCAAGAGAAAAAACCACGACATGTCTGCATTTATGGGCTCTGTGATAAGAATCAATGTTTTTGTATAGCAAACAAGATTAAATTTTATATGAATGTCTCTAGACGTTGAGTATTAAGCAAACCTTTTATAGTTGAATTAGAATATGGCACTCTTCAATTTCTCTTTATTGCTGCCAAGTTTCTCTTTATTTACTAATTAGACAATTGATGTAATAATAAGCTACGCTAACATAATTGTGAAACACTCAAGAAATCAAATATCACAGGGATTACAACTATGCCGCTTGCTCTGAATGAGATTGTTTGATTTGAGACCCAACAATGGAATTAGTTTACTTTAGTACAAAGTTATAGATAAAACGGTACAAAATAAAAATGCAACTATTTTTTTTTTAAATTCTCATGCAAAGGGACATAAATGTATTGTACAGATTATTAATTTGAAAGAGTGTATAAATTATTTATGAATTTTTTTATAAAAAATTATTTAAATATTTAAATAATATTTAAATCCTCAAATCATTTATTGCAATTTTTTTAAATTTTTTTTTAAACTAAAATATATTTAACAATAAATTTTATTTTTTTACAATTTTAAAAATATTCACAAATATTAATAATATAATTAGCAACACTAATTTTGAAATTAATATATAACATAAATAAAATATATATTTTAAGAATAAAATACAACACTAAGAATAATATATGTTACATTTGATTGATAGTTAATATATAAGCATAATATTGTTATATTTTACATAATATCTAATCAAGAGATTTTTTACATTGTTTATTAATTACAATTATTGTGTGTGCTTTTCTTAGTAAGAAGAGCAACAAGAAGTTCTATTTTTCTGGAGAGATATTCCTCAAATAGAAGTGAAGCTCTTTTAGCAATTATAGAGAAGAATTCATCTATCAATCTCTCATATCCCAAATGAGGTTCCAAAATATTTTTGTACCCTGCTCTATACAGATTTGTGACAAATCTTCCAATCATAATCTCTCTCCCTCTCTTAGAATGTGCCATAAGATATAGAGGAAATCCTCCCACAATTTCTAGGCTATGTATTGCACATGATCCCTCTTTCTTCACAATACTCTCTACCTCTTCTAGACTTGGAGCGAAAAAAAGGCATATTAAATGATTCCCATTTTTGTTTTTCACTAATACTCTACCTGCCAATGCAAAATTTTGATCATATCACAAAAAATACTACATAATATAATTTAAAATGATTTTTGAAAAACATACTCATGTTTACAGTCAAAAAGTAGTGTAATTGCATACACTCTTATTACTCTTTAACTACAAACGTTGATAAATGTTAGAATTTCACCTCTAAAGAAGCAATCGTGCTAGAAAATCCCAAAATTAGAATTCATGATACGGTGTGAAAAAAATATGAGGGTATGTGTAGGATCATCATGGAAAAAACAGGCCCTTAAGTGGCAAAAAATTCAGAAAAATCAGAGTTAGGCAACTTGACGTAAATTTTTTAATAAGTTATCTATATTATTTCAAAAATATGTAAGAATAAAATATGTAGCAAATTGAATGTAGTTTCTAAAATACTAGGTTTGTTTAAAAAATAAAATCTATTTGGTGAAAATTTGAAATTTCAATGCAAAGGTACTTAAATTTTAGGAAAAAAATAAGAAGTAGGTGTCTGTCTGACCACCCTAACCACAATAAAATGATAATATTTTTTTATAATATTTTAGATATAATTAGAGGACTTATTCTCGAATGTGATGCATATTTTTTTATTTTTTCAAGTAAATAATTAATTATGAATTTTTATTACAACTTTTAAAAATATAAAAACTTGTATGTCTAACCACCTTAACTTGGTCAAAACTTCATGAAATTCAAATTTTTCTTTTTTTAATCCTATATTATGTGAAACATAGAATGTGACACATGTTTTGGATTCAAAAATGTGATCTTGTTGAAAGCTATAGATGTTTTTCAATCAGCCTATCAATTAAGACTTTAGTCGTAATTTGAATAGAAAATGAATAATAATTACTTATTAAATTCAAAGTAAAGCATAATTTATATTGGTGGAAAGCTAAGAATCTTCTTTAAAAACCTTTTTCGTTTCATTAATTTTGGGTTAAAAAATAGTTGTCAGCCATATACCCATCATATTGCCACTTTTTACCCCATCATGATCCTGCACATACCCATGAATTATATGTTATTTGAGAAAACAAGTGAACAGACTAAGAAAAAGGAAAAAATGAGAGTATGTATGGATTATTTCAACCTCATTGATTAGCTCCTCAAATGCATGTTCTAGGTCGCGTGCAATATAAACTAATGCTCCTTGCTCCTCAATTATTTGGGTGCCTTCTTTACGACCCGACAGGGTTATAAACACACATCCCCAATCAACTATATCCTCTACCTGGGTGATTAAAAACTTTGTGAAGTCTTTGTTAAACTGGTGTAGATACGCAACACCCACTGCCTCCTCACAATTGCTTGAAACGTACACACGAGGTGAGATCCGAGCTGTAGAACACTCTCTGACACCTACATATACATTTTATCATCTCACTCCAGTAAAAAAGCATATCATTTTATGTATAGAGAAGTTAATAATTTTTATTACTCACCCATGACATCCACTGGAGACTGGATGAAGAATGATAGAAGCGCAAATTTTTTTTGGAAAGATGTGGGAAAAGGGGCAGAGGAGTAGATAAAAATAGAGCAGCAAATAAAGATCATACACATCAATAAAATAAACACATTCAACTAGAATTAAAAGCTGCTCAAAAACCACAATTGAAACACAACACAAAATAGACACAATCAGATTTATATATATTCAGTAATATGGAGAGCTTCGATGCCCTGTTCTTCTTTACACCATATTCTCAGATGCAGAGCTGCATTGCTCTCTTTCCTGTTTCTTGCATTTTTGCAAAATGACCACAAAAAGGAAATAAAACTAAAAGTTACGGTGGACAGCTAAGGAATAATAAAATATTAATATTTTTACTACCCACAAAGTGTGTGAGAGTAAATAGGAAGTCAATGCGCATTAATCCAAATCTCTCAAATATTCTCCAAAAAGCATTCCTATTAAATTGCCTTAAATGCAAGTACAAATCCTTAGCTGGTGGGAATTTGCTTAATTAAAATAGTTGAGATTAGATATCTTTAACACTCCCCCTTAATCTCAACTAGTTGAAATTCTACTAAAAAAACTTCCGTAGCATCTTCCTTCAAGTTCTGGAGCATCTGACTTCAAGTTCTGGAGCATCATCTTCAAGTTCCGGAGCATCTTCCTTATGTTCCTGAATTATGTTCAAAAAATTTTGGAGCATCTAACTTCAGCACAAACACCCAAACAACTTCTCAAGTATTCAAATACATCTCTTGCCAAAGGTTTAGTGAAAATATTAGAAAATTGATCTTCTGATTTATAGAACTCCAAACATATTTCTTTGTTATTCACTGACTCTCTTATAAAATGATATATAGTGTCTATGTGCTTGCTTCTTTTATGAAAAATATGTTTTTTAGATAATGCAATGGCTGAGATATTATCACAGTAAATATTTGTTGCTTCATCTTGTTTATGCATTACCTCAGCTAACATTCTTCTCATCCATACAACTTGACATGATGTTGTGGCTGCAACATACTCCGCTTCTGCTGAAGAAAGTGTGACAATGGGTTGTTTCTTTGAAGCCCAGGATACAACCCCTGATCCAAAATTAAAGGCATAATCAGAAGTACTTTTTCTATCATCTATGCTACCAGTACAATCGTTGTCTATGTATCCAATGAGTCTGAAATAATCTATAGCTGAATATAAAATTCCATAGTTCTTTGTTCCACATACGTACCTCAATATCCTTTTTCCAGCTTGCCAATGAGAGTTTTTTGGAGACACCATGAACCTTGAGATAAGACTTACACCATACATGATGTCACGTCTTGTGGAAGTCAAGTACATGAGACTACCAACCATCTTCTTAAATAGTTTAGGATCAACTAATGAACCATCATCTTCTTTGCTTAACTTCAGTCCTGTCATAACTGGAGTAGGAGTTGATTTTCAATTCAGCATATTGAATCTTTTCAACACATCACTAACATATTTTGACTGAGAAATAAAAATACCATCTGTTGATTGCTTAACTTCTATTCCCAAAAAATATTTCATAAAACCCAGATCAGTCATCTCAAACTATCAGCATTTTAGCTTCTTCATCCATCTTGATATATAAAGTAGGCTCACTGCTGCACCTACTGAAACCATTCTTAATTAAACAAGAATCAAATCGACTGTACCATGCTCTAGGAGCTTTCTTGAGTCCATAGAGCATCTTTTTCAGCTTGTATACTTTTCCTTCATGACCTACAATTTTATATCCTTCCAACTGCTCAACATAAACTTCCTCTTCAATCAAACCATTTAAAAATGCAGATTTTACATCCATTTGAAAAACATGCCACTTCTTTTGAGTTGCAATGGCCAAAACACTTCTTACGGTATCCAAGTGAGCTACAGGTGCAAATGTTTTAGTGTAATCAATACCAGGCTGCTAAGTGAAACCTCTAGCAGCCAATCTTGCCTTATGCTTCAACA
This sequence comes from Sequoia sempervirens, assembly GCA_007258455.2. Lineage (NCBI taxonomy): Eukaryota > Viridiplantae > Streptophyta > Pinopsida > Cupressales > Cupressaceae > Sequoia > Sequoia sempervirens. Next base: position 743,128,077 of record VDFB02271358.1, on the reverse strand, counting down.
CATTTCCATCCATGCCATACTTTGTTTTATAAATCCACTTTACACTTATTACATCCTTACCTTGTGGGTGATCCACCAACTCCTAAGTATTGTTCTTTTCAATAGCTTCAATCTCTTCATCCATAGCTTCAGCCCATGCTTCATCCTTAATTGCTTCATCAAAGAACATTGGATCAACAACTTCTGAAAATAAAGCAAAAACAGAAAAAGAATTTGATGTGTCAACACTAAAATCAGCTTCATATATATCTCTTAAACTCTTTGTTTTTCATTGCAATAAGCTTGCCAATGTATGATCCGATGAGTTGCTTCTATCAACTGAGTTTGATGGACTTCTAGATGGTGTTATGGCTGGTGTTCTTTGTGGAGTTTGCTGTGTAGGTGTAAAATTCCGATTTCTTAAAAATCTTGTTGTAGAATGAGGTGTAGCTTGTGCTACAACTTGTGTTGCATGTTTGAGAGTGGAAGGAGGTATTGTTTGAGGAATACCTTGCTTTTCTATCACTTCATCAGTCATATCATCATGTGGATTAGCTACTACTACACTTATTTTTTTTTCTACAATTCCATCCCATGCTTCGTTCTTCACAAATTGCACATCCCTACTGATTATAACTTTTCTTGTAATTGGATTAAACAACCTATAAGCTTTTGTATCTTCTAAATACCCAAAAAAATACATTTCTCACCTCTGTTATCCAATTTTCTTCTCAGCTCTCCTGGCACATAAGCATATGCAATGCATCCAAAAACTTTGAAGTGAGCAACATTTTTCTTTCTACCACTCCAAGCCTCTTGAGGAATTACATTTCTTACACTTGTATTTGGACATCTATTCAAAATATAAACAACAGTTGCTACTACTTTAGCCCAATATTCATTTGGTAAATGCTTTGATTTTAGCATACTTCTTGCCATATCCATGATAGTTTGATTTCTTCTTTCAGCCACACCATTTTGTTGAGGTGTGTAATGGGTTGTGAATTGTTTGTAAATACCATGTTGGCTGCAATAATTCAGAAAATCATTAGAATTATACTCACCACGTCTATCAGTCCTTAATATTTTGATGTAGTAACCACTTTTCTTTTCTACAAGAGCCTTGAACTGTTGAAAGTGCCTCAGATTTATGCCTAAAAAAAACCCATATCTTTCTTGTATAATCATCAATAAAAGTCAGAAAATATGTGCAACCTCCAATGGAAGGAGTTTGCATTGGTCCACATATATCAGAGTGAACAATCTCAAGTGGTTTACAAGCTCTTTCTGATTTTCCAATAGGAAATCTCTATGTTGTTTACCCAAAATGCACGCTTCACATAACCTTTCTGGTTTTTGAATCAATGGCAGCCCCTTAACCATATTCTTTCTATGCAACAAATTCAGACCTCCAAAGTTTAAATGACCAAATTTCAAATGCCACAACCAAGATTCATTCTTTACCACTGACTGAAAAGCTGTTTGAACAGCTACGTTACCATTTTGTTCATCTTTGGTTTCAATTTATACCTTTCCAGAGCAACCTTGCTCTATTCCGGAGTAGCCTTGTTCTTTTCCAGAGCAACCTTCTGGAGCAACTTTGCTACTTTGTATGTTTCTGGAGCAACCTTCCGAAGCAACTTTCTGGAGCAACCTTCTAGAGGCGTCTTAAGAATTTTCAGCCTTTAATGCTGTTCCAACTTGTGTATTTTATGTCATATGATAAGCTTCAGTTGTGTTTCTTTTGATGTTAGGTTTCAACCTCAATGGGAACATTCATTTTTTTTGTCATTTGTACTTCTGCTATTAGCTGCGTACTTGGATATTTATCAAGAATAACACATGCATTTTTTTTCATATAAATCATGTATCCCTTTTGCACTAATTGACCAATACTCATCAGATTATGTTTCATACCAGCAACATAAAAAATATTATGAATGAATTTTTGCTCCCCCTTTTTGGTTAGAATGTCAACAATTCCTTTTCCCATAACATTCACTTGATTATTGTTCCCAAGAGTAACATTTAAAGTGACTGATGTATCCAAGCTTGAAAATAACTCTAGATTTCAAGACATGTGATTGCTACAGCTAGAATCTAAATACCAAATATCATTTGGTTTGTCTTGAACCATATTGCATTCAACTGGTGATTTTGTAGAAATTGTTTCAACAATCTTTGCACATGCAATAAACATAGTTTTTGTAGAATTTTCTAGGGGATTTTGATTTTGTCTTCCTTGATCATGTTGTTTCTTCTTGCACTCAAAGGAGTAGTGACCATACTTTTTGTAGTAATGACACTAAACATGTGACTTATCTTGTCTTTGACCACTTGGATGATTTTGAAAGTGTTCATTTTTACATCCTCTTCCACCTTGGTTTGTAGGACTGCTGCTATGTCCTCTAAATGAATTTCTTCCTCTACCCCTAGGTGTGAACCTACCTCTACCTCTTCCATGGCTTATTGAAGCCTGAGATGAGAAACCATTCTTAATAGAGGTGTGTAATCTGTTTAGCCTATATTCATGATTTATCAAAGATGCATGTAATTCATCCATTGTCAGCTGGGTGAAATCCTTAGTTTCCTCTATGGCAATAACTAAAGGATCAAACTTAATAGGAAAAACCCTTAACATTTTCACAACTATCCTTTTCTCTTCTAATGTTTCCCCATGATATTTTATCTAATTTACTAGCCCAAAAACATGAGTAAAAAACAACTCCACAGATTCTGAATCTTTCATACTTATATTTTCAATTTCTCTTCTAAGTATTTGGAGTTTTGCAGCTTTAGCTTTGTCCTTACCTTGATAGGCTATTTGCAGTGTGTCCCATGGTTCCTTTGCTTTTGTTGCTATTGAAACTCTTAGTAGTATGCTTTCATGCATTGCTTGATGAATGTAGAAAAGGGATTTTCGATCCTTCTTCCTCTGATCTTTCAAGAGATCTTTCTCTGCATGTGTAAGAGCATTATAAGCTGCTTCGTCTGTTGGTTCTGCATAACCATTCTCAAAAATTTTGCAAACATTTTGAGACCTAAACAGGGCTTTCATGGTCAATGACCAATATTCATAATTTTTTCCTATGAAAAGAGGGGTTTGCAGGCTAGACAACGAAGCACTAGATGTTGAGGCTGTGGAAGCCATTGATGGTTGTTAAACAAGAAATAAGTGCAAACCCAAAAAAGAGAGACTAGTGGTTTGAACCAGTGGCTTGATACCAGGTGTGGGAAAAGGGGCATAGGAGTAGATAAAAATAGAGCAGCAAATAAAGATCATACACAACAGTAAAATAAACACATTCAACTGGAATTAAAAGCTACTCAAAAAACACAATTGAAACATAACACAAAATAGACACAATCAGATTTATATATATTCAGTAATATGGAGAGCTTCGATGCCCTGTTCTTCTTTACACCATATTCTTAGATGCAGAGCTACGTTGCTCTCTTTCCTGTTTCTTGCATTTTTGCAAAATAACCACAAAAAGGAAATAAAACTAAAAGTATGGTGCATAGCTAAGGAATAATAAAATATTAATATTTTTTACTACCCACAAAGTGTGTGAGAGTAAATAGGTAGTTAATGCGCATTAATCCAAATCTCTTAAATATACTCCAAAAAACATTCCTATTAAATTGCCTTAAATGCAGGTACGAATCCTTAGCTGGCGAGAATTTGCTCAATTAAAATAATTGAGATTAGATATCTCTAACAAAAGAGACATCTGAAATGCGATCCAAACACAACCGCTGCAAAGTAAGATCTTACAGCGAGTGGATTGTGATCACCATCATCCTCGCCGTCTACATCGGCACAACCTTGTCAAAGCAGAGTCGACATTCGAAATAGCAAATTGAAATGAATTGATGGTAAGTCAACGAAATAAACCTCAAATTCGGGCATTTCCCCTTCATGAAGTGAGCATTACATAGCTCTGATAATGGTGTCTGCTACCACAAGCATATTTCACCCCGTTCCACACCCAAAATATGCTATCCTAAATATTTTTGCGCCATTAAACTTTAATCTCATATTCTCATAAATTCTTTGTTCTAGGATTGGTTTCACAACTTTAATCACCTTTAACTGTGCTAGCAAGTTTTCCAAATCTAGACTTAGTATAATAACAAAGAGCTTAGAGTAACAGATAGATAAAACTCTAAGTAATCCATCTTGAAACCAACAACTAATAGATTTAAACCCCTAACATTTAAAGAGTTTAGGAAAAATGTTTGATCTTTAGTTAGAAGAAATTGACAAGAACGACAAGAATGTCTACTTGAAGAAGAGAGGATGATATTTGTTTTAAATTCAAAGTATAGAAATTAAATAGGTGTTGTGTACCTGAGCTAAAGAATTGTAAGCATAACTAGAATCTTCATTTCCCTCCTTCATGGCAAATAGATTCTCAAGGGCTGTTTCAAATTGAGATCTGAGCACTTCCATTAAGATGGCTTGCTTGACTTCTTAGCTTTCTTCTGCACCAACCTCGCTCTAACATAGGGCTTTCTGTGTCTTATAAATTTGACATTTTTTCCATAATCATAATCATTATTTCCTGACCTAATCTAAGATTTTATGTTTTTTTCTACCTAACTATTCATTAATTATATTCCAAATCATATTATATTTTAAATTTTAATTATATTAATAATTAGTTATGCATCAAACTCGCTCTAATATAAGGCTCTCTACCATATAACATTGACATTTTGTCCATACTTATTAATCATTATTTGGTAACCTAATCTATGATTTTTTATTTATTTTTTGTTATTTAACTATTTATTAATTCAATTCCAAATCATATTATATTTTAAATTTTAATTAAAATTTGACATTTTTTTCATAATTGTAATCATTATTTGATGACCTAATCTAAGATTTTATGTTTTTTCTTATATCTTACTATTCATTAATTAATTTCCAAATCATATAATATATATATATATATATATAGTGTATGACCTCCATCAAATATCTATATATATATATATATATATTGATGGAGGTCACAAATAATTTGTAGCCTCATCTTTTATGATGTCAGAGCCTTGCACTCAACAAGATTTGATCCCTGGTGGGCTCATTAAGAATGATTCAACTTCATCAATAGATCAAGGACCCATTGACAATCATATTATATTTTAAATTTTAATTAATAAATAAATATATCCAATGTACTTGTTAGGAAATAGGCTTTTCTACTGCAACCACTTGTTCGCATATACTCATCCACCACAACCAGAAACAAAAAGAAAAATATCTCCTTTAGAATCTTCAATAGAAAAAGTAAGTACATGTCTCGTTCTCATATACTTATCCACCACTGTAGGAGAAACAAAAAGAATTTAAATATCAAGAAGAAAAAAATATCTCCTTTAGAATCTTCAATAGAAAAAATGAGCATGTCTAGTTCCCATATACTTATCCACCACCGCCAAAAACAAAAAGAAAAATATCATCTAGAGGAAAAGAAATATCTCCTTTAGAATCTTCAATAGAAAAGTAAGCCCATGTATCATTTGAATATACTTAACTAGCGCCACCAAAAACAAAAACAAAAATATGAGAAAGAAAAAATATCTCTTTTAAAATCTTCAATCGAAAAAGTAAATATACATCAATTCCACTCGTAACCACTATTTTCTAAATGAAAAAAGTATTCTAGGCCTTTTTAATCTACAAGCCTTCTAGAAGTCTGATTGCATGCCTTCGAGATTGTATTGATCAAAGAAAAAGAATTTACATAAATAGAGCTACCAAAAGTAGCTGAAAAATAAAAAACTATACAATAATTGAAACTCAACAAGCCTAGAAACTAAACAAATTATTAGCCATTACATATAAAAAACATATTATCAAAACTGAATAACATTTTATAGTGATCAACTTCATTATCCAGCTGAAACTTCACTGACTGATCTTTAATTTGTTGTAACTGTTGTTTTTCCCTTTTATTCTTCTTGCAAACAACTTGGATATGTGAAAAAAGGATAGCCAGTTGAAGACATATGTCAGAGTAAAGTCGTAGAGTACCAACTACTTGATAATAGTTATTAGAAAACATTACAACACATATATTTTTCATATATTTTTTAAAACAAAATGCAAAATAGAATCAACAATCACATCCTTTTACATACCAAAACCAAAAACAACTTCCTTTCAAGTCAAATCATCATTAAAAATAGCTGATTTTTTTTTGAAAGCATTAAACCATTGCCTCTTAACATATGCATAGTCCCAAAAAAATTGTGTCATGCTTTCCACACTCTTACAAAGGGGATAGTTTGCTGGTTGAACCATAATATACTTCAACCTATCCCCCATAGGTACCTTGCAATGCAATGTCTTCCACACCAACACTTGTGAATCAAAATCAGCTTTGGAATGCCATATTTGAGCACTTAATTTAAACCAAAATTTAGAACTAAATCTGCACTTCCACTTTTGATTCAGACAATTAGCAATACTCCAACTAGGAAGCATCTACAAATATATATATATATATATATAAGGAAAATGATTGAAATGGTTGTATGATAACCATTTCCAATCATTAAAAAATAGTAGTCCCTTGAAGTACATAATTTCATAGTAAGATCCACTGGCACAAGGGACTTAATAAAAATGATAAATTGTTTATAACTAGAACTCGTCCCATACTACTCCTTAATTTTGTTCCAAGGAGCCCAGTCAAATAGATCAAAAGTCCCAAAGATCTTTAAATTGTCTAACTCACTTTTTAAACAAATTATAACCTTGTCTTGGGAAACAAACTGCCAATGGCTGGTCATGATAAGAAATAATTTTATTCCACCAAATTGACATTGAAACAAAACTAAACCTGGTTTGCAATGAAGATCCATTCCAACTTAAAAAGATGCTAACTTTTTCCATGGTTTGAATTATTTGAGTTATTTTTTTCCAAGATATCTACATTACTAATTGTAAATCAGAAAACTACATGCCCAAGTTATATTGTAATAAGTTTATAGGTAATATATTTAACTAGTTATTTTATTTAGTTTTTATTGTTATATTTAGAGATTGGTCAATGGTTTTAAACCTTATTTCTCATTTTGGACAATATATGTAGGTATAATCTTGATCTTATTTATATTCATAGTTTTTAATATGAATTGTAAAATTTTGAAATTCACAGTTCAAATTGCATCTTATTCATTTTCTCATTAACCATTATAAGTTGACTTAGTGCATGTTTATATTGCTTTGTGTGTTATATAGTTGAATTTAAATGTATTTATTCATTATAAAATTATGTTCAAAATCAAGAACATATTAGGACTCTAGCAATAAAGTAATATTAAAACATTTATAGCACCACATGCACATTATTGGGACATTACATCAACATATATCATCATATTTCCATGACATAGATACTTGTTATCCTTGATCATCATTACATAGTCCTTAAAATGGTCATCCTAGGGGTTTGACTAGTGAGAACATTAAGCATAGCAATTTAAAAAATTCCCTAGATGTGTTTTTTAACATGAAAACTCTCTAAGATTCAAAGATAAATAAATTGAGGTGAATAGATTCTAACAATAAATTTTTAGTTGCTTCATTAACAATGACGTTTTAGTTGCTTCATTCATGTAAGTATAAGTTCAAGTGGATAAGTGCATAGAAATAGGGGAAAATTTAGTGGTTAGTATTGATACTTTTTGCATAATGTGTTTTTGTTATGAAAAACGTAATGAAAATGTGTTTTAAAACATATCCACTTATATTTTGTAGATTTAATTTTTTTATTGATTCCTCACATTTAGGATTTTATTTTCAAGCCTAGGAGTTAGACATGTAGCTCATAAATTCAGGTTTTTAGCATAAAACAACTCTAATTTGAACTTCAACCTCATTAGATTTACTAGTCTCACCGTAGCTCGCCTCAAGTACCCAAGGTAAGGGTTGCTGGGCCGCTGGGCTAGGTCACGGGGACACCATTGTAGTATATAAATTTTTTTAATAAAACCACAACGAAAATGAAGTCACTTTTTATCTTCCTAGCCATAAACCTTTTTTAATATTTTGAATAATTAAGGCATTTAAAAATAAATAAAACAAAGAGTTTCTTCATATTCCTCTAGTACATATATTTTGACCCTTTTAAAAAAATTCAACCTCCTTATTTAAATTTAAAAAATATATAGAATTTTTTTATGCTTTATTGTACACAAACTAAAAAAAATAAAAATTTATTTTATTTTGTGCAAGTTATATTGTGCACACACTTAGTCTTGTAATCTTTGGGATGAAAAAATCATAAAAATATCACATTTAATAAAAGTAAAATAAGAAATATAAAACTTTTATTTCTCACTCAACTAAATTTTCATCAACTAAAGGGTCAGTGCAGGATCATGGGGGTTCAAACTAGGCCCTTAAGTGGCAATGAAACTTAAGAAAAACAGAGTTAGGTAACTTGACATAAAAATTTGAATAGGTTATTAAGATAATTTAAAAAATATGTAAGAACACAATTTGTAACAAATTGAATTTAGTTTCTAAGATATTAGTCCTCTTTTGGAAAAAAATAAATCTATTTGGTGAAATTTTAAAATTTCAATACAACAATACTAAATTTTCAGGAAAAAATAGAAAGCAAATGTATGTCTCACCAACCTAAGTACAAGAAAAAAATAATATTTTTTTGAAACTTTCAATATAAGTAGAGGGCACATGCTTGAATGTGCCACTTTTTTTATAATTTTTTTGCAAGTAAATAATTAGTTATGAATTTTTTATTAGAAATTTTTAAAAATATTAAAACTTGTTTGTCTAACCACCATAACTGGGTCAAAAATTTATTAAAATCATGTTTTCATTTTTTTTTTATCCTATATTATGGGAAGCATAGAATGTGCCACATCTTTTGGATTCAAAAAATGTGAAATCCTTTGAGAATTACAGATTTTTTCAATCAACCTATCAATTGGGACTTTAGTCATAATGCATGTAAAAAATCAATAATAATTATCTATTTAATTACAAATAAGTGAAATCTTATATTGGTGGAAAGTTGATAATTTTATTAATAAACCCTTTTTCTTTCATCAAATTTGAATAAAAAAAATATTGTTAGCCACTTTTGGGTCATATTGCCATTTTTTGGACCCCCATGATCTTACACTCACCCTAAACTTTAAAAATACCTAATAAACCAAAAAAATTGGGGGGTACACTAGATAATATGTTATATTTTAGTGACAGAAGAATGAATAAATTTTTGTGTGCTCAATATTTCACTCTCTTTATGTTAACTTCTTTTAAAAATATTTAGTAGTTTAGAAACAAAATTTATGATACTATAATTATTGTTCTTACTGTATATTTAAATTTTTACTGTATACATCTCATTTACTTATCTAAATTTATCTTTCACTAATTAAAAGAAAATGTGGCAACTTTTTACCCACTTTTATTTCCCATTTCCATGCACTTACCTAATTGCACATATCATTTCAGTTATATAACCACAAAGAGTTCGTTAGTAGGCGCAAATTTGGATAAGAGTGGAACAAAATTTGTTTATAGGTTGTAACATAGTCATTAAACCATGCGCCCTTGGATTATAGAACCTTAGATAGCATATTCTGTAATATATTTTTATCTTTTTTTAGATAAATATTGTTGGTTCTTGAACCTACATTCAATACTTTTAAATATTTTCAAGATCTTATCCTCAAAATTATTGAGAACATAGAAAATCAATAAGAGGGATCCTAAGATCAATTTATCATACACTTTTTCCTCTTCAATACCAAGGTGGGTGACCCTTTACAACAATTATTGGAGATACATAATGTAATTTTATAATTTGAAGTAGAGAAGAATTTTCATATATTGTTAGAAGGATTTATAAAATTTTAAACACAAATGATCTATTCCTTGTGGCTATGATATTTATGTTGGAAAATGGTCAATTCTCCCCTCGGGATTCGTTACATGGACTAACCGCCTCCCATGGATCCGTTAACTCTGGAAGTTGTATTAGGCATTAACAGGTCGATCTTTTGGTGCAACGACAACTGTGGGCCAACAATTGGTATCAGAGCCAAAGGTACCAAGTTTGAATCCCCTTGGGTAACGCTGAATGGGAGTTTGCAGATGGTCAGTGCTCCCCCCAAGATTCGTGACATGGACTAACTGCCTCCCATGGATAGGTTAACTTTGGCAGTTGTATCAGGCTTTAACAGGTCGATATTTTGGTGCGACGACAATTGTGGGCCAACAATTTATGTATGGATAAAGAAGATTATTAGAAATAAATTATAATTCATTTAGATTTATTGTTGTATTAATTTAATGGATTGGGAGGAAAACTTAGATATGGACTGGTTCTTATTTTAGGGAATATGGAGTAATTACATAATGCTACCTTTTTTATAACAATAAATATTTTAGGTTGTCATGAATCATTGACTTGGTATTATTTCCTTACAAGAATATGACCAAAAGATAGCTCTGTAGATAGAATCCAACTTAATAATCCACTTACAATACTAATGTTTTTCATTATTTTCAATGAGTTAATTATATTGGTTTTGAAATGAAGAATAATGTACACAAATAATTGATACATAAAAAATATGTGTGAAATTTCATAATCCTTCATTATTCATTTCAAAGAAACATTAGATCACAAGGATGGAGACAATAACAACTTCATGGCTTGTATTTATATAATCTCATCAACAAATAATATATTACAATAGAAACTAGTACAAACATAACATTGTGTTTCTTATTAAAAGCATAGTAGAACTCTTAGATCTTTCATTTGTTAATCTTCATTTACAATGGAGATACATCATTTTTATTGATAAATATTGATGAAGGCTCTCAAATGGGTGACACATATCACTTCACAATTAACTTGATGAAGTCTAATGAAATTTAATAGATGCAAAGACTCACATAATTTCTTAGAGTGGTTCAAAAGAAGCTATAGGAAATTTGAAGAATTCATTAGAGATAAAGCATGCTTAGTCCACCAAAGTTGAAAATTGGAATGTTATTCTCTAACATGGTATTGTTAAAGAGATGTGTAGAAAGCCATATATTGATTGCTAGAACCTTGGTGATATTTTTTGAAAAAAATAGTGGCATTTCATAAACCAAATATTACATATTGGGAGAAGAAGTAGCTATGAGTGAGGTTGATGGTACCATGAATAATCTAATGAGTAAAATACCAATATAGAAATATTTTTCAATGCTTCTACCATGCCCAAACTAAAATAGGTTATTATGATTCAAAATGAGAGGGAACCATCCACTCTAACTCCTTAGCCAATAGTTGAGAGAAATTTGGCATTGATAATTAGGTGTGGCTCATTGAGATACATTACATATTTTACACCTACCAAATTGAATATGAGAACACTAAAAGCTTCAAAGGAGGAATTGAAATGAATTATGTTTCCTATGAGGCTTATTAAAAGAGTTTTCATTATATCAACCTCATTGAATAACTCCTTAAATGTAAATATGAAGTGACAAATTGTATATCCTAATACACCTTACTCCTATATTATTTAGTCTCTTCCTTATGACCTAGAAAAGATATAAAAATGCATCTACTATCAGATTTCTCCTTTACCAAGGTAATTAAATTCCCAATGACTTCTTTACTAAATTTGTGTAGATATGTAGCACCCTCTACCTTCTCACAATTATTTGAAATGTACACATGAGGGGGGGTGAATGAGTTGATAAAATCTACTTAAAACTATTGACTTCAACAAATATATCAGAACATGAAACTTGAATCTTGACTACTACTAATCAAGAGCTTATCAAGAAGACACCCATCCACACAAGAGAACACAAGATACATGTGGAAACACAAGATGGGAAAAACCATGATGAGAATAGATACTTGGTTCTATTGTCCAAATCTATCCTCACAAAGTAGGAATATAATAAGAAAATTTATAATATTAAGTAGGCACCAATTGACCATAGGCAACAATCCCTAATACAATGAACTATGTTGTAACATGTCAACCCTTCAACAAAGTAAAAATTCCTAATTTTTCACTTTCCAAGTAAATAAACTATTTAATAAGCCATTGCAATTAAATTTTTCTTTTCTTTATTTATAATATAAGAGCAAGATGCCACAAAAAAATACAAAAAGGATTCTATTTCATTACAATAATTTCACAAGTTACAATAATACAAGAATACATACATTAACATCATAGCTTAATGAGCTTTAGAAAAAAATAGCTTATATCTATGGTCCAAGATTCTTCCTTTCAAATATTGGTTCTTTTGTTGCCTGCTATGGAGTAGAAGCATTACTCAAGCGCTTTTTCAACAACCACAGACTCACATGCAATCCCCCACACATATATCATTCGATAGATGTCCCTTCCCTTTTACGAAGAGATTGGTAGAGTAACTGAATAATGACAACCAACTAAGCATAGTCTTGTGTCCTACATAACTAGAACTTGTAAACCCACAATCTGGAACTAGCATGTAATACTAGATCACAGTGAACTGACAGTGGAGCCAAAGGAAATCACACTAATTTGGAAAAAGTTTTCTCAAATTATAATCCTACTCAAGGCCATCTATCACATACACTACTCAAGGCTGATTTGACTTAAGGCCATCTTAAACTACACATCTAGGTATTTCCTTCAATGGATAATCTGTCACACTAGAGATAACCTATCACCATTTCTACAAACTTGGAATAAATCTACTTAACCATACTAAATGCAAAAGATCCCTCCCATACTAGATAACAATCCTAGGAGTAAGCACAAGCTATTCTAGTTAAATCAATAACCTAGCTAAGAGTAACACATATGCCACACATGTGCAATCATATCTAGTATATAATACTTATGATTTACACAAATATCCTATTATGGAGTACATACAAGTACAACATAAAATAGTAATAATAGCTTCAAATTAATTTACAAGAAATACTACTTTCCCTAAATGCAAGTACTCATAATAGACAATTCAAAGAATTCATGGAGAAAAATCTTTCAAAACTAAAATAATAAAGAAGAAATACGCTCATGCTTGTTTTCACTTATCCAATCAATTGACTGCAATGTAGCTTTCCCAAAAAGCAACTAGCTTGATGGTAACTTCTCAAGAGATGACACAATAGACCTCTATTACTGAAGTTGGTTGATTACTTCTCTCAAATACTATCCTCTCAAATATAGAATAATTCTCTCTCAAATAAAACTGTGTAAACCTGATAATAATGCAAAGTAAAATGCATGAAAAAATGTCTCCTCAACAAATGAGTTTTCTCAACTATTTATATAGCAGCAATGAGACCTCACATACTACAGGTTAGGCATAGATGTTGACAAAAATTACCATGCACAACCTATTCACTCAACTTAGCAAAAAGGTGGCAGAAATATAAGAACTTACTCAACTAATCATAGCTATAGATCAACCTTGTTGATTGACAACAATAAGAGACTTATTCAAATCAGCACATGATTGATAAGGTGCAATTCGAATTACACAAGCAATGGACATCTACAAAAAATAGGTTTCCAAAGGTGGAGCCAAGTAAATAATCTCTATCCAACAGTTGGCATGGTTTCCATCATATTTGAAACCAGGGATAACTTTAAGAACCCCCCGCCCCCCTCCCGCCCCCTCAGTGAAGGTGTAAAATCCTAGAAAATCTTGTATACTTCCCAATAAAAATATTCATTTTATTGGTGATTTTTTCATTTTTCAGGAAAAATAATCTCAATTGGAAAATATTTTCTAATCACTAGAAGTATGTGGAAAATCCTAGAAAATTGCAAATATTTTTAATCCAAAAAAATATTTTCATTGGGGATTAAAACCTTTTTTAAAACCAATAAAATATTTCCATTGGTGAATAAACATATTTTCATAACAAAAAAAATATTTTTGTTGGTGATTAAAACTTTTCTTCAAACCAAAAAATATATTTTCATTGGTGAATTAAGCCTATTTTCAAACTAATAAAAAAATTCAGTGGCAAAATTCAGTTGAGAAAAGTATCAAAATCCAGGACAAATTTTTCTGAACATTCAAATTCCTTCATAAAGTGTCTAGAATGGGGACAAGTGTCAACATATTTATTATGTTTGAAGCTAGATGTTAGTGAAAAATAATATAACCCACTATTGTTTGATGAATTCTCAATGGATGAATGTAGTTGCATTCTAGAAGCAAATCTCTGAAGTACTAGACTTGTGAATTGAAGCCTCCAGAATAACACTAGCATCGTTAGATTTCCAAAAATCAATGGTTGAGATTTTATTACTTATTAAATCACAAAAAATCATGACAACCAAAATAATATTGTATTGTTAACTGGCTACTGGGAGTTGAAGGTCACTTAAGTTATGACTTAAGCCTTTGGAGTCATCATGGTGACCGGCCTCTCGACCTAGGGGAACAATGGGTTTGATGATAAAAATTAACAACACAATCAAATCTAGAGAACATATTCAAATAGTTAAATAACTGCTATATGGGGAAACACCATGTATTAATCAAAAAGAGTTTTTACATTCCTCGGATGGGATCAGACACTTGACCAAGTCACTAGGGACTCATCCCAACAGTATTCACAATGAAGACTTCATTTCCATAAAACATTACAGAACCAAAATGTTGAACGAACTAACATTGGACACTTATATAGACTGCAAATAGATCATCACAAACCAAAATGAACTTCCACAGACACCAAATTATGCATTGTTGCAACCTACCTCACTGGTCTTCTTGGATTTGATTGAATTTAGAATCACCAGACAATCACCATCACAAGCTCTATGGGCAGGATGTTTTGCTCATTCCTCCTAGCTCCTGGTGTTATTCGCTACCCATTCTTTACCAGTTCCAAGCTCCTAATCCTCCTTGTCTGAAGACCACCTTTCCCCATTGAGAGCTTCCACCACCGCAAACACATTCACCCAACCCTTCAGCCGGTCTTTGAGAATGTCATCCACACGTAGAAGAAAGTCGATACACCTGTCAATCTCCCCCTACCAATTTTTGAGGGCTACATGGTCTAGTGAGCACACTAGGGGAAACTTTGGTACCGACCATTCATTCCCATGAGCCTTGTAGTAGTGCAACGACAAAGGGGTCATGAAATTGTCATCGATGTTGTTTAGTGCTACATCGATATTTTCCAACAGAGAGTGTGGAAAAATCATTTGGCATAGCTTCTTCCCCCGGGATTTTGAGACACCCATGTACACACGCATTTCCAGTAACATGGCAGGTATTTCTGAATTCCCCCTAAGCTTGTGGGTAGCCAATGGAAATTTTAGGCTCAAAACACCCCTTATCACTTGGAGCACTAGTGGGTGCTTGGACACCATTATCCCTTTTAGTCCTTTCTCAGTGATTTCACCATGGAAAGTGTTTTTCTGCTTCATGGAATTTAGAAATAGAGGAATCTCCATTTCCCCTTAATGTCTGTTGAGAGCACTAAGCCAGTTTGATAAAAATGAGCACAACAACCCCTCTTTGTAGTAAAACCTCCCGCAGCCTTATGGAGACCGTACCAAGAAATTAAAACCAATGTGTTACATGTCATGCATTCTTTATACACAAATATTTTTGTGATCATGCCACACTTAACTCCAATCAAATTGAACCAATAATTTTGTGGTGGCTATGAGCTTCTCTTGCACTCTTAGGATCTTTCACCTAAAAGAAGAGAGATAAAACCCTAAAATTGAAGGTGGTTCACTCAAATAAAGGATTATATGATGTTATTAAGCCTAAATGCAATGCTATAAATGAAACTAAATGATGTAATTAACTGATTATTGATGCAAAAACCTATGAAATATGCAATGTTTGAAAACATAGTGAGGTATGCAAGAATGAACTAAAACATGAATAAACATAAACATAATTGAAGAAGGCTAAACAAAGTGCACCTGGGCAATGAATGCTGAATCTAGAAGGATTTGAATGCCAAAAAAAATTACTATAAATCACTAGTGGGACTCATTCGTCACTGGTGGCGAATTAGTCCTGCTACTGACAAAAACACATGAAAACTACTTTGTGACTATTGGGAACTGGAATCTGACATAATCACCTTTTTCATCCCTAAGATGAGACTCATTTGCCACTGATGGTGAATCAGTCCTCCTCCAAAATTCGATGAAATCAAAGGTCAATTCTATAGCTCCATATTTTCACTTGTCTTCTTGTTGGGTTGACAAAGTCAAATCTGGAGAAAGCAGATTGCAAGTTGTCTCCAAGCTTGAAATAGGGTTTAGTTGACTTGAATCACTTTGTTGATTTCTTGATCACCTTTCAACACTTATTTGCTTGAAAAATATGCATACACAAGTCTACAAACACACATGCAAAAGGGGCGAAATGGTTAAGGGTTAGAGTATAGGGATTTTCCTTGGTCAAATCCCACTTTGGTAATCAAACCCTTAATGATGAAATGAAATGAAATGGACAAGGAATGATGAATAAACAACATGAAAATTTCTTAAACTCCAAGATATGTCAATGGCTTCTCCAAGATGCTTGAATTATTGCTTAATTGAATGCTAATTGATGTTGAATGACTGATTGCAAGTGAACTTGATAAATGGGGGTTAAAATGAGAAGAAAAATACTCATTTATACACACTTATGCCCTAACAACCCAATAATACATCACATGCCGACATAAGGTGTTTTTGAATAAAAAACCCAAAAGGAATTTTGAATTATTTTGAATTTGGAGCCAAGAGGAACTCATTCGGCACCCATGGCGAATGGGTCCCACTTTGGGCTTCTAAGTGGGTGTTGGGAATTATCTTGCATTTAATGTTTTTTGTTGGGTTTATATTCAAAAATACACTTTATTAAGTCTTATGAGTGCATAAAGTGGTCAAATAAAGCATAAGAAATGTGTAAATAGTGATAACAAGCCTAGAAAAGTGTGAAATCTTGTTACGAGACTTTACAACACTTTAGAATAGGACTTGATAAGTGATGAAAAGGTGATTTTTAGGTGAATTATAATGAAAAGAGTCTAGAAAAGTGTAGAAATATGTTACAACACTTCACAACACCTTCACAAGACATCATTATTTGAATTTTAAGGACCTAATGTGAATGAAGAAGCTATATTGCAACATTAAATCAAAGAAAAATGGGTCGAGCATCATAGGAGAAAGACCTAAAAGACCATAAACATGTCAATGTTCCATTTTTCTATGGTACACAAATTAATCTAGAAATTAATGCTAAGTGATGCAAACATCTTGTCATCTATTATGGACATACCTTTTAAGCACATGTTTTAAAGGTAAGCAAGACATGTTAATCTAGGTCATCCATCTATTATGAGGGTTATGTATAGGTGAAATAATATTGTCACATCAATGATAGCGATGAATTAAATTTTAAGTGTGAGTATTTGATGTCATACTCATTGTCTTCATTCTAACTTCAATATATACTTCACCAACTTAATGTTCTTCATATCATTTATAATATATTTTTCTTTGATTTGTTTCTTCTCTATTCTCAATTTAACTTTGATATTATGGAGTCTTCATGGCGTGTCATGCTACCCAAATTTTTTTGGGAGAAAATAAGGGACAATGCATACGAAAGAGGAAAGTTGGGTATGGTTTTTACAATTCCTTGTGTATAGGCTAAGGATGCTATAAGAACAATTATGGGTAGGGAATGGATTCAGAACAACCCACATGCTCTATATTCTGAGGTAGCTTTGGCTTTCTTGTCCAATTGCATGGATATTTTTCTCAAAAAATATTTGGGGAAGATGCTAGCAATATGTTATTTGCAGCCTTTCATTTACTCTATTTCTTCATTGGAGTTGGCATTGGAGCATTACAATTTTGAAAGTGGGTTAGTGCATGTTGGTGGAATCTTCTGAAAAGTGGAATTGCATGCTTCTATAGTGCAATATCTTGTCTTGGTTAATATGGGATGGGGTCTTCTATGTGATATGAAAAATGAATCATTAAAGAGTCTGGAGTTTTGGAGGAAGGTATTTGGTGATTCACTTTTCTTCTCTATTGTTACTTTGTTAAATTTGATTCATCTTCTACTTAAACACCTAGTTGATGGCCTTAGCTAACGTTACAAAAACAAATAGTAATGAATTGTGTGACGTGTCACGTGTCTATATTTTATTGTACAACATAACAGTTCTTGTAATATGTATTTTGTGACTAGTTTTTTTCACAATTAGTGGCTTTTTGGCCAGGGTTGATATGTACTATGCATTTCAGTCTTTAGTTACTTAAATTAAAATAATTTTCGTGGCTCCATTCTTGGAAATTCTCAATCTTTTCAATACCATTTAATTCTCTCTTTTCAATTCCTTGAAGCACTACATTTCATTTAATTGAAATTCTCAATCTTTTTGAAGAAAGTGTGGTTGTGGTTTTGTGGGTGGTAGTGCAGATTAATGCCATATGGACATCTGAAGTGATTGTTTGGATAGCTTTATATTGAAAACTACATGACGTATTGTAGAATAATAGATGATGATGTCATTAATACAGTGATCTAGTGAAATAAGATTTGTAATGATTTCATATTGTTTGAGTGGTACTAGCGATTTTGATAGCTTGTCAGCTTGAGGTACAGTTTGCATGTAGCTAGACGTTAATCAAATTAAACATTTTTAATTTTTAATTGTAAATGTAAGGCTTGAATTTAAGTTACATGAATTGATTAAGTTGGTTTCTTTGTTTGTGTGAATCATGATTATCAATATACCCAACCTCACACATGACACATGTGAGGTGTACATAGGGATCAGGTTGGTAGTGGCATTGTTGGCCCATAAATATGGATAGTGAAAACAACTGAAATAATTTGTTGAAGGCTAAAAAGGATTTACTATTGAGTGCAATGTTCTGAATTATCATAAGGGTTTTCATTTTGTAGGGTTAATAAGGATTCAAGAAGAAGATGATGTGGTATTATTGGGGATACTCTAAATTCTCCTACCTCTAGTTATGTAGTTATAGTGTAAAAGACCAATTTCCTTCAAGTTCAAAATGGGTGGAATTGGAAAGAAGTTGATCTAGTTCACTTAATTTCTAAGGAAGGTTTTGAACTAGGATGAGGAGCTCTAATAGAGATAAGTGGTATCCCAGTGCATAGAGGTTGCATGCAAAAGATGGGAGAAATTTTACTACCCATAATCTTCTGCATGACTCTAGTTTTCAATCAGAATAGATACATTTTGTATCTTCATAGCTCCCTTTTCCCCAACATGGTTGGCTAGGAAAATCCCTTGCATTTGTATTTCCAAAGCCACATTTTTATTTCAGAGTGCATGCTTTCCTAGGAAAGTCTCATGCATTTACTTTCAATGCCCATGGCTTACCAAGAAAGTTCCATGCACTTATTTTCAGAGCCCATGGCCGACTCGACAATTCCCATCACCATACATTTATTTTCAAAGAAAAATTTTGTATTACATTGTCACCAGTGGTCCAACAGAAACTTGGCGCTTACATTTGTATTTTTATTATGTAAATTACTAAAGTAACATATGTTATTTATACAAAACAAGAGCTTGGCACTTGCATGCTCTACTCAATGACTCATCTTTAAAAGGATATGTAATAATGTGACATTGTAATTCAGTTATAATAAAATAAATGGTTGTGTTATTCTTCATTATTCATTTACAATAAAGAATTATTTTCTAAGTTCAATGTCTATGAATCTATTCAAATCTATTTTTTTTTCCTTTAATAAATTAAGTATTATCTATTTATGAAATAATTGCATGCAGATTTAAAATTAAAACATAAAGCTATACAAATGAAAAAAGAAAGTTGCCATCAAATTGACAAAAAAAAATTATAAACACTAAAAATTTTCACTCTTTGTTAGGGCTCACCGAAATGTTATTGATTTCTAATTTTTCGTTGACCTTCTCCCCTAGTTCCCGGTAATTATTCATTTTATTAAGCCCTTTGTAACATTAAGTTACTGACCCCTTGACCTTGATGTCAATCCTAGCACACTAAAGTTTAAAACAACTTTAAAACACATGTTTATTTTTTATATCATAAATTACTCAACCGTTTGATGAAAATTTGATGTATGGTTGTAGTTGCATTCCAAAATGAAATGCACAGAGTGCTAGGCTTTTCAACTTAAACCTCTGGAATCACCCTATAACCGTTAAATTTACAAAGATCAATGGTTTAGAATTTTCTATCAATGTAGGACAACCATGTACTAATTGTGTAGTCTCAAATTTGGAAGCAACACATTGATGTTTCAATGTTTCATTCACTTTAATTTGTCATTGATCTCCCCTAGTTCCTGCCCCTAGTTTCATTATTCATTTTATTAAGTCCTTTGCAATGTTAAGTTACTCACCCCTTTAAAACAAATGTTTACTGTTTATATCATAAGTTTAATCAAGTTTCAACCATTCGATGAACTTTTGATGTATGTTTGTAGTTTCTTTTTCAAATGAAATGCACTAAGCGCTAGGCTTGTGAACTTAAACCTCTGGAATCACCCTATAATCGTTAGATTTACAAAGGTCAACGGTTTAATTTTTTTTGTCAATGCTATTAGCCATGTACTAATTGTGCATTTCTAAATGTTGTTAGCAATGTACTAATTGTGTAGTCCAAAAGAACCACATAGATGTTTGATTCACTTTATTGTTAAGAAAAAAGAACTTTCTACTACTGAGTGATTTTATTTTTAAGTGAGAGGGTTAGCACATGGACAGATTTCAGTCTTCAATTTGCTCATTGTAGTGCATCACCATGTAATGGGTTCCATAGTTCCACTTCCAACAAATCCATTCCATTTTCCATGACTGTTAGCATTAATCTTTTCAAGAATCAAAATTCGGGTAAGTGAAAGAATTCCTGTGGCTACATTTCATCATTTGACGATTCTTAAGATCTTATTTTGTCAAACTTTAAAGTTTTAGTTTATGGTTGAGAGACTTAAAAATTAAGAAAAATTAAGGAGGACTGATAGGGAATTCACAATTTCACATTGTATAAGCATGTCTACCACTAGTACCACTAAAGTAATGTCAGATAAAAAATGCATTATGCAAAATTGCTTAAAATCCTAGGAATACCATGATATTTATGATCTTGAAACCTATGGTAGGCATACCTCAAAACTTAGATTTTCATCTTAGAATAAGGTTGTAAATAAAATGCAAGTTAATAGTATCAGTCCACCGTGGGTAACTGGATTAGGGCGCATGATGTTACATGTGGTTTTCCCTTGCCCAAAATTCATCATGGTTTGTGTCCAAAATTATGATGATAAAAAAAGAGCAATTGTTAATAAAGATATCAAAGAATAATTTGTATCCATTAATGTAGAAGAACTTGGAAAAGTGTTGGTATTTACAACCAAAGAATTTGGAAATGTCTGTGCATTGACCTAGAAAATCTTGCTACTGATTATGAAGCAGTGGATGAAATGGAGAAAACTTCTTTCATAAATAAAATACTTTAGGATAGAAAAAAATTGAAAGGTGTTCATAAGCCTCCTTATGATTTTTATATTTTTAAACCATGGGTTTAGGATACTATTTCCATGCTAGCATTTTTCCTTAGACTTGATATCAATTTGGAAATGAGCGCAAGCCTCCTTGAGATGGTATTTAATATTCATTATGGACCTAATTTAAAATAAAACCATATTGAGAACATTGTAGAATCCATGCATAAACACTTTCTAATGATTAAAGGAGGTCCCACCAAGACATTTAGATTCACAACCTACTTGTGCTATTTTTTCTACAAAAATTTAGAGGAATTTTTTAGACAAACAAGCTTCAAATTCAACCCTATAGTAATGCTCAGGAAAATAAAATGGCTCCAGTATATGATTGGACAATTGAAATAAAGATGCATTATTCTCGAAAAAACTATAGTCATTTTGTAGACTACTTTTTGGCTCCATTGCATTAAGCAATTACAAATACTCTAATGCCTAGATTGTCTATGTCATGTAGAAATTGCATTCAACTAGGAAAATAAATATAATTGGCTGATTGGTACTTAATGGAAGAATATATTGTGCTAAGATTTTATGGATCAGGAGTACAGCCATACAAACTTCCAATACATGTGACAAAAAGGGTTTTTCCATTGGAATAAGTAAGGAAGATGCAAAGTACTGATGAACTACACTTTGTCAGTTAGCAAAAGAAGACCTTATTTCCTTCTTTACCCTTTTCATGTGGAGGGTTCACATTCGAGAGAAAAGCATTTAGTGTGGCACATTATCTTTTGAATTTTTTAAATTTTGATCCTATTTGTCACTAGCAGTATGATCCATATGACACCATTAAATCAATGATTGTGGCTAATAAGAATGCTACAAGTAGAACTCAACATCAAAGTAAACCCTAGCTTGAAAACTTGAGAAAAAGGTATTCTTGGGATGAGTTCAAAATAGCAATGGAGAAAAGTGATGCTGAGAATGGTATTTATTTTGAACAATTGTTGGCATAAATTATGGCATTGCATCGAAAGAAAATTATGAGGTAAAACTATTTTTATGAAAAAAGGAATAAACCATCTAGTAGAGTAAATATACTTGATTCTCTATATAAGGAAGTTTCAGATAAAAATTGGTCACGATAAAAAATTACTACCTTTTGGTTTATGAGGAAGGAGCTAGTTGATCCAAGAGCTCTTGTAGAGTACGAATATAATGAAGAAGATCGTGAGTTTAGAAAATTCTGGAATATAGAGCATCCCGATGAACATGGAGACAAATAAATTGATGATGAATCTAATGATGATAGGGAAGAACAAAGCCATGTAAAAGCTGGTTTAAGTGAGGCCACAAAAGAAGAATATACTTCAAGAGTAGCCATAGTTGAAAAAATGGGTTATGAAGGTGATGGTTTGGGGTCCCAAGGACAAGGAATTCCTACAGTAATAGATGTAAAACATAGAAAAATAATTGATAAATCTAGCCTTGGAGCTGATAAAGTAGACCAATGGCATACAAGTAGAGCCGAAACAATTCAATTTGTCAGACCTTCAAATCCTCATCCTCATGGTTAGATACAATCACAACTAGGACATGCCCATGGTGGAGAGCTTAGTGCAACTGGCACTGCCACTGGTGGTGATGGTATGGGTAGTAGTAGTAGTAGTGGTCAACATGCGCTAGAACAAAAAATTCCACACAAGAGGACAAAAATACAACATACCATAGAAACACCAGGTGATCAAGGCATACAAAAGTGGCCAAGGATTTTAATAGGTCCAAATCACATTACTAGTGGATCCACCACAAAGCGGTTATTTTTAGGAATTCCCCCACTTCTAGTTAGTGTGGCTACGACATCATTAGCAACTACAATTAATCCTATTCCTTCACCATTCAATCATTCCATTGTTCATGCATCCCAGAGTTTTGATTACATTGAAGAGTTTAAAATAAATTAAACTTGAATAAAAAAGAAAAGATGCAATTGATGGAGAGTGCATCTGGTGTAACATTAGAACCTACAAAAACCATGGTATTACCCACATTTGACAAAAATAAAGAAATCATGGAGTACACAATTCTTGTTCCCATAGTTTAAAACAAACCAGCAAATCAGATGGCTCAATCTAAATTCCAAGTAAGAAATATTCAATTGGATTTTTTTGGACTCAAATACTAAAAAAATTAATGTATCAAATATGAACAATGAATTGGTGTAGAAATCATTGCTAAAGAAAGATAGAGAGAATAAAAGGTTGCAAACTCAAATAGAAAAGTTACAGGTAGACCTAGAAAATGAGAAAGAAAAGAGGAAAGTAGTTGATAACAAGAGCGATGAATTAGAAAAAAGAATAAAAAAATATGCCTCTACATCAACAAGAAAAGAGGATAAAAAAAATGAGAGAGAAGTGAATGAATTTAACCAAAGGAACCTAGATGAGAGCAACAAGAAATATGATGAGATAAAATCCACTTTAGAAAAATTAAGACTAAGCATTGCAAATGGAAATGCACAATGGGAACAAAAAATGGAAAAAGAGAGAAAATGAAATGAAAAATTGGAGGCAGAGCTGATGGAAGCAAAAAATGAAATTAAGTCTTGTCAAAATAAGTTATTTTCATTTTGTAGAGAAACAATGAGGCATATGAAACAAAAGATCTGGGATGAAATAATGCAAAGGATTGATCATGAATTGGTGTACACATCATTGCTAAAGCAAGATAAAGAGAATTAAAGGTTGCAAACTCAAATAGAAAATTTATAGGAAGACCTAGCAAATGAGAAAGAAAAGAGGAAAGTATCTAATAACAAGAGCAATGAATTAGAAGAAAGAATAAAAAAATATGCCTCTACATCAACAAGAAAAGAGGATAAACAAAATGAGAGAGAAGTGAATGAACTGAACCAAAGGCTAGATGAGAGCAACAAGAAATATGATGAGCAAAAATCCACTTTAGAAAAATTTAAGACTAAGCATTGCAAATGGAAATGCAAGTGGGAACAAAAATTGGAAAAAGAGAGAAAATGAAATGAAAGATTGGAGGCAGAGCTGATGGAAGCAAAAAATGAAATTAAGTCTTGTCAAAATAAGTTATCTGCATCTTGTAGAGAAATAATGAGGCATATGAAACAAAAGATCTGGGATGAAATAATGCAAATGATTGATCATTTGTGTGACATGTTTCAACTGATTGATGCTATCAAACTACATTATAAGAATCTCAACAAATATTTAGTGGACAACAAAAATGTGTTGGCATTAGAGAAATCTATAAATAAAATTCAAGAAATAGTCTACAAAGCCAATGACAATGTTTTGAAATCAAAAGGGACTACTAATTGGCTTGCTAGCTACATCAATTGTGTTGTCATCTATCATTAAAAAGTGTTTGAGGATGCATGAAACAAAGGAATATTTTCATTTGGCTGCAAACATGATGAAGAGGGTGGATAAAAAGGTAAGGAACTTCATAGATCTTGGTTTTCCAGAGGCTTTTGACACAAATGAGTGATTCATTGGAAAGAATGATTTCAGAAAGAAGATGGAGGGTGCAAGGAAGATCGATTTGGACCAATTTCCTCAGAACCTAGATGTGGTAAACTATTTGGATTCCATCAAACCATTGCTAACCTTGAATGAAAATTTGACTGAAGAATTCAATATAGGTTCCAACTTCAATCATGAATTGTTAACAAATCTTCAATTCAAATAACAACAGTTAGAAAAAAATGAAAATTCCACCACCTGAATAGTGGAAGTTGCTAGAAAAGGTGAAAAAGTGGTTTGATTTTTGATAATATGAGTTTCCAAGTTCCAACTTAGCTCTGTTCAGAGTTTTCTTTGAGCAATATTTTGCATTGCCAATGCCTCTATGTATTTCTTCATGTGAAAATCAATAAAATAGCTCAAATTCAGACTTCAGTAATGTGTTGGTGTTCAATTATTTGTATTATTTATTTTATTATTTGAAGAAAAAGTCTAGTAGTGGTTTCAACTAATAGATACACATTAAATGATTGTTGATGTTCATTGTTTTATATGCTACTTGTTGGTTGTTTTTAAAGAACCAAACATATCCCACCAAGCATCTATGAATTTTCCATATTCAATTCTCAAATATTTAGGGGACGATTGGCCAATGAACGAGAGGAAGATAAGATGTTTCCCTCATGCACTTTGGTTTCTAAGAAACTTGAGAGGGTGATCCCACAACGTGTATCTTATAATCTTGCTACACAATTATACCATACATTGCGCAATAAACAAATATATTCTCATTCTAATGCTAAATAGATGCAACCTTTAAAGAAATTGGCAATTCCTTTGAAAGATCTAACACCTAAATCTAAGAATTCACACAATACCAACCTTAACTAAAGTAATTCAATTTGATTATGAATATTGTTCTCAAATTTGAAAACTAGAACCATGGGAAATGCATCTAATACCTTTGATCGGTGCATATCTTAGGGAAAGAAGTAAAAACACAACAAATTGAACTATAAGGTGATTTTAATTCCAAACAACCACGATCTTCATGAAATTTCCTTACAATTCTCAAATCAATACTCAGACTGTATGACTACTTATCAAATCCACTAGACATGTATACAAATTCATGATTTAATCAAATAATTTTAACTAATTAATTAAACGAGAGCCAAAATTAAAACACACATCAAAGAAAAATGACCATGAAGATTAATGAAATGATCTTTGATTGAATTTTCATTAATAATTCAGATACAATATCAAAGATGGAGAGACAATAGACTCAAAATATTATCATTATCATTAAGACTTGCTTGGAAACCATACAATTGACAAAACTTACTTGCTTGACTCAAAACTTAAGATACTGGCTTCAATTGTATTCTCTCTGTGTTCTCAATTTGAATAATTCCAATCTAGAATTCAACAAGACACCTACACTAATGCCCCTGAATTCCCTTTTATAAGAATAAAGGAGAAAAAAAAGCTTCAGGTTGAAAATTACACATATCACATTTTAATTTGACTGCCATAACATAGATTCCCTTTATATTTATATTTGAAGAAAATAAGACCGCCTTCCAAAAGGAACTTTGTTGAAAATAATAGTCTTCTAACTATTGAAGCATATTTATTCCTTTGAGAAAAGTGACAAAAATATATAGAAGAGGACAAAGGTAGACCATACAATCCAAGTCAACATCCAAGTCATCGGTGATCAACATTTACCTATGGTGTTGTCGATTAGGAGACACATATCTTTCATGCATTACAATCTCTAAGGCCAAATCTACACTATACTTGACCATATATATGTGTCCTTCATCCCTGTGTTCACAAATCCAACACATCAATAAATATCCTTTTCCATTGGTCATATTCCTCACTAGATGGCCAATTTAATCTAATAATTTCATCCATCTTCTTCCTATATGGAGCATACTTTTCCATCACAAAATTGGCTTCTTTATCAAAGTCTTCAGGGAAGCTGATGACGAGTGATAGAATCTCAAGAGTATTCTTAAACATCAATGTTAACATTCTCACAAATGAGAGATTTTTGAGAAATAATAGTGGTATCTACCCGGTGGGTATGTGCAAGCTCATCATGGAAAAAATAGGCCCTTAAGTGGTGAAAAATTCAGAAAAATCAAAGTTAGGCAACTTGACATAAAAAATTGAATAAATTATCTATATTATTTAAAAAATATGTAAGAATAGAATCTGTAGCAAATTGAATGTAGTTTCTAAACTACTAAGTTTATTTAAAAAATAAAAATCTATTTGGTGAAAAATTGAAATTTCAATGCAATAGTACTTAAATTTTAGGGAAAAGATAAGAAGTAGGTGTTTGTCTGACCACCATAACCATAATAAAATAATAAATTTTTTATAAGATTTTATATATAAGTAGAGGACTCATGTCCCAATGTGATGCATAACTTTTGGTAATTTTTTTTTGAGTAAATAATTAATTATGAATTTTCTATTACAACTTTTCAAAAATATAAAAACTTGTATGTTTGACCACCTTAACTTTGTCAAAACTTCATGAAATTCTTTTTTTTTTTTTTTTTTTAATCCTATAGTATGCAGAGCATATAATGTGACACATGTTTTGGATTCAAAAAATGTGATACCATTTGAAAGCTATAGATGTTTTTCAATTAGCCTATCAATCAAGACTTTAGTCGTAATTCAAATAAAAAATGAATAATAATAATTTATTAAATTCAAAGTAAAGCATAATTTATATTGGTGGAAAGTTGATAATCTCCTATAAAACCCTTTTCGTTTCATTAATTTTGGGAAAAAAAAAGTCGTCAGCCACATACCCTACACATACCCATCATATCACCACTTTTTGGCCCATCATGATCCTACACATACCCCGGTCCTTCCATCTTTGTAGAGGTTTCACCTCGTCATATGTATGTTGGATATCAGGTAACAAGGTCAAATATACCTCATCAAATTTAGCCTTCAATTCTCTTATCTTTTGCTTTAATAAAGAAACAAACCCTTGAAACTTATGTTCTCTAATCTCACTAACAAATTTATAAGTTGGGACCACCTTTGGATATCTATCTTCCTACTACTTAGCCCCAATTTCCATGAGTTTCAAGTTATCAACTCTAGGAATCCATTTATCTAAGATTGGGGTAGCCAATTCCTTATCCCTCTGAGATAACCTTATTGCTTGCAGCATTAAAGAATAATTTGAATGAATACTATTTTATTTACCTTGAATATTTTTATTCAAATGTTTCAAAATAGTTTGAACGATCTTTGAATTGTTCTCATGCATGGTGTTTTCAACCTATTCAAGCAATTTCTTATATTCTTTAATTTGTAGCAATAATTATTTCTTGGTGGGCTCAATTGACGGAGTTGAAGCTAATGTGCTTGGCTACTCAACTACAAGTGGCTCTTGGCCCAGGTTATATGGCACTATTACTAGAGATTGTTCTAGTGGAGGAGATTGAGGATTTTCCATTGGAGATATGGATGCAAACAACTTGAGATAGTTGGCTCCTGATTCCTCAATGTTTCCACTTGTTGCTTCCATAGTGCTATATCTATTTCCATTTCACCATCCCTTTGCTAACTTTTATTATATTCATCAACAACTTCATTGTACTTACCCATATACATATCTTTGTCAGTAGTGAGTCTCTCCACTGTTGCTTTAGTGAAATTAGCAAAATTTATTGTCATGTCATCTGCTTCTAATGTTGGAGTATCCACATCTCTCCTTATGACTAATTGCCCACTGAAATCACTTGGTTCTGCAACTACTAGCTTCCTAGTTCCAAAGAAAATGACCAAAAAGCTAGGGCATCCCACTTTTCACTAAATGTTGATCCTTGAAGTGCCAATTTTTCCTCCTCAGTTTGAAATAAGGGTATTTCAGACCTCCTTATGGTCTAGTACCATTACATCAGCAATATGCCATTCGGGAAACAATAGCACACCACTTTTCTATACAAGGGCTCTACCCTCTTTAGTTGTCATATTCTAAAACTCCTTTCTCATAGCCTTCCTTAAATCTTCCTAAATAAAACTCTTAGATAATGCTAGAAGTAAGCTTCTCTCTCTAGCAACATTTTCTACATATTCAGAGGCCTTTTCCCTCCACACAAAATCCCTAAATGCCTTTGTTTCAATAAAATAATCATCCTCCATGAATGATTTGAATGCTTCCTATCTCAGATCATCTACATTATTTAAACCACTAAGATCAACCTTTCCAATTCTAAGGCCACTTCCCCTTAAAAATGAGGTGGAATCCCTTATGGGAGAAGGAATTCCTTACTCTATTTATTCAGGAGTAATAAGAATAGCATCCTCCTCTATATCAGGGTAATCAACTGCCCCTCTTATCCCAGTCTTTTGCTTTTTAAGTGGTGGCTGCTCTAATGGAATAAGACTTCTTGGGGGTGAATCTACGTCAATCACAATAGGTGGGGTCCCTCTTGGAGGAGATGGTATTGACCTCACAGGAGAACTTTCCCTTGACCCCTTTGATGTAGTAGGCATTGGAAATGTTTGTTGCTTCCTTATTGTCTTCTTCTTCCTAGAGTAGATTCTTATTTTTTGTGGTGGTTTGTGGGAAGGTCTTTCCTCCAATACTATAGTAAGTTCTTCTACATCTGCTAGTAATTTCCCTTTGTCTATTACTACATGCTACTCCCTCAAGACACCCACTATCCTCTCAAATTTGTCTATAACATACATAATTCTATTGAATTCACCCTTGCTATTAGGCATTGTGTCATAATTGGGGTCAAACCTTTTAACTTTCTCCTACATCTTATTGAAAGAAAGATACTTTGCTTTCCTCTCCTCTTGTTCTTGGAAGTCAAAAAAATTCTTGATAATAAAAATTATGCACAAAAATTCCACTCCTATTCTTTGCCTTCAATGCAACAATAAATCCCTCAAGTTCATGGTTCCTCAAGCTCATTGTGCTCAAGTTGTAAGGTGCAAGAAGCTACAATAGGTTCGTCCACCCTCCCTTTTCCATTACAAAATATGAAAAATTTGTCCATTCAGGAAATAATGATCCTTTCCTCAGTGTCTTGGGCAGGTGTACCATTTGAGCTCCTCCCAATTGTCTTATGATTTCCAAAATTCCAATCCTTAGTGACACATCCCTTGGTAGTACAAATGGATTCACATTTGTGCCATAGACTCTGAAGATTATTGTCTTAATATATGGGATTATATCCCCCCAATTTTGGCTCAACTTTAGATCAATTCTCCTTTCCATTTGCCTCAAGAAATCATGGATCTCCTTGGGGATCCTTGGTGGATCATGAACTAGGAACCTCCTTAGTTTTGATGCAAAGGTATTGTGGAACACCACATAATAAAAGTTTTGATCATCATTGTCAAGAATTTGGGTCCAACATTGGATAGGTAGATCAATACCATCTTCCTTTTTGTTCAATGCCATGTACTTTCTGAAATTCTTCTCTCCTTTATATAAGAACAAATGCATCAAGAGAGAATACCATGAGAACTTTACCTAGTCCTTTCCATTTTTCAAATCAACCAAAGCCTTGTGGATGCATTCTGCCAAATATGTGGCATAGTCATAGACCACATTGAAGGCTAGATGTTGCATATGGGTTTCCATATAACTATATTCTCCCGAAAAGGTGTTAGATGGAGTGAAACCAATAATCTAGAATAGTGAATACAAATTTTTCTTAAAATGTTTAGCAAAATACTTCATGGGGAAGGGTTCTAATTCATCTTTACCAATCTTTATTTGCTTCTTATTCTTGCCAATCCTAGTAATGGCAGTGTGCATAGGTAACATTATCATTTTGAGCAGCATCCTGGTATTCTCATATTCCTTTATGAAGATATTCATATCAATGGGAATCATATCCTTGTTCCACTCATGTAGCTGAAAGATATCTACAATTTATTCTCTATTTATCTTTAACATCTCTTTAACATCAAATGTTCTAACACTCTAGAAACTGGGCCATACCTTGCAGCAATGTCCTTCAATAAATCTATATCCATGTATACATTGGGGACTACCATCTTTCCCATGTCTAATATCCAAGGATTGCAAACAGGAACCCCAAGATTTCTATTTCTGAACCAATGTTGGAACAATTGCCATCCAGTGAAGGGTAACTCAACATCCTTAATAAAACATTGCTTGTCCATTAAATTTTCTATAATTCTAGTGCCATAAAACAAAACTCTTCCCTCAACCTTTTTGTTACTGGAGGGTTTTGGTCAACAATGTCTTGGGAGAGAAGTGTGGATGCAGTTGTAGAACCAGAAACCTTTGCTTTAGGTGTCATTGGTAGTGAGATAAGTTCAAACTAATTTAGGGTCTCAATACTGAGAGGTTTAACACCTAACTTTTCAATTCAAAAATAGGGCATGTATCAAACTAATCTAGGGTTTCGACACAGAGAGGTTTAAAAGGTAGCTTTTCTATTCAAAACCAAGGGCATAGCTCAAAGCCATAATTTCAATGGGTTTGATAGAAATTCTCAATTTATATAGAATTTCAAACCACTATAAAGTAACTGGAAAGCACACAAACCAATTCAACTAAAAGATATAGTGAATATTTACCCTAATTCAAGATAGTTTAGATAAGGCACAAAGAATGGCATTTGTTTACATTTTTACTTACAAATTTTTCGCTTGTAGGAAACACTAATTTTATTTTTGATAGTATTAAACTCTAGAATGCTCTTCTCGATCTCCTGGATGCTACAAACTCATTTTCAATCTTCAATTATGTGAAAAAATGATCTTTTATGTGCATTTACATTGAGATTGAGCATCTCTAGATGTATTTTCCACCATTACTACTCACTTGGACAAAGCATAATCACTCTCATGTTCACATATTTGATTTTGAATATTAGTCATCAATCTCCTCATGAGATGGAACTTTGGAAAACTTAGATTGAGTCAACAAGGTTTGAATTTTTGTTGCCATATTTCACATATCCCTTGGTCGACTAGAGCTTGGAATGTTGACTCATTCGTTCTGTGGGATCCACGTTTTCCAAGCAATGAAAGAAATCCATGTGTCATTCTACCACTAACCCTACTGATTTTCATAAAAAAATATTTAATTCACATGCGGTGAGTGGGGAATGGCTAAGATTAAATCTCAACGTTGCATATGGATCATCGCTTTAAAACCTTAAGGCATCGGGTATGTGAGTGGAGACTGGGCACCACACCTACAACGAAACACATGTGATCAACCCGCTGACCCTACAACATTTCAGAAAGTACTATTTTATTCCCATGGGGCTGGCAGAGAACGACTAGGATCGAATCCTCTGATATAATGGCTAGGATCAAATCCGTAGATCCAATAGTTGTAAAATATTAACCATTTATTTGAACACCTTTAGTCATTATTGCCTTTGAGCAGTGGTAGGACCCACCAAAAGGATGTCTAGGTGTCACCTATCTGCTATCCAACCGACTCTTTAATTTGATTAATTTTATCCCACGGGATGGAGGGGAACTAATAGAAAGCAGTCAATGGGACCCACCAAGCATAACAAAGGATTTTAATAAGCACGTGCACTTATTACATGACTTAAAACAAGTCGCCTGCCTAGGTTTATAGCTTGAATGATATTGAGCAAATATTAAAATTAAAAATTAGGGAAAGAACAAGAATTAAATAATTTTATGACCCACATAAGACAAGGATTCTATAGGTAGCAACTGGGAACACTAGGATCAAGGGGTCGATGAGTAAACAAACACAAATTCATAAGATATGACTTAAGAGATCGGGAATGGGTAAAACTCGGTCAACTTTGAATTAGATTATTACAATGTAGGTAAAATGAAAATACACTATATTATCTTTAATTTTGAATATAATATCGACCTATCTTGATTTGCAGTATTGTATTCACTATCATCTGACTCAAAATAATCAATGGTTATTTATAAGTTATGGATGTTGAACTCTTAGCTTTTGTTCAAGGAATGGATTAATATTCCTTTTAGTTATTTATCAAAAATTGTGTGAATGGAAATGCAATAGGAATTTATAAGCAGTGTGATAAGTGTTCTTTAAAAATGATGTATAATCACATATCTAATTCAATACTATGGAATACATTATAAAATATAAAATATCACAATTTCATGGAATACAATATAAAATATCATCAACTATAGTTTGGAATAATGGAAACTGATTCATGAAGTGCAATATAAATACCAAAAAGATGCTAATTCACTTCCATTTCCCAAATGGAGTCAGGGTCCTCAAACTGACGTTCAACTTGAGATAAAGTAAAAGAGTCATCTTGATTCTTAGTCTTCTCTTCATTTTCTTTGGCCTACGTCTCAAATTCAACATTCATTGTACCACTACTATTTGTCCCACTGCCACTGCTAGTGCCACTAGTTCCACCAATACCAGTATTTGGAATTGGAGTGTTGCACAATCCAATCCTTCTTCTTTCACATGTGGACCTCCAAATTGTGAGTTCCCTTTCAAAAGGAAAATTTTAGACATTATACACAGTTCCTTTCATCCTCAAGTAATTTTCCAAATTATTGTCTATTTTGTTTCTTAAATTTGATTTCAAAAATGCCAATGAACTGAAAAACTCTCTCATGCTCCACCGACCCCAATATCATTGTTTGACATAAATTAAAAAGTTTGAAATATTCTAATAACTTATCACTCAATGTTTCACTCTAAACTAAGTTTTTCCAAACCTTTGTTATTGATCCTAGTTCAAAGGATTTCTCCATGCCCATGGAATTATACTGGTCCCTCATAGCTACTGTAAAATTCTTACATTGTTGTCTAAGCTTATCTTTATTTAAAATTCCTTCTATTGTCTGCTCATTATATTTTACACTTTTCGAAAATTATTCGATTGAGATATTTACTTGATCATGAAAATATTTTGGGATATCTCGGTTTACTCAAAATTGAGGATGTACAAAATACCCATGGCTTCAAGTATTTTGTGTCGAGGGAATCTTTCATGAATCTCTGAGGAAAGATATTTTGCAATTTCCTTCAAATTATCACTAATAGATTTAACAATTTCATTAAAATCTTCCTCTTTAATAGGTACTTCTCTACGAGAGTGCTTTTCTGTCTTACAATAGTACATTGTTATCTCATATCGATGTACACATATACATAAGTGCCCAATTGCATTAAACTACAAATAATTATCAAGATTATTCAAATCAGCAATTTTATGCCACATGAAATAATTTGGGCTCTTTTGTGTTAGATCTAGATATAGATGATTGAGGGCCAAGCATGTATGTTTATGTAGTTTGGAATATTAATTAATATACATAGTTTTTTCTTGGTCTTTCTTCACAAGATTGTTCATTTCATTCAGCATGGGGAGAAGGCTAGCTAAAGTCAAGAGTGTCTCTAAGTCACTTAACCTATATAAGAGGTCAATAGCTTTGTCTATTGTGTTGCATTGCTCGTCCATTACTCCAATCAAGAATTGATATCCAAAAAGAACTCGTTGTGTTGGTCCATGCAGGGAGATCCATCTAGTATTGAAATCCTTGAGAAGCTTGTTTCTTGCTATTAATCCCTCAACAAAATTTTGAAATTCCACGAAACGTTTGGGACTTCGACAGAAGTATGCATGGAGCTTGTAGACTAGATTTTCAAATTTTGATACTGTAGGAAACTTGCTTACAATTTTGAATGCTAAATTCATTTTGTGGGCCATCTAGTGAATTCCAAGCATGTATGGTGCACAAGTAGCTTGTAACTTTGTGCAAACACCACTTCTTTGACCTTGCATCACTACAACTCCATCAGCTCCTACACACACCAATTTTTTGGCAGTTATCAGCTCATCCATACCTGCAATTTCATTCAAATATTTTCTGACTAGTTCAAATAGATTTTTTGATGTTGAATTGTCCTTCATTTTATGAACATAGAGAATATGAGCTTGGAAAACATGTTTTTTTACAATATACAAATGCATACAGACCCAAGAAGCATTTTCTACCATAGTAACTTCATCTAAAGATAATGCAATGAAGTTTGACTCTTTTACTTTCTCCTTTAAATATTTCTTTTCCACTATCACAAGATAATTTTCCCATTCCCATCTAGTGTTTATTGACCAATTTGAGAAAGGAAAGTGAGGAACACCCAAAAAAGATAATAAACTAGAATATTCTAGGTAGTCTGCCATAGGATGCCCTCTAGACAAAACATGAAAAAAAACACTCATCTGAAGAGTTTTTGACAGATTAGCTCCTTCCATTACTTTTCCAAGTGTACCTTGACATGAAACAAGCTTTGACATTCTTTGCTTATGCTCTTCATATTCCTTAGCATACTTAACATGAAGACATTCCTCCTTTGTTTTCCATCGTATGGCTGATTGTTCCTTTTTCATCTATGAATTATTTTTCATAAACTTTACCAATATTCTTTTCTATAGTATCAAGCTTTAGCTGCAACTTCTCCTCTCTTCTACATTTCCAACTAGAAATCATACACATGCATTTTGTTGCACTTTCAACATCATTTTCTTACCCCACTGGTACAATGAATGGGTACTTTGACAACTAAGCAAGTTCAAAATTCCTTGTCATTTCCCACTCGCACCCCATTTTTTATTTTCCTTTTCTTTTCTTGCTACCAACATCATCCTAATCCAATTCAATTATCTCATTTTGGCTAACTAGGGTATCCCTTGAAACATCTTCTACAATATTTCCATCCTCATTTGATACATTTTGATTTAACTCAATGACAATCTCACCTTCACCTTTTGGTGGCGGTGAGGTATTGTGAATTCATTCTTCATTAATATTTTTTGGAAGAGTTGATGTTGTAGCTCCATCTTGATCTAATGGATTAGAAGAATTTCCAATTCCAAAGTAATATTGTATGGTACTTATATCTTTTGAACATTTTGATGGCCTTCTAGTCCCTTCACTACCCTAGGGATTCATACCCTTTCTCCTTAACATATTGATCTCTCACTTCAAATAAAAGCTAGAAAAACATGTCTTGTTTATTAAGAAGGATAAAGAATATAGATCCCATTCCCTACTCAATATCATCTTTAAGATTGAAGCAAGAATGGAAAAGAGATAAATAAATCTTATAACTAATAACACTATGAAGAAATGATCACTCACCATTAAGTCTATGTTTTCTAATTTTGCTGATTTCCGAATTGAGAACCTCAGAATAGAACAAAATGTGTATGAATAAATGATAGTTTCAATTGTATTTATATCAATCCATATTTGGTGAATTCTGCAAGATTTTTAAATGGTATACTAAAAATTTGGTGAATCATGCATGCTTATACAACGATACATTGTAATTTTCAAGGTGAAATGTGTCATCAAATGTAATTATTTTTTAATGTTATTGGTGAAATAGATCCTCATAAGCAACTATTTATAAATTTTGATTGGATAAATGGGTCTTCACAAGAAACTATTTGTAAAATTTAATTGGTGAAATGGGTCCTGATATAATGTTGTTTTAATAGTATTGGTGAATATGTAGGTGTTTAATTACACGCTTCTAGGATTCTAGGAAAAAATATTAATCGATCTGTTTGAAATGTGTAGTTTGTTATGGAGAATTTGTTGCTTAAATATGCCGCATAAAAAAAAATCGTTGGCAAATGGACATGAATTGGACCGATAATTCATAAATTCTTAGTGATTTGGACACCTTGTAGGGTGGAATTAGTTCACCAATTTCAACTTGGCTAATTTCTCAAATTTTCTAATTGGCGAAGATTTGCCACTAAAGTTTTCCCTATTTGAAATAGTAAATATCAAATATGCAACACCAAGCTTGCATCAACTAAGTCTTGGTATGAGTTAATTTAGATAATAAATTAGTTTGAAAAAGTCATCAACTTGTTATTCATTACCTTACATTTCTTTTATAGATGTTGGTATATGCTCAATGACATGGCAGTTAGAGTTTTACGAAGTCAAAGAAGATTCCACTAAAGGTGTCGACTAAGTCTTCACCCTATATTGACTTAATGTTGCGAGCTAATTTGTAGAATACTCACCTCTATAAGCATGGGTAGCATGAGTTAAATTCAGCCTCATAAAGTACAATCATAAGTATCAAATAATTAACCTTCATCATTGTTAAGGGTGATCCCACAATAGTGGTTTACACTTTTTGGGACATCCTAATTTTTGCTAAAATCACATATTTTCAGAAAATATAATGATTTAAGCCTTGAAAAGTTCCATTTAAATTATTCCAATTGAAGAGGGTTTGATCAAACACCTTAGATTAAACCCCCTTGGATAAAACCTCTCTAGTTTTGAACCATACCTATAGCGGAGTCTCCTTTACACCTATTAAAATACTGATAAAAAACCACTTTTGATTTACCTTTTGGGGGATCAAATGAATTCATTTTATTTTTATTTTTTTTATGTAGTCATTATAAGCTTTCCAAAAGTATAATTTTAAATATATTTTATTTGATTATTATATTTATTTTATTATTTTTATGACTGTAGGTTTTTCACCGAAAATCAATCTCTATGTTCTACACATGTGGAAAAATAGTATATTATCAAAAAATATTTGTGTCATCCACCTCATAGGAGCACCATCTGCAACAAAAAAGCCTTCACAATGTACAAGATAAGCACAACTATCTCACCAAGAAAGATTGAATGAATTGACATGTATAAATTACATATTGTACAACCTTTTAAAGGCATGAAATAAATGGTGGGTGACAAAAATACCCGATACGAGAAAGAACCCCTTGATGATTAAATGCACTAATAAAATAAATGTAGTACATGCCTAAGTAAACTTAGACAAGTAACTCCTATTTACCCTAACACCCCCCTTAAGTGGAACTTAGGGAGAATTATTATACAAAAATGAAGATGCAATATGGGTCTCAGCTACACAACCATGTTAGGTACCCATTTACAATGCAAAAAAGAAATCTCTCACAACTGGAGAAAAGGAGAAAAACCCTATGGGGAAAAAGCCTCTCCAAAGGAGAGAAAATAAAACAAAAATATGATGCATGGATGAAATCAAGCACACCCCCAAGGACTACATACATCGTGCATATATAAAAATCAAAATCCCCCCCAATAGGATAGAAAGAGAGAGGCTATGTAGCCCCCTCACAATGTGTAATCACTTGCAAAAATGGTAAGTTCCTAAAGAAAAAACATAATCCAATGTCGATAAACAACTTGTCTCCCTTTTGGAAGAAACAAAACCAAGTACAAATGTAGGTATTCTTCCCATTTTGGATAGGAATTAGTAAGTGAAATCCAAATGTAGGATGAAAATGTCTCTAAAATCTACTCATGTGTCACTAAAACCTTGGAATATGATGCCACGAACCAATTAGGAATATGCCCAATCATAATAGAGGGTGACAAACAAGGTACCACTGAAAACTAATGTTGAACAATATCCAAAGATAGATGGTTTGACAACAATTGTGAAATAACTATCATCAAAGATGAGAGATAAACCCTCAAATGTTTCCTCCAAATAGGAAATATGAGACTCAAACAAGGAACCAATGTCCGAGAAATAGGAATCCCAATCAGGAAGAGACAATCATAATCTTGTTTCTCACAAATGATGGAAGTACTCAATGAAGGTGGATCAACTATCTCTGACAAAGAATCAAGAACCTTTAAAGCAACTACAGCCTCATTTGAAGTCTCTACAACCTCCAAAGGATCACAAGCATGGTATATCTTCTCTGAAGAAAAAAGAGACACACTAGTATTGGAAGGAGGGTCATCGAGATATGGTAGAGTATCAAGATCTATAAACGATTCTTGAAGGTAATTCTAAAGAGCATAAGGGCTCTCAAAATGACAAAATGAATCCAAAAGGTCCTTGTCATTGATATGCTCAAAAATAACTCCATAGACTCTAGCCCTAAATCCTTTCCAAATCATATACCTACTACGTGTATCTACAATAGGAACTTCATTATAAAAATATGGAAATATATTCTCCTCATTAAGATGGTTGAGAACAACATCACTCCATTGCCTAGAAATTTCCCTTTCTCCAAAGAAACCATTATAACAATTCTTCAAAATTTCAAAGATAGTTCTTTCACAAGTATAAAAACTTCCAAAAAATAATTAAACTTGATTTGCAATAAAATTTGATGCATCCCATTGCTTGATCTCCATGTTAACACCAAGCAACTCCATCCAACACACAAGCACCAAGCACCACACAAAAGATAGCCTCTTCATAGCCTGCGATATTTTATCATACCAAATAAAGGAAGCAAGAGGTTATTTAAATAGCAAAAAAAATCCCACACTGTCAATGTGGGATAATGCTTCCAACAATAACTTCAAAAGAAAATTGGGTCCACACCACTTCGATCGCTTGAAAACCCTAAACATTTTGTTGCAAAATTTATAAATGTATAAAGTTTGATTAAAAATTCCTCCAAATAGCAAGGAAATGGAATCCTCCAAACAAATGAATCACTTCTACAATGTGGAACTTGTGCAGCCAAATATTGGGTCTCTGTAGTATAATTCCTCCTTCTAGAGAATATCAACGCCAACAAAAAAGGAAATTGCTCCTATTGTGGATGTAAATCGCACCTCCCAGCATAGAGAAATGACCACAAAAAGAAATGAGAAAACTCTGAAAATTTTCCTCAAGGTTCAGGTTGTTGGAAAAACAAGGATAGACAACTAAGAGGGGGGTGAATCATTTGTCACTAAATACTTAAATCTTTTCAAACTTTATTTAACTCAATCTCAGATCTGATGAATAAACAATAAACAATAAACATTCAACACATTAGAAACATAGAGAACACCAATATTTTTTACATGGAAACCCTATTAGGGGAAAAACCATAGTGGAAGCTAGTCCACAATATTATACCTTGTTAAAAGTATAATGAGAAATAATGGGAATGCACATGCATTCAGGCACACTACCTAGAGCTCACTGGTTAAATACAAAAGAGGACTCACTATCAAAAGAAAAGTTTGGATTAAAACCATCCAAATTGTGAACTGAGAAAATAGCTTCTACACAAGCCAAATTACAGTTCTAGTAAAGCACATAAAAACCTTCACTCTTCACTCAAAATTCTTCACACTTTGCTCAAACTTCTTCACACTTCACTCAGTCTTCTTCCCACTCTAATCTGCAATCGAATTATATTTGCACATATACACATGGTATCACACCAAGCATGATCTAAATTGATGAAACAATCACTCTTATATATCCACAACATGAGATTACATCAACAACTTAGTTGGCGAGAAATATATAACATGTTTTTAATGTTTGCCCAAATTTACAAATAATTTTTCAATGTGAATCCACCAAGGTCAGTGAAAACATAGTGGAGACCCAAATTAACAACTCCAACCCAAAAATACTTCAATTAATTTCACCTCAAAGATCCACCACATATTACACCCATCATGTCAGCCAAGAACATGAAAAATCAAACATACAAAGAAAAATCTTCGACCATGAGCACACCGATCAATGTGGATGTACCACAAAGATAGAGAATGATCTAGAAACATCCAAGAACACCAAGAAACAATAGAGAAACATCCACAAAAACTAGAATTACTAGAATATTGCCAAATTTAATCAAGAACACTAACATAGACCACTAAAACATTATTAGAACACAAATCTTCATAATTTTGAACAAATCTTCATGCGACCTCTAAAACTTCTAGAGAATGGACTAGATGCACTAAAAAATAAATCCTTTAGTCCACAACAATTGATCTTCAACGTACAAAACAAGACACCTTCATGACCTTCACAGTTCCATTGGGAACTTGGAACTTTCTTTCACAATTTTCTCAATATCCTTGACCTATACAACCTTCAATACATCAAATGCTAATAGTGTTGAAATCAATGACAACCACATATCAGCCACACAACCACAACATCCTAAAAATATCCCCCTTTGGAATTTATGGAAACACATGATGTGAACAACACCATCAACCCAACTCTCAATCAACACTTACTCCTCCTTAGATTCTGACTCTTCTTCCTTGACTTCTTCTGCAAGATCTTCTCCCCACAAGACTTTTTACTCCAGATAGGCATCAATTTTTCACATGACTCTTCTCCCCATTTGACATCAATGGCAAAGATAAATATTATCTTTCCACATGTAAGCTCTGAACCACATATTTACACATCTAACTACTCCCCCTGAGTATTAGCCATAGAAACATCAATCCAAATCAAAATATGATCATGAAATGCATGGATTAATGTAAGTTAATGCATCCTAGTTCATATCAGGAGGGGTAATCACCCCTAGCATCCCTCTGAGATACTCAAAAGTATCCTTCGGCAATGTCTTAGTGAAAATATCTGCAATTTGTTCTTTGGTAGGAACATACTCCAGTCTGACTTCTTTTTCACTCACTTTCTCCCTCAAAAAGTGAAACTTGATTGATATATGTTTGGTCTTAGAGTATAGCACCAGATTCTTTGATATGTTAATTGCACTTGATTTATCACAGTATATGGCAATAGGTTCATCATATACTACTCTGATATATTTCAACATTTGTTTCATCCACATCACTTGAGTACAGTTATTTATAGCAGCAATATACTCTGCTTCAGCAGTAGATAGAGAAATGGAGTTCTAATTTTTTCTCAACCAAGACACTAGCTTCTTCCCTAGGAAGAAAGCACCACCAATAGTACTCTTTCTATCATCTACATCTCATTCCCAATCCGCATTAGTATGTACATTTAAAGTAAGATCATCATCCTTAGGGTACCAAAGCCCAAAATCAATTGTTCCTTTCAGATACCTGAAGATTCTCTTAACAACAGTCACATGAGATTCTTTTGGATTAGCCTGAAACCTTGCAACCATACATACAACATTCATAATGTCTGGTCTAGTCTAAGTTAAGTAGAGAAATCCACCAATCATTGATTTGTATCTTGTTTGATTTTCCTTAGGAGAACCATCATTCTATGTCAACTTACATCCGGTTACCATGGGAGTACCAACAGGTTTTGAATTATCCGTGCCAAACTTCTCCAATAGTTCTCTCACATATTTGGACTAAGATATGAAGATCCCCTTATCTAACTGAGTAACTTGCAATCCCAAAAAGAACTTCATTTCTCCAATCATAATCATCTCAAATTCACTCTTCATTCCATCAACAAACCTCATACATAGAAATTAAAAATAACGTCATCCTCAATAATTATTCTTTATCATGATCCAATTTGAAGTATAAATTGTTGTAAACAGTTTTATTGAATCCAAGCTTCAAAGTATTTATTAGCATACCAGGCTTTGCAGGCTTGCTTGAGTCCTACAAAGCTTTCTTCAATCTGAAAACCATTCTTCCTTATCATCATTAGGTTGTTCAATAGCTCACCATTTAGAAAATATATTCACATCCATTTGATACTTTATAGTTCTTGTATGTAGCATAAGAAAGAAATAACCTTACAACTTCAATTCTAGCAACAAGGGCAAAGGTTTCTTCAAAATCAATACCTTCCATTTATGAATACCCTTTACATACTAGTCTTGCTTTATTTTAGACCACTTCACCTTCTTCATTTAGCTTATTTGGAAAGACCCATTTAGTACCAATTACATTTTTATTTTTTGGTCTTGGAACTAGTATCCATGTATCATTCTTTTCAATATGCATCAGATTTCATCCATTGCTCATCATTGCAAGCTTCTTTGACATCTTTAGGTTCAATCTTAGAAATCAAGCAATACTCTTCTGCAATCTTCATTCTAGTTTTCACTCCTTTATTCTTATCTCCTATAATTTGATTTTTTAGAATGATTTAGCTTTACATACCTTGGAGTTTTAGGATTTTTTCAAACTTATGATTCTTCTATTCTTTCTTTTGCACTTGCACTTCTCTCTACTTCCTGACTGTCTTGATTTACCGAAACAAATTGAAGTTGTCTTATAGGAACATATGGCACAATGAAGTTTTTTTTGTCTGAACATTCTTCCCTTTGTTTGTATTGTCTTCATCTAAATCATATCCACAATATCTAGATGATTTAGTAGAATCCTCATCAACTCTGACATTTGCACTCTCAACCATTTTCACAAGTCCTCTATTATAGCATAGTAGGCCTTGCTTTTAATAGAGTAACCTAGAAAGATTCCTTCATCACTTCTTGCATCAAACTTTCCTATATCATCATCTCTCTTGATAGCATTTTCTTCCAAAAATCTTGACTAGGCTTACAACCAAACTATAATTCAAAAGGAGTCTTACTAGAATTACCATTTACATTTACCTAGTTCAACTGCTATTGATTCACTCCAGTAGAAGGCACATTTCCTTCAATCATCATTGTTCTATCCAGAATTGTTCTATTCTTTCTCTTATCAACACCATTCTGTTGACAGGGAGCATATAACTTCCTTCTAATTCCATGCTCTTCTTAAACTCCTTGGAGGTGAAATTAGCCCTTTGTCTGATTAGGAATTTTATTTTTAGACCTTTCTCAGAGTAATCATCAATAAGCAACATAAAGTACCTTTCACCATGGATAATTTTGACTCTGGAAGGACCACATAGATTAGTGTGTACCAGCTCCAGCAATCCATTTGAATGATGTTGTTTTCTCCAAAAATAAATTCTAGTTTGTTTTCCCATCTGACACTCTTTGCAAATTGTGCTAGTAGGTTTCACTAGCTTAGGTAGATCTCTTACTGCTTGAGTGGAACTTATTTTGAAAATGTTATCAAAATTCACATGACACAGCCTTTATATAACTAGCTTTCATCTAATTGAGCAATTTTTCACTAGTAGCATTAGGTGAAAAATATTACATTTGTTTACCTTATGCAATTACAGAGCTTCCATATATCCCGCATCTTCCATCTTTGAACTGAAGATCATAACCTTTGTCTACCATCTTTCCAACACTCAATAGGTTGTGCTTCAAGCCTTCAACATAAAGAACATCATCAGTGTTATGCTTACCACCGAGACAAATAGATCCTCTGCCATGAATCACACAAGGATTGCTATCTCCAAATCTTACAACCCCACCATCATACTTCTCTAGACTGAAAATTTTTCTTTTGTCACCAATCATATGATGTGAGCATCCGTTGTCAATGAACCACTCATCCTTTTCTTCAATTTGGGCTGCAAGAGCTTTCTCAACTTTAGCAGATTCAGTAGCCACATGACTATTTTCCTCGA
The DNA here is from genome assembly GCA_007258455.2 of Sequoia sempervirens. NCBI lineage: Eukaryota > Viridiplantae > Streptophyta > Pinopsida > Cupressales > Cupressaceae > Sequoia > Sequoia sempervirens. The sequence continues at coordinate 743,083,802 of VDFB02271358.1, read as the reverse complement.
TAGCAATGAAAACCCAATCATGTTTATTTTCATTATCTTTATCATCTACTCATCATCAGTCACACCTTCTTCAATTTATTTTGGAATCTAGATTTGTAAGACTTAGATCTAGGAACTCTTTTAGGACACCTTGATGCAAAATGACCCATTTTACTGCAAGAAAAACATTTGATAGGTAGATTTCCCTTATACTTACCTTGTTCTCTACCTTCTTTCTTCACTATCAGTGCTTCCAACTCTTCTACCTCTCTTTCTTCATCTTCAAGTTGTTTCATTTCTTCCTCATACTTGAATGTCTTTCTAGAACTCTCTCCTAGATCATATCTTTGCTTGTTTCTTTTGGATACAGTAGCCTTGAATGTAGTTTCATTCTTAGGAACAAAATCACCAAATTCACTCAACTCAAAGGCAACAAGTTTACCAATTAGTGTGTCCCTTGTCACATTTTTCAATGATCTGGTTTCTTCAATAACATGAGCCTTAGCTTTGTAGGAGGGAGGTAATGATCTAAGCACTTTAGCCACAATTTCTTCCTCATCCAATGTACCACCAACACATCTAATACCCATCACTAGTTCATTTACTCTTTGCATAAAAGAAGAAATATTTCATCTTCACCCATCTTCAGATTTTCATACTTTCCTTTCAAACTATGTAGCTTAGCCATCTTCACATGTACATATCCTTCATACAAAGCTTCTAGATTCATCCACATCTCATGAGTTGTCTTCAAACCTAACACATTTTTCATTTCCGAATATGTTAAAGCACTCAACAAAGCTTCCATAGCCCTGACATTATTCTCAGCCTCTTTAATCTCATTAGTACTGGAGGGACCATTCTGAGGAAAAACATATCTGTTGTTTGTAATTTTCTAGAAGGGTTCACCAATACACTTCAAATGACACTCCATTTAAGCTTTCCACATTAAGTAATTTGTTCCATCAAATATAGGACTGTCCTTCTTGTATGATATCATCTTAGATCACCTCAAGCTTTCAAACTTCTTCAGAGGAGCCTACTCTGATACCAATTGTTGGCAAAACAAGGACAAACAACTGAGAGGGGAGGTGAATTAGCTGTCACAGAATACTTAAATATTTTCAAACTTTATTTAACTCAATCTCAGATTTGATGAATAAACAATAAACCATAAACATTCAACACATCAGAAACATAGAAAACACCAAGATTTTTTACATGGAAACCCTGTTAGGGGAAAAACCATGGTGGAGGTTAGTCCACAATATTATACCCTATTAAAAGTATAATGAGAAATAATGGGAATGCACATGCATTCAGGAACACTACCTAGACCTCACTGCTCAAATACAAAAGAGGAATCACTGTCCAAAGAAAAGTTTGGATTAAAAATAGATGTCCAAATTGTGAACTAAGAAAATAGCTTCTACATAAGCCTGATCTATAGTCTCTAGTTAAGGACAAAAAACCCTTCTTCACTCTCAATCACTCAAACTTCTTCACACTTTGCTCAAACTCTCTTCACACTTCGCTAAAACTTCTTCACACTTCGCTCAGATCTTCTTCACACTCTTCTCTATCTTCATTCCACACAATATACACACATGGGATCAGACACCAAGCATGAAATCTAACATAGCGATGAAAGGACAATTCGCTCAAACTTATATGCTCACAACATGAGATGATGCATCAACCTTTGCAGTCAGCTAGAAATATAAAACATTATTTCAATGTCTACCCAAATTTACAAATAAATTTTCAATGTGAATCCACCAAGGTCAGAGACAACATAGTGGAGACCCAAATTAACAACTCCAACCCAAAAATACTTCAATTAATTTCACCTCAAAGATACACCACACGTTACACCCATCATGTCGGCCAAGAACATGAAAAACCAAACATATAGAGAAAACTCTTCGACCACGAGCACACCAATCGATGTGGATGTACCACAAGGATAGAAAATGATCTAGAAACATCCAAGAACACCAAGAAACAATAGAGAAACACCAACAAATAGAATTACCAGAATTATACCAACTTTAATCAAGAACACTAACAAAGATCTTAGAAACACTGTTAGAACACAAATCTTCATAATTTTGAACAAATCTTCACACGAACCTCTGAAACTTCTAGAGAATGGAATATATACACTCAATAATAAACCCTTTATTCCACAACAATTTATCTTGAACATACATAAAAAGACACCCTCATGACCTTCACAGTTCCACTAAGAACCTAGAACTCTCTCTTTAACAATTTTCTCAATATCCTTGACACGTACAACCTTCAATACATCAAATTCTAATAGTGTTGACATGAACGATAAGCACATATCAGCCACACAACCAGAAAATCCAACACATGTCACCTCTCTTCTATAGAGAAAATTGACCTCTTTTAGTAATAATATGATGAGAAAATTATGAACTTCAGAAATAAAAGGACCCCACTAGCCAAAAAATACTACATAAACTCCTCATCAGTGAAATTATGAGCTATGGCCTCTCAATGCATTTCCTTCCATAGTCAAGATTGAAATCTAAAAAAAATGGATGAATTGGTCTCTAAGAATGAAGAAAAGCATTGCCTCCCTCGAGAAAAGAATGCCTTTGCATATTTCAATTAGGTCTCTAAGCACAATGCAAAGAAAAAAAATTTAATCACAACCTCCAATCGCCCAAAAATGGGTCCTTTGAAAATCACACATCAACAAGAAACTGAAATAATCAGAAATAAGGTAGATAAGGAAATTTTGAAATTTGAAAAATTTCAAATGCTAGAAAAAATGATCTCAAACTACCTTTGATGAAAACTCTCAAAGGAAGGATTGTAGAATGGTTGGATTTGATACCATGTTGGTGTCATCCACCTCCCAAGAGCACCATCTACAACAAAAAATCCTCACAATGTATGAGAGAAGCACAACTATTTAACCAAGAAAGAGTGAATGAATTGAGATGCATAGATTACATATTGTACAACCTTTTAAAGGCATGAAATATATGGCGGGTGAGAAAACTACCCGATATGGGAAAGAACCACCCATTGATTAAATACACTAATAAAATAAATGCAATATTCCTATGTAAACTTAAGTAGGTAAATCCTATTTACCCTAACAAAAAAATTCTAAAAAATATCTATGCACTTGATATTGATATCCTTGATCCAAATAAAAAAATTAAATTGAATTTTGATACATACAAAAAAGGTTATGTGTTAGCAAGTAAACTTATGTTAGAATTGTAACTAGTTTGACTTCAAAACTTAAGAAAAAAATATTATATAATACACTATGAAACCAATTGCATGCACTAGATATCATAGTTACAGATCTAAATTTGAAAAAAATAGAATTTTATCCTTAAAAAAAAAAGATGTGTTAGAAAGTACATGTCACTCTTTAAAAATGGTGTTTATTATTAAAAAATAGTTTTCAAAAGAGATGGAAAAAGAAATCCAATTTAATTCCAAATTTTCTTAAAAATGTATATTTAGAGTCTACAAAAAATGTCACAAATCACTAGTTTACATCATCTTCAAATTCCTCATGGTTTAGCAGTTATAGGTGCCTGAAAGTGAAGATTTAGTTAAAAAAATTAGTTCAATGTCCAGTTTGGAAAAACATTGTAAAACAGTATTGTGGGATCACCCTTAATGATAGTCGATTCCCAAGCAATAGTTAATATATTAAATATATATTAATATATATAATATTATTGAACCAAAGATAAAAATAGGCATGTGATTACTTATTCTATCTAGGTCATTCAATTATGTCCTAGGAGTCCTGATTGGATTGACTACCAACCTCTCAAGGTGAGTCAATTCTCAATGAGGAGGACCTAGGAGTGGGATTATTTTAGCTTTTAGGGGTTCACCACAAATAAAATGCTTGGAAGAGAAAAATAAGCATTCAACTCACCAAACCTAGTTATGCAAGCTAAATGAGAGATGCAAATGATGAAATTATGTAACAGCAAGATAGGATGTGTGTACCTAGTAAGTCTGGAGATGTTGTGAGGCTTCAGGAAATGAAAAGAAGTTATCCAAATATGCCAAGGAGGAAAAAGATGCCCTTACTATTTTCTTAGTCCCACAACTATTTTTTAAGGTAGATGCAAAATCTTTAGATGTCAGATCAGGATCTAAAGGAATCTCTACAAAATATGCTCGAGAGGACTAAAATTCCCAAGGTGGTGTATTAGTCTTGTTTTGAATTTGTGAAAACTCTAAATGTGGTCCTAAGCTCCAAGGTCTACATTTGCTTCTTCTTCGATCTCAGGTTCTCAAACTTTCGAATTTTTCCTGTAGGGTATTTTCTCCAAAGATGACTATTAACTTTGCAATGCAACTTTGCAAATTGAAAACTTTTCACTTCAAATGATCTTCAAGTCTTCAACCTAAATCTCAAATCACAAATATGTAAGAAGGGAAAAACTTATTTTTTAGTGAATGGGGGTGCTCATTAGTCAGACCCCTTGTTGGTAATTAAACCTTGAAATGAAATTAATGAAATGGAGCATGAAATATGAAATATATAAATGATTTTTACCTTGGATGATGTCTTGTGAAGAAAATCTGCAATCTACCATGTAGTGGCCATGAAGAATGTAGATTTTGGATCCTTGGATATGATGTGAACAATGGTTGCAAATAGATCTTCAATGCTACATCCACAATCTTGGCTAAACAACATGAATGGATGCACTAAACCCTTGACATGATGCTTGAATCTTGATGATGGCTCCAAATTCTTGATGAATTACTCTTGAATGCATAAACGTGCCTTAGTAATGAATAATTGAATGCTTGTTATGAAAATGAGTGGAGAAACCTTTTATTTATACCTATTCATGATTAATATCCCAAAATTACACCACAACAAGCCGACAAGGAATTCATTAAATAAAGGAGGTTAAATCCCACCAGAATTTAAAATTAAATCTTAAAAAATAAGCTAAGGACCAAGACCCCCTAGGTGGCGTCTTAGTCCCAAGGATCAAATCTCGGGGCACATACTCCAAAAAGGGAAATTTTCAATTACATTCAAAATTAGGGTCCCAAGATCCATGGAGGACAAAGACGCCCTAGGTGGTGTTTTAGTCCCAATCCACAAATCAGGGACACATAGACAAAATCATTAAATCATCATTTGTCTTTTAATGTTTCTTAGGATTTTCCATAAAAATATATAGTTTATTAGGCTTGTGGATGCAAAATAGGACCAATTAAGTCATAGAGAAGCATAAATAAAGAAAGGTGGGCCCAAAAAAGTGTGAAAATGTAAGGGTGTGTATTTTACTACACTACATTTAGCCCACACTTTAGTGAGAGAATGAACTTGCTTCAAACTCACACTAAAGTAGCCAACTATGCAATCAAGAGGGGTTCAAATGTACAAATGTAAGTAAGATAGGATGACAATAACCAAGAGGGTGGTCAAGCCCTCAGGATCAAGATCCTATGGAAAACCAACATAAGCACAAAGGAACATGATTGTAGATGATATATGAAGCCATAACTAGATCACAATCATACACCATCAAAGAAAAAAAATAAAATAAAAGGAAAAAGAAAAAGGAAAATGAAATACTATAGTGGATCAAGCTTTGAATAGCCATCCAACGTGGTGGACTAGGTCTAGGATGTTAGTCCAAAAAGGTTTACAAGTGGAACGTGTTGTCCACTATTCAAACAAAATGCATGCTTACAAGGGCTAGTGAAGCTAGTTATTCACTAGGTGAGACCTAGGGGACCATATCAAAGCCATACCTCCATGAGTTTAATAAGGTACAAAATGAATCCTTACAAGGACTAGTGAAGCTAGTTTCTCACTAGGTGAGCCCTAGGGGACCATATCAAAGCTATATCTCCATGACTTTAATAAGGTACAAAAATGCAATGAGAAAGAGGGATATTCAAAGGGATTTTTCTTAGTTCATGCAAGGTCTCATCCTAGGGAACATTGTGCTTAATTTTTACAAGAGAGGAAAAGTCAAAGAAATATTACTCTCTGAGGGAATCAAACCCAATTACACCACCAAGAAAAGGACACATTGCAAGTATAAAGAATATTGCACAATGAAATATGAGCACTTTTCAATGTATTCCCCCACTTTAAAGTGGTTGCTAACACCATTGTTGTGAGCAATTGCTTTTAAGTAGAAGAAGACATAAGAGCTTATTTGGAAATCCCTATGCCAAGTCATATGTTTCTAATAAGCTACTTCATGCAATTTGATGGAAGGGTTTCTCAGTACGTCATAAGTGAACCAACTTAAGGCATGTCGTCCACATCCCAAGCTTGCTCTTATATGTACATGAAAGGTGGTCAACTAGCCAAAAGAGACAACACGTGACATTCAAGGACAAGGCTATCTACTCCTTGCCCCAACTAAGTGTAGGACAGTGGTGAACCAAATAGGATGGAGATGAGTATCAGTTAGAGGAATTATGTGCTTCAACACAAGGAAGAGCACCACATTCCTTGAGATGTTGAATTTTGTTACTTAAAGCCTTACATCCATTAGTAGCATGACCATGAACTCTATGATATGTGTAAAATGAATTCTTGTAATAGAAATTATTTCATGTTCTTGGAGGGAGAGAGATCAGGCGATCTTGGAGGAGTTTTGTCAAGATACTCTCTTGGTCAAAAGTGGAGGATGTTGCTTTATTTTGCAGCAAAGATATCTCTTGCTTAGTACGATATGTCATACTTACACAAGGCTCTTTAGATTACGATATTTTGTTCTCTCCTTTACTGGAGGGTGTAAAATCTAATGAATTCAAATAGTAAGTGTTTCATGTAATGACATTTACATTAAGCAAGGATTTCTTTATTTGTTTCATTTCTTACAAAGGATAAGAATCAAGAGCACTAGTGTCTATCAGTTCAAGATGCACCATTGTTAAAGTCAAATTAGAAGGATGTATTGTGATAGTGTTTCTATTAAGTGAAGGCTTGTTTATGTCTTTTGAGGGACAATAACCAAGACCACTAGTCTTTTCTTGTGTGCTAGGCTCTATAGGGACACAAATACCTTGTTCTCGAGCACCACATCAATTTCCACTATATCCAAGTTGTTCCATAAGCTCATAATTTTTTCTATAAAGCTTTTTCATTTCTTTAGGATTTGGTAGTTGTTGATAGCTAGTTTCTTTGAAGTTTTTTGTGTAAATTGTTCTATTTTATTTTGAAGTGGTTGAGGTGGATGCTTTTGAAGGGTCTTCCAAATTTTTTGTTGACAATACTACTTTTTCTTTTCCCTTGTTAGATTTTTTGTTGATGATCTTGTATTCTCCCATGAATGTTGGTTCAAAAATCAATGATCCCACATCATCTAGTGATATCATTGTGAAGGGTTTATGACATCTATCTTTTTGTTGTTCTTGCATGGGTTCTACTTGGGTAGTTGGTGTCAATGTGTTCAAAGGATTCTCTTTATTTTTCTCAAGTTGCACGACACTATAAGGCTCATTATAAGCATCCAATGTGTACACTTTTTTGTTGTAGATGTATTTCATTTTACGATGAAGAGTGGAAGGAACCCCATTCATTTCATGAATCCAAAGTCTACCTAAAATAAAATTATATTAAAGATCACGAGGCATAACATGGATCGGTGTTTCTAATGTGTCGTTTCTAGTTGTAATAGGCAAAGTGATCACACCAAGCATTTTTTTTCCTACATTGTCAAATCCCTTAATATATAAAGAATCAAGTTGAATTTTTGAATTATCCATTTCAAGCCTATCCAAAAGGGCCAAACTACACAAATTAAAGTCTGAGCCATTGTCAACAATGGTTCGCTTTATCCTTGTGCTTTAATATTGAGCTATTATCATGAAAGAATCACATTTCTTTTGCACTTCCAAACAAGGGAGTTCACTTTGGTGGAAAACAATGTCAACATTTATTCCTTGAATCATGGATACTATTTCATTTGATTGCACATTAGAAGGGATAGGAACTTGTTGTAAGGAATTTTGAAGTATAGTGTGATAGTTAGGTGCATTTTGAATCAAGTCCTAGAGGGATATCTTTGCAGGAGTATTCATAAGTAATTCAACAAGATCATATTATTTTCCACTTTGTGAAGGAAAATGAGGAGCACTAGGAAAGATAGGATTAGGCAATGGGAGGGACGTTGAAGTTGTTTTTCTGGGTTTCAAATTGTTCGTAGTGTTGTATGTATGAGCAATGGTATTGTAACTCGGTTGTTGCGAAACATTGTGTAAGGAAAGCTTAGGTGTGGAACAAACTCTCCTAACATCAAAACCTCAAGGAAGAATGTAGAGGTGACTTTAAATTTTGCAATTACAGTTCAATTAAGATACTCACGAAAGAAATAACAAAAATAGAGAAATGAACATACACAATTTGGACACCAGATTTACGTGGGAAAACCCTTACAGGAGAAAAACCCACCACACCAAGAAAATCATCTTTGTATTACAGTAAAAAAAATTACATACAGAGTTCAGACTTAACTTTCTAATGTCAATTTACAACAACATTTCCTTGATCAACCTTGTACAAAACATCCCAGTTACAATGCTCTCTAAATTTAATTCAAACACACTGATCACACATCGAACTTTTCACCCAACCGATCATCATCTTTGATTACAAAGTATATCCATGTAGTTCATGGTCTGTTGATCTTCCTCACAGGAATGGTCGCAACAGTCCAATTGCTAGCGGTTCACATTTAGCTTCTCTGATTGGCTCAAAATAGACCATGTAGGATAGACATTCGATCAAGGCGTTCAAACTGTGTTGCATGTCAGTGAGACACTAGGCCATGTCTCCTCGATGCCACAATGCATGATCACAGAACCATCATCATGACCACCACTATCGGCGAGACATCATACCGAACATAAACCCATCTTGAGCAGATCTATCGGCATGAGTTCCACTATCACCAAGAGTCTTATCAAATTCAAACCTATCACCCAGACTCACTCTATCGCTAAGAAAACACATCGATATCCACTGCAAAACCATTGGCTAGACCGTCGCTATCGCTAAGACTTCACACAGATGTTCAACTCATGTAGCTCTGTCGGCAAGACCATCGCTATCTGTGAGAGGTCATACCGATGTTCATACCCATCGGCGAGAGCAACACTATCACCAAGAGGTCATATCGAACGCACCAGCTTGTCGGTGAGACCACATCCATCAGCAAGAGTCTTCCCAACGATCACTAGGAGCCAACCTATCACCGAGACTAGCGCTATTGGAATGAGTTACCCTGATGACATTCGTTGCCAATGTGTAAAACCTTGGCGAGACATACTCTATCGGAATGAGTCACTCTGAAGCTTCATAGCGATCAACATGTCTTGTTGATGACTCCCGTTGGCAAGACAGAACCAAAGTCTTGGTGACCTGAGAACTTCAAATGTTTAGAACATAGTTGCTAGTCAGTAATAATTCTAGAGGGTCTCACCAACTTTTCTCTTTCAGGAGTTTACATGCCAGTAAGATTGAGGCACATTTTCCAACAATCTTCCACTTGAAGAAGATCTTACTAACACCTCCAAAGCACAAGAAAACTACTGAAATTCATGGGCACTAAGGCCGATCAAATTGGCACACCACCTAAACTTGTCTATGCTCACTTGATTCGTCAATGCATTTGCAACATTTTCCAGAGTACCCACTTTTTCTAAAGAGACCTTTCCATCCTCCACCATATCTTGTACAAAATGATACTGCACATCAATATGTTTTGTCCTAGCATGGAAAGTAGGATTTTTTGCCAAACAAATAGCACTCTGACTATCACAATAAATTGTAATTATCCCTACATCAAACCCAATGTTAGAACACAAATGTTTTAACTAGATTGCTTCTTCACAGGCGTGTGTTGCTGCCATGTATTCTGCCTCTGTAGTGGACAAATCGACTACAGCCTGCCGCTTACTCATCCAACTAACTGCACCACCATTCATCATGAAAATATATCCACTAGTGGATCTTATGTTGTCAATGTCCCCTGCCCAATCAAAATCCACATAACATCGAATGTTGAGAGTTCTCTGCAATTCAACCAAATTACCATGGTAACACAAAGCATATCTGAAGTGCCCTTCAAATATTTGAACACTCTTTTCACATTATCCCAATGTGTCCTTCTAGGATTTTCAATAAAAGGACTAAGTACTCCCACTGCTTGGGCAATGTCTAGCCTTGTACAGACCATTGCATACATTAAACTGCCAACTGCACTAGCATAAGGCACTTTGGTCATGTCCTCTATCTCAGTAGGAGATTTTGGACAATCTTCAATAGATAGCTTTGTTCCCTGCAAAAATGGAACAACTAGTTGCTTGCAATCATTCATACAAAATCTCTCTAGAATAGTATTAATATACTTACTTAGACTAAGCCAAATTTTTCTACTCCTCCTGTCCCTGGTTATTTCCATTCCCAGAATATACCTGGCTACACCAAGATCTTTCATTTCAGATTTTGCAGACAATTGATATTTTAGATCACAAATCATTAACTTACTATTGCCTATGAACAACATATCATCAACATAGAGAGCAATAACAAGAAGACAATCATTCTCATCTTTGTAGTACACACAATGATCAAATTTTGATCTTACAAATCCCAATGACAAAAAAAACATGTCAAATTTCTGGTACCACATTCTAGGAGATTGTTTTAATCCATACAGAGATTTTTTCAACTTGCAAACTAGTTTTTCTTTACCTTTTTCCACAAAGTGCTCTGGTTGGGACATATAAATTTCTTCTTCAAGATCACTATGAAGAAATGTTGTCTTCACATCCATTTGTTCAATCTCTAAGTCATACGCTACTGCAAGTGATAAAAGAAATTTGATAGACGCCAGCTTAGCTACAGGAGAAAATATTTCTCCATAATCAATTCCCTCTACCTAGGAATACCCCTTCACAACCAATATTTCCTTATAATTTTCCGCACTGCCATCTAGACCTATTTTCTTTTTAAATACCCATTTGCAGCCAATAGCTTTTCTACCTTCAGGCAAGGGCACCAAACTCCAAGTATCATTCTTTTCTAATGATGTCATTTCTTCATTCATGGCTTCCAACCAAGAGTTTGAATCAGACATTCTAAATCCCTCTTTCATAGTCCTAGGCTCATCGATGCTAGAAATTAAAGCATAGGCACAAGTAGAATCTATCAAAGAAAACCCATACCTATCAGGTTGATTTCTTTCACGTGTTGACCTCCTCACAGGTTGAGGCTGAGGTTGATATTCTTCTTCAGAACTCTCAGAGCTACTTGAGCTCTCCTCAGTTTCAAGTACATTTTGAATTTTTAATTCCTCTTTATCTGGTGTCAAAGGAATTTCAACTACATCCTTTTTATCTTTTGATTTTGTCTTTGACTGTAGATCCAAAGTAGAAGGCTTCAACTCATGAAGAATAACACTTATGTTGTATAGAACCTTCTCTGTATTAGGATTCCAAAGCTTGTATCCTTTTATGCCAGCACTATAACCAATAAAAATACATTTAACAACCTTGTTTTCCAATTTAGATCTTTTTTCATTCAACACATATGCATATGCCTCACATCCAAAGACACAAATGTGTGTCAGAGAGGGATTCTTTCCAGACCATGCTTCAAAAGGTGTTTTCTCAACAAGAGGGAAATTAGGAGAATAGTTTATTAACATGTTGTTGCAACTGCTTTAGCCCAAAAATTCTCCTCCAAGCTAGCACTGCTCAGCATACTTCGTGCTCTTTCCATCACTGTCATGTTGAACCTTTCTGCAACTCCATTTTGCTGTGGAGTGTAAGGTTTAGTTTTTATGTCTTTTAATCCCATGATCTTTACAATACCTCTCAAACTCATCAAAACAAAACTCACCGCCACTGTCAGTCCTTAAACATTTTATTTTTCTTCCAGTCTAATTTTTCACAAGGTTTTTAAATTCCTTAAAACGACTAGACACTTTTTTTTTACTTTTCAAAAAATAAATAAATGCCCTTCTTGAATAATCATCAATGAACGATACATAATATCTTGGTTTATACAAAGAAGGAACATTTACTGGACCAAAAACATCATAATAAATGTAACCAAGTAAATTAGAAGATTTGTGAGGACTGGAGTAGAATGAAACATGGTGTTGTTTACCATATATACAATGTTCACAAAACTCAAATTCGAGGTTACAATCATCAAACCCTTCAACCAAGTTTTTATTCTTTAAGGTTTTTAAACCTTTTTCACCAATGTGGCCTAGCCTATGATGCCAGAGCATAGTCTTTTCTGCTGGAAGTTTAACTTCCATAGAGTTTTCACTATCATGAATTTTTTCCTCTTTTTCTCCATGAGTAGCTTTCTATGACTTTATAGAGACACTATTGCATTGTACAACATGTGCATCCAGCTTATACAAGGTACCAATACAGACACCCCTAGCTAGCACCATTGAGCCTCTAGTCATCTTGCAGCCATTTCCAGATAACGTGACTTGCACTCCAATATCATTCAGCTTACTAATAGAAAGTAGATTACGAGCCAGACCTGGTATATGCATTACATCATTGATTCCCTTCACTCTTCCATCAGGGAATTGAATTCTGAATCTTCCATGGCCAACTATCTCCAAAGATGAATCGCTTTCCAAATACACCCGTCCACCATCGTATTGTTCATACTTAGTGAACTAGTCTCTATGAGATGTCATGTGGAAAGATGCCCCAGAATCAATCATCCAGACATCATCTGATGCCTGTGTAGCCAAGGCTACAATGAAAGCATCTACATCACTCTGAGAAGAATCGTTGTTGGAAGAATACTTCTTTTTCTTCTTTTTCTCCTCTTTACAATCCTTTCAAACATGACCAGGTTGCCCACAATTCTAGCACTTCACCTTGGAATTCTTTCCAGGAGACTTTGATCTCCATTTTGATTTCAATTTGTACTTCTTGTCATTCTTCTTTCCTTTTTCTTTCAATCTGCCTCTAACAACAAGAGCCTCCTGTTGGAAATATAAAATTCTGAGAATTTTACAAGTTGTTCATACCCATGATTTTCTGAATGAGTCCTTACCATAGACACAAAAATCCTCTCTTCATAGCATTTTTCCCATATTTTTCCATGTGGTCCTGTAGAATCCATCGGGTCATGAATATTTCACTATATAATCCATATCGACAAGGGATGGTGAGGGTCTCCTTGATCCATAATGTTTTTTTTTGCTAATATACTTTTGTTGTAGGTCTATCAGCAAGACTTCAGAGATGTCACACTGATCAGAATTCATATGCAAACACCCATCGACATGACACAATTCATTGTTTCGGCGACAAAATGGCATATCGGTGAGAAATCTTTCAATGGGATGAGTCATAGCGAAATCATATTGTCTTACCAATCGATGCCCAAACAAACGTTTTGGCCAAACCAAAAGTCTTCGGAGTGAGATCTTACCGAATGTATTATGTCTCACCGACCAACACACAAGGAGATATATCGGCCGGACTAAATGGTATCAAAGTGAAGTCTTAGCGAATACATCGGGTCTTGTTGATAAAGCAAACAAGGATTCTATCAAAATATTATCAGAATGAAGTCATGCGGTCTTGCCAGCTCATATGTCATGCCGAAGTATTGTTTCATTGGTGAGAAAATGATTGTGTCTCAGTGACCAGAAAGTATTAAGGGATATTTATCGACAAGACAGTGGTTATTGCTATATGTCATAGCGATTCATTGAAGGTCATACCGATCAAAAAGAAAAGTGAACTTATTGCCAAGACAATAATTATCGAGGAGAGTCATATCGAACACATAAGAGTCTTATCGATCGGGATACAAAGGGTTACATCAGCTAGACTTAAGCTATCAGAAAAATTTCATGTAGCATCTGTTTGGTCTCACCGATATAGCTGAAGGTGGGTCCCATCATTGTCATCAGAATGAAGTCATGAAGTCTTATCGACTCCTATGACATAGCGACAAGATTCAAACTTAGAGATACGTTCGGTGAGATTGGCCTTTTCGGCAAGAGCTATGTGAATCATATCGAATGAAGGTTCATCGGCAGGAAAATTGCTATGTCACGGCGATCAGAAAGTGAACTTAAGGACATATCTTGGTAAGACACAAAGTATTCTATGAAACATCTCCCCGATTAAGAATTGTCACAGCAATACATAAGACTCAAGTGATGACTATCGGTGAGACATCAAATGTTGATGAGATGGTGGGACGTTATAGAGATGCACATTTTTTGACTATCGGTGAGATATTGAAGATCAGTATGACTGTTTAATGTCTTCGCAGGAGTCCAATGAACAGTTGTAAAGGCTCAAATGGAAAAACTGCTCGGATGTGAATACGAATGGATGCAACTTTTCATGTGGCTGATATATATAAAACCCATTTTTGACAACAGAAGGGTAGAGAGAAAAATGGGAAGAGAGATAGAGTAAAAAATATATTCTGTTGTGCTCATTGAAAGTATTACTCATTGAAAATGGTGACTCTACTAGGGAGTCAACTCAGAATCAGGGCCTTAATCATAGAGTCAGAAATCCTATACAGACTCCGCTGGGAATAAACAAGAATTTTCTCACTTTAAGAAAGTCAGTGGCGACTCTGACAGAAACATTGCATCTATTCAAACATGAATGGGAGAAGACCTCAATATAGGGGAGGTCATATTGGAGGTCCTGCTGGCAATAGTAAGTGGACACACAAAGATGATAAGGTTGATAAGGGTAAGGGGATAAATGAGCACATGTGCATAACTAACAAAGAAAAAGCACCAAGATCACATTGTGAAACATATGATCGTTATGATACATGGAAAGATAATTTAAGTGCAGAACCTTGTACCCCTGAAGAACAAATCAAACTGTTTTATAATCCTAAAAAAAAAACCAGATTTCAATGCTAAACTCGAAGCAGAGGGACTTAGATATCAATTGGAATATGAACAAAGAAGGGAGGGTAACCAAAATGATTTTATTGATCATGTAACTCCTCAAGAAAATTATGAATCTTTAAATAATGAAGAAGTAAAAGCACAGTTTGAGTTACAAAAAAAGGAGATAGAAGAACTAAAAGTTGAATAGGAGAAAGCTCAAATGATACAAGCATTAAGAGACTTCAATTTGCAAAAGGCCAAAATTACTGCTCAGACAGTTGGTTGCCCAAAATATGTACCGCCTCATAAGAAGGGAAATAATGGTGTAGGGCCTTTTGATCCATCAAAGACCCCTCACAATCAGATAGGGAATCAATACAGACAGCCAAACCATCCACCACATATTCCCTCACAATATACATATACACAACCACCTCATCATGGTCAGCATTATGTGCCACATCATAATACACAATACAATAATCCAATGTACCAGTATTAGTACCCACCTAACCCTCCCCCCCATCAATATACAACAATGATCAGAAAATTTGACCTAGTAGGGTTTCAATTATACCCTTACCCAATGGATGGTAGTTGGAGAAGTCTTGTTCCAAAGTTTACAGGGAGTAGTGCAATTACTGCTGAAGATCATTTAAGAAGTTTCAATGCTTTCATCCAAGATTTGGATGTGCCATATGAATATTTACACACGAGGTTATTCATGATGTCACTTATTGAAGAAGCTAGGGATTGGTTCAATGGCCTGCCAACAGCCTCTGTTGGTTCTTTTTAGGAATTTCAGGATTGATTTCTAGAACAATATGGAAACCTATGTGCACCAGATGCTGCTTTTCATGAATTAGTGGGAATTCAGAAAAATCAGAACGAGTCAATTTATTATTTTAACCGGAGAAATTTAATAAATTGCAAAATATGATAACTGGGGTCCAAGTTGCCAGACTCAACAACATTGAGTGTCTATTTGAAAGCATTTGATCCAAAAATAGGGTATCAACTAAGAAACAAGTTTCCAAGAGATTTACCTGAAGCCCAAAAGATAGCATTAACTATTGAAAACAACAGGAAGGCTATTGGGATGATCAGTAGGAGAGATAATCCTAGGGCTCCTCAGCAAGTAAATAATTATCAGTGCAAACAGGAGAACACATACAGAAATGAAAGGCCTAGGTTACATGATATGCCCTATAATACAAATTGGAAGGATGGAAAACCTGTAATGGATAGGCCTAGAAATAAAGAAACTCCCGATACATTAAGGAAGAAAGAAACATATATGGTTAATAACAATTATTTTTGTGAAATTTGTGATAAGCCACATTCCCCAGATTACTATGTTGTAGCCCAGAGAATGCAAGAAGAAGGAATGCTAATGGGTAATGATGGAGAAGATCACACGGTGTATTTGACTTCAAATAATTTTCATCGTGTTGAGGAGAAATACTCAGCTTCAGAAGATGAAGGATATGAGTACGATGTTTCAAATCAGAGGTACAATGTCCATATGGCTAAATAGCAGGTTCTTTCAGACTTAGAAGAAGATTATACAGATCCACATTCTATTGAGATGCCTACTCAGTGCAATATGAGGAAACTCACCGAAGAAGAGATAGAGAGATTAACTATTGCTGCAGTTGAAGAAGCAAAGAGTAAGTACTGGTTGAGAAATAGGACAGTGAATGAGAAGGAAGGTGTCCCTAGGGGAATCTTTATGAAGGATTAGAAGGCGACACAAGGAATTGTGAAAAAAGCAGAAAAATAAACAACATGATAAAAATGAACAGAAGCTTGTCCAAAAGGAGGAAGTTAAAGAGTTACGCAAAGAAGTGCAAAAGACCGATCAAAAGGAAGAAAAAGGAGAAACATTGGAGCATAAGAAAATGATTAAGGCAGAAGGTTCTTCTTTTGACTTCACTCAGGCTTTATTCCAGGTAAAAATGTCTATTCCATTACTTGAGATGATGAAAATTAAGGAATATAGAGATAGTTTTGTTCAATTGATAACGAATGGAAATGAAAAACACATGAATTCTAAAAATAAAATGGCTACTAAAAAAATAAGTAGGCAAGAGAAAGGAAATATCCCAGAAGTCTGCTTAAGTGATGTATTAAAAAATTTCCCACAAGTTGATCCTTTTTTCACTACGTTACTTATAAATAAAAAATTGTTGAGGAATTGCATGATAGACTTTGGTGCTGCCATAAACATTATGCCTATTGGAGTTATGAAACAACTTCGCATGTGGGTTGATACTAATGGCGGAAAGTGCTATGCAATGGATAACAGACCTTTTCCTATGGTAGGTATTATGAAAGATGTTGAGATCAAATTGGCTACTTATCCACAGGTGGCTTATAATATAGATATAATAGTAATTGATACCCCTCCTCAGTTTGGGATGCTTCTATCAAGATAGTGGATAGCAGCAGTTGGGGGAAATGTCCAGTTTGATTTGTCTTATGCAACTATTCCAGTGAATGGTCAGGAAGTTAAGTTGTATAGGGAGCCAAGGATGAACCAAGTTGTTGATTGTGTACCTCAAGATCAAATCAATTGTTTCTGTGATGTGGATCTTGGGAATTTTAAGATAGAGCCAGCCTAGCCAAAATTAATCAATAGTGATCCAATTGAAAAGCATGTTGCACAAAATTGCAATGGTGTGTGGAAAATGTACTTTGATGGAGCTTGTAGCCAAGAAGGTAATGGGGCAGGAGTAGTATTTGTTTCACCTGAAGGTATTACATTTAAGTATTCGTTTCTGTTAACATTTGAATGTACAAACAATGTGGCGAAATATGAAGCTTTATTAATAGGCTTGAATATAGCTGTGAAACATAAAATCAAGTTACTGGCTATTCTAGGAGATTCTGAGTTAGTTTTTTCACAAGTTAAATCAAAATATCCAGCAAAACATAAAAGATTGAAGTAATATAGGAATGTTGTATGGGACACAGTAGAGCTATTTGATGCAATTTCTATTGAATGGATAGATCGGTTGAAGAACATAATGGCAGACTTTTTGGCAAATGTAGCTCTAAGAAGGGATGATATTACACTAGATGGAGTATCACAAATTGAGTTCAAAACAAGGCCTGTTGTGCCTGATAACATATATAGTTGGCAGGTTTTTAATGATGATACTAACCTTTTGAAATTTCTTCATTGTATAGATCAATATGAAGCCCAAGAAATTGATTTCAATGCTTTCATTGAAGAAGTAGATGGGAAGCAGATAGTATTTGGGAAGGAAATCTTACAGCATAAAAGAAATAAGCTTCCTAAAGGGTTAGTGGCATTGTAGAGAGTGTATGATGGAAGTGATCGGTCCCTCATGAAGCAAATGCCAGTCAAGAAGGAGGATATTGAAGAGATCAAATTAGGAACTGAGATGGCACCAAAAAAGGTGTACATAGAGAAGAAAATAAGCCCAACAATTAGAAGAATGTTGATAGCATTATTGAGAAAATATAAACATGTGTTTGCATGGTCTTATGAAGATCTAAAAGCATATAGGGAAGATTTGTTTCAGCATGAAATACCATTAAAGCCAGATGCAAAGCCATTTAGACAGAAGCAAAGACCCATTAATCCAACATTGGAACCAAAAATGTAGGAAGAATTGGAAAAGCTCAGAGATGGTGGCATCATCAAACCTATCTAGCACTCAACCTAGGTCTCAAACCAGGTTCCTGTGAGGAAGAAAAATGGAGATATCAAATTATGTGTGGACTTCAGGAATTTGAATGTGGCATATCTTAAGGATAATTACCCTTTGCCTAACATGGAAGCTATACTACATAAGGTGACATGGTGCGATCTGTTATCTATGATGGATGGGTTTTTGGGTTATAACTAGGTTAAAGTTAAAGAATCTGAGCAGTATAAAACAACTTTTATAACCCCATGGGGGACATATGTTTATCTAAGAATGTCATTTGGTCTCATGAATATAGGAGCAACTTTCCAAAGAGCTATGGATGTAGCATTTGCAGAATTGATTAATGCTATCATGGTGGTGTATCAGGATGACCTTACTGCTTATTCAAAGAAGGATGAAGATCATGTAGAACATCTACAAAAGGCATTTATTAAAGCTTTAGAATATGGGATTAGTCTGAACCCTAAAAAATGTCATTTTGCAGTCACAGAGGGTAAAATTTTAGGACATATTGTATCAAAAGAAGGGATTAGAATAGATCCTGAGAGGATTGTGGCCATAGATAAAGTTCCTATCCCTAAAAATGTTAAGGCCAAGGAGGCTCTTGTCCTTAAGTCCCCAGTTTTTTCAAAACCTTTTCAAATATTCTCATTTGCTTCATTACACACCATAACTGCTATCATGTTACAAAAAAATGAGGAAGGTCATGAACAACCTGTGTCTTTCTTCAGTAAGTCATTACAGGGGTCAGAATTGAAGTATGATATAATGGAAAAACAAGCATTTGCATTGGTGAAAGCTACAAAAGCCATATCTTGTTGGAGAAAAGGTGATTGCTTATGTCCCTCATGCTATTGTTAAAGATATTTTGACACAATCTAAAGTAACAGGAAAAAGATGCAGATGGATCAATAAAATCCAAGAGTTTGATATATGGAAATACAGATCACTAAACTGGTGAGAGGTCAGGGTTTGGCTAGGCTAATGGCAGAGGAAAATATCGAAGCAAATCAGATTTGTAATATAGAGGAGGAAGAAAGAGTAATTGCAAGTATTGAGCATACTCCTTTGTATGCAGACATCATGCATTACCTCAAATATATGAAGTGCCCAGAAGGATTAAATGACAGCCATAAAAGAACTTTAAAGTTGCAAGCATCTAAGTATGTGTTCATGGAAGGTGATTTGTTTTGGAAGAATAGGGATGGGATATTGTTGTTATGTCTGGATTAGTCACAAGCTAAGCATGTCTTAAGTGAAATGCATGAAGGGGTTTTTGGAGGGCATTACTCTGCAAAGAAAACTACCCATAAAATCCTTAGGTAGGTTATTACTGGCCGAAAGTTTTTAATGACTCCTTTTCATATGTAAGAAAATGTGAAGCCTACCAGAAATTCTCTGGGAAGATGAAGTATCAGGGAACTTTACCACTTAGAAATTTGCAGGCCGATGCCCCTTTTCATCAGTGGGGAATTTATTTCATTGGGGAGATACAAGAGAAATCGAGTGGAGGACATAAGTGGATACTTGTAGCTATTGATTATTTTACCAAATGGGTAGAAGCAGTCCCAACCAAGCAAGCTACAAGTAAAGTTGTGACAATTTTTTTAATGGATAATATCATTACTAGATTTGGTACACCACTAAGACTGATTACTGATAATGGGATGTGTTTTAGATCTAATGAATTCAAAAAAAATTGTAGCACATATGGCATTACCATTTCTTATGCAACTCCTTACCATCCGAAAGCTAATGGTCAATTAGAGTCCAGCAATAAGAGTCTTCTCAAGATCATAAGGAGGATGTTGGGTTAGAATAAGAAAGCTTGGGATTCAAAATTGAAACTAGTTGTCTGGGCTGATAGGATCACTGTAAAGAAGGCAATTGGAAAATCCCCATTTGAATTGGTATATGGAACACAAGCTAGAATGCCTTTACAAAATTTGTTACCAGTTTACAAATTTATCCTTCAAGAAGATATAGATATTCCAGAACCAATGGAAGAAAGAATGGAACAATTGGAAGAGCTTGATGAAGTAAGAAGAATAACTCAAAATCAGAATGTAAAGTTGTAGGCACAAATGAAGTATTTATTTGATATAGAAGAGCAAAAGATAGAAATTTTGAAGAAAGTGATCTGATGTTAATGTGGAATGCAAGGTGTCAATAGAAAGGAAAACATGGGAAATTTGAAGCATTGTGGCTGGGACCTTTTGTGGTTGTTGGAAAGAAAGGTGAAGATTCATATCATCTACAAAAGATGATTAGTGACAATCAGGAGTTGCCTATACATGGGAAATTTTTGAACCATTTTTTCTCTTGAGCAATACAGAGGATTAAGGGTTGCCAGTGCATGGACAACTCTTGATAATCCTCTTAAAAATTCTTTTCCATGCACAACAGTTTAGGAAATAAAGGAACAGGAATTGCCAGTACATGGACAATCCTTATTTTCCTTCTTTCAAAATAAATCTTTCCATGTACAGTAGTATAGGGTCACATTCATTTCCATTTCCATTCTTTCCATCTTGCTCACTGATTCATCATCTTGAGTCTGGCCTGCTCACCTAGAAATTTGGATCCTTGCAATGATTAAATCACAACCATTCATCCCCAGACAAAACCACTGTTAGAACTATAAAATTCTGAGAATTTTACAAGTTGTTCATACCCATGAGTTTCTGAATGAGTCCTTACCATAGACACAAAAATCCTCTCTTCATAACATTTTTCCCATATTTTTCCATGTGGTCTTATAGAATCCATCGGGTCATGAATATTTCATTATATAATCCATATCGACAAGGGATGGTGAGGGTCTCCTCGATCCATAATATTTTCTTTTGCTAATATACATTTGTTGTAGGTCTATCAACAAGACTTCAAAGATGTCACACCGATCAGAATTTATATGCAAACACCCATCAACAGGACACAGTTCATTGTTTCGGTGATAAAATGGCATATCGGTGAGAAATCTTTCATCGGGATGAGTCATAGTGAAATCATATTGTCTTACCGATCGGTGCCCGAGCAAACGTTTCAACCAAACCAAAAGTCTTCAGAGTGAGGTCTTGCCAACGTATTATGTCTCACCGACCAGTGCACAAGGAGATATATCGGCTAGACTAAATGGTATCAAAGTGAAGTCTTAGCGAATACATTGTGTCTTGCCGATAAAGCACACATGGATTCTATCAAAAGATTATCAGAATGAAGTCATGTAGTCTTGCTGACTCATTGGTCACACCGAAGTATTGTTTCATCGATGAGAAAATGATTGTGTCTCAGTGACCAAAAATTATTAAGGGATATTTATCAGCAAGACAGTGGTTATCGCTATATGTCATAGCGAGTCATTGAAGGTCATACAGATCAAAAATCAAAGTGAACTTATCACCGAGACAATAATTATCAAGGAGAGTCATATCGAACACATAAGAGTCTTATCGATCAAGATACAAAGGGTTACATCGGCTAGACTTAAGCCGTTGGAAAAATGTCATGTAGCATCTGTTTGGTCTCGCCAATATAGTTGAAGGTGGGTCCTATCATTGCCAATGAAGTCATGAAGTCTTATCGACTCCTATGTCACAGTGACAAGATTCAAACTTAGAGATACGTTTGGTGAGACTGGCCTTTTCGGCGAGAGCTATGTGAATCATACTGAATGAAGGTTCATCGGCAGGAAAATTGCTATGTCACAGTGATCAGAAAGTGAACTTAAGGACATATCTCAGTAAAACACAAAGTATTCTATGAAAAATCTCCCCGATTTAGAATTGTCACAGTGATACTTAAGACTCAAGCGATGACTATCGGTGAGACATCAAATGTCAATGAGACGGGGGGACGTTATAAAGATGCACATTTTTTGACTATCGGTGAGATATTGAAGATCAGTATGACTGTTTAATGTCTTCGCGGGAGTCCAATGAACAGTTGTAAAGGCTCAAATGGAAAAACTTCCTGGATGTGAATGTGAATGGACATGACTTTTCATGTGGACAATATATATATAACCCATTTTTGACAGCAAAAGGGTAGAGAAAAAAAGGGGAAGAGAGACAGAGTAAAAAATATAGTAGGATACAAATTTTTTTGAGACTATGATGCATGATTGAAAAACAATGGAGATTTCAATTGAATTTTTGATGTGATGACATTTTTTTGGTGTCAATTGTCTATTGTGCTCATTGAAATTATTACTAAATTTTTCTCCAAGGTTGATGCTTTCTAGTTATTTAAA
This sequence comes from Sequoia sempervirens, assembly GCA_007258455.2. Lineage (NCBI taxonomy): Eukaryota > Viridiplantae > Streptophyta > Pinopsida > Cupressales > Cupressaceae > Sequoia > Sequoia sempervirens. The sequence goes on along the minus strand of VDFB02271358.1, from coordinate 743,060,973 downwards.
TTAATGTAACAAGTTTATGTTCAATTTATCAGTGCACATTTGTTGTATCAGTGTGGTTGATTGATTGGCTCTTTCAAGGAAAGATTAAATCCTTTTAATTGATCATAGTAATCAGGAGAGTTCATCTGGATCATTAAGACGAACTTGGTAATCACAGTTTTGCATGTTTATACAAGTTATAAACTAAAACATATGCCAAACAATTTGAATGTTCTCTAGAAATAAGTTACCCATTTAGATTTCATTTGACTCTGCATACCCAATAAGGCACTAGTCTATGCACATTTCATCATTTAGTTTCATTCATTTCTTACATCTATGAACTAAACATATTAGGTTTTAGTCTTGAATATTGCTATACAATTTATACCAAATCTAGTTTTATTTGTCCACTCCCATCTGCCATTGTGGGAAAAAAATTTCAAGAGAGATAAGCACAATTCAAGTCTGTCTCACTCATATAGGTACACCCGCCTAGGTATAGCAGCACCTAAAGAGTAGAAGGTTCAATTCATTTGGCCTTGTTTATTACCTTGAAATGTTGTGAAAGCTTGGCAACCTTTCGAGGTTCAAACCTGGGTTTTTGAGAGCTAACACCTCCTTCACCATCTCAGAAGATTTTCTTCTCATCTCTTCTGATAACAAAGAAGAAACAACATCTTCCATCTTGAAAGTGGATGTCGTACTCCCAATAGCCATCACCAAGTGATCCCAAGAATCTGGCAAAGAACATAATAACAACATATAGCGATCTTCTTCATCAATCTTCACACTCATAGATGCCAACTGAGCAATCGACATGTTGAAAGCATTTAAATGATCAACAACAGACGCTCCTTCCTGCATTTTCAAAGAGTACAACTTCTTCCTCAAGAACAACTTATTCACCAAGGACTTGCCCTGATAAATAGCTCCCAGTCTTTTCCACAAAGAAGATGCAGTCTTTTCTTCATGAACATTCAGAAGAATAGAGTCTGCTAAATAGAGCCTTATCAACCCCTTTGATTTTCGATCTGCAAGGTCCCAATCCTTTTGCTTCATTCTTGTAGGCTTCCTTCCAGACATAGCAAGCCAAAGATCACAATCAACCAACATATCTTCCATTTTAAGTTTCCACAACTCAAAATTGTTGCCATTGAATTTCTCAATTTCAATCTTTCCTAATGTGCTTTCCATCTTAATCTGTAATTCGAATTACCAGACTTCTACAAGACTCCCACTGAACAGAATTGACTCAAAAAACCCAACATACCCACAAGGATAACACGACTGGCCAGGCTCTGATACCACTTGTAAGGAAAGCTTAGGTGTGGAACAAACTCTCCTAATGTTAAAACCTCAGGGAAGAATGCAAAGGCGACTTTAAATTTTGCAATTACAGTTCAATTAAGATACTCACGAAAGAAATAATAGAAACAGAGAAATGAACATACACAATTTGGACACCAGATTTACGTGGGAAAACCCTTACGAGAGAAAAACCCACCACACCAAGAAAAGCCTCTTTGTATTACAGTAAACAAAATTAAATACAGAGTTCAGACTTAACTTTCTGATGTCAATTTACAACATTTCCTTGATCAACCTGGTACAGAACATCCTAGTTACAATGCTCTCTGAATTTAATTCAAACAAACTAATCATGCACATCGAACTTTTCATCGAAATGATCATCATCTTCGATTATAGAGTATATCCATGTTATTCATGGTTTTTTGATCTTCCTCACAGGGACGGTCACAACAGTCCAACTACTAGCGGTTCACATTTCGCTTCTCTGATTGGCTCAAAATAGACCATGTAGGATACACATTCGGTCAAGGCGTTCAAATTGTGTCGCATGTCGGTGAGATACTAGGCCGTATCTCCCCAATGCCACAATGCCCGATCACAGAACCATCGGCATGACCACCGCTATCAGCAAGACATCATACCAAACACAAACCCATCTTGAGTAGATCTATTGGCAAGAGTTCCACTATCACCAATAATGTTATCGAGTTCAAACCTGTCGCCCAAACTCACTCTATCGCCGAGACATCACATTGATATCCACTGCAGAACCATCGGCCAGACCATCGCTATCGCTAAGACTTCACATAGATGTTCAACTCATGTAGCTCTATCGACAAGACCATCACTATCGACGAGATGTCATACCGATGTCATACCGATGTTCATACCCATCGGTGAGAGGAACGCTATCACCAAGAGGTCATATCAAATGCACCAGCCTGTCGGTGAGACCACATCCATCGGAAAAAGTTCTTACCAAATGCAAGCCTGCCAGCCAAGAGTCTTCCCAACGATCAATTCACACCAGCCCTTCATCAATGGTGGTCCCATCCATAGAATGAACCAAAATTAGATAAGATATTCATTTCCAGAAATATGGGGTTGGTGGGGGGCTAAAGGAATGGATGCTTTTTGTTAACATGTCTCTAATGGATGGCTTTCTCCTGCAGTGATTGATTCCGTTGGTTCCCTTCCATCTTATCGGGGAGAAATAATAAAATAGTGGGCGGTTCTGATTGATTTCATAGGAGTAGTAGGGCCTTGACCTCTAGGGAATCTGGGAAGATGGGGGTGGAGGAGGGAATCTTTCTTTGAATGGGCTGCGTGGGAATCTCTCCTTGAATGGGCCCACCCTCAATCAATCAAGAATCTTTTAGCCCGCAATGAATTGATCGATAATCTTTCTTTTAATGGGTCCAATCAGGAATGTTTCTTGGAATGGGCATCCGATTGACTTTGTGAATTGGAAAGGCTGGTGGGTCCCATTCTATATAAGGGGTCTACCCACGAAATGGAAGATAACCCATCATTCTGGGAATGGGGCAGTGAAGTGGGTAAAAGCATGCATTTAACCCCGATGGAGACAACTTGTCTAGTGGAGCATTTAAGAAATTCCATTTGATCAGAGTGGCAAATCTGGTCGGTTGGTAAGGCGAATATGGTTGGTGTAGTTTCCCGCAATGATTGAATTCGCAAATTCTAGGCCCAGGCTGGTGTGCCTACCTCACGTGGGATCAATGCATGTGCCCACCGATCCGACTGGGTTGATAAGTGGATGGGGTCGTGGTTTTCTTAATCAATCGAGAAAAGATTCGGTCTGTCCATCCAAATTCAGATAAACAGGATGCCACTGGAGTTCTCGTCCATCGATCATTTGTTCATTCCTTCATCCCTCATTTTCATAATCAATTTTTTCCGTGGATAAAGCAGTGCGGAGAGCCCAACTTGGAATTCATGATTTTTGGATCGATATGGGGAATGGGCTATTCACTCCCTCATCGAGAGATAGCGTCTTCCAAGATCTCACCTATTGGCTGATAAAAAACCCCGTTAGATGGAATATAATTCTCTTCGGCCAGGCCAAATGATGAGCAACTGATGGTACGTGTCGATGGTGGGGGAAGGAGCTCGAAAGGTCAATGACATACATGGAATGATTATAAGGAAATTCTTTTCAACCTCCACAGACAAATCGTGGAGAAGCAAAGTTCTCTAGATCGTCTCAGTTGAAGTGACAAGAATTACATGCGTTTGTAGACAGATATTTCCGCACGAAAGGCCAAGTATCTTGCCGAGAGGCTCTGTTACATGCGGAATTACAAAGAGAATATTTTGTGCCTCCAGCACCGCCAACTGATTGGCCCGGTCCCAGTGCTCCCATGCACTCCCCCAGCGATTCCGTCGACGAATTTAAATGAACTTTGGCATGCATGCAGAGGTGGCAGAATATTTGAAAGATAAATGAATTGTTAGTGAGACTAGTCTGGGAAATGATGTATTAGTGGGCCGGGCTTAACCGACACACTATAAGCATTCGACTGCTTAGGTGGCCGGGTCATGTGGGGCCCATTTACTATGTACTTTTCCTGTTTCCATTGAATTATTTTGCAGTTACTGTTTATCGTTCTGTTTCCATTCCGTTCCTATTTCCGTTTACGTTTTACGGATTTTATTTACCGTTTCCTCTGTTCCGTTACTATGGGAGCTATAAAATCTCCATAATCGGTCACTGAATCTTAATAATTAGAAAGATGATTATTGAAGGAGTATGTTTTGCAGAATTAAAAGAAGCAAGAGTTGTTATCCTCTGCAGCAAGCACATCAATATTGGTCTACTGTGCCAGAGAGATATATTTGGCTTGATGCAAACCGTTCTTAATCCCACATGCATTGGTTGAGATATAAAGAAGGCAGAAAGCATATTATAAGTAGAAGCTAAGAGGGTAGGAGCTAAGAGGGTAGGAGATGGGAAGATAATATTTTATTTTGAAATATGTAATTGTAATTATTAAATTTAAATCAAATAATTTAAGATATAATTGTATTATATTGTATTTAAGAGGTTAAGAGATGAAAGATAATATTTTTTATATTAAAATATGTAATTGTAATTTATAATTTTAAATCAAGTGATTTAAGAAATTTTTTTATCATATTGGATTTATTTGAGAAATCAAATGATTTAAGATATCTTTTTATCATATTGCATTTAAGAGGTTAAGAGATGAAAGACATAATATTTTAAATTAAAATATTTAATTGTAATATTTAAATTTAAATCAACCAATTTAAGAATTGTTTTTATCATATTGGATTTATTTGAAAAATATTGATAGGATGTGTTTTATATAATTATAAAGATGAAAAAATATGATTCATTTTATATAATTATAAGGTTGAAAATAATGTGTTTTTAATTATGATTTTTTTCTTTTCTTTTAGTTTTGTGCTTAATGATATTTTATAAAGAGCTATTTTATTTTATTTTATATATTTGAAAATAATAATATTCTTTTTCTTATAGAAGTTATTTTTGTTTATTTAAGAAAATTACTTCAAGAATAATTTAATAGTTTTTTCATTCACATAATTATATTAAATTTATCTTATATATTAATAATTAATTTTGAATTATAAAGCATATATATAGATATATAAAGTAATGGTTATTAAATTTACTATTTTAATAAATATAAAATATTTCAACACTAACATATAAATTTGACAACTTTATGATTGATAGCTTACAAGAATATATCTATCTCATCTAATCAATACTTAATTTTGAAATATAAAATATATAGATAGATATATAAAGTAGTGGTTATGAAATTTATAATTTTAATAAATATAAAGTATTTCAAATAATAAATTTGACAACCTTATAATCAATAGTTTAGGAAAAATAGATATTTTAAATATGTTTATTTAAATAAATATTTTTTCTTATTTATAAAATCTATATTTTATTTAATTTTTAGAGATGGCATAAATTAATGTTCTACCAATTAACATTTCATTATTAGTCAATATTATCTAAAATCTATTTTTTATTTTTTATACATTTAATCTTTCTTGATGTATTATTATAATGTATTTTAATTCTATTGATATATTTGATTCAATTTTTGTAAATTATGATTATAATTGAGGATAGTCAATGTACATGAACTTGTTATAGACAATTAGACTGCATATGTGGTCCTATCTATTAGAATAGGTTGCATCTACATATTAAGCCAACTAAATGTGATGTAACTAATATGGTCAACATGTTTACTAGTAGGGAAAACTTTGCTAAATCCAAGGGACTAGATCCATATGTAATGAACAATGTACATAAAATAGAAGAGTTGGGATAAATACAAAAATATCAATGAGAAATAGAAGGAAACTTGTTCCCCTACATATTTGAATCTTGGATAGAACTTTTAGCTCAATTTAAGACTCTAAAATTTTGTTGGCATAAAAAATAATATTTTGTATTAATGTTCTTTGTGAAAATATTTCATTGACCTTAGTTAATGTTTAATTGTGAATTCCATGGTTTCTTATCTGCAAATGTAATATGGTGATGGTTCCTTTGATTGTTTATACTATAATCATGATCATGAAATATAAGGTTTTCCTCAAACTCTCAAAATTGGTATGTCATATGTTGTGGTAAAATTGAAAATAGAATAAGTTGTTAATATTAAGTTGTTGATCTTTTTTTCATAGGTAAAGTTTGAATTTGGTAATGTTTTCTCTTATATAAAAAATATTTCCTCTCTTGTTTCATTTTTTCTTCTCTCTTCCTTTCCTCTTTTCCCCTTACTCTTTTGGAATTTCTTTGTAGGGTGGATAGGATAGGATTATATTTGTTTCTTCCTAAAAGCAAGCTTCATAAATACCTTTAACTAACTACACTTGGAATGTCACCAATCCCTTTGATATAACATCTCATTTTCCATTATGTGATTCTTACAAAGCTAATATTTAAAAAGAAAAACCTTTCAAGCAAGGAATAAAGTCCCTAATTCTTAAATTCTACTACCATATGGATAATTAATTGCATAGTTTAACTAGTTTAACTAGTTAACGTAGGGGAAACTTCGTCATAATGGATAATCCCCTTAGTTTTTAAGGAGGGTTTCCTATAATTAATTAAGGTTATATAAAATGGAATCCTACCTTTTACCCTAGCAAACAAAATAGATATAGGGGCATCATGGTCAGCAATAAAAAGTGTATATACATTTTGTGTAGCGATAAAATTTTTATGTTTGCAAATTTTATTGACCATTTATTTGAAAAGTTGTTCATCTTCACCTGAAAGAACATTTAACAATATCAAATATAGGTAAGAGGATTTGAGTAGGGTGCTAACAATTCAACTTGGTACTTCATTGGTCCCAATAATTAATATGTTAATTTGGGTGCACACAGGGATTTTGAGCAACAATTTTGGGAACAATTTAAAAGGGAAAATAATATAGAAGAAAGTAAGGGGTGCACATAAAATAAGAGATAATACAAAGATGCGTGCATATTTTAGAGATTAGGAATCAATAAGTAATATAGGTACCTAAGTTGGGATAATCATAAAAAAATGAAAGTGATAGAGAAGGCCACATGATAGAGGAGACAATGTTAAGACATGGACAAAAAATTAAAATAATGACACATGGAAAAAAAGGAAGAGATCATAAAAGGGGATTCAATTCTCTATCTAATAAAAGAGTCAATATAGGGGTTCTGGATATTGCCAATTATTGTGTAGGATAAAAATAATTAGCAAGAAGAGGAGACTTTAGATATATGTTTTCATTCTCTCGAATGTGATTATATTTAATCTTCATGCATTTGAAGAGATAATATATAACATGAAAATTAAGAGGACAAATATTAAGGGTGGGAAGATTTGATAGATAGGAATAAGGAGATATTTTTATGGTGAATTGGAGAACAAAGAGGAGAGAAGTAAGGCATTTCATTGATAAGAATGCTTTCCTTAATATGAAAGTGTGTATTTGGGATAAACAAAGTCAATTTCAAGAGAGAATAGGTTAGGTCATATACCCATTCTCATGTATGATTACCGTTAGTATAATGAATTTGTATAGATTATATTTTTATTTTAATGAAGAAATATGCATTTTGATGTATCAAAATTCTTTGCAATTTTATTTTTGCATGTGATATGTATATGCATATTTATTTGTGTATTTTTATGTGTATGATTTGATTGTTCTTGTAGCCTTGAGTAGATATGGTTGATAGAAAATAGGCCTTGTACTCCCTAGATTAGGCTAGGCACAAAACATTTAAATCTATGACCTCTAGGGGAAGATCTCCCTCTCCCACATATTTGACATCTACATCGAAAATGGAGTGAGGAACATAAAAGGAGAAAAAAATTCATTTAAAGAGAATTTTTAGATGTAACTTTAAATCTCCTTTTATGCTAGATGCTATAGGAAAACAAAATAGAAAAACCTAGACCCCCAATGGTTAACCTACTCTTGAAAAAATTAAAACCCTCAAAGTCTCTTCCAAACCTTACAACATTTAAAATTTCAGCTTTAACAAAACAATAATAAGAAGAGCTAGCCGTCCTCTATCTAATCTATTTCATCGTAAGTGTGTTTGGACTTTTAAACTCAATTAGGTGCTTCCTAAGTGAGTACATCGTATGCTAGAGCTTCAAATAGTTGACTTGTGCATGAAAAAATTATACCTTTGTGGTCCATGTTTTTTATTTGTGGCAATCATATTTCTATTGGTGGTACTAGTTTGGGTGTGTTTATATTGAAAATTTTTATATCTCATGTTGTGAATGTATGTGAGTTAATGTTTACATACATCTTTGTGGTTGATTGATGTGATCTTGTGGTGGCGTGTTGGTATTTTTAATTGTGCATTACCTTTTTGTTTGATTCTAGTTTTATGTTGTATCATACTATGATTCAACTAATCTCCATGTATTATTCGTGATTGATTTAGAATTCAACATCATGATAAGGAAATGACCAGAGAAAAACATCGAAGGAGCATAAAATCAAGAATACAAAGAAAAGGGAATGAGTAAGAAAAAATTATGAAAGTAAGAAATTGAACATATATGAAGACATCATCTTTTTCAATTGAATAAAATCGTGAAGCGTCCATTCAATGCATGAAATACAAGAATTTGAAAAAAAAATGTAATTCAAATGAAAAATATTTGTGCAATAAGGGAACTTAATCTTAGAGTTGAAGGTCACTTTGTGGCTTGGTGCTTTGTTGATGTAGGTCTTCAAACCTCACTTACCTCTATTTTTCATACTTTGTTTAATTTTTGGTCATGCTTAAAAGTATGGTAGGACTAATTTCAAGATGATTCCTTGGCTATCAATGATGAGATTCAAACACACAAAATAGAATAAGGTGTCACAAACATGCCAAACAAGGTATGTGAATGCAAAATATGTCTTGCTAGTGGACTAGTCTAGTATAAAGAATTAACTTTCGAAAAAAAAATCAAAATTAGATTTATCTTTATTGATTGATTGGTTGGTAGATGGATTCATATGTCATAGTAAATTTCCATAAATAAATTTACATGGTAATTAATTGAAAATATATGGCATGAGATCTAATGTGATAATGAATATTTTGTGAAATGTGACATTTGGACATGAAAAATGTGGATTTAAATTTGGAAACAATATCCCACAAAACAATCTAGTCCAAGGTGTCTAATTTCTTGGATTGTGCAATGGAAAATCGTGATGTAGTTTGTAATGGTTGATTACTAATGTGTTTTGTACACTAAATGGGTCACTAAGTATTTATGATGCATGTGAAAAATGGTATAGAAAAAGGTGTAAGTTCTATAATATGCACTTTTCTCCCTTCAATTACAAAGAATATTATAGTTTGACTTACAAAATTTGTGTGATTTGTAAATTGAATACTTTAATAATGTACATGATTTGATTTATTTTAATAATTTAGTTGTGCATTCATTGAGGAATAGTGAACTTGATGAAAATGCTAATTAAGGAAGATATATTGATCACTTTGAGTGTATTGAAAATATAATAGAAAACTAAAGGCATCACATCAAACTAGATTTATATAAAGAAGCAATGTAAAAAAGACACAAAATGTGAACTTATAAAAAGAGGACATAGAAATACATGTTCAGTAGATATATAAATGCGTGATGAAAGAATACACCTTATAATCATATTTTAAAACTGATGAATTTTATTTTTGAACAAGAGAATAGACTCATTAATAAAAAAATCGTATAAATTTACATTTAAAAAACCTTTTGCAAATTTGTGTCAAATTTTTTCTTTCATCTACATTATTATATTGTTCTACTTTTCCTTTTTAACCTTTTTTCTTGAAAAAAATCTCCAAATTGATGGAGTCTCACTAGTTTTTGTTATGTCAAGCCAATTAAGGATGTTAATTTAGTGACTTACAATAGATAATTTTCTTAGAAATTAGACTTGTGTCTCCTTTTTAAGCACCAAATCCAAATGCATAATTATTCATTGGCCTTCTAAATCCTCCTAGATTGAGAGATAATTGAATGTGTGTTGTCTAAAATAAATAGAAAAGAATATTTTTATACCAATACATAGTAATTTACATAAACACCCACACACACATGCGACTTTAGGTGAGAGGAAAAGGGGGTCAATAGGCCAATTTGAATTTAGGCAAGTTGAGTTCATAGTTATGAGGATGACCCCATGATTGTCGACTTGATTTAAGATAAAATAAATGGAATAGATCATGATAAACATAGTTTATGAATTAGTGTATATTATTATGGATAATTAGACGGATAGATCAAGCATATGTGAACATGAAGTCAAGTGTTCATAAAAAAAATCTTGGACGGAAATGAAATCTATGCAAATATGTTTTTCACTTTACAGTAAAATATGACATTTGTCATAATACATATATACCAAGAGATGGTCCAAAAATAAACACAAAATAAATTAAAAAATATATCATAATAATATTATTTCCACCCTTATAAATATAATTTTTAAAAAATAAATGAATTATTTTTCAATCTTAAAAAGAAAACTTTTAAAATAATTAATAATAATTATTTTTGATCCTTAATATAGAAAAGCTAATGTTTGACATAATTAAACAATAATAATAATAATTAAAAATAAAGCCAAGATGAATTACTTAATTCAAATTTAACTAATACATCTATAAAAAATGAAAACAAAATATCATTTAGTTTAATTTAGAATTGGAAATTGAAAATACAGATCTGCATTTTTGCTGCATTACGGTAAGCGTCTTAAGCTTAATCTTATAATCCATTTTTCCATTGTTTCTTTTCACCCAGTGCATGTGGGATTAAGAACCCCTTGCATCAAACCATATTTTCTCTTTTGCGCAACGAATCAGCATTGAAGATATCGCTTCACATGGTAGAGATTTTACAGAGACGATACTAACTCTTGCAAAGCATGCTTGCTCCCATAGTTTCCGAGGAAATCTTTAAGACACTGATCGATTCTGAAACACTTACAAATCCCACAGTAGCATAATAGTGGAAACGAAGAATCTATAGGCGCCAATAGAAAAGTAACATAACAGTGGAAACAGGTAAATAAAATCTGTACAACGCGAACGGAAATGGCAACAAAATGGAAACGAGAAGGAAACATGAAATTCAAAATCAGTCCACCGAAATAGGGAAAGTACAAAGTAAAAGGGCCCCACATGGGGTGGCCACCTAAGCAGTCAAATGCTTAGAGTGTGTCAGTTAAGTTGTCTCGTATTAGTGTGTTATGTTAAGTGTGTCAGTTGGGTTCCCCGGTGTGGTGGTTCCCTGTTCGGTCGTATAGCAGTAGTGTGGTGACTAGTGAAAGCTTCCTGGTATTTCTCTTTACCCCAGACCAACTCCATTTTGTCTTGTCTCTTTGAGGGAGATGAGGTGTTCGGTGAGATCATACCAAACCCGATAGACTATTCATCTGTCCCATTCTCCTTCATTCTTTAGTCGAGGATGCACCCATTCCTATTACTATGAGAATCAGGGGAGAAAGTTATGGATATAGGGAATAGGTTTATAGAGTTAGTTATAAAGGGTGAGGGGGGTGGCGGACCGGCCGCATCTCTAGCCTCTATTCAGGGGAGAAAGTTCTAGATATAGGGAAGTT
>VDFB02271358.1:742956008-743049405 GCA_007258455.2 Sequoia sempervirens | reverse complement strand
CATTAAGCAAGGATTTCTTTATTTGTTTCATTTCTTACAAAGGATAAGAATCAAGAGCACTAGTGTCTATCAGTTCAAGATGCACCATTGTTAAAGTCAAATTAGAAGGATGTATTGTGATAGTGTTTCTATTAAGTGAAGGCTTGTTTATGTCTTTTGAGGGACAATAACCAAGACCACTAGTCTTTTCTTGTGTGCTAGGCTCTATAGGGACACAAATACCTTGTTCTCGAGCACCACATCAATTTCCACTATATCCAAGTTGTTCCATAAGCTCATAATTTTTTCTATAAAGCTTTTTCATTTCTTTAGGATTTGGTAGTTGTTGATAGCTAGTTTCTTTGAAGTTTTTTGTGTAAATTGTTCTATTTTATTTTGAAGTGGTTGAGGTGGATGCTTTTGAAGGGTCTTCCAAATTTTTTGTTGACAATACTACTTTTTCTTTTCCCTTGTTATATTTTTTGTTGATGATCTTGTATTCTCCCATGAATGTTGGTTCAAAAATCAATGATCCCACATCATCTAGTGATATCATTGTGAAGGGTTTATGACATCTATCTTTTTGTTATTCTTGCATGGGTTCTACTTGGGTAGTTGGTGTCAATGTGTTCAAATGATTCTCTTTTTTTTTCTCAAGTTGCACGACACTATAAGGCTCATTATAAGTATCCAATGTGTACACTTTTTTGTTGTAGATGTATTTCATTTTACGATGAAGAGTGGAAGGAACCCCATTCATTTCATGAATCCAAAGTCTACCTAAAAGAAAATTATATTAAAGATCATGAGGCATAACATGGATCGGTGTTTCTAATGTGTCGTTTCTAGTTGTAATAGGCAAAGTGATCACACCGAGCATTTTTTTTCCTACATTGTCAAATCCCTTAATATATAAAGAATCAAGTTGAATTTTTGAATTATCCATGTCAAGCCTATCCAAAAGGGCCAAACTACACAAATTAAAGTCCGAGCCATTGTCAACAATGGTTCGCTTTATCCTTGTGCTTTAATATTGAGCTATTATCATGAAAGAATCACATTTCTTTTGCACTTCCAAACAAGGGAGTTCACTTTGGTGGAAAACAATGTCAACATTTATTCCTTGAATCATGGATACTATTTCATTTGATTGCACATTAGAAGGGATAGGAACTTGTTGTAAGGAATTTTGAAGTATAGTGTGAGAGTTAGGTGCATTTTGAATCAAGTCCTAGAGGGATATCTTTGTAGGAGTATTCATAAGTAATTCAACAAGATCATATTATTTTCCACTTTGTGAAGGAAAATGAGGAGCACTAGGAAAGATAGGATTACACAATGGGATGGACGTTGAAGTTGTTTTTCTGGGTTTCAAATTGTTCGTAGTGTTGTATGTATGAGCAATGGTATTGTAACTCAGTTGTTACGAAACATTGTGTAAGGAAAGCTTAGGTGTGGAACAAACTCTCCTAACATCAAAACCTCAAGGAAGAATGCAGAGGTGACTTTAAATTTTGCAATTACAGTTCAATTAAGATACTCACGAAAGAAATAACAAAAATAGAGAAATGAACATACACAATTTGGACACCAGATTTACGTGGGAAAACCCTTATAGGAGAAAAACTCACCACACCAAGAAAATCCTCTTTGTATTATAGTAAAAAAAATTACATACAGAGTTCAGACTTAACTTTCTAATGTCAATTTACAACAACATTTCCTTGATCAAACTTGTACAAAACATCCTAGTTACAATGCTCTCTAAATTTAATTCAAACAGACTGATCACACATCGAAATTTTCACCCAACCGATCATCATCTTTGATTACAAAGTATATCCATGTCGTTCATGGTTTGTTGATCTTCCTCACAGGAATGGTCGCAATAGTCCAATTGCTAGCGGTTCACATTTCGCTTCTCTGATTGGCTCAGAATAGACCATGTAGGATAGACATTCGATCAAGGCGTTCAAACTGTGTTGCATGCCAGTGAGACACTAGGCCATGTCTCCTCGATGCCACAATGCCTGATCACAGAACCATCATCATGACCACTGCTATCGGCGAGACATCATACTGAACACAAACCCATCTTGAGCAGATCTATCGGCAAGAGTTCCACTATCACCAAGAGTCTTATCAAATTCAAACCTATCACCCAGACTCACTCTATCGCTAAGACAACACATCGATATCCACTGCAAAACCATTGGCTAGACCGTCGCTATCGCTAAGACTTCACACAGATGTTCAACTCATGTAGCTCTATCGACAAGACCATCGCTATCTACTAGAGGTCATACCGATGTTCATACCCATCGGCGAGAGCAACACTATCACCAAGAGGTCATATCGAATGCACCAGCTTGTCGGTGAGACCACATCCATCAGCAAGAGTCTTCCCGACGATCACCAGGATCCAACCTATCACCGAGACTAGCGCTATTAGAATGAGTCACCCCAATGACATTCGTTGCCAATGTGTAAAACCTTGGCGAGACATACTCTATCGGAATGAGTCACTTTGAAGCTTCATAGCGATCAACATGTCTTGTTGATGACTCCCATTGGCAAGACAGAACCAAAGTCTCGGTGACCTGAGAACTTCAAATGTTTAGAACATAGTTGCTAGTCAGTAATAATTCTAGAGGGTCTCACCAACTTTTCTCTTTCAGGAGTTTACATGCCAGTAAGATTGAGGCACATTTTCCAACAATCTTCCACTTGAAGAAGATCTTACTGACACCTCCAAAGCACAACAAAACTACTAAAATTCATGGGCACTAAGGCCCATCAAACTGGCACACCACCTGAACTTGTCTGTGCTCACTTGATTCGTCAATGCATTTGCAACATTTTTCAGAGTACCCACTTTTTCTAAAGAGACCTTTCCATCCTCCACCATATCTCGTACAAAATGATAGTATGCACATCAATATGTTTTGTCCTAGCATGGAAAGTAGGATTTTTGGCCAAAAAAATAGCACTCTGACTATCACAATAAATTGTAATTATCCCTACATCAAACCCAATGTTAGAACACAAATTTTTTAACCAGATTGCTTCTTCACAGGTGTGTGTTGCTGCCATGTATTCTGCCTCTATAGTGGACAAAGCGACTACAGCCTCCCGCTTACTCATCCAACTAACTGCACCACCATTCATCATGAAAATATATCCACTAGTGGATCTTATGTTGTCAATGTCCCCTGCCCAATCAGAATCCACATAACCTCGAATGTTGAGAGTTCTCTGCAATTCAACCAAATTTCCATGGTAACACAAAGCATATCTGAAGTGCCCTTCAAATATTTGAACACTCTTTTCACATCATCCCAATGTGTCCTAGGATTTTCCTAAAAGGACTAAGTACTCCCACTACTTGGGCAATGTCTAGCCTTGTACAAACCATTGCATACATTAAACTGCCAACTACACTAGCATAAGGCACTTTGGTCATGTCCTCTATCTCAGTAGGAGATTTTGGACAATCTTCAATAGATAGCTTTGTTCCCTGCAAAAATGGAACAACTAGTTGCTTGCAATCATTCAAACAAAATATCTCCAGAATAGTATTAATATACTTACTCAGACTAAGCCAAAATTTTCTACTCCTCCTGTCCCTGGTTATTTCCATTCCCAGAATATACTTGGCTTCACCAAGATCTTTCATTTGAGATTTTGTAGACAATTGATATTTTAGATCATAAATCATTAACTTACTATTGCCTATGAACAACATATCATCAACATAGAGAGAAATAACAAGAACACAATCATTCTCATCTTTGTAGTACACACAATGATCAGATTTTGATCTTACAAATACCAATGACAAAAAAAACATGTCAAATTTTTGGTACCACATTCTAGGAGATTGTTTTAATCCATACAGAGATTTTTTCAACTTGCAAACTAGTTTTTCTTTACCTTTTTCCACAAAGTGCTCTGGTTGGGACATATAAATTTCTTCTTCAAGATCACCATGAAGAAATGTTGTCTTCACATCCATTTGTTCAATCTCTAAGTCATACGCTGCTGCAAGTGATAAAAGAAATTTGATAGATGCCAGCTTAGCTACAGGAGAAAATATTTCTCCATAATCAATTCCCTCTACCTAGGAATAACCCTTCACAACCAATATTTCCTTAAACTTTTCCACATTGCCATCTAGACCCATTTTCTTTTTAAATACCCATATGCAGCCAACAACTTTTCTGCCTTCAGGAAAGGGCACCAAACTCCAAGTATCATTCTTTTCTAATGATGTCATTTCTTCATTCATGGCTTCCAACCAAGAGTTTGAATCATACATTCTAAATCCCTCTTTCATAGTCCTAGGCTCATCGGTGCTAGAAATTAAAGCATAGGCACAAGTAGAATCTATCAAAGAAAACCCATACCTATCAGGTTGCTTTCTTTCACGTGTTGACCTCCTCACAGGCTGAGGCTGAGGTTGATCTTCTTCAGAACTCTTAGAGCTACTTGAGCTCTCATCAGTTTCAGGTAAATTTTGAATTTTGAATTCCTCTTTATCTGGTGTCAAAGGAATTTCAACTACATCCTTTTTATCTTTTGATTTTGTCTTTGACTGTAGATCCAAAGTAGAAGGCTTCAACTCATGAAGAATAACACTTCTGTTGTATAGAACCTTCTCTGTATTAGGATTCCAAAGCTTGTATCCTTTTATGCCAGCACTATAACCAATAAAAATACATTTAACAACCTTGTTTTCCAATTTAGATCTTTTTTCATTCGACACATATGCATATGCCTCACATCCAAAGACACAAATGTGTGTCAGAGAGGGATCTTCTTTCGAGACCATGCTTCAAAAGGTGTTTTCTCAACAAGAGAGAAATTAGGAGAATAGTTTATTAACATGTTGTTGCAACTGCTTTAGCCCAAAACTTCTCCTCCAAGCTAGCACTGCTCAGCATACTTCGTGCTCTTTCCATCACTGTCATGTTGAACCTTTCTACAACTCCATTTTGCTATGGAGTGTAAGGTTTAGTTTTTATGTCTTTTAATCCCATGATCTTTACAATACCTCTCAAACTCATCAAAACAAAACTCACCGCCATTGTCAGTCCTTAAACATTTTATTTTTCTTCTAGTCTAATTTTTCACAAGGTTTTTAAATTCCTTAAAACGACTAGACACTTTTTTTTTACTTTTCAAAAAATAAATAAATGCCCTTCTTGAATAATCATCAATGAATGATACATAATATCTTGGTTTATACAAAGAAGGAACATTTACTGGACCAAAAACATCATAATAAATGTAACCAAGTAAATCAGAAGATTTGTGAGGACTGGAGTAGAATGAAACACGGTGTTGTTTACCATATATACAATGTTCACAAAACTCAAATTTGAGGTTACAATCATCAAACCCTTCAACCAAGTTTTTATTCTTCAAGGTTTTTAAACTTTTTTCACCAATGTGGCCTAGCCTATGATGCCAGAGCATAGTCTTTTCTGCTGGAAGTTTAACTTCCATAGAGTTTTCACTATCATGAATTTTTTCCTCTTTTTCTCCATGAGTAGCTTTCTATGACTTTACAGAGACACTATTGCATTGTACAACATGTGCATCCAGCTTATACAAGGTACCAATACAGACACCCCTAGCTAGCACCATTGAGCCTCTAGTCATCTTGCAGCCATTTCCAGAGAACGTGACTTGCACTCCAATATCATTCAGCTTACTAATAGAAAGTAGATTACGAGCTAGACCTGGTATATGCATTACATCATTGATTCCCTTCACTCTTCCATCAGGGAATTGAATTCTGAATCTTCCATGGCCAACTATCTCCAAAGATGAATCGCTTTCCAAATACACCCGTCCACCATCGTATTGTTCATACTTAGTGAACCAGTCTCTATGAGATGTCATGTGGAAAGATGCCCCAGAATCAATCATCCAGACATCATCTGATGCCTGTGTAGCCAAGGCTGCAATGAAAGCATCTACATCACTCTGAGAAGAATCTTTGTTGGAAGAATACTTCTTCTTCTTTTTCTCCTCTTTACAATCCTTTCAGACATGACCAGGTTGCCCACAATTCTAGCACTTCACCTTGGAATTCTTTCCAGGAGACTTTGATCTCCATTTTGATTTCAATTTGGACTTCTTGTCATTCTTCTTTCCTTTTTCTTTCAATCTGCCTCTAACAACAAGAGCCTCCTGTTGGAACTATAAAATTCTGAGAATTTTACAAGTTGTTCATACCCATGATTTTCTGAATGAGTCCTTACCATAGACACAAAAATCCTCTCTTCATAGCATTTTTCCCATATTTTTCCATGTGGTCCTGTAGAATCCATCGGGTCATGAATATTTCACTATATAATCCATATTGACAAGGGATGGTGAGGGTCTCCTCGATCCATAATGTTTTTTTTGCTAATATACATTTGTTGTAGGTCTATCGACAAGACTTCAGAGATGTCACACTGATCAGAATTCATATGCAAACACCCATCGACATGACACAGTTCATTGTTTCGGCGACAAAATGGCATATCGGTGAGAAATCTTTCAATGGGATGAGTCATAGTGAAATCATATTGTCTTACCGATCAATGCCCAAACAAACGTTTTGGCCAAACCAAAAGTCTTCAGAGTGAGGTCTTTCCGAATGTATTATGTCTCACCAACCAATGCACAAGGAGATATATCGGCCAGACTAAATGGTATCAAAGTGAAGTCTTAGTGAATACATCAGGTCTTGTTGATAAAGCAAACAAGGATTCCATCAAAATATTATTAGAATGAAGTCATGCGGTCTTTCCGGCTCATATGTCATGCCGAAGTATTGTTTCATCGGTGAGAAAATGATTGTGTCCCAGTGACCAGAAAGTATTAAGGGATATTTATCGGCAAGACAATGGTTATTGCTATATGTCATAGCGAGTCATTGAAGGTCATACCGATCGAAAAGAAAAGTGAACTTATCACCAAGACAATAATTATCAAGGAGAGTCATATCGAACACATAAGAGTCTTATCGATCGGGATACAAAGGGTTACATCAGCCAGACTTAAGCTATCGGAAAAATTTCATGTAGCATCTGTTTGGTCTCACCGATACAGCTGAAGGTGGGTCCCATCATTGTCATCAGAATGAATTCATGAAGTCTTATCGACTCCTATGACACAGTGACAAGATTCAAACTTAGAGATACGTTCGATGAGATTGGCCTTTTCGGTAAGAGCTATGTGAATCATATCGAATGAAGGTTCATCGGCAGGAAAATTGCTATGTCACGGCGATCAGAAAGTGAACTTAAGGACATATCCTGGTAAGACACAAAGTATTCTATGAAACATCTCCCCGATTAAGAATTGTCACAATGATACATAAGACTCAAGTGATGACTATCGGTGAGACATCAAATGTTGATGAGATGGTGGGAC
This sequence comes from Sequoia sempervirens, assembly GCA_007258455.2. Taxonomy (NCBI): domain Eukaryota; kingdom Viridiplantae; phylum Streptophyta; class Pinopsida; order Cupressales; family Cupressaceae; genus Sequoia; species Sequoia sempervirens. The sequence continues at coordinate 743,041,995 of VDFB02271358.1, read as the reverse complement.
GTTATAGAGATGCACATTTTTTGACTATCGGTGAGATATTGAAGATCAGTATGACTATTTAATGTCTTCGCGGGAGTCCAATGAATAGTTGTAAAGGCTCAAATGGAAAAACTGCTCAGATGTGAATACGAATGGATGCAAATTTTCATGTTGTTGATATATATAAAACCCATTTTTGATAGCAGAAGGGTAGAGAGAAAAATGGGAAGAGAGATAGAGTAAAAAATACAGTCTGTTGTGCTCATTGAAAGTATTACTCATTGAAAATGGTGACTCTACTAGGGATTCAACTCAGAATTAGGGCCTTAATCATAGAGTCAGAAATCCTATATAGACTCCGCTGGGAATAAACAAGCATTTTCTCACTTTAAGAAAGTGAGTGGCGACTCTGACAGAAACATTGCATCTATTCAAACATGAATGGGAGAAGACCTCAATATAGGGGAGGTCATACTAGAGGTCCTGCTGGCAATAGTAAGTGGACACACAAAGATGATAAGGTTGATAAGGGTAAGGGGATAAATGAGCACATGTGCATAACTAACAAAGAAAAAGCACCAAGATCACATTGTGAAACATATGATCATTATGATACATGGAAAGATAATTTAAGTGTAGAACCTTGTACCCCTGAAGAACAAATCAAATTGTTTTATAATCCTCAAAAACAACCAGAGTTCAATGCTAAACTCGAAGCAGAGGGACTCAGATATCAATTGGAATATGAACAAAGAAGGGAGGGTAACCAAAATGAGTTTATTGATCATGTAACTCCTCAGGAAAATTATGAATCTTTAAATCATGAAGAAGTAAAAGCATAGTTTGAGTTATAAAAAAAGGAGATAGAAGAACTAAAAGTTGAATAGGAGAAAGCCCAAATGATACAAGCATTAAGAGACTTCAATTTGCAAAAGGCCCAAATTACTACTCAGACAGTTGGTTGCCCAAAATATGTACCGCCTCATAAGAAGGGAAATAATGGTGTAGGGCCTTCTGATCCATCAAAGGCCCCTCACAATCAGATAGGGAATCAATACAGACAACCAAACCATCCACCACATATTCCCTCACAATATACATATACACAGCCACCTCATCATGGTCAGCATTATGTGCCACATCATAATACACAATACAATAATCCAATGTACCAGTATTAGTACCCACCTAACCCTCCCCCCCATCAATATACAACAATGATCAGAAAATTTGACCTAGTAGGGTTTCAATTATACCCTTACCCAATGGATGGTAGTTGGAGAAGTCTTGTTCCAAAGTTTATAGGGAGTAGTGCAATTACTGCTGAAGATCATTTAAGAAGTTTCAATGCTTTCATCCAATATTTGGATGTGCCATATGAATATTTACACATGAGGTTATTCATGATGTCACTTATTAAAGAAGCTATGGATTGGTTCAATGGCCTGCCAACAGCCTCTGTTGGTTCTTTTCAAGAATTTCAGGATTGATTTCTAGAACAATATGGAAACCTATGTGCACCAAATGCTGCTTTTCATGAATTAGTGGGAATTCAGAAAAATCAGAACGAGTCAATTTATTATTTTAACCGGAGAAATTTAACAAATTGCAAAATATGATAACTGGGGTCCAAGTTGCCAGACTCAACAACATTGAGTGTCTATTTGAAATCATTTGATCCAAAAATAGGGTATCAACTAAGAAACAGGTTTCCAAGAGATTTACCTGAAGCCCAAAAGATAGCATTAACTATTGAAAACAACAGGAAGGCTATTGGGATGATCAGTAGGAGAGATAATTCTAGGGCTCCTCAGCAAGTAAATAATTATCAGTGCAAACAGGAGAACACATACATAAATGAAAGGCCTAGGTTACATGATATGCCCTATAATACAAATTGGAAGGATGGAAAACCTGTAATAGATAGGCCCAGAAATAAAGAAACTCCTGATCCATTAAGGAAGAAAGGAACATATATGGTTAATAACAATTATTTTTGTGAAATTTGTGATAAGCCACATTCCCCAGATTACTGTGTTGTAGCCCAAAGAATGCAAGAAGAAGGAATGCTAATGGGTAATGATGGAGAAGATCACACGGTGTATTTGACTTCAAATACTTTTCATCGTGTTGAGGAGAAATACTCAGCTTCAGAAGATGAAGGATATGAGTATGATGTTTCAAATCAGAGGTACAATGTCCATATGGCTGTACAACAAGTTCTTTTAGACTCAGAAGAAGATTATACAGATCCACATTCTATTGAGATGCCTACTCAGTGCAAAATGAGGAAACTCACCGAAGAAGAGATAGAGAGATTAACTATTGTTGCAGTTGAAGAAGCAAAGAGTAAGTACTGGTTGAGAAATAGGACAGTGAATGAGAAGGAAGGTGTCCCTAGGGGAATCTTTATGAAGGATTAGAAGGCGACACAAGGAATTGTGAAAAAAGAAAAAAATAAACAACATGATAAAAATGAACAGAAGCTTGTCCAAAAGGAGGAAGTTAAAGAGTTACGCAAAGAAGTGCAAAAGACTGATCAAAAGGAAGAAAAAGGAGAAACATTGGAGCATAAGAAAATGATTAAGGTAGAAGGTTCTTCTTTTGACTTCACTCAGGCTTTATTCCAGGTAAAAATGTCTATTCCATTACTTGAGATGATGAAAATTAAGGAATATAGAGACAATGTTGTTCAATTGATAACAAATGGAAATGAAAAACACATGAATTCTGAAAATAAAATGGCTACTAAAAAAATAAGTAGGCAAGAGAAAGGAAATATCCCAGAAGTCTGCTTAAGTGATGTATTAAAAAATTTCCCACAAGTTGATCCTTTTTTCACTACGTTACTTATAAATAACAAATTGTTGAGGAATTGCATGATAGACTCTGGTGCTGCCATAAACATTATGCCTATTGGAGTTATGAAACAACTTGGCATGTGGGTTGATACTAATGGCGGAAAGTGCTATGCAATGGATAACATACCTTTTCCTATGGTAGGTATTATGAAAGATGTTGAGATCAAATCGGCTGCTTATCCACAGGTGGCTTATAATATAGATATGATAGTAATTGATACCCCTCCTCAGTTTGGGATGCTTCTATCAAGATAGTGGATAGTAGCAGTTGGGGAAATGTCCAGTTTGATTTGTCTTATGCAACTATTCCAGTGAATGGTCAGGAAGTTAAGTTGTATAGGGAGCCAAGGATGAACCAAGTTGTTGATTGTGTACCTCAAGATCAAATCATTTGTTTCTGTGATGTGGATCTTGGGAATTTTAAGATAGAGCCAGCCTAGCCAAAATTAATCAATAGTGATCCAATTGAAAAGCATGTTGCACAAAATTGCAATGGTGTGTGGAAAATGTACTTTGATGGAGCTTGTAGCCAAGAAGGTAATGGGGTAGGAGTAGTATTTATTTCACCTGAAGGTATTACATTTAAGTATTCATTTCTGTTAACATTTGAATGTACAAACAATGTGGCAGAATATGAAGCTTTATTAATAGGCTTGAATATAGCTGTGAAACATAAAATCAAGTTACTGGCTATTCTAGGGGATTCTGAGTTAGTTTTTTCACAAGTTAAATCAAAATATCTAGCAAAACATAAAAGATTGAAGTAATATAGGAATGTTGTATGGGACACAGTAGAGCTATTTGATGCAATTTCTATTGAATGGATAGATCGGTTGAAGAACATAATGGCAGACTTTTTGGCAAATGTAGCTCTAAGAAGGGATGATATTACACTAGATGGAGTATCACAAATTGAGTTCAAAACAAGGCCTGTTGTGCCTGATAACATATATAGTTGGAATGTTTTTAATGATGATACTAACCTTTTGAAATTTCTTCACTGTATAGATCAATATGAAGCCCAAGAAATTGATTTCAATGCTTTCATTGAAGAAGTAGATGGGAAGCGGATAGTATTTGGGAAGGAAATCTTACAGCTTAAAACAAATAAGCTTCCTAAAGGGTTAGTGGCATTGTAGAGAGTGTATGATGGAAGTGATCGGTCCCTCATGAAGCAAATGCCAGTCAAGAAGGAGGATATTGAAGAGATCAAATTAGGAACTGAGATGGCACCAAAAAAGGTGTACATAGAGAAGAAAATAAGCCCAACAATTAGAAGAATGTTGATAGCATTATTGAGAAAATATAAACATGTGTTTGCATGGTCTTATGAAGATCTAAAAGCATATAGGGAAGATTTGTTTCAGCATGAAATACCATTAAAGCCAGATGCAAAGCCATTTAGACAGAAGCAAAGACCCATTAATCCAACATTGAAACCAAAAATGTAGGAAGAATTGGAAAAGCTCAAAGATGGTGGCATCATCAAACCTATCTGGCACTCAACCTAGGTCTCAAACCTGGTTCCTATGAGGAAGAAAAATGGAGATATCAGATTATGTGTGGACTTCAGGAATTTGCATGTGGCATCTCTTAAGGATAATTACCCTTTGCCTAACATGGAAGCTATACTACATAAGGTGACAGGGTGCGATCTGTTATCTATGATGGATGGGTTTTTTGGTTATAACTAGGTTAAAGTTAAAGAATCTGAGCAGTATAAAACAACTTTTATAACCCCATGGGGGACATATGTTTATCTAAGAATGTCATTTGGTCTCACGAATATAGGAGCAACTTTCCAAAGAGCTATGGATGTAGCATTTGCAGAATTGATTAATGCTATCATGGTGGTGTATCAGGATGACCTTACTGCTTATTCAAAGAAGGATGAAGATCATGTAGAACATCTACAAAAGGTATTTATTAAAGCTTTAGAATATGGGATTAGTCTGAACCCTAAAAAATGTCATTTTGCAGTCACAGAGGGTAAAATTTTAGGACATATTGTATCAAAAGAAGGGATTAGAATAGATCCTGAGAGGGTTGTGGCCATAGATAAAGTTCCTATCCCTAAAACTGTTAAGGCCATCTAGTCATTCTTTGGAAAGATCAACTTTGTTAGGAGGTTTGTTTCTAATTTTGCTGAAATCATTAAACCCATATACAAAATGTTAAGGAAAGGGCAAAAAATAGATTGGATTGCATAAGCATTAGATGCTTTTATATCAATCAAAAAGGCTATCAAGGAGGCTCTTGTCCTTAAGTCCCCAATTTTTTCAAAACCTTTTCAAATATTCTCATTTGCTTCATTACACACCATAGCTGTTGTCATGTTACAAAAAAATGAGGAAGGTCATGAACAACCTGTGTCTTTCTTCAGTAAGTCATTACAGGGGTCAGAATTGAAGTATGATATAATGGAAAAACAAGCATTTGCATTGGTGAAAGCTAGAAAAGCCATATCTTGTTGGAGAAAAGGTGATTGCTTATGTCCCTCATGCTGTTGTTAAAGATATTTTGACACAATCTAAAGTAACAGGAAAAAGATGCAGATGGATCAATAAAATCCAAGAGTTTGATATATGGAAATACAGATCACTAAACTGGTGAGAGGTCAAGGTTTGGCTAGGCTAATGGTAGAGGAAAATATTGAAGCAAATCAGATTTGTAATATAGAGGAGGAAGAAAGAGTAATTGCAAGTATTGAGCATACTCCTTTGTATGCAGACATCATGCATTACCTCAAATATATGAAGTGACCAGAAGGATTAAATGATAGCCATAAAAGAACTTTAAAGTTGCAAGCATCTAAGTATGTGTTCATGGAAGGTGATTTGTTTTGGAAGAATAGGGATGGGATATTGTTGTTATGTCTGGATTAGTCACAAGCTAAGCATGTCTTAAGTGAAATGCATGAAGGGGTTTTTGGAGGGCATTACTCTGCAAAGAAAACTGCCCATAAAATCCATAGGCAGGTTATTACTGGCTGAAAGTTTTTAATGACTCCTTTTCATATGTAAGAAAATGTGAAGCCTGCCAGAAATTCTCTGGGAAGATGAAGTATCAGGGAGCTTTACCACTTAGAAATTTGCAGGTTGATGCCCCTTTTCATCACTGGGGAATTTATTTCATTGGGGAGATACAAGAGAAATAGAGTGGAGGACATAAGTGGATACTTGTAGCTATTGATTATTTTACCAAATGGGTAGAAGCAGTCCCAACCAAGCAAGCTACAAGTAAAGTTGTGAATTTTTTTTTAATGGATAATATCATTACTAGATTTGGTACACCACTAAAACTGATTACTGATAATGGGATGTGTTTCAGATCTAATGAATTCAAAAAAAATTGTAGCACATATGGCATTACCATTTCTTATGCAACTCCTTACCATCCGAAAGCTAATGGTCAAGCAGAGTCCAGCAATAAGAGTCTTCTCAAGATCATAAGGAGGATGTTGGGTCAGAATAAGAAAGCTTGGGATTCAAAACTGAAACTAGCTGTCTGGGCTGATAGGATCACTGTAAAGAAGGCAATTGGAAAATCCCCATTTGAATTGGTATATGGAACACAAGCTAGAATGCCATTACAAAATTTGTTACCAGTTTACAAATTTATCCTTCAAGAAGATATAGATATTCCAGAACCAATGGAAGAAAGAATGGAACAATTGGAAGAGCTTGATGAAGTAAGAAGAATAGCTCAAAATTAGAATGTAAAGTTGTAGGCACAAATGAAGTATTTATTTGATATAGAAGAGCAAAAGATAGAAAATTTGAAGAAAGTGATCTGATGTTAATGTGGAATGCAAGGTGTCAATAGAAGGGAAAACATGGGAAATTTGAAGCATTGTGGCTAGGACCTTTTGTGGTTGTTGGAAAGAAAGGTGAAGATTCATATTATCTACAAAAGATGATTGGTGAAAATCAGGATTTGCCTATACATGGGAAATTTTTGAAGCATTTTTTCTCTTGAGCAATATAGAGGATTAAGGGTTGCCAGTGCATGGACAACTCTTGATAATCCTCTTAAAAATTCTTCTCCATGCACAATAGTTTAGGAAATAAAGGAACAAGAATTTCTAGTACATGGACAATCTTGATTTTCCTTCTTTCAAAATAAATCTTTCCATGTACAGTAGTATAGGGTCACATTCATTTCCATTTCCATTCTTTCCATCTTGCTCACTGATTCATCATCTTGAGTCTGGCCTGCTCACCTAGAAATTTGGATCCTTGCAATGATTAAATCACAACCATTCATCCCCAGACAAAACCACTGTTAGAACTATAAAATTCTAAGAATTTTACAAGTTGTTCATACCCATGAGTTTCTGAATGAGTCCTTACCATAGACACAAAAATCCTCTCTTCATAACATTTTTCCCATATTTTTCCATGTGGTCTTATAGAATCCATCGGGTCATGAATATTTCACTATATAATCCATATCGACAAGGGATGGTGAGGGTCTCCTCGATCCATAATATTTTCTTTTGCTAATATACATTTGTTGTAGGTCTATCAAGAAGACTTCAGAGATGTCACACTGATCATAATTCATATGCAAACACCCATCAGTAGGACACAGTTCACTGTTTCGGCGATAGAATTGCATATCAGTGAGAAATCTTTCATCAGGATGAGTCATAGCTAAATCATATTGTCTTACCGATCGGTGCCCGAGCAAACGTTTCAACCAAACCAAAAGTCTTCAGAGTGAGGTCTTGCCAACGTATTATGTCTCACCGACGAGTGCACAAGGAGATATATCGGCTAGACTAAATGGTATCAAAGTGAAGTCTTAGCGAATACATTGGGTCTTGCCGATAAAGCACACATGGATTCTATCAAAAGATTATCATAATGAAGTCATGCAGTCTTGCTGACTCATATGTCACACCGAAGTATTGTTTCATCGATGAGAAAATGATTGTGTCTCAGTGACCAAAAAGTATTAAGGGATATTTATCGACAAGATAGTGGTTATCGCTATATGTCATAGCGAGTCATTGAAGGTCATACCGATCAAAAATCAAAGTGAACTTATCACCAAGACAATAATTATAAGGGAGAGTCATATCGAACACATAAGAGTCTTATCGATCAAGATACAAAGGGTTACATCGGCCAGACTTAAGCCGTCGGAAAAATGTCATGTAGCATCTATTTGGTCTCGCCAATATAGTTGAAGGTGGGTCCCGTCATTGCCATCAGAATGAAGTCATGAAGTCTTATCGACTCCTATGTCACAGTGACAAGATTCAAACTTAGAGATACGTTTGGTGAGACTGGCCTTTTTGGCGAGAGCTATGTGAATCATACTAAATGAAGGTTCATCGGCAGGAAAATTGCTATGTCACGGTGATCAGAAAGTGAACTTAAGGACATATCTCAGTAAGACACAAAGTATTCTATGAAAAATCTCCCCAATTCAGAATTGTCATAGTGATACTTAAGACTCAAGCGATGACTATCGGTGAGACATCAAATGTCGATGAGATGGGGGGACGTTATAGAGATGCACATTTTTTGACTATCGGTGAGATATTGAAGATCAATATGACTGTTTAATGTCTTCGCGGGAGTCCAATGAACAGTTGTAAAGGCTCAAATGGAAAAACTGCCCAGATGTGAATGCGAATGGACATGAATTTTCATGTGGACAATATATATATAACCCATTTTTGATAGCAAAAGGGTAGAGAGAAAAAGTGGAAGAGAGATAGAGTAAAAAATATAGTAGGATACAAATTTTTTTGAGACTATGATGCATGATTGAAAAACAATGGAGATTTCAATTGAATTTTTGATGTGATGACATTGTTTTGGTGTCAATTGTCTATTGTGCTCATTGAAATTATTACTAAATTTTTCTCCAAGATTGATGCTTTCTGGTTATTTAAATTAATGTAACAAGTTTATGTTCAATTTATCAGTGCACATTTGTTGTATCTGTCTGGTTGATTGATTGGATCTTTCAAGGAAAGATTAAATCCTTTTAATTGATCATAGTAATCAAGAGAGTTCATCTGGATCATTAAGACGAACTTGGTAATCACATTTTTGCATGTTTATACAAGTTATAAACTAAAACATATGCCAAACAATTTGAATGTTCTCTAGAAATAAGTTACCCATTTAGATTTCATTTGACTCTGCATACCCAATAAGGAACTAGTCTCTGCACATTTCATCATTTAGTTTCATTCATTTCTTACATCTGTGAACTAAACATATTAGGTTTTAGTCTTGAATATTGCTATACAATTTATACCAAATCTAGTTTTATTTGTCCACTCCCATCTGCCATTGTGGGAAAAAAATTTCAAGAGAGATAAGCACAATTCAAGTCTGTCTCACTCATATAGGTACACCCACCTAGGTATAGCAGCACCTAAAGAGTAGAAGGTTTAATTCATTTGGCCTTGTCTATTACCTTGAAATGTTGTGAAAGCTTGGCAACCTTTGGAGGTTCAAACCTGCGTTTTTGAGAGCTAACACCTCCTTCACCATCTCTGAAGATTTTCTTCTCATCTCTTTTGATAACAAAGAAGAAACAACATCTTCCATCTTGAAAGTGGATGTCGTACTCCCAATAGCCATCACCAAGTGATCCCAAGAATCTGGCAAAGAACATAATAACAACATATAGCGATCTTCTTCATCAATCTTCACACTCATAGATGCCAACTGAGCAATCAACATGTTGAAAGGATTTAAATGATCAGCAACAGATGCTCCTTCCTGCATTTTCAAAGAGTACAACTTCTTCCTCAAGAACAACTTATTCACCAAGGACTTGCCCTGATAAATAGCTCCCAGTCTTTTCCATAAAGAAGATGCAGTCTTTTCTTCATGAACATTCAGAAGAATAGAGTCTGCTAAATAGAGCCTTATCAACCCCTTTGATTTTCGATCTGCAAGGTCCCAATCCTTTTGCTTCATTCTTGTAGGCTTCATTCCAGACATAGCAAGCCAAAGATCACAATCAACCAACAAATCTTCCATTTTAAGTTTCCACAACTCAAAATTGTTGCCATTGAATTTCTCAATTTCAATCTTTCCTAACGTGCTTTCCATCTTAATATATAATTCGAATTACCAGACTTCTACAAGACTCCCACTGAATAGAATTGACTCAAAAAACCCAACATACCCACAAGGATAACACGACTGGCTAGGCTCTGATACCACTTGTAAGGAAAGCTTAGGTGTGGAACAAACTCTCCTAATGTTAAAACCTCAGGGAAGAATGCAAAGGTGACTTTAAATTTTGTAATTACAATTCAATTAAGATACTCACGAAAGAAATAACAGAAACAGAGAAATGAACATACACAATTTGGACACCAGATTTACGTGGGAAAACCCTTACAAGAGAAAAACCCACCACACCAAGAAAAGCCTCTTTGTATTACAGTAAACAAAATTAAATACAAAGTTCAGACTTAACTTTCTGATGTCAATTTACAACATTTCCTTGATCAACCTAGTACAGAACATCCTAGTTACAATGCTCTCTGAATTTAATTCAAACAAACTAATCATGCACATCAAACTTTTCATCGAATTGATCATCTTCGATTATAGAGTATATCCATGTTATTCATGGTTTTTTGATCTTCCTCACAAGAACGGTCACAACAGTCCAACTGCTAGTGGTTCACATTTCGCTTCTCTGATTGGCTCAAAACAGACCATGTAGGATACACATTCGGTCAAGGCGTTCAAACTGTGTCGCATGTCGGTGAGATACTAGGTTGTATCTCCCCAATGCCACAATGCCCGATCACAGAACCATCAGCATGACCACTGCTATCGGCAAGACATCATACCAAACACAAACCCATCTTGAGTAGATCTATTGGCAAGAGTTCCACTATCGCCAATAATCTTATTGAGTTCAAACCTGTCACCCAGACTCACTCTATCGCCGAGACATCACATTGATATCCACTGCAGAACCATCGGCCAGACCATCGCTATCGCTAAGACTTCACATAGATGTTCAACTCATGTACCTCTATCGACAAGACCATCACTATCGACGAGATGTCATACCGATGTTCATACCCATCGGTGAGAGGAACATTATCACCAAGAGGTCATATCAAATGCACCAGCCTGTCGGTGAGACCACATCCATCAGAAAAAGTTCTTACCAAATGCAAACCCGCCAGCCAAGAGTCTTCCCGACGATCAATTCATGCCAGCCCTTCATCAATGGTGGTCCCATCCATAGAATGAACCAAATTTAGATAAGATATTCATTTCCAGAAATATGGGGTTGGTGGGGGGCTAAAGGAATGGATGCTTTTTGTTAACATGTCTCTAATGGATGGCTTTCTGCTGTAGTGATTGATTCCATTGGTTCCCTTCCATCTTATCGGGGAGAAATAATAAAATAGTGGGCGGTTCTGATTGATTCCATAGGAGTAGTAGGGCCTTGACCTCTAGGGAATCTGGGAAGATGGCACTGGCTATAGCGGCGACAATTTGCACCGGCCCATGGATGTCTATGCCATGCCCTCCTCCTGCATACCCCTCTGACCGTCCGTGTGCTGCAGCATGCCGTATTTGCACGGAGTTTTTGGTTTACAGTGTCCAAAAAGACTGAAAGAGCTGGACAACAACGGATGGATGAACGAATGGTGGTTTTAAAAAAGAGCGCCAATTTTAAAGCGGGAAATTTGAAATTTGAAATGCTTCAATATCCCGTAGACCCATTTCAGAAACAACTTTTTCATGCAGGCAGGGAGGAATATGGCGGACAGTGTCTGCGATAGAAACAGGTATATTGATCTTGGGCTTTCTTTGTTGCATTAAATCGTAATGCTCTTCTCCTCCTCTGTTATTCCTTTCATTTTATTTTGACAGGAGATTTGGCGCGCCATTTGCAAAATGTTGTTTCTCCTCCTCTGCCAAAATTGTTGCGACTGCTTTTAATGGAATCTGAAGGATATAATGTGCTTGTTTTTGGGTAAGCTTAAGAGAATGTACTCAGAGGAATCAGCGTTGTATACAGAATACAAAAGGGCAGATCAAGGTACACAAAATCTCCATTTCTCTATTTGATTATCTGATTTTTTATTGTTGTGGCATAATGGTTTTTTATGGTTGTGGCTTAATGGTGGAATGGTTTTCGGATTTGTACTTTTACATGTACTTCCAGCAATAGAAAGTTTTACATTTCGTGGAGCCAAATTCATAGATGGGTAAGAGGAGTTTGATTGCAAAGGACAGTATTGAGGGCATTCATAAAGAAAAGGATCCAGAAAATTTTCTGTACGCATGATGTCCACGAGGTTTAGCAGTCAGTTACAAGAGTATAAGAATGTAATATCAGAATATTATACTTCTCCATGGGCACGAAATTTGGAGCAATATTTAATGTGAATGTAACCTTGTCGTTAAGAGAAGATTGGATACCGTTGCATAGTCAAGGTCGGACATACTGGTATCTCTTACGACATAAGGAGGATCCCACATGATGAAGTCCATACTATTTTGATGTTGGTGATAATGTATAGTTGAAGGCCAAGAAATTCGAATCAGATTTTAGATCATGGATTAAGAGAGGTCACGAATTTATATGTTGCCAACATTAATCACCTTCTACTAGGGGAGAGGACCTAGTAGTTGTGTACCCTAACTTCGCACTTCTAATTATCCTACATGGAAATTTCAAATCACTCCCAATTTTTTAGAGCAGCTTACTTGGCAAGTTCCCTACTTATAACTAAGGTTTCAAGGCCACATCATCAAATATGATGCCACATCAGCATGCTTTTTGTCAAGGTGTCCAAAAATGCCTAAAAAAAAGTGATACCAATACTTGTGAATTCAAAGCATGTTTTATTGAGCAGTGATGTGGAATCATATGATTGGTTGCTTTTTAGATCAAAGGAATACATTTTGTTTAATTATGGGTAGTCATTATCAACACTAACAACTTTAAAGTCACAACTATTGGTCCAATATTGATAAAAACATTGGGCATTATATAAACAACTACTATCACAACTATTGAAACATGCTCAGGTATTGGGTCCTCTCCCCTAGTCACCAAAATGTGGAGAAACAATATACCGGTTATATTCCATTGCTCCAACGTAGAAGTTGCTTTGTTTGTATTTACTAGCATACTTGTTTTCTTCCTCAATTGGAGGCTAATGAGGGTTGCAAAGGTGTTCTCATTTTCCCATTGAAGAATTGGAGGATCTTATTTTTTTTTTATTCCTTATTGTTTGGAGTTACTTTTGAAAGCAACACATCATTTGTCAAAGCAACATTTAAATCAATTTGAGCATTTATCTGTTTTCTCTAATTAAATTTGAGTATCCATATTTTTGAATGTATTGATTTCATTGTAGTTGGTGTAGGTAATATTATTTATCTAAAGCAACATGAAACCATTAGTGAAAAAAATAGAGATAGTCTCAATGTCATGCATTATTATCCAAAGTATTACAGAGAAGAAATTGAATTTCAAAAATGTTGGATTCACAAGATAGTGTTAATTCTTAATTTTATGCATCATCCTCAAAATATACAAATATATAGTCAAAACATACCTAGATGGTTATAAATCATGTAAAGTATTAATAAGATGTGTATATTAACATAGTCTATGTAGCAAGGCAATAATAGTTGTAATATTGACAAAAGATGTGCCACAAATATTTTGGGTTCATCTACCAAATTATGTCATCATCATATGAAGGGAGGCATATACATTATTAGAAGATAATGATGACACCCATATTAATCAGGTGTTGTATTTATGTTTTAGTGCTTTGCATTGATTAGCAAAATGAACTAGCACTTAATGATATACACAAGAGAGAGGTGTTGAATGATAATGCTTAAGATATTTCTTATTCACATGAGGAAGCATAATGATCAATTGAGATTCTAAAATGATGGATACGACATGTTTAGGGAGGTCACCATGATGTGTATATGATCATTAGTTATGTTTGGATGAAATGAAAGAATATTGGTTACTTGATAGGGGCTTGCAAGAAATAGAAATTATTTTCAAAAAGGAAAAGGTAGCAAAGGGGTAGTGAGTAAAGAAAGTGGTCCAATGAAATGGTGAGGATTTGTGTCAATAAATGGTTGCTTGTTATAGGAGGAATATAAGGTTGAATTATACAATGCAAAATTCCTCAATATAGGCATGAACTTTAACATTTTGTCACCGTGCAAGCATTTTACTATGCATTGGTCTAATTAACTATTAGAAGCTAGTGCTTTCAAAAACATACCTGATTTGCATGTCCTCTCAAGTGTTTCATGGATACTTTAGGCCAACTTTATAATGTTAGTCTTTGTTGCGTTGGCATATTTTTGAATGAAGTCATTCCAAAACTATCCATTCATATATGAATGTACTCTCTGGGTCATAAACTGGCAGGCTTCTTATTATTGCTTGTAAGATTTTGAAAGTTTTTGCATGTTGTAATGTGCAAGTTTGAAGATTAATAAATGCTAATTAAGGAGTTGCAATCTTGGCTTTGACTTTCTATTGTTGTTCACAAGCTTTAGAATTGGTCACAAGATGAGTGCAATGCAAGTGACAAGGTGTTATAATTTACCTCTGTTTATGCATGCCTATGATGTTACTGTATCAGTCAATTGAGAATCTGAGAGTTTTATCGAGTTTATCATGTATATGCTCAAAATCTGTTTTTAAGAGCTAATAAAGGGAAAATACATAAGATGAGTGAGATGATGATTTTTCCTCTGGACAAATGATAGAGAAGCAAAGCCCATGTGTTAAAAGATAAGCTAGATTAAGTGATGTGTGCTTTAAACTAATTGAGCTACAAGGTATATTGAAATGAAAAGGGTTTATCCAATGAAAGGTATAACCACAGTAAGCAAGGAAAAAACCAATAGGTCAACCTCCTAGAAATACCATTCTTTACACTCATGGAAATTCCTAAGAACAATAATATTTAGACATGTACATGTTCTAGAATGATAATGTAGATTAGTTTTTTTTCATGCTCTAGTTAAAGTATTCCTCAAATGATTCTTTTATCCATTTCATAGGATTTTGTGAATGTTTATTGGATATGAGAGGATGATTAAATAAATATAATCGAATTCCTTGGAATATAAGTATATAGTATTAAATCACTCCAAATTTGAACCAAGTTGGATCAATGTGAGAAAGAAATAGTAAGGATTCAACCAAATTTTGAATTTAAATTTTAAAAATTTAGGGGTCAAATCCATAGGTGTAGGATCAATCTTGTATGTATGTGATTGGTTTAGGACATGGAAGTAATAGTATCTAGGTAGAGAATGAATTTGTAGATATGGGTGAGAATAAAGGGGATAATAAATGTTAGATATGCAATAATATGTGTGGACATTGATAACATGGAGCCAAGTGTAATAGAATGTATAAATAGGAATGAATAACATGATGGAAAAATGATTCCAAATTTATAGAAATGTATTCCATTTGTTGATATATAATTTATTAATTAGCTCCATAAAAATAAGTCCATTTGCAACTATGTCATTAGGAATGAAGACATAAAGGCTCTTCATTAAAAAGTAGAAATCTTGAGGGCATATTGCTTTGATACTAGTAAATTTTTGGTTAGTCTATGATACACCCACCATAATGGCTATGTAGAACTTGAGAATTTTTTTTTTTAAAATTTCTAGATGTCAATTTATTCACTATACTTGTCATAAAAAAGACATCCATTTTGGTCTACATTTATCACAACTTTTAGTTGAAGTTTAAAACAATGTTCAATTGGGTGGTGATCCCATAATGTTGACATGGAGAGAAAAATATGTGATAGACTATAAAAATGCAACAACAAATATTAAAAAATAAAGAATTATATGAAAATGATTTATCAAATGTTATTTTTTATTTGTTATGTAAAATATTCATATATTAATACCTTTTAATATGTCTATTCTTTTAAAATAACATATTTATATTTATAATTCTACATACAAATTATGATAATATTATATAAACCGAAACCCCAATAAAAACTTCATCTAATCTACCTTAAAAAAAGACAAACCCAATACTAAATAGTTAAAAATATACACAAGTCAATAGATAAATATATTAATAAAGAAGAGTAACTCAACAAACCTTCCACAAACATCCTCAAATAGGAGTTATTCTTCAATTAGGTATCTTTTCTCTTTCTCATTTTTGGATATATCTTGTTCCATTCTTAATGTTTCTACTTACCCCGACATCTAAATTATGTGGCAATCTCTACCTTATACCTTCTTCAATAAAAAAAATGGAGAATAATATATAAAAGTGGTGGAGAGGGGGGCCTTGAAAGGGCATTCAACGCTTGCTTATGATTAAGAATAATTAAGTGATAAGGTTTTGGTTGAAAAGAATGATATTATTTTATTATATTGACAAATGAAGTTGATAAGAGTTTACCAAACATGCTTTTTATAAAAGAGAAAGTAGTCCCTTGCTTGGTTTTGGTTCAAATCTATTCTTCTTTTTGAGTGCATTCTATTTTAGCATGCTTATGTAGATGGCTTTCACTAAATTTCATTCATGTTCCAAAGTTAGCTAAAGTAAATGGGAATTTTTAGTATTTTATGAATAGATTTATCTTCTTCTTTTTTTCTATTTCCTACCGATTTGATTTTTTTTTCAAAAGATTAAATTGACAATATATGACTAAAAAAATTTAAGTTGGTAAAACATGCTTAGAATCATTGATAGGATTGTATATAATAGTCAAGCTAAATACCAAACCATTGTTTCCAAATAAAACATTGCCTACTTTGAGCTGCACTTTTACACCCACTAACAAAAACTAATGTTAAAAAGTGAATCTTATAGATCTTTTGGATTTTTATGGAAAATTTCCTATTTATTTATTTTAATTTATAATTTACAACATCAACAAAAAGTAGGCCTAAAATTTCACAGGAATTTACATAATAGTAGGCATAAAAAGTAAAAATGCACTTTCCATGCAATATCAGAACTAGAGTTAATTCTGGATCTTCAAGGCTATTTTTTCTAATATTTTTAAATTATTACTCCTTAGAGAATATTGGGAACAAAAGTTGGAATATTTCAGAATTGGGGGAAATGTTTTAGATTTTTTTTTAGCAGGGGGTCGAGGTGGCTATTTTTTTTAAGAAATATTTTTTTTCAAAAAAATAGGGAGCAAGGGTTCTTCTTTGATATATTTAGGGCTTAAATTTTGGGAAGGTTGGTGTCTATATTTATTAATTTTATGCAAAATAAATACTGAAAATTAAGTGGCCAAACACAAGCAATAGATTGGCCTCCCACACCTATTTAGCTTATCTATCATTATGTTGCACTACTTTCTTGCTGATATAACAACCTCTAGTGCCTCATTTCCCATTTTCTTCACATTTGTACAATAACCAAGAGTAGATTTTCCCTCTTGGGCTCATTGTAATAAACTCTAGTGAGTAATCAAACCAAAAACTTAGTGTTGAGTTTTTAGGAAAAACTGTAATAGTTTTTTCAGCTCCTTACCAAAACTCGCCAGCACTTTGAGTTAAAAAGTGATGCTTTTTTTATTCATTTTATTGTGACAACTAATGAACCATGAACCCTTCTTCAACATATACTAACAGTGACCATCTATAATTGGACTAAAATTTAATTAATTTTGTGAACCATGAAAAAAACTAATATTTAATTGTAAATACCATATCAATATTACCAATGGTATTGTTTTCATGACTGAAACTCCCTCTAACATTGTCATCATCATCGAGAAATGGAGTAACACCATCTATAATTCAATGAGATTAATTTAGTTATTTTTGAAAAAAAAAATCATTTAACATATAAATATTAAACTTAAATCTTAGATGACCCTTACCAACAACTTGATCTTGCTCATTTATTTTGTTTCTCTTTAGAAGATCTAAAGAGAAACAAAATAAAATATTTAGAATATCTAAAATCTCATATGACCCTTACCAACAACTTGATCTTTAGAAGATCTAAAATCTTTAACACATGTTTGCATGTGTTTCCCTTCTTTTCCCACTAACAATCACACACATGCAAATCTAGTCCATATTGTCTAACAAGATACCATTTTGTTGGAGTTGTTTGGATTCTTATCTGACCGTATGTGTTAGGGAGGAGATCATATGGATAACAATTTGTATTTGGTATTTTTTTGACCTCTCTAATGCAATTGTGTAATATCATTCTTTTTTGAAGTTAGTCAAAACCCTAGATAATTGCAAATATCTTTTCTTTTTTTAGAATGGCTATACCCTATGAAGAAGTGTATGGATAAGCCAATCCATTCTCCTCATGCACCTCTTAGCATGATCACTTAAATAGTGACTCTTGATGTGGCAGTGGTATGACTCTATGGAAGCATTGGTTTCTTGATTTTCATGAGGGAAACTTCTATAATTTTTTTCCCACATTGCTATACAAACCCACAAAATGATGTCTTAGTATAAATAAAAAACAAGTTAAACAATATAACTGCATACAAAATCATAATGAATAATTCAATGAGCTTACCAATACGAGTTTCATCATGACACCAAGTTTGTCAAAAGTAATCAATAAAAATTTTCTCCTCTTTGAATTCCTCCATGAAATTTGTTATCAGATGAGTAGTGATGTCTTCATTATCACTCATTGCATACATTATCTCACCCAATCTATTGAACATATAATTAGTCCCAACATCCTTATTACTGACATACCTGGATTATAAAACATAATATCAAGCTATGAAATTCGAACATGTAATGTTTAGCTATTCCATGTATTTTAATAAAAGCTTGACTTACCTGTATACATTCTTCAACCATGCCCTACATACATGCCAAATACATAAAATTACCTGGCAAACAAAGGATAATCTACAAGTTACAAGGACAAGTGTAATGCTCAATTTTTTATAGACTAAATATTAAGCAATTACAATGAGTTAACTTCAGTTTAAATAAAATATTAAAACCAATAAAAACATGATTGCTTCAATCTCGACACTAGCATCATCTGTCATAAATGCATTGACATTCTGGTCTTTTTTACATTGTTTCCCTCTTTTATAAACTTTTTTCAACCATTCATTTATATCCTCGACTTTGTTTCTTGAGGATGTGGCCCATGCAGTAGGTATACCAACCTCTTGTTCATCGAATACAAGCAAGGTATATAACTGATGTACTACATATGAATAAACCATAAATTATTATATTTTTAGTAGAATAAATTAATGATTTCATTAAGATCCATAAATACAATTAATTTTTTTTTACTTACACCATATTTATTCATTTAGAATGTGAAATCCATAGCAATAATTGCATTATGTGAATGTTTCACCATCATTTCTTGCATCCATGGTGTTTGGATGCCCTATCATAAATGGAATATTTTCCACATAATAGAAGTTGTCTTCCTCCTCTATATGCCATATGCTTACACTTTTTGCATCATCTTCATTCTTTTGGGATCGAAGTGAGTGTACTCTATTCCATGCATTCAAAACATCTTTCCTCAACAAATATGTGTCCCTTCTATTCATCAATTGAGTCAAACCAAAGTCTAAATAGTGTTGTTCACATATTGTATCAATTCCCACCCCCATTAGCAATAAGGATTCAATATACAATTTGCATTCATTTGACAACCTTGGTTCAACACTACTCCTTGGATCACTAGAAGGGTCATCTTGTCCATGGAAAAATTCACCTTTAGCATCACAATGACTGAAATCAATATATATAATAACTGTAACATCTAGTCTACCATGCATAACCCTAACAAGAAAGTGGGTTCAACAACCCCTTTTTTGGATAAACCTTCATTTCCTTTTCTTGTTTTTAGAGTTATTTTTAGAGTTATTTTTAGAGTTGTTTTCAGAGCTATTTATGTTGTCCTTGGGGCCAAAGCACACCAATAATTGTTTTCACATGTACAATATATATATATATATATATATATATATAAATTGATATAACAAATAGAAAATATAAGTTTTTACATGCTTCATTATTATATTAAATCTAAGAAAAACCTTGAGTACATCTTCATTGCCTAGTCATTAGGTTGTATCAAGTTGGTCTTTCTATTCAATTTGTGTACAAATGTTGTCTCTGTACTATCTAATAAACCTTCTCCTTTGACAAAGTGAGGGATTCTTTCAAGATGGATTGTAGCACATATTTCTATCTCACTATTGTCACCTCTAGTAGGTGTCCATTCAAGGTCAGCACTTGAGAAATGATTTTCTTGGTTGGGAATGTCTTGCACATTTAGACAAATGAGTGATTCCCATTTATTCCGCCCACCCATTCTAAATAATATTAAGATGGTTAGTGGACCTCTATGTTGTTCAAATATGTATTTAAAAATTAAATCCTCTGCCATAAAGTCAAGAATATATAAACAAACATGGGAATATTATCATCCTAAAATTCAATCAAACCCCAATGAATTTACAAATAAGATCATTTCTCTAAAAAACGCTTTTACCACAAAATCAATTTACAAATAAGATCATATGGGACAATGTTATGATTTGGGATGATGTTTAGATTTTGCATTATATGTTGTCATGATTTAAACTACATGATTTGTTCCCACAACATAATTTTTACATTAACATGGTTTCTTAACAATGGCATCAATGATCCAAACCAAACATTCAATTATTTTATATGATGATTTTAATCCATTGAGATAACACATTATTACTTGGATAAATTTGTGAAATTTCTTTATACACTAAAACTCATAAGCCTAGGTTTGTAAAGGAAGCTATTGGTATAAATGATGTAGATTCTTGGAAAGCAGCTATTGATGAAGAAATGACAACATTAATAAAAAAAAGTAACACATGGGAGATTTATTATATTTTCCAAATGGAAAAAAAATGTTGGATATGAACATATGTTCAAGAATAGTAAAAGATAGTAAAAAAAATGAGGCATTGGTAAAAGAAGCTAGTGATATTGATAGTAAAAGATCCATTAGTGATAGGAAAAGGTGTCTCAACTTTACATTCCTAATGCTCATTTTAATATATTTTCCATGCACTTGCTATTTCATATTCTAGTGAATTTTATTCTTGTGGGAGAGTTTAAGTGAATTTTATTCTTGTGGGAGAGTTTAAGTCCTATGTTGAGGATCCTATTTTTTTAAGTGATTTTTTTGCCTCGCCACTTTTAGGTGGCATAGTTTGGCCATGTGTCAACAATTTATGTTGTGTGTCAATTCATGATGAAGATAGTTACATATAACAAATTTTATTGTGTGTAAGAGAATATAAGAGGGAGTTTACATTGGAATCTTGATTAGCATTATGATATAGGTTGTTACACTTGTCATGGAGCATCATTTTGAATTTTGAATGAGAACAATTGGGGCACCTAAGTTTGGGTGGTCATATATGACAAGGTATGAAAATGCAAGAGGTATTTAAGGAACATGCTAAAAATAGTTAGGAAGACCAAGACCAAAGAGAGGCATTGGAATTTGAACCCAAGAAATTAATGCATGTCTCATGTGTTTGCAAGTAGTTTCCCCAAACCATTCATGGTTTATATTTTTTACTTCATCAATTTATTATTGCTTGGATTTGTAGTATGTATTATTTATTTTAGGTACTATTATGTTATTTTGGAACCCACTCTCTTATCTTTCTTTCATTGTAAAATTTAGTCATGGCTTGTAATCAACACTTGTCCTTGGTCTATGACTTCCTATATAAAATATCTTCACATGTTTTCAAAATTGGTTGCATCTTTTCCATTAATCCTTGAGGAAATTATATTCTTTTAACAAAGAGACGGTGCTCC
Source organism: Sequoia sempervirens (assembly GCA_007258455.2). Lineage (NCBI taxonomy): Eukaryota > Viridiplantae > Streptophyta > Pinopsida > Cupressales > Cupressaceae > Sequoia > Sequoia sempervirens. The sequence goes on along the minus strand of VDFB02271358.1, from coordinate 743,020,304 downwards.
ACACCCCATGGATACATATTGGTGTAATTTTCCTAACTATTTAACTAGTGGAGTCATATTTACATGTCAAGTCTACTTAGGTCCTAGGAATATTCAAGTCATTTAGATAAGATTTTATATTTTTAGGTTTTATTAAATATTAGTGTCTTAGGTCATTTAATGATGGCTCATCTCATTTAAAATGACACAAGTCATTTAATTTTTTTCCATTTGTAACTTCATCACACATTGTCTATATAAGCAAGGTCATTTTACACTCTTGTAACATAACTCATCATCATCAGAATGAGGTATTCAAAAAGGTGCTACATGAAGCTGGGCTTGACCTTGAGTGGGCTAAAGAACATTGGGAATACAACAAAGGTTATATCCAATTAATGACTAATAAAAATATGTTTGTCGAGGAATTGGATGTGGAAAAAGTTAAAGAATATTTCCATAAGAAGATGGAGGAGAGTGCAATGGATGACATATCTCCGCTCTTCATGGATTTTGTTGCTAGGGAATTCACTCAATCAAAAAAATGATGGAAGCTACCTTGAAATGTACCAAGCATGGAGAAGAGATGGCTGGTAGATGCCTTCTTAGTCCATACTTTTGGTTGTTTGTTGATGATATACAATTGTGTAAAGTTAGCCTAGACTTAGATTAACAATTGCTCTAAATTTCTATTGTTTGTTCATGCTTATGGTGAATGAATAATTGAATATCTACAGTCCTTTGAAGCTTCCACAAATTTCATGAGACTGTGTAGTAATTTGGTTAAGTGAAATTTTGTTTTAAGAAGGTTGTCCATAGTAAAATCCTCCATGATCACTATTCATTGTTGAATTTCAGGTCTAGGAACCTTCTCTCTTCCTTTCCCTTTTCCTTTTTTTTTAATAAATAACCTATGCTAAGGTTCATTGCACAAATTGTAAAGCCAAATCTTAAGCTAAAGATAGAAGTTCAAATTGATGTTCGAACTTGCAGAAAATTGCACACTAACTTCCCACTTCGAAGAACTCCATTTTGTGATCCTACTTCCTTCCAGCCTAACTTCGTGAGTCCGCCCTATGATTACCACTTACCAGAAAAATAACATAAAAAATCAACTGAGGAATTCCATGCACGTCATGACCTGACACCCAAAAGACCTTGGGGTAGTGATTGGTAACTTGCTTGCAAATTTCTACCTTTCAAGAGAGGTAGCATACTTGTGTGCTACCTATGTTGAGAAGGTGCAAAAACACCCATCAACACATGACATGTAAGTCTCAACTATCCATGTGATATATGACAAATTTTTTAGGATCTCCTCCCAAATGGATCCTATCTAAATGAAAACACTTAAAGTATGACATGATAGTATATGTATATCTAGGAATCCCTTTGGAATAGGAGGTCATATTTTATATATGTAGAAGTTCTTTTGGATAAATTAAAAAAAGTTTCTATATTGGATAAATAAATCCTTTCCTAGGCTAGATGAATTCAAGTGGCCAATAAAATTATCCTAGCTAGACATTTTTACACATCCTCATCATGGTTTCCTTCTAAATCATGCTACCTTCTAAATCATGCTATAACCAATTGACTATTTTCATCATGAAAACACTATATCCAAGCTAAAGATCAAGGTGGAATGGGAATTATAAATCCTAACACACAAGGAACATTTCTAGTGGCAAAATAGATAGTAAGATCCTTACATGGAGAAACCTCTTGGGGATTTAGTTTCAAATTTAGACTACCATGACATCTTGAGCTTGGTCTTCTACTAGTTGTTAAGATAAAATTCTCCTAGCCTCATATTTTAAACCTTAGGATTTGAAGCAATTTAAAAGCATCTAGAAATATTTCCAATCAAAGTTTCCAGGCTTTATTGGCAAAATTAATCCCTTAGACATGGTCTCTATTTAACAATTTCATCCATTTAGTAAAATAGATTGGTAAAACCTAATTTGACAAGCCTCACCCTATGTAAGAATTTATGTGGAAAGTGTTTGTTTAGGAAAGGGATACAAACATTTAAGGATATATGGGATGTCTTGTATCTCAATTGGAAAGATGGTAATATTCTCCAATTGAATAGCACATCTCTAAGTCTCAAATTTAGTATATTAGATCACTTATACTAGGTTTGTGACTTTATTAAATACTAGTGATGGCCTATTGGTAAAAATATAATTCATCTTTTGCTTGAAGCTATTTATAAGAAGCTTCTACTTCCCTCTTGCAATGATGTAAGGTTGAATATCAAATGGAAAAGCTCTCACTCAACCACTAAATGGTATAAACTTTGCCTCACCATTTGTAAATCAAAGGTGGTGGTGCAAGCTCAACTTCTTGTTTGGAAACTTCATCACCATCATCATCTGATTGGAAATCATCTACATTTCTTTCAACCCTCTCCATTTTTTGTTCTTCTTTTGGAAAAATAAGAAACCTTCAAACATGCTTCTTGATATTGTTCCCATTCTAAAATCCTTTTTCAAACTCTCCTTTCAACCTTGCCCTCAATTTTCCTATGAAAATTTCATAGTGACCTGCTCTCTTAAGCATCAATGTGTCCTTCCATGTCATACATGAGTCATGCCATCAAACTATTCTTTTATATATTTGGAAGCAAAGTTGTTTTGCTATCTGTTCTAATAGCACCCTTTCTATGGGAATTTCCATTTCAAAATTTTAACATTCTTTTATAGGTGGAAAATTTGGTCAAAATTTTACAGGAAACCTTGTAGTCCAACATGAAACTTAAAGAGTAAATAGGCACTATTCATGATCAATTGGCTACTGCTACAAAGAAAAAAGATCAAAGATCAAGTACTGTCTATAGTAGATCAAAGATCAAGTTATGCAATTTCAGCTTGATAGTAAACTCAGCCTGAGTAGATATACTGTATAGTTTATATATGTAATAGTCGTTAGTGTAGCCTTGTGGCTCAAATACGAGGCTTTTATTTTGTTGTATCTCTATTTATTATAGCTACTTTTGTAGCTCCATTCTTGTAATCTAAATTGCTTTGTTGAATAAAAAGATTTTTTTTTTGAAAAAATATACACAATGAAGAATATATCAACTAAACAAACATCTTGTAGGTCAGTGACATCCAAACTTTGATTAACCACTTGACAAATTGTTCAACTTTAATTTTATCTATAAAAATTACTTAACTTTGAAAAAACTATTTAATTTATGTGCCTTTAAATATATTTGTAAAGGTCGTTTATTTTCATCTACAATATTATTTAACAAATAACAATAATAAAAAGAATATTCAGTGCTTGTATGTCAATCGAGTTGCAACGCAAGCTAAATATTTTTTCAGAAAAACACATGCTCACTCAAAAATATATTTAGAATTTACACAATATGATACTAAGTAGTTAGCTTTCCACGTTTACAAAGCTGGGCCGGTGGTATCCAATTGCCATCATCGCTGACTTGACATAACTGTTTCGAGCACGCCTTTTCAGTAGACACGATGGTCACGACTGGTCACATTTGACAAGTTGACAACGGTACTTGGATGCTATGGATAGCAGACGCTGCAGACTGGTGGGTGGCATATGGACTAATCATTGGGAGTTACTAGCAGCGGGTATGTCAGGGATGGCAGGCCATGGGATGGTCATCGATGCCCATCGGTGCAAATTGTCACCGGCACTGGCTATGGAGGCCGCAATTTGCACCGATGGGTCAATGGGCATCCGATGTCCTGCCATGCATGACAGACCTGCCACTAATAGTTTGTTATTAGCCTGTACCCACCATATCCATCGCATCCAAGTCCGTTGGTAGAAACCGAAAATTGCAAGTTGGATATTAACGCGGGACGCGCCAAATTTATGATTTAGTTAACATAAATTATAACAAAATTATTTTTTTATTTTTTTTCAAGAAAACTTGGTTTTAATATATTTTTATTATAAAATATTTATTGATTTTTTTTAATTTATATGAATTTTTATTATTTTTTTAAACTATTATTTTTTAAAAATTTAATAATATTTTTATATCTTCTTTATTTTTTAGTTAATATAAATTAGAATTAGAATTAAATATATGTAGTTTATTTTTTAAAAGAAAACTTGATTTTAATATATATATATTAAAAATATTTATTGATTTTTTATTTATATGAATTTTTTATTATTTTTTTAAATGTTTTTCTTAGTAACATTTTTAAAGTTTCTTTATTTTTTAGTTAGTATAAAGTATAACTACATTAAGTACATTTCTAATATTTTATCATCTTTTACATTAAAGTTATGTATGAGTTTAGAAATATAATGACAAATTTTGTCAATCCTTTTCATCTAACTTTAAAATATGTCTTTAATCTCTTCAGATGAGTTAGACAATAACCATTGTGCATCATACTTTTGGGTTGACCCAAAGAGATAAAATTGATGGGTTTTAAACTTAGATTCATCCTATAAAACTATAATTATATTAACAAATAATTAACATACAAAAGTTACATTATGCCAAGAACATTTATTTAAATCTAGATTGAAAAATATATAAAGGTAAAAATTTGATAATTAGAATAATTTAAAGTATTTATTGATTTTTATTTTACAATTCATGAATATCAATATTTTCTCTCATAACATTCTATTCATCATCAACCCTTTGAAATTACACAATTCAATTAAAAACTAATTTATAAATTGTAAAATAAAAATTGATATTACATCCAAAAATATCCAATTTTAGTTATAATTTATATTAACTTAAAAATAAAGAATTTATAAAAAATATTATTAAATTTATGATTTAAAAAAAAATAATAATCAAAATTCATATAAATAAAAAAACCAATAAATATTTTGTAATTAAAATATATTAAAATCAATTTTTTTAAATAAAAAAATTACATATATTTAATTTTAGTGATAATTTATGTTAATAAAATATATATATATTATTAAATTTTTTAAGAAAAAATATTTTAAAAATAGTAAAAATTCATATAAATAAAAAATCAATAAATATTTAGTAATAAAAATATATTAAAATCATTTAGAAAAAATAAAAATAAACTACATATATTTAATTTATATTAACTAAACATAAAAAAGTAAGCTGCAATGAACGCACTGTCAGTCTGACAAATACGGGGAGGGGTGCATTTTGCGCAGGTGATGGTGACAGCTGCAGTAGGACGAAAGAGTTGGACAGCCGCAGCAGGACGGAAGAGTTGGAGTCAACGCCAGACAACAGCAGGTACAGGTACAAACCGTTAGCAGTGGCTTGCACGGGTGCAGGCATCGGATGACTATGATGCCCATCGGTGCAAATTGTCACCGGCATAGACATTGCCTGGGAAGGGCGATGGGGGTGGAGGAGGGAATCTTTCTTTGAATGGGCTGCGTGGGAATCTCTCCTTGAATGGGCCCACCCTCAATCAATCAAGAATCTTTTAGCCCGCAATCAATTGATCGATAATCTTTCTTTTAATGGGTCCAATCAGGAATGTTTCTTGGAATGGGCATCTGATTGATTTTTTGAATTGGCAAGGCTGGTGGGTCCCATTCTATATAAGGGGTCTACCCACGAAATGGAAGATAACCCATCATTCTGGGAATGGGGCAGTGAAGTGGGTAAAAGCATGCATTTAACCCCGATGGAGACAACTTGTCTAGTGGAGCATTTAAGAAATTCCATTTGATCAGAGTGGCAAATCTGGTCGGTTGGTAAGGCGAATATGGTTGGTGTAGTTTCCCGAAATGATTGAATTCGCGAATTCTAGGCCCAGGCTGGTGTGCCTACCTCACGTGGGATCAATGCATGCGCCCACCGACCCGACTGGGTTGATAAGTGGATGGGGTCGTGGTTTTCTTAATCAATCGAGAAAAGATTCGGTCTGTCCATCCAAATTCAGATAAACAGGATGCCACTGGAGTCCTCGTCCATCGATCATTTGTTCATTCCTTCATCCCTCAGTTTCATAATCAATTTTTTCCGTGGATAAAGCAGTGCGGAGAGCCCAACTTGGAATTCATGATTTTTGGATCGATATGGGGAATGGGCTATTCACTCCCTCATCGAGAGATAGCGTCTTCCAAGATCTCACCTATTGGCTGATAAAAAACCCCGTTAGATGGAATATAATTCTCTTCGGCCAGGCCAAATGATGAACAACTGATGGTACGTGTCGATGGTGGGGGAAGGAGCTCGAAAGGTCAATGACATACATGGAATGATTATAAGGAAATTCTTTTCAACCTCCACAGACAAATCGTGGAGAAGCAAAGTTCTCTAGATCGTCTCAGTTGAAGTGACAAGAATTACATGCGTTTGTAGACAGATATTTCCGCACGAAAGGCCAAGTATCTTGCCGAGAGGCTCTGTTACATGCGGAATTACAAAGAGAATATTTTGTGCCTCCAGCACCGCCAACTGATTGGCCCGGTCCCAGTGCTCCCATGCACTCCCCCAGCGATTCCGTCGACGAATTTAAATGAACTTTGGCATGCATGCAGAGGTGGCAGAATATTTGAAAGATAAATGAATTGTTAGTGAGCACTGAGACTAGTCTGGGAAATGATGTATTAGTGGGCCGGGCTTAACCGACACACTATAAGCATTCGACTGCTTAGGTGGCCGGGTCATGTGGGGCCCATTTACTATGTACTTTTCCTGTTTCCATTGAATTATTTTGCAGTTACTGTTTATCGTTCTGTTTCCATTCCGTTCCTATTTCCGTTTACGTTTTACGGATTTTATTTACCGTTTCCTTTGTTCCGTTACTATGGGAGCTATAAAATCTCCATAATCGGTCACTGAATCTTAATAATTAGAAAGATGATTATTGAAGGAGTATGTTTTGCAGAATTAAAAGAAGCAAGAGTTGTTATCCTCTGCAGCAAGCACATCAATATTGGTCTACTGTGCCAAAGAGATATATTTGGCTTGATGCAAACCGTTTTTAATCCCACATGCATTGGTTGAGATATAAAGAAGGCAGAAAGCATATTATAAGTAGAAGCTAAGAGGGTAGGAGCTAAGAGGGTAGGAGATGGGAAGATAATATTTTATTTTGAAATATGTAATTGTAATTATTAAATTTAAATCAAATGATTTAAGATATAATTGTATTATATTGTATTTAAGAGGTTAAGAGATGAAAGATAATATTTTTTATATTAAAATATGTAATTGTAATTTATAATTTTAAATCAAGTGATTTAAGAAATTTTTTTATCATATTGGATTTATTTGAGAAATCAAATGATTTAAGATATCTTTTTATCATATTGCATTTAAGAGGTTAAGAGATGAAAGACATAATATTTTAAATTAAAATATTTAATTGTAATATTTAAATTTAAATCAACTAATTTAAGAATTGTTTTTATCATATTGGATTTATTTGAAAAATATTGATAGGATGTGTTTTATATAATTATAAAGATGAAAAAATATGATTCATTTTATATAATTATAAGGTTGAAAATAATGTGTTTTTAATTATGATTTTTTTCTTTTCTTTTAGTTTTGTGCTTAATGATATTTTATAAAGAGCTATTTTATTTTATTTTATATATTTGAAAATAATAATATTCTTTTTCTTATAGAAGTTATTTTTGTTTATTTAAGAAAATTACTTCAAGAATAATTTAATAGTTTTTTCATTCACATAATTATATTAAATTTATCTTATATATTAATAATTAATTTTGAATTATAAAGCATATATATAGATATATAAAGTAATGGTTATTAAATTTACTATTTTAATAAATATAAAATATTTCAACACTAACATATAAATTTGACAACTTTATGATTGATAGCTTACAAGAATATATCTATCTCATCTAATCAATACTTAATTTTGAAATATAAAATATATAGATAGATATATAAAGTAGTGGTTATGAAATTTATAATTTTAATAAATATAAAGTATTTCAAATAATAAATTTGACAACCTTATAATCAATAGTTTAGGAAAAATAGATATTTTAAATATGTTTATTTAAATAAATATTTTTTCTTATTTATAAAATCTATATTTTATTTAATTTTTAGAGATGGCATAAATTAATGTTCTACCAATTAACATTTCATTATTAGTCAATATTATCTAAAATCTATTTTTTATTTTTTATACATTTAATCTTTCTTGATGTATTATTATAATGTATTTTAATTCTATTGATATATTTGATTCAATTTTTGTAAATTATGATTATAATTGAGGATAGTCAATGTACATGAACTTGTTATAGACAATTAGACTGCATATGTGGTCCTATCTATTAGAATAGGTTGCATCTACATATTAAGCCAACTAAATGTGATGTAACTAATATGGTCAACATGTTTACTAGTAGGGAAAACTTTGCTAAATCCAAGGGACTAGATCCATATGTAATGAACAATGTACATAAAATAGAAGAGTTGGGATAAATACAAAAATATCAATGAGAAATAGAAGGAAACTTGTTCCCCTACATATTTGAATCTTGGATAGAACTTTTAGCTCAATTTAAGACTCTAAAATTTTGTTGGCATAAAAAATAATATTTTGTATTAATGTTCTTTGTGAAAATATTTCATTGACCTTAGTTAATGTTTAATTGTGAATTCCATGGTTTCTTATCTGCAAATGTAATATGGTGATGGTTCCTTTGATTGTTTATACTATAATCATGATCATGAAATATAAGGTTTTCCTCAAACTCTCAAAATTGGTATGTCATATGTTGTGGTAAAATTGAAAATAGAATAAGTTGTTAATATTAAGTTGTTGATCTTTTTTTCATAGGTAAAGTTTGAATTTGGTAATGTTTTCTCTTATATAAAAAATATTTCCTCTCTTGTTTCATTTTTTCTTCTCTCTTCCTTTCCTCTTTTCCCCTTACTCTTTTGGAATTTCTTTGTAGGGTGGATAGGATAGGATTATATTTGTTTCTTCCTAAAAGCAAGCTTCATAAATACCTTTAACTAACTACACTTGGAATGTCACCAATCCCTTTGATATAACATCTCATTTTCCATTATGTGATTCTTACAAAGCTAATATTTAAAAAGAAAAACCTTTCAAGCAAGGAATAAAGTCCCTAATTCTTAAATTCTACTACCATATGGATAATTAATTGCATAGTTTAACTAGTTTAACTAGTTAACGTAGGGGAAACTTCGTCATAATGGATAATCCCCTTAGTTTTTAAGGAGGGTTTCCTATAATTAATTAAGGTTATATAAAATGGAATCCTACCTTTTACCCTAGCAAACAAAATAGATATAGGGGCATCATGGTCAGCAATAAAAAGTGTATATACATTTTGTGTAGCGATAAAATTTTTATGTTTGCAAATTTTATTGACCATTTATTTGAAAAGTTGTTCATCTTCACCTGAAAGAACATTTAACAATATCAAATATAGGTAAGAGGATTTGAGTAGGGTGCTAACAATTCAACTTGGTACTTCATTGGTCCCAATAATTAATATGTTAATTTGGGTGCACACAGGGATTTTGAGCAACAATTTTGGGAACAATTTAAAAGGGAAAATAATATAGAAGAAAGTAAGGGGTGCACATAAAATAAGAGATAATACAAAGATGCGTGCATATTTTAGAGATTAGGAATCAATAAGTAATATAGGTACCTAAGTTGGGATAATCATAAAAAAATGAAAGTGATAGAGAAGGCCACATGATAGAGGAGACAATGTTAAGACATGGACAAAAAATTAAAATAATGACACATGGAAAAAAAGGAAGAGATCATAAAAGGGGATTCAATTCTCTATCTAATAAAAGAGTCAATATAGGGGTTCTGGATATTGCCAATTATTGTGTAGGATAAAAATAATTAGCAAGAAGAGGAGACTTTAGATATATGTTTTCATTCTCTCGAATGTGATTATATTTAATCTTCATGCATTTGAAGAGATAATATATAACATGAAAATTAAGAGGACAAATATTAAGGGTGGGAAGATTTGATAGATAGGAATAAGGAGATATTTTTATGGTGAATTGGAGAACAAAGAGGAGAGAAGTAAGGCATTTCATTGATAAGAATGCTTTCCTTAATATGAAAGTGTGTATTTGGGATAAACAAAGTCAATTTCAAGAGAGAATAGGTTAGGTCATATACCCATTCTCATGTATGATTACCGTTAGTATAATGAATTTGTATAGATTATATTTTTATTTTAATGAAGAAATATGCATTTTGATGTATCAAAATTCTTTGCAATTTTATTTTTGCATGTGATATGTATATGCATATTTATTTGTGTATTTTTATGTGTATGATTTGATTGTTCTTGTAGCCTTGAGTAGATATGGTTGATAGAAAATAGGCCTTGTACTCCCTAGATTAGGCTAGGCACAAAACATTTAAATCTATGACCTCTAGGGGAAGATCTCCCTCTCCCACATATTTGACATCTACATCGAAAATGGAGTGAGGAACATAAAAGGAGAAAAAAATTCATTTAAAGAGAATTTTTAGATGTAACTTTAAATCTCCTTTTATGCTAGATGCTATAGGAAAACAAAATAGAAAAACCTAGACCCCCAATGGTTAACCTACTCTTGAAAAAATTAAAACCCTCAAAGTCTCTTCCAAACCTTACAACATTTAAAATTTCAGCTTTAACAAAACAATAATAAGAAGAGCTAGCCGTCCTCTATCTAATCTATTTCATCGTAAGTGTGTTTGGACTTTTAAACTCAATTAGGTGCTTCCTAAGTGAGTACATCGTATGCTAGAGCTTCAAATAGTTGACTTGTGCATGAAAAAATTATACCTTTGTGGTCCATGTTTTTTATTTGTGGCAATCATATTTCTATTGGTGGTACTAGTTTGGGTGTGTTTATATTGAGAATTTTTATATCTCATGTTGTGAATGTATGTGAGTTAATGTTTACATACATCTTTGTGGTTGATTGATGTGATCTTGTGGTGGCGTGTTGGTATTTTTAATTGTGCATTACCTTTTTGTTTGATTCTAGTTTTATGTTGTATCATACTATGATTCAACTAATCTCCATGTATTATTCGTGATTGATTTAGAATTCAACATCATGATAAGGAAATGACCAGAGAAAAACATCGAAGGAGCATAAAATCAAGAATACAAAGAAAAGGGAATGAGTAAGAAAAAATTATGAAAGTAAGAAATTGAACATATATGAAGACATCATCTTTTTCAATTGAATAAAATCGTGAAGCGTCCATTCAATGCATGAAATACAAGAATTTGAAAAAAAAATGTAATTCAAATGAAAAATATTTGTGCAATAAGGGAACTTAATCTTAGAGTTGAAGGTCACTTTGTGGCTTGGTGCTTTGTTGATGTAGGTCTTCAAACCTCACTTACCTCTATTTTTCATACTTTGTTTAATTTTTGGTCATGCTTAAAAGTATGGTAGGACTAATTTCAAGATGATTCCTTGGCTATCAATGATGAGATTCAAACACACAAAATAGAATAAGGTGTCACAAACATGCCAAACAAGGTATGTGAATGCAAAATATGTCTTGCTAGTGGACTAGTCTAGTATAAAGAATTAACTTTCGAAAAAAAAATCAAAATTAGATTTATCTTTATTGATTGATTGGTTGGTAGATGGATTCATATGTCATAGTAAATTTCCATAAATAAATTTACATGGTAATTAATTGAAAATATATGGCATGAGATCTAATGTGATAATGAATATTTTGTGAAATGTGACATTTGGACATGAAAAATGTGGATTTAAATTTGGAAACAATATCCCACAAAACAATCTAGTCCAAGGTGTCTAATTTCTTGGATTGTGCAATGGAAAATCGTGATGTAGTTTGTAATGGTTGATTACTAATGTGTTTTGTACACTAAATGGGTCACTAAGTATTTATGATGCATGTGAAAAATGGTATAGAAAAAGGTGTAAGTTCTATAATATGCACTTTTCTCCCTTCAATTACAAAGAATATTATAGTTTGACTTACAAAATTTGTGTGATTTGTAAATTGAATACTTTAATAATGTACATGATTTGATTTATTTTAATAATTTAGTTGTGCATTCATTGAGGAATAGTGAACTTGATGAAAATGCTAATTAAGGAAGATATATTGATCACTTTGAGTGTATTGAAAATATAATAGAAAACTAAAGGCATCACATCAAACTAGATTTATATAAAGAAGCAATGTAAAAAAGACACAAAATGTGAACTTATAAAAAGAGGACATAGAAATACATGTTCAGTAGATATATAAATGCGTGATGAAAGAATACACCTTATAATCATATTTTAAAACTGATGAATTTTATTTTTGAACAAGAGAATAGACTCATTAATAAAAAAATCGTATAAATTTACATTTAAAAAACCTTTTGCAAATTTGTGTCAAATTTTTTCTTTCATCTACATTATTATATTGTTCTACTTTTCCTTTTTAACCTTTTTTCTTGAAAAAAATCTCCAAATTGATGGAGTCTCACTAGTTTTTGTTATGTCAAGCCAATTAAGGATGTTAATTTAGTGACTTACAATAGATAATTTTCTTAGAAATTAGACTTGTGTCTCCTTTTTAAGCACCAAATCCAAATGCATAATTATTCATTGGCCTTCTAAATCCTCCTAGATTGAGAGATAATTGAATGTGTGTTGTCTAAAATAAATAGAAAAGAATATTTTTATACCAATACATAGTAATTTACATAAACACCCACACACACATGCGACTTTAGGTGAGAGGAAAAGGGGGTCAATAGGCCAATTTGAATTTAGGCAAGTTGAGTTCATAGTTATGAGGATGACCCCATGATTGTCGACTTGATTTAAGATAAAATAAATGGAATAGATCATGATAAACATAGTTTATGAATTAGTGTATATTATTATGGATAATTAGACGGATAGATCAAGCATATGTGAACATGAAGTCAAGTGTTCATAAAAAAAATCTTGGACGGAAATGAAATCTATGCAAATATGTTTTTCACTTTACAGTAAAATATGACATTTGTCATAATACATATATACCAAGAGATGGTCCAAAAATAAACACAAAATAAATTAAAAAATATATCATAATAATATTATTTCCACCCTTATAAATATAATTTTTAAAAAATAAATGAATTATTTTTCAATCTTAAAAAGAAAACTTTTAAAATAATTAATAATAATTATTTTTGATCCTTAATATAGAAAAGCTAATGTTTGACATAATTAAACAATAATAATAATAATTAAAAATAAAGCCAAGATGAATTACTTAATTCAAATTTAACTAATACATCTATAAAAAATGAAAACAAAATATCATTTAGTTTAATTTAGAATTGGAAATTGAAAATACAGATCTGCATTTTTGCTGCATTACGGTAAGCGTCTTAAGCTTAATCTTATAATCCATTTTTCCATTGTTTCTTTTCACCCAGTGCATGTGGGATTAAGAACCCCTTGCATCAAACCATATTTTCTCTTTTGCGCAACGAATCAGCATTGAAGATATCGCTTCACATGGTAGAGATTTTACAGAGACGATACTAACTCTTGCAAAGCATGCTTGCTCCCATAGTTTCCGAGGAAATCTTTAAGACACTGATCGATTCTGAAACACTTACAAATCCCACAGTAGCATAATAGTGGAAACGAAGAATCTATAGGCGCCAATAGAAAAGTAACATAACAGTGGAAACAGGTAAATAAAATCTGTACAACGCGAACGGAAATGGCAACAAAATGGAAACGAGAAGGAAACATGAAATTCAAAATCAGTCCACCGAAATAGGGAAAGTACAAAGTAAAAGGGCCCCACATGGGGTGGCCACCTAAGCAGTCAAATGCTTAGAGTGTGTCAGTTAAGTTGTCTCGTATTAGTGTGTTATGTTAAGTGTGTCAGTTGGGTTCCCCGGTGTGGTGGTTCCCTGTTCGGTCGTATAGCAGTAGTGTGGTGACTAGTGAAAGCTTCCTGGTATTTCTCTTTACCCCAGACCAACTCCATTTTGTCTTGTCTCTTTGAGGGAGATGAGGTGTTCGGTGAGATCATACCAAACCCGATAGACTATTCATCTGTCCCATTCTCCTTCATTCTTTAGTCGAGGATGCACCCATTCCTATTACTATGAGAATCAGGGGAGAAAGTTATGGATATAGGGAATAGGTTTATAGAGTTAGTTATAAAGGGTGAGGGGGGTGGCGGACCGGCCGCATCTCTAGCCTCTATTCAGGGGAGAAAGTTCTAGATATAGGGAAGTTCTAGATATAGGGTCATCCGCATATAACGTCTCTTATCAAAGATGCACCCATTCATATCACGTATAGTTTCTCTAGTCAGGGGAGTTGGATTGAAGATATAGGGTCTGTATTGGTTAGTCCTTACCCAAGCATCTCACCTACATCGATATATGGGGATAAGGTCTTTAGTCCGGGATGCACCCATTCATATCATGTCTATCATCCCTCATCGAGAGAACCACTACCCATATCATGTGCATAATATAATTGGGTTATACACGATCATTCACAAACCTACTAATCCCCTCTTCACCAGATGGAAAACACCCTCTCTCTACTTAATCGACAGCTCTACCCCCATCCAGACCGATCAACCGATCTATACTAATAGAGAATAGAACAAAAGTATCTAACGAGAGTATCTTCTACTCGACATGCTGCTCTCATCTTCGGGAATGGAGGAGTTAGATCTAGTAAATAATTCCACTATTCGAAGGAGGAGGGGGTATAGATGAGATAGGCCCCACCCCTATATATCTATGGTCTCCTCCACATATATATGAATATGGAGACAAACTATGCTCTGCTGCTTGAGGGGCTACTTCATATAGCTAGAGCCCTGCTACTCCAAGGTTTGTGCCTACTTATTACTCATAGGGGTAGGGCCCAGGAGGATATAGTTTAGTAGAGTAGTATAGTAGAGTGGTAATAATCAACTACTGGGTGGGTAAGCTAATCAACTACCAGGTAATGGGACTCTATCTAATTTGTCTAGAGAATTAACTCCCTCCCACCCTAGCTATAATTGTCCAACCAACTTCATTGGATTGTTCTCCATGAGGTTGGTGGGAGGATAGTTGGACCCCTAGTTACCCAATTTTTACCATCTCCTTCTCCTACCCACACCCCCTCATTGGATTGTTACTGGCATTGTTGACCACAAACACCACCAGGGGGGTGGGAGGGAATCATAGTTGTAGGGGGGGTAGATTAACTAGATATAGGAGGTTTGCCTTGGGTGGGAGGATATTAATAGCTGCAAAAATGTTGGCCCAACTGAGTTAGCCAGAACTACCTTTATCTTCCTCCCACAAATAGGGGGTGAAGGTTGGAGCCAATACCTAGATAGTTTAGCTCCATGACCAACGACTAGATAGTTTCGCGACAACCAGAAGGAAGGACCCCACTACCTACCTAATTATTGAGGGAGGGAGGCTCAGGATGGATGGTTGAAAGGAGGGAAGGCTATATACGTAACATGGCCACCAAGTTAGGCTAGGGTGAGTACACTTGCCACACCCCCGAATTAGATTAGTTGTTCACTATGCACCACCCAACGATAACATTTCATTCCTTCTTTTCCCACTTAAAGCTTTTTTCCCCACCTGCCTAAGATGTTACATATAGCCCTACTATTCTATGGTGGTCATCATAGTTGGGGCCAGCTACAATTCCAACTAATCTACAGACTACCAGAGAAGCACTATAATTTCCCCCCACCTAGAATGGTTGATTCCCCCCACTCAACCTTGCGCTAATTAATTCTCAACAACAACAGAAAATAAGTGTCGGAAGGGGACCCCTAAGATGAATAGCTCGGCCCCGAAGGGCTGGGATGGAATTAATCCTTACTCTAACAAGCTGATTAATGGCTAAGGGAATCATAGTTGGGTGGGAGGATAGCCGTTAGTAACATGCACACCCCCCCAACAATTCTATGAGCCATTCTATTGGTAGGGGGAGGGTGGGGGTTATATTGCCTCCCACCCAACTATTGCTTCCCACCCACCCATTATATCGCTCCCACCAACAACTAATCAGCAAGGAACTACCTCTCCCTACCCTGGGAACCCTATGATTCCCTCCCACCCAACTATAGATGGTGGGAGGGAGTTATAGGTGAGGTAGTAACGCATTAACCCCCCCACCCCTCAAATTGATGGTGGGTGGGAAACTAGCTAGAAAGGGGGCATGTTATGTAGAGAATAGATAAAGGCCACCTTGATCTTGATAGAGAAGTTTCATTTATGAAGCCAGATTATCTATGTAACATGAGAACCTACCCCTACAATGGCTATCCTCCCACCCTTGTAACTTTCTCTCCACCCAAAAACTAATCTACTTATTAATTAATGCTTATTCTAGTGAGTTAATTAATCTACTGCTTTCCATACTGGATGAATGCTACTTGCTAAACCCCACAGGGGGGGTGGGAGATAGGCGGGGCCTTAGGGAAAGGAAAGTGGCATTAATACTAAGGAGTTCCCCTAATATTTGCTATATCCTCCCACCCACCCAACTAGATAGGGAGATAGGGGCCCAATGAATTCCCCTCATTGAGTTCTGGAGCATTGACAATACCAGAAAGCTGTAACGATGAGTGAGATGTTGGCTATCCCTAAAGAATTTTTTCTACATGGCCATCCTTTATAACCCCCAGTGAACAATCTATCTTCTTCTACCTCCTTGTCGAATTGGGAATCAATTCTCCCATCCTTCCTTCCCCTTGATTGAACCATTTCTCGACCGGGGACAAACACAACAACTTCTTTCCTCCCATGCTTAAAAAATTATGAATGTAATGCAGCAGAAACTCCCTTGGGCCCAAAGTTAGATTATCTAGGGGGAATATGCCTAGTGTAGGGTGGGAGCCCTTCCCTTCAACTATCATCGAATAAAAAGTTAGGATTGATGAATAACCTTCTCTAAGAATGACAATAAGGGGGTGAAGGACGACGGCTGGTTGGATGCATGGTTCCTTTTGTGGGGAAAGAACATCAAGGATGATTGGATAAGTTCATTCAATGAGGACAGGCTCCTTCACTCCACCATATTCCATCTACTACTTTGGGATGGTGGGGCGGTTTATTCCATCTACTACTTTGGGATGGTGGGGTCCATCCTTCACCCTTGGTGGAACAACTAAAGATGGGGGTGAGGGTGGGCTGGCGGTTGATGAGAATTCCAATGGTCTGGCGATCGATGACAATTCCTCAATCAATAGATCCAGACATGCTCAATCAGTCGGAGTGGAATACATACTTCCTTTTGGTTGTCGTTACCATCCCCAAGGTAGGAGTAGTATGGTTAGCAAGGTAAGGCCTTCTGAATATTAGTAATATCCAGCTAAAAAATAATAAAACCTCATGAGAAAGTAATGCTAGTTGTAGGAGTTGTCAACTCATAAAGGTAGTGTAGGGCCCTATCCTAGAATACTAGTTATCACTCTTTCTCTCTGGCCACCCTTTACTTGTCCCTCCTCATAGTTGAAACCCACAACAAGGATAGTTGTAATTACTTGCAACAGGGATAGTTGCATTATGGAGGAACTCAATCTCGATCTCATGGAGGGAGGAACTCAATCTCGATCTCCTTCTCCAGAGAATCAATATCCCTAAGAAAATATAACATTCTTTCTTAGCCATCCTTCACCCTTGCACGGTTAGCATCTCCAGTTAAACAAACAATTGTCCCTAGGGAGTTAAGGTTAGCTCCAACTATAGTTAATGAGAAGGCTAGGGGTGAGCTTCGGTTGAGTCTAGTTAGGATATCATGTATATAATCAAGAAAGGACTTTCTTTAACTCCATGTTGAAACTTATTTCCCTCACCCACTTTTTCTTAGTAAAATGTTGAAGGATGTATGGTAGGATCAGTCCAGTAGGAAATGAACTTGGCCCTCTGGATTGGAGTTAACGAAAGTAAATGAAATCATGCTTAGGTAGGCTAATGTCATGGGTATAGGTATTATATTAGTTGAGGGCTAGAACTCCCTTCCTTGGAGATGGGCGAGAACTCTAGTTGGATATGGGCTAGCAGAGGAGATTGTTTCTTCGGTAAGGACAACTCATCCCCTTGCGCTTTGTACTGACCATGCCCTTCGGGACCTAAGGTCTACCATCGATATTTATTGGATGGCCTTTGACAGTCTAAGGCCAATATGGTTGGCTACTGCAGGTAGGCCTTAGGCTACTGAAGGAAGGAAACTCCATAGCCTCCCACCCCCATGGTCCTGAAGGGCAGGGAATTCTACCAGTCTAGAGAATGTATAGTCTTCCCACTAGGATAATCTCTTACTTGAAGCTACTATAGCCAAGCCGAGACTACCTACTACATTCCTCTCAAGTTCAGCTACTTTATGTCCATCGATCCTATCCATCGAGGATTTGTTATACCACCTTCTGGATTTCTCTGGGCTTGCCTAACAAACCTTCCCTGCATCCATTAAGTAACTTTTCCTTCAGTTGGGAGGATAACTCATCCATAGAATTGTAGGGCCATCTGGGGCTAAGGGAAAGGTCCATCTTTCCTTATCGACCTGTGGAATGAGTTGGATAGTTGTTGAATTTTGATTAGTCAGGAGCAGCCCAACAGGAGAAGCCCAACCATGCAGGGGTGAAGGAAAGCTAGTCCCTTCCTTTCAAAAGTAGGAGCTTGTGTAGTCACAGTAGTTGTTAACTCATTACTCCCTTCCTCCCATCCAAGGGTCTATATTATGTATATGAGTGCATCTTATCAGATTAGTTGAGGGAGAGCTAAATAGTTGAGGAAAAGGATGAAGACAAGCAATAATATCATGCATGGGTTGTTTCATTACGCACAACTCCTTGATCAAATTAGTTATCAGATGCCGCCATTTAGAATTCCCTCCCTAGTTTCATTATGGAGTTGGACCTATCATGTTAGGCTGGATTGAACCCATCCTCATTATAGTTATTATGAAGTTTCCATACTCTAAACATTATGGAGTTGTTGAGGGAGATGTAAATAGTGAATCTTAGTCTCGTCAACTGGGATAGTTTCCCATCCTCTAGTTGAGGGAGAGCATCCTCTAATTTCCATCCTCAACTTGATTAGATTAGTTGAGGGTGGAAATGAAACCTTAGGACTCCAAAACTATAGGAGGGAGGGAATTATAGGATCTTAATCCTCTCACACTAGGGGGTGTAGCTTCCCAAAATAGAAAATCCAATGAAGGACTACCGAGGGAGGGAATTATATGATCTTAATCCTCCCACATTGGGGGTGTAGCTTCCCACAACAAACAATCCAATGAAGGACTACCGAGGGAAGGAGCCAAACAATAAATCCACTTAGAATAGTAGGTCTTTCCTTTCTTCCCTCCCATCCTCACCCCTAATTAATCAACAACTAGAAAAGGAGAACTAATAGATAGCCTTCACCCTAGACAAGAAATTTCACTGCAACATTTTAGATGGGGTAGAAAGAAAGGATGGGACCCCCCCAGGGCAACTTGATTTCCACTGGAGTTGGTGCTACTAGCAAATGGAGTTGGTGCTACTAGCGTTAGACTTCCTTCCGAACAACTACTATGTAAGGGGAGTTGTTAGCTTGTTCTCTCTGGGCATCAACGAGACAAACTTCCCTATTAAACTGAAAGAAGTAACATCTTTGTTGTCTGCCTCCCTGCTTTTATCAAGAGGCCTGAACTGAACACCCTCGCTTATGGAACCAGGGGTGAAGGATGGACTTGAGGGGGTACCTTTAGTTGGGTTACTCAAGCATCCCTCCCTCCAACATTTGAGCATCAATCCAATAGAGTTTAGTTGGTCACCACTCCTTTATTACCTTTCCTATGAACAACTAGATGGTAACAATAAGTTATTCTTTCTATTTCGTTTGTTGTATCCCTCTGATAGCTGTTGTGGGGATGAGGGAGTCTTCGAGATAGTGGAAATAATAGTTGTTGGTTCTCCTCATTGGGGAGATAGATCTAGCTGGTGCCTACCCACACCCACCCCCTGGTAACATTGCTCTCTGAGAGAATCCTTAGGAAAGAAAGCTCGAGGGATAGTTCTATAATGATTTTCAGCTAATGGATGGAATGGAACACCAAGGGTGAAGGGAAGGCACCACCGTACAGGGACCCGAATTGATGGGGGGTTCCCCTTTTAGCAAGAATACACAAAATATATCCTAGTTCTCATAGATTATTTCCTTTTACCCATGACTAGCCATCCTAACTCTTTCTAGAACATTACCTATAGAAGAGTAGGTCCAATGAAGGAAACTAGGGCACCAACTCTGGGTGAAAGTTCTAACATTTGTTCTTTGGTTGTATCCCCCACCTCTAGTTAAGAGGGAAGAGAAAGGTAGGAGCCCAACCGGGGGTGTAGGTTAGGATGGATAACCAAACAATCCAACTTCTCTGGAGATGGAATCCAATACATCCTCAATCAACTCAACTATGGTAGGGCCTGCTGATTGAACCTTCCTTCCACTAAATCAAAACAAAGTGCCTATCCCACTTGGAAAACAATTGTCTTACTTCTTCTTAGTGGGCTCATGAAGTGGGTATTCTCTATACCCAACCATTCTATGGAACTTTTTCTCCCAGCCATTCTATTCTCTGTACCCAACTATTATCAAGTTACCCACCTAGCCATTCTAGTGAATAACCCACCTAACCATTCTAGTCAATAACAAGGTTCCATCCTGAACTATTGGGATGCCCTAGAATTCTCCTGTAGTCCATCCTTCCCATTAGAATAGTAGGGACATATGGGGGAACTAGCTATTAGTGGGAGGTAGGTCAATCTTAACTCAACAATCCAATCTAAACTATAGAGGGTGGGTGGGGAGGCCCTCCCACCTGCTCTACTCTTAGGATATGCCAATCCAAAGAGGGAGGGCGTCCATCCTTTCCACCCTCAGTTAGGCACTAGGTCAACCCATTTCCCTCAGAAAGAAACCAGAAACCTCCTTATTAGATGCTCATACTAGAGAAAATGAAAGCATGGGCCAAACATCTAGATAATTTGGATTGACCGGTTGAACTCCTTTATTGACTATCAGCTAGCTAAAATTCCCTCCCACCCTGTAGAGACGAAATAGTTGAATTTCCTTTCTCAGAGTTAAAGAAAGTAAGCCTTATCATTGGGGTCCAAGCTAGGGTAGTGAGAACACATTACTTCCTTACTGCCTCCCTAACAATAATCTATTTTCTTCTCCCTCCCTCATTCTCTATGGGGTTGAGGGTAGGTCTAGAAAAGTTAGGAAACTATTTGAATTCTCTCCCTACTTCCATCCCTTGGGTAGGAGTTACTTCCTTATCTCCATCCCCCACTGGGTGGTCTTGTAAGGCTATCATGTATTTTATTTGGCCCCTACTTATGTAACATTTCTCCATGCCTTCACCCCCTATAGGGGGCAGGTGGGAGGCATTAGTTGTTGGGTGGGCTCCTACAAAGAGGAATTCCCTAATGAAGGTAGGCTTGAGTGCTCGATTAAGTGGAGGAAGTTTCACCGGACCATCGAAGTTAAGTTTAGTTGAGGTCACCTTCTTTAGGAATTTCCTCCTAAGTATCAAGTTAGTTAGTTGTTTTATTGTCTTAGCTCTAACATTTTCTTGTCTTAGCTCCACCTTCCCTTCCCACGGGGGGTGAAGGATGTAAACAAGGGGAATTAAAAATGAGCTGTAATTTCCTCCCAAGGGAACTTTTCTGAAGCTACTCCCATCCAATGGAGCCTAACTTATTATAGCTTGAGAAATAATTTGTTACCGAACCATCCAAACGCCCTTGTGTGCTTCACACCCACCCATCCCTTCAAGACTGACCCAGCCCTTCGAGATCGACCATACTCACCTTAGGTCAGTCCCGAAGGGCAGGTCGGTCCAACCCCACTAAAGGCCAACTCTATAGCCACCTACCTCTCGCTGCATAAGGTTTCCAACTAACTATAATCTACCTCCCAGGGGGGGGGCTCCCACCCCCCCAGGTCGGTCCTGAAGGGAAGGGATATTTTAGCAAGAAAGCTAGTCGATGGTAGTTCAATAATTGAATTCTATCGGTCCATAGAATGTACACCCTCAAATGGAAATGAGAATATATACATAACATGCTAAAATAATTAGAGAATTAATGAGGGAGGGAGTTCAAAAAAGTATTCTCCAACCTTCACCCAATTCTTTAGCTCCCCAACTTTCTATACCTTCCCTCCCACTAACCTTCCTCTCGGATGGAGAACATTGTTACACCCCCAACTGATAGAACATTCCCTCCTAAAGATGCCTACTCCAAGTTAGATTATTTTATCTAAGTAGTGAGATTGTTGAACCTCCTAGTTCAACTAACTAATTAACTCTAGTTTAGGTAGGTTCAAGTTAGCCACCCAGGTTCAAGTTCTAGCCCAAGTTCAATTTAGCTACCCTCAACATCTGATCATTCTATGGAGGGAGGGAATTATAGCTAAGATTAGAGGATGGGTAATCTATCCTGATGGAACTTCAATTTTTTGCTCCTTATGTTCCATTCTTACCTTGCCTGGTGTTACTGGTCTTTCATGGTGTTGGAAATTTCTGAGGGTTGTGGTTTTAGCTTTGCCTACATGTAAAACCTTTGTGTTTATTTTACACCTTGGTTGGGATCTATTTCGCTGTTACTTTTTTGAGGGGTTTTAAAATGACTTATGTTCTATCATTTCATCTAGGCTTGGTCCCTTTGGTCTTATTTTTTATTTCCTCTGTGGGTTTTATTTTCCTAAGTCTACATTGGCCCTGTGTTGCATCTTTTAAAAACAACTTATGGAATTGTTTACTGTCTGCCTAGTAATGTCCCCTTGTCCTCTTAATAAATGTTTTATTTTGCAGAAGGATGAAATTCGTGCGACCGTTGATCAACTACCATTTGATCTCAATCATTCCCCGCCATCCCGTAATGACCCCACCACAGTGCTTTGGTTAATTGTGATATCACGAGTGGGCACCATGTGTCCTTTTTTGGTATGGCCGAAGGAGATAATTTTGTGTGTCATTGATCAATTATTGTCAGATATCAATGGCTTCCCGCCATCGTGTGATCAAAAGTTACAAGATCTTTACTAAGTCAGATATCACGGGCAGCCACCACGTGTCACATCTGATGAAGCTGAAAGAATAAAGGAAAGACTGTCCAACCTTAATACATTAAAAGGTGCGTTACTAAAGTGTTCTTGAGATGCACATGTTCTAAATCAACGGATCTATTATAATCGAGGTGGGAAAGCTTCTCAATGGTTAATGACAAGACTGGCGACTGTGTTAAATGAACAAGATCACTGATGCTCAAGATCTATGGTTGCCCGCCATCGCATGATCCAAAGTTGCAGGATCTTTGCTAATTGTGATATCGTGAGCGACCACCACGTGGACTTCCTTGGAAATGCATGGTATGGTGGGCCCCTTATTGCCACGTTGGCGACTGTGTCAGCTTGTTTTGAAGATGATCATTCAATGATTTGATGCAACTGAAGGATCGACAACTCGAATTTGAATCTGCATCAAATATGGTTGGAGTCGTTCGTGTAGCACGCGAGTGAGCTTTAATGGTGGATGAGATGCTTACTGGCATGATTTAATTGATAAATCAGTGTTACGGTTACAACAGTTTCCAATTTTTCTTTGATGGCAGTCTGAGCGCAGGTTTCTTGTGGTTTTTTGTTGTTGCAACAACTTTCCTCAGCTAACATGATGAACAAGAATATTGTCCAGGGTGATGGCTATTGTAACAAAATTTTGTAATATCACCAAGTGTGCCAATTGGCTGGTGACATGTGTACTTTCTGGCCTGATGCTTGTTTTCTCCTTCATTTTCTATAAGAAGGATTTCAAGGCCAGAAGTACAGGCTAGCAAGTTAGATAATTTTTGTCGAGTCTATGTGAAGTTGTAGAGAAAATTGTAAAGTTCGATGGTTTTAGAGAGAAATGCAATTTAGTTTTTGAGTCATTCTATAACAGGTTTTGAGTTCATGGGGATTTAATGTTGTATAACAGTACTAGAATTTGAGTTGAAATGATAAATTCAAGCTCATGTCTCTCCATTGTACACGCATATCTGAACTTTGAATAAAATAACTAAGGGTTGTTTTATCCATCTCATTGTTGTGGTGTGTATGATTCTATTTTAGCTTTAATTCAAGGAATTAATTAAAATGCATGAATGGGATTGTAGGTAGATGTGTTATGTATAAGGATTTGATGAGTAGTATTGAGTTAGAATACATATTGATGAGATTACAATGCAATGTCATCAAGGATTTCATATGTTATGTGTTAAATCTGTCATATACCCTTAGATGCTTATGAATTCAACTCCTCCAATGGATAAATGGAACTGATCTAAGTTGTAATTATCCATATGATCCAGTATTTGTTTGTCTTTTCCTAGAGCTTGCTACAAATTGTAAATCAATGACTATCTTATGTTGTGGATTGTGTTGTAGTTATCTCATGCTCCAGATAGTTGATATTATCGATGAATAGCCAATTATATTCGATATTATCCTATTGTGTTGAGCTACTTAGTGAGAGTATCTATTATTGTTAATGTTGTTTATAATAATGGTGCAGAGGTTGTAAACACATTAAGGGATCACCCTCTTGGGTCTTGCAGAGCCCGAAGTGGAGGAGGCTTTTTAAAGTCACCGTTAGTTGGTTCAGGTCCTTTGAGTTGCCCTTGATTGGAATTGGAAATTCAATAGGTAGATTAGAAGACAAACCTGGTTACATAGTAAAAAATGAAGCCAAAAAATGGCGACTCTACTGGGGAAGCTAATTTTAATATTTCTTGTCAATATGTCAGTTGTCCATTTTGCATAGAGTTTTCATAGTGTTTTTATGATTTGAAGGTTGAGCCTAGAATTTTGTGTTAGGTTTGTCCACTTCTATTTTCATAAGTGTTAAGAGGTATGTTGTAAAGCACTTTTGTGTGTTGTCAGTACGAGGTTCCAAAGGTTTTTATATTCCACCACGTGTCTTTAGGTATTTGGTATTCCCAAGAAAATTGGCTGGCGACTCTAAAGTCTCTGCACCAGTGCACATTTTATTTTGAAAGGTTTATTATAAGTGGAAAGAACTTTTTGACAGGTACAAAAAATAAAGAACACTAGGTCATTCATGAAGAATCATCCAGAACAAAAATTAGAAGGTGAACTTCCCAAAGTGAAGAAGAAGGACTGGATAAAGAAAAGACCAGAATCTAGTACTACTACTCCCGCATCATAGAACTATGTACACCAAGGTACGAGTAAGATTTTACACCCTATCCCTGTGACTCTTGAAGACGTGTCTAGAAATTCTGAGTCAGATAGTGGTGGATTTTTTGATTCATTATTTAATACACTGGTTCAAGAAGATGTGACATGGAAAAGTAAAGGGCATGTTAGTGTCAAATATGCTGAAAAGAGAAGAGGCAGGAGTAGAAGTCAAAGCCATCATAGAGAATGCACCAGTGATGTGCCTCCTCCTCCTGCTAAAAATGATGTAAACCCTTTATTGTCTGAATGTGTAATGGAAGGGGTCAATTTAATAGATCTAGATGATACATCAAGTTCTCATGTGACTTTGTCTGACCCTGATGATGTTTTTGGAGACATTAATTTCTTGAAACGGGAAATCCAAGAGCAAGTTGAGCTTAGGGTGAAAAGAGAAAATGAAAGGGAAGCAGAGTTGAGGAATGTTGTGATTGAAAGGGATAGGTTGACTAGACAATTGGCAACAACGAAGTTCCTGAACCAAGAAGAACCTAAACCAAGTGTTGAGGGTCCGGTTGTACATAAGATTTCTAATAAGGAAACAAAGCATGTGTCTAAAGAAAACCCAGTAGGCCACATTGATGTCAAACCCAAACTTGTAGACCCAAAAACCTCAAATCATGTTAAGTCTCAACCGAGTAATACAACCCTTAAGCCTACCTTGGATAAGGGTAAGAAAAAGGTTGAGGGGATTAAAATAAATGAGAAGGTGACTCCCCATTTCACTCAACAAGATATCCCACCACATGTGTCATCTCAAACAGAGTCTTCCTTAGAAAAGGATAGGAAGGAGAGTGAGGCTCTGACAGAAGAGTTGGAGAGAACATAGATTGAGGTTGGAAATGCAGAAATGAAGAGGAAAATAAGTTTCCTAAAGATGTCAAACATGGATGAGGCTACACAAGCTGCAACCTCAACAAATCACCAAGATTTTTTAAATGATGGTCCTAAAATTAGTCTAGACCCCACCATAAATAATTTTGGCTTGAAGAATAATGCAACTAGGTTTGTAAACCCAAATCAGGACGGTTCTAGGGTACAAGATTTAGGGTCTGGTGTTGATTCTCAGAAGAATGAAGGATTATTTCAATGATGACCTATACAGCTAGAAAGGTATAGG
The DNA here is from genome assembly GCA_007258455.2 of Sequoia sempervirens. Taxonomy (NCBI): domain Eukaryota; kingdom Viridiplantae; phylum Streptophyta; class Pinopsida; order Cupressales; family Cupressaceae; genus Sequoia; species Sequoia sempervirens. Next base: position 742,993,954 of record VDFB02271358.1, on the reverse strand, counting down.
CCATTGTTCTTTGATGGTATTCCTGGTTATCCAAATTCCATCCCTGCTGAATTGAGAGAAAGGATGAATAAGTTTGCTGGCAATAATGTTGCGACAATAGAGGAACACTTGAAATATTTTATGGATATGCTAAATGATTATGAGGTAGAACATGAAGATGTTGTAATGAAATTATTTGTACAATCTCTGGTAGAATATGCAAGGGATTGGTAGAGGTCTACCTAATGCTAGTATTGGTTCATGGGATGAGTTTGAAAAGTGTTTCAAGGAGCAGTATGGTGATAAAACTAATGCAAGTTTCATGCTAAATGAGTTTAATAACATCAAGAAGTCATTCAATGAGCCTGTGACAGAGTTTAATTTAAGATTTCAAAAAGAAATGTATAAGTTGTTTTAGGCTTTGAGGCTTGATGAAAATGTTTGTTTAACTACATATTTCAATTCTTTTGATGCTAAAATGGCATATCTACTAAGAGATAAAGACCCTTGGACTATGAGGGATGAATTTAGGGTGGCTATAAATATTGAAAGTTATAGAAGAGCTTCCAGGAAATATGGTAGGAGAGAAGAACTTACACATTTAAAAAATCCTAAGAATAAGACTGAGAAGGTCTTAGCTACAAAGCCTAAAGATGATGAAAAGTGGGAAAAGGTTTATAGTACTTTGAAGGACATATCGCAAATTGTTGCTAAGCAAGAGAAGGGTATAGGAAATGAAAGGCAATCTTATAATAAAAATGATAGGCCACCTAGATTACACAATTATCCTTACAATACAAATTGGAAAGATGGAAAACCAATCTTTCCTAGCCAAAAGCTTATAAATGATCAGCATATGCCAGACCCCTTGCAGAAGCATTCAGTAAATCTAGTACCAGATAGACGATGGTGTGAAGTGTGTGAACATCCACATGATTAAAATTACTGTGGTGTTGCTCAATTGCTTATTGCTGAGGAAGTAAAGGAGGATGCTCATGAGCAGACATCAGGATATGAGCAAGATGATGTAGATTTTTGTATGGATAGATCATACATTGATGAGCCAAAATGTTCCTATGATGATGAAATACAGGAACCTGATGTGGATAATCAAAGGTACAGAAGTGAGATGTATCATCAATAGGTCTTTTCTGATGAGGAAGGTGATTTTGATCATAATGCTTGCAATATGGAGCAGGCTGAAGATTCACTGTCCTTAAGGAGACCTTTAGAAGAAGAGATTGCAAGATTGATTGAGGAAATGGCTGCTCAAATGAGAAGTTCACTTCAATTGATAAATGTGACTATGGGTGGTGAGCAGGGTAAACCTGCTAGCTTGTTTATTAAAGAGAAAAAGGATAAAAAAAGGTGTTAAGGTTGACAACAAAAAGGATGCTATAAAACTCAAAGAAGTTAAGAGTGATAAGGTTTGGGAAAAAAAGAACGAAGCCCCAAAGCCTCAAGAAGGTGTGACTTCATCACTGGTGAAGACCAAGGTGATTAAAAAGCTATTTGAACCTGCTACAGAGGATATGAAGCAAAAGAAGATAGGAGGAAGTAATTAGCCAGAGAGAAAGGAAAATGATGAAGATATGATGTCTAATTTTCCTAAATATACACCTGTGGATATGTTTCATGTTCTTTCTCAGGTTAAAGTAATTGTACCTTTGCTAGAAATGATGAGAATAAATGAACACAAAGAAAAGACAATAGCCTTGATCATAGATGTTGCTGGTAATAAGACTAAAAAAGGAAGTGGTAAAGAAGTGAAAGACAAAGAGAAAGAAAAGGAAGTGGAGGGAATTGTATCACAAATTCCTCTCGTGTATTTAGGAAATTCTATTAACACGTGCCTTGAAAATATAACCCCTTTCTTCTTAAGTGTGGATATAAATGGGAAAACTTTAAGGAAATGTATGATAGATTTAGGGGCATCAAATAATGTTATGCTAGTCAAAATATTGGAGGCAATGGGCTTGACAGTAGATACTGCTCAAGGTAAATGTTATGCTTTGAATTCAAGAGAAGTGCCAGTTATTGGAACTATTAGAGTATTGCCTTATAAATTGACTCAGTACCCTGACAAGGATTTAGTCATGACTGTATTAGTTGCAGACATCCCACATCATTTTGGAATGCTCTTGTGAAAAAAATGGAGTGCATCAATGGGGGGTAACATGCAATGTGATTTTTCATTTGCTACTTTCTCTATTGATGGTAAGGATGTCAAAATTGAAAGAGAATCAAAAGTACCTCATATAATTGAGCATGGCCCGATTGAGAATATGACATGTTTTATTGATAGTGGTATAGATGAATTTAGGGTTGAGGAATTCTGTAGCAATTGTGATAAGCCTACTACATTGATTGATACATAAATAAAGCAATTGTCAGAATCTAATGAATTGTGGACTATGTATTTTGATGGTGCAAGTTCAAAAGATGGTTCTGGTGCAGGTGTTTTATTGCGATCACCAAGTGGAAAGGCATTCAGTTTTTCTTTCACTCTATTATTTGAGTTCAAAAATAATGTGGCGGAGTATGAAGCCTTGTTATTGGGTTTGAGATTGGCTAGAAAACATGGGATCAAGAAGCTCAAGGCAATTGGGGATTCTGAGCTTGTGGTCTCCCAAGTTAGATCCAAGTTTGTATCAAAGAACAAAAGGTTGAAACAATATAGGAATGCTGTTTGGGATGAATTGGAGAGATTTGATGCATTTGGCATAGGATGGACGGAAAGAGGTCAAAATAAGGTGGCAAATTTATTAGCTAATATTGCAATAAAACCAGATGATGTCTTATGCTGGAATTTCAAAGGTTGAGGTGCAAACCAGGCCATCTATTCCTAATAACATAAAAAATTGGAAAGTTTTGGATAATGATGATGATATATTAAGATTTTTGAATTGTGTGGATGAATATGAAAATCAAAAAAATGACTTCAGAGCTTTTGTTGAAAATATGGATTGTAAGGATACTATATTTGGAAATGAGGTCATTTAGTTGAAGACAAACACAATTCCCAAGGGTCTAGTTATATTAGAAAGAGTGTTTGATAATCAAGACAAGACAAAGGCTAATCATACTATTTCCCATCCTGATGACTTGGAAGAGATAAATCTTGGAACAAAAGCATCCCCAAAGAAGGTGTATATTGGAAAGAAAATGTCACCAAAGGTGAGAAGGATGCTAATTGACTTATTAAGGAAGTTTAGGAATGTGTTTGCATGGTCCTATGATGACCTTAAGGCATACATGGAGGATCTTTTCCAACATGAGATCCCTTTGCGTGATGATGCCAAGCCATTTAGACAAAAGAAAAGGCCTATTAATCCCATTTTGGCCCCCAAAATGTAAGAAGAATTAATGAAACTAAGAGATGCGGGGATCATTAAGCCAATCAAACATTCATCCTAGGTATCAAATTTGGTACCAGTAAGGAAGAAAAATGGAGACATTAGGTTGTAGACACATAAAATTGTCCTAGGCTTGTAACTCTTAGATTATTCAACATTGCCCCTTTCATTCTTAATAATTAAATAATTTTTAATTATTTAATTATTTTCTAAAGTCATAATTCTTCTATTAATTAAATAATTTTAATTATTTAATTAATTCATTTTATCTTTATTCCTCCCTGATTAATTAAATAATTTTTATTTATTTAATTACGTCACTAATTAAGCCTTCTTTCTAAAATTAAATAAATTCTTATTTATTTAATTTTTGTCCCTTTCCACTATAATTAAATAATTTTAATTATTCATTAGCCTTTTCTCTCATTAAATTAAATAAATTTTATTTTTAATTTGGTCCCTCTCTTGAATTTTGAATTAAATCATTATTTAATTCAAAATGATTCTTTTATCACATTCCTCTATAATTAAATAATATCTTTATTATTTAATTATTCATTAGTCTGAATTAAATAATTTTATTATTTAATTTCTCCAACCTCTTTGTCCGTGGTCTTATCTTCCAAATTTATTCTTATATTTTGACATCTCATTTAATTTCGACCCTTGATTGAATTATCTTATAATTCAATCTTGGCCCTTCATCCTTATCATTTGCCCTAATTTTGACCTAACCCTAATTCTTATTGCAACATTCAATCTTGATCATTGATTCTAGGGTTTTTTGTCATCTTCTCATCCTGGCCACACATTCAAAATTGCAGTTTTTATAAAATGGCAATTTTGTTCTCATTTTGTCCCTCTCTGGCTCTTTCTTTCTCTCAGCTCTCTCTCTCTCTCTCTCTCCATCTCATGCTCATTCTATCAATTTAGGTTATGATCATTGTCATTTGCAGTCATTGTCATTTTAGTCTATTGTCAAGTCATTTCTTTCAATAAAATCCTTCAAAACTTGCTTTGGTCTTGTCATTTGTCATAGTTTCTCATACAAATATGAGGGCATCTCTATTTACAGCAAGCTAGGAGGTGTAACAAAGGTCAACCATGGAAGGTGGAGACTTAGGGTAACTTTGTTCCTTTTGTTTTCATGATTATTTCCTTTGTACTTTGTTATTTCATTGGAATTTTAATGTTATTGTGCTAACCCCTTTAACAAATCTGATTTTCCCTTGATTACATTGGTGAACCTGACATATTTTAACACATTTTGAGAAATCTTGGAGTTGGGTTTCTTTTTGTTGCAGGTTTTGTTTGATTTTTGTTGCAGGTTTGACATCATTGTGGACAAAACCCTAGTTTCCAAAGATTTGACCATAACTTTCAAACTGCTATGTATTTCTTCACAATTTTTTTTTTGGAAGATTGGAAACAATGTTTAGAGATTTAATTCCAAAAATCAGATTTGTTAGGGCCGATTTGAATTTTTTATAATTTATTTTCTGTTTTTCATAAAAAATTAATTTTGGGAGCAAATAATCGAATTTTTCAGATATGTTTACATTTCTGGAAATCTATTTTAATTTTGATAGGGGTCTACTCTTTAGTTTTTAAATTTGGATGTGAAATTATTATTCAAAAAATAGAGTTTTTGAAATTAGGGTTTAAAACAAATTTGCTTAGATCTCACTCATGGTTACCGATCGGATCACAAAATTTTTTTTGCGGATTTGAAATAATAGAGTACGACTTCAATCAAAAAATCAGAATTTTTAGAGCTATTTTGTATTTTTTATAATTTTTTTATGATTTTTAATAAAAAATTAATATTGGGCTCAAAATAGGGAATTTTTCTGACTTCTTTACATTTCTGGAAAGCTCTCTGAAAAATCATATCAGTCTCTTCTTTGATTTTGTATTTTTCAGATCAATAATGTCTTCAAATAATCGAATCTAATTCGGCTATGTGAAAAATATGTATCTGAAATTGCAATTTTCTAATGAGTTTATTTTTTTTTTCATGGCTGCATTATGATATTATTTCTTTTGATTTTGTAGGTGATCATAAGGATTTTTAGTGGCAGAAATATCATTCATACACAACAAATTGGAAAGCGAATAATCAGGTGCACATATCCCATCTTCCATTTCTTAATCTTGTTTGTCACACATTTCAATTTGGGGCATAAAATTAATCCTTGTTTGCAAACACATTTGGATTTGGGCTCTTAAAAATGAATTTTGTCTTCAATCACATATCAAAATTGGGTCTAAAATTAACCATTGTCTTCCTACACATTTGAATTGGGGTTAAAAAGAACATGTGCTTCTATTGTTTGCATACAAACATTTCATTTCTAAGGGAAATTAATCGTTGTGAGTGTGAATCAAGTGCGTGTGTGATCACAAACACCTCACTTGATTTGCTTTTGTCAAAACCTTCATAGGAGGCCTGCTAGGGGATTTCATCACCCCTAGGGACGACCTCAATCGAAGTGTGAATCGAAAGACACGCTTGTTTGGAAGTTAAAATCTTGTCACTCTTGGCTAAGCCCCAAAGAACTTTATACCTTTGGGAAGTGAAAGTGAAGGGTGGGTTACCCTTTTCTCTCGGCTGTGTGGCAGGATTTTTCTTTCAAATTCTTCCTTAGTCAACCTTGTGCAATCTAGCTAGAGACCTAATTGGCCATACCCCACTTGACTAGTCATAGGGCTTGTTGTGTATTCAAGTGCTTGATTAATCATAGCATTTAATCTTGGAAGACAAACTTATCATTGTGCTTGGTGTGTGTGTTTATGCATTTACATGTAAAATCTTGTGTTTGATATTGCCCAAGTCAAACTTCCAATAAAATTTTCCACATCATCCAAGTCATCCAATCTCATCATTCCACATCATCACCATCACCAACCTAGTCTTGGTCACCACTTGTCAAAATGGTCATAATCATAAACAAGCCAAATCCTAATCATAAGCCCAAAATCATAATCCAAGGGGGCTATCCATCTAAGACAAATCATGAGACAAAACCTAAGCCTGAAGTCATAATTCAAGGAGTCTCTTTCTCTAGTTCAAATCATGAAACAAAACCAAAACATAAAATCAGACTTCGAGGGGCTTCTCCTACCACTTCTAATAATGACATGAACGATGTTGCATACTTTGAGGAACAAATTGATTCCCAAGAGCTTACACACATGTGTGACACCATGCCCACATTCGAACACAAAGCCCTAGCATCCCAACTCCAAAACCTCCTTCAAACACTTCACCAAATACCCAAACCCCTAGACCATCAAACTATACAAAGCCTTCAAACCCTATTCCAAGATTGTCAACAAATTAAATCACCTCAAATCCAACACCTCCTAGCTCAAGCCAATCATTTCATTGCCACTTGTCAAATCCAACAATCACCACATCAACACATTTCACATCAACCCTATGTGTCACTTACATCATCATATCAACCTCATCCATCCACATATCATGTTACCCCTTCGTCAACCTATCACAACTCTTCTAATTTCAAGTCTTATCCACATCAGTCAACCTTTCAACAGTCATTGTCCTATTCAACCCTTTCATCATCATCACAACAACAAATCATATCACAAGTCCAAACACCATTCCAACCTCAACACATTCCACCACAATCCTATGTGTCACCTTCATCATCATGCCCACAAAACCCATTTACCTTCCATGTCAATGCCACATCAACATGTCCACCCATATCACAACAAGAATATAGGATCCCAAGTCCACCTTAGCAACAACATCAAGAGCCTTTAAGTCTTAATGCCACCTTTGATAAGGGGAACACCAATCTAGTCCATACACCCTTACCACCATCCAATCAAATGCTTATCCCTAATCCACCATGTCCTAGTCCTAATCCATTGGCCTCTCCACCTTCTCACCCATCAAACTCTTCATTACCCCCACCATCATCTAATCCTCCATCAAATCAATCCCTTACATTTAGATATTTAAAACATAAATTGATGGCATTATCTAAATCCACCAATCCACCTACAAAGGATGTGTCCCAAAGGCTACAAGAAAGGAATCAATTGCCACCATGTCATTCAACTCATATACTTGAACATACAAAAGAGTCCTCAAACATCATGCCAAGTCCTTCAAGTCAACCATGTCATCCTCAACCCCTTGGGCCAAGTCAAGAGTCTCCCCTCATAAGTCCAAGTCAACCTCCATCATGCTCCTATGTTGTTGACCATCTAGAACATGTCAAGTCTCTCCAAGAGTCATCCCCTTCTACTTCCATTCAAGCAACCCAAGATGTATGTCAAGAGCCTAATCCTAAGCATGTGGAAACATCAAGCCCTAGTCCTAATCAAGATCAAATCATTGTCATCCAACCTGTCCATAATCTATATCTCTTTTATGATCAAGATGATATCCATAATGATGAAGAGCCTATCCATGAGCAATATATTCCAAATTCATCTCCATGTAGTCCTATCCATGATCCATCAACTTCCACTTCCCTTGATGAGACACTTGCCTCCCAAGCTAGTATAGAAGATCAAACCAATAATGTGGATCTAAATGAACATACTCAAGATCCTTTAAATCCTCCATCATCCATTATCTACCCCATTGTAAGTCCTCCATCATATCCACTTGGTCTTTCCAATAAGGAAATCGTGTCTAGTGTTCCACCTACACCTAGTCCCATTGTCCATTGCATACCCCAAGGACACCAATCTCAAGATGTTGGTATTTCCTCCATGCATTCTAAGTCCACTTTCCACCACAAGCCTTATCATATTCCCAAAACATACATGGCCATCCCCTCTCCATCATCCTACAAATGTCAAAAGCTTGTGACCATACACCTTCCTCCATCCAATTTACCACCATTACTTCCAACTCCTAATACCCCTCCATCCACTTTGCCACCATTACTTCCAACACCTAATATTCCAATCTTTCATAAATACCCTAAATATCCTAGTCATGACCAACAAATGCACACATTGTGTAAACATAAGGCTTCCACTCATTCCATCCACCCCATGGGATTCAAAAATAAAAATTTGGATGCCTCTATTTATAAAGTCAAAAATCCTAAGGACCCTCATGCCTTAGGACATCAATACAAAATGTCAAAGCAAAGTACATCTAAAAAGTTATATAAGCCCATACCTCCAAAAGAAAAGTCTAAAAACAAAATGGTTTGGGTACCTAAGCAAAAAGAAATCAAGTCGAATGAGACATCCACATCACCAAAATCCCAACCATCCACTTCCATCCAAAATACACATTCCATTCAAAAATTACAAAAATCCCACAAGACAAATAAAAGTCATAAAAATACTAAGTCTATGTGGGTGCCTAAAGCCCTTCATCAACCATCTCCTAAACAAACATCTCCATTGCTTCCTACACCCCATCCACATCAAAAGCTTCAATGTTTATCACAATGTGTGCAACCATTGGTCATGATTCCATTCCCACATACCTCTATCTTTCCATCCCCCATCCACTATCCTACATATCTCCCCCACATTCCTATGGTCCATGCTTTTGGCTAAACCTCCTCATTCATCTTTTCCATAAGTCCCATATAATCCTTATTATCTTCCCTACATAATCTGCATCATAATCTACTATCTTCCTTACATAATCCACATCATAATCCATCATCTACCTAATCCATCTCCCTTTCATGTCATCCCTTACCAACATTGATGAGCATAATGACATTTGACATAGTCCATGCAATGATATCCATTTCTAGTGGGACTATCACCTTTCATGCAACTAGACACTTGAGTCCCTCCTATCCAAAAGTCAAAAAGTCAAAAAAAAAAAAAGTAAAGAGAAATCCCTTCATCCAATGGTGAAAACCTGGTAAACAGGCGCCTTGGATAAGTACCATGATGAAAACCTGGCAAACAGGCATCATGTGTAGTTTGATCTTCTATGTCACTTACACTTGGGGGCACAATGTATTATCTATCCAACCTATCATTTTTATGTCATATCATTTCCATCCTACCTACCATCTTTAGCCATCATACCTACCTATCATATTGGGTCCACTTATCCACTCTTCTCCTTTTGATCTTGATGAAGATATAGGGGAAAAATGTTGAAACATGTTTTTTGGGTATCTCTTGACATACCTCATCCTATCTAAACCAATCATATCATTATCCTATTGTCATCAACTTTGTCACGAAAAATCCTAAGTCTTGTACCTAGAATGGGGCATGTCATTCCTATGTGACATAGTCTTTGGAGATCACATCCTTGCTCTCTTATGCATACATCCATTTCATCCATTAATCCCATTTATCTCCTTGCACCTAGACTTGGTTTTCCCCTTGTCATTGGTATCTAGCACAAAGGCTACCCAAATTTTCATCCATTGACACCTCAAAAATGTCAAAATCCAAAAAAAAAAAATCATAAAATGACAAAAAGACAAAAAACATCATAAAATGTCTGAAAAAAGAATACAAAAACATCATAAAATGTCTTAAAAAAAAAAAAATAAAATCATAAAATTTCAAAAAATTCCCAAAAAAAATCATAAACGTCAAAATCCAAAAAAAATCCAAAAATGTCAAAATCCTAAAAATGGAGTCAAAGTCAGTCATGTCAGTCAGTCCATGTCATTGTCGAACTACATTGTCTCTGCGCATTTGCTACGTAGGCAAGGCCATCAGTCAATGAGTCCCCGAGACATTAGGTCAGTCCTTTTAGGTTGGTCAAAATAAAATCATGGCATTTGTCACAATCGTCACATCGGTCAAATAAGTCAGACATAGTCAAACTCGAACACAAGACAGTCATTCAAAACGTTAATGTCAAAATTGGTCAAAATCAGACAACACAGTCCAATCAATCATTTGTCAACACTAATCAACTTGCCAAAACATATTACTCAAAACAATGTCAGTCTTGTCACTCTTTGGTCCTTTTCAAGATGTGTCCTTCTTGGAGTTAGACCTCGTCAAAATGTTCTTTGCCTTTTCAGGATGTGTCCTTCCTGACAATAGGCCCCGTCAAACCAGCAACACCGTCAAATTGGCAAAACTCTTAAACTGTCAAAACTGTCAAACCGACAAGAATTCAATCTTTGGCAAAGAAACATTGGCAAACAAAATAAAATGGTTGTTAATCTTTCTGGTCTATCTTGTCTTATTTTTTGACTATCTTGGCTATTTTGTCTTATATTTTTGTCTGTCTTGTTTTTTTTTGGTCATGTTACTAGCTACCTCAAGGATGTCCCATGAAGGATTTAGAGGTGCGATGACATCTTCTGGCCTATTTTATTTTCTCTGACTACTGTCTATGGGTTGTCTTGACAAAAAGACTGGGGCAACTTCGCCCTTAGTATGAGTTAGGACATTCCTTGTCTGTGACTGTCTTTTTTCAAGTGGATGACCTTGCACACCTTGGTCTATGTCATATCATGGTGTTTGTTGTCCATTTGTGTCATTTTTACTACCCAATGATGATTAAGAGCACTAAATATTAAAAGTCCTATGGTAAGGTTTGAAGGATTTGGTCTAGGAACTTACATGCATCTCCTTTAGTCTTGTCATCTTCTCTCGCTCGTCTCATATAGGCATTGCATCCATATCACCATCCATATCATTTTCATTAACATTTCTTTGTCTCTTCATATTCTAGTCTTCTCATCCATTTCGAGAGCACACCCATGTTCTTGGAACCTGTCTGTCCTCTCGAGGGGGCATACCACAACCCTCCTCATCATTCTTCCTCATCTTATTTTGCACTGGGGCATATTTTTGACTTATTTTCTTTGTCACAATGCGACATGCTACATTATGACAAAGAGGGGCAAAATGTAGACACATAAAATTGTCCTAGGCTTGTAACTCTTAGATTATTCAACATTGCCCCTTTCATTCTTAATAATTAAATAATTTTTAATTATTTAATTATTTTCTAAAGTCATAATTCTTCTATTAATTAAATAATTTTAATTATTTAATTAATTCATTTTTATCTTTATTCCTCCCTGATTAATTAAATAATTTTTATTTATTTAATTACGTCACTAATTAAGCCTTCTTTCTAAAATTAAATAAATTCTTATTTATTTAATTTTTGTCCACTTTCCACTATAATTAAATAATTTTAATTATTCATTAGCCTTTTCTCTCATTAAATTAAATAAATTTTATTTATTTAATTTGGTCCTCTCTTGAATTTTGAATTAAATCATTATTTAATTCAAAATGATTCTTTGTCACATTCCTCTATAATTAAATAATATCTTTATTATTTAATTATTCATTGGTCACCTAAATTAAATAATTTTATTATTTAATTTCTCCAGCAACCTCTTTGTCCGTGCCAGTCTTATCTTCCAAATTTATTCTTATATTTTGACATCTCATTTAATTTCGACCCTTGATTGAATTATCTTATAATTCAATCTTGGCCCTTCATCCTTATCATTTGCCCTAATTTTGACCTAACCCTAATTCTTATTGCAACATTCAATCTTGATCATTGATTCTAGGGTTTTTGTCATCTCCTCATCCTGGCCACACATTCAAAATTGCAGTTTTTATAAAATGGCAATTTTATTCTCATCTGGCTCTCTCTCGGGCTCTTTCTTTCTCTCAGCTCTCTCTCTCTCTCTCTCCATCTCATGCTCATTTTGTCAATTTAGGTTATGATCATTGTCATTTGCAGTCATTGTCATTTTAGTCTATTGTCAAGTCATTTCTTTCAATAAAATCCTTCAAAACTTGCTTTGGTCTTGTCATTTGTCATAGTTGCTCATACAAATCTGAGGGCATCTCTATTTACAGCAAGCTAGGAGGTGTAACAAAGGTCAACCATGGAAGGTGGAGACTTAGGGTAACTTTGTTCCTTTTGTTTTCATGATTATTTCCTTTGTACTTTGTTATTTCATTGGAATTTTAATGTTATTGTGCTAACCCCTTTAACAAATCTGATTTTCCCTTGATTACATAGGTTATGTCTATATTTTAGAAATTTGAATGTGTCTTCATTAAAAGACAATTATCCATTACCCAGTATGGAAGCTATGTTGCAAAGAGTGACAGGTTTTGAATTGATGTCTATGATGGATGGTTTCTCTAGTTACAACCAACTTATGGTCAAAGAATCTGAGCAGTTTAATACAACTTTCACTACACCATGGGGAACATATGTTTATGTAAGAATGCCATTTGGTCTTCTCAGATTTCATTAACTTGTTTTTGGTGATCTACCAAGATGACTTGACAACATATTCTAAAAAGGAAGAGGATCATTGTGAGCATCTGGAGAAGATATTCATTAGAGCCTTGGAGTATGGTATTTATTTGAATCCAAAGAAATGTGTGTTTGAAGTACTAGAAGGAAAATTATTGGGACATATAGTTTCAAAGGATGGAGTAAAAATTGATCCAGAGAGGGTAATTGCAATTGATAAAATTCCACAACCCTGAAGTGTCAAAGGAAGACAATCTTTCTTTGGACAAATAAATTTCTTAAGGAGGTTTGTGACAAATTTTTCTGAGATAATTCACCATGTTTCCAAAATGCTCAAGAAAGGAGCCAATGTTGAATGGGATAAGGAGTTTTTGCAGGCCTTCCAAGCCATTAAGCAAGCAATAAAGGAGGCTCTTGTGTTAAGAACCCCTGATTTTTCCAAACCTTTATAGATTTTTTCATTTGCTTCTTTCCACACAATTGAAGATGTGTTGTTGCAAAAGAATGCAGAAGGTTTCGAACAGCCTGTGGCCTTTTTCGGCAAATCTCTATAGGCTGTAGAGCTTAAGTATGATATAAATGAAAAATAGGCATATGTGTTGGTAAAAGGAGTAAAAGATTTTAGGCCTTATTTGATGGGAGCTACTGTAATTGCATATGTACCTAGTGTTGTTGTTAAGGACATTTTCACACAGCAGGAAGTGTCAGGAAGAAGGTGTAGGTGGATAAATAGGATCTAGGAATTCAATATTGAGGTCCAAATTACAAAATTGGTGAGAGGAAAAGGATTGGCCAAGCTTATTGCCCAAAGTAATCTAGAAGAAAATTAGATAATTTTGCTAGAAGAGGAGAATAGATCGCACATATGTGATATGGAGCATTCTGAATGGTATAAAGATGTGATATATTATTTGCAAAGAATGAAATGTGCTGACAATTTAAGTGAAAATGAGAAAAGGACATTGAAGTTACATGCTATCAAATATGTTATTGTAGATGAAAAGATTTGGTGGAGAAATGGAGAAGGTGTCATGTTGAAGTGTGTTGACCAAGGTCAAGCACAAGAACTTCTGAGTGAGATGCATGGTGGAATTTGTGGAGGACATTATATGGCTAAAAAAACTGCACATAAGATAATGAGGGCTGGATTTTGGTGGCCTATAGTTTTTAAGGATGCACACGAACTAGTGAAGACATGTGATGTTTTTCAATGTTTCTCCAGTAAGTTAAGGTTTTCTGGTAACTTGCCTCTAAAACCAGTTATAGTACAAGCTCCATTCCAGCAGTGGGGTATTCATTTTGTAGGAGAGATAGCATGTAAATCTAGTGGAGGCCACTTATGGATATTGGTGGCCACTGATTATTTAACTAAGTGGGTGGAAGCAATTCCAACAAAGAAAGCCACTAGTAAAGTGGTAATTGACTTCTTGATGAGCAACATATTGACTAGATTTGGATGTCCATAAAGGATTGTGTCAAACAACACAATGTGTTTTAGATCTGGGGAATACATATAATTTTGTGAGAAGCATGGCATCCAAATTTATTATTCATCACCATACCACACATAAGGAAATGGACAAGCAGAATCAAGCAATAAAATCTTGATGAAGATTATTAAAAGAATCCTGGATTAGAATAAAAAGGCTTGGGATTCTAAGTTGAGATTAGCAGTCTAGGCAGATAGGGTAACTGTGAAGAAGGAAATAGGTTGTGCCCCATTTGACTTGGTTTATGGGATAAATGTCAGGTTGCCCCAAAAAAACTTAATGGGAATGTACAAGTTTGTCCAGATGTATGATAATGAAATTGATGATGAGATTCAATTGAGAGTGGAAGCTCTTATAGAATTAGATGAAACCAAGAGGGAAGCACAAAAGAGAAATGAAAAGTTGCAGTTGCAAATAAAGAATTTGTATGACGAGAGGGAAACTACAAGGAGTTTCAAAGATGGAGATTTGGTTTTAATGTGGAATACCATATTTGAAGATAAAGCAAAACATGGGAAATTTGATGCAATTTGGTTGGGTCAATTTTTGATAAATGGTAAGTGGGGTGAAGATTCGTACTTCCTCCATGATATGAAAGGGGATATTCTTGAACTTCCAATTCATGGACAGTTCTTGAAGTTATACTTCACTTGAAGTATTCTTTTCCATGAACAATAGTTTAGGTTTGTATATTTTGTATATATTTTGTACATAGTTTGGGTTGTTTTGTCCAAACAGTCCCTTTTTGGTTGTCTCTACATCTTGGTCTACTCTTCCTGAGATTCTGAATTCTCACTTCATTCCAATGGAATTAACGTCCCCAACTGGAGCCACTGATGGAACTTCAATTTGTTTCTCCTTATGTTCCATTATTACCCTACCTGGTGTTATTGGTCTTTCATTGTGTTGGAAATTTCTTAGGGTTGGGGTTTTAGATTTTCCTACATGTAAAACCCTTGTGTTTATTTTATGCCTTGGTTGGGATCTATTTCATTGTTACTTTTTGAGGGTTTTTAAAATGACTTATGTTCTATCGTTTCATCTAGGCTGGGTCCCTTTGGTCTTAATTTTTATTTCTTTCGTGAGTTTTATTTTCCTAAGTCTTCGTTGGCCTCGTGTTGCATCCTTTAAAAACAACTTATGGCATTATTTACTGTCTTCCTAGTAATGTCCCCTTCTCCTCTTAATAAATGTTTTATTTTGCAAAAGGATGAAATTCGTGGGACTGTTGATCAACTACTGTTTGATCTCAGTCATTCCCCAACATCCCGCAATGACCCCACCATAGTGCTTTGGTTGATTACGATATCATGGGTAGGCACCATGTGTCCTTTTTTGGCATGGCCAAAGGAGATAATTTTGTGTTCCATTGATCAATTATTGTCAGATATCAATGGTTGCTTGTCATCGCATGATCGAAAGTTACAGGATCTTTACTGATTGAGATATCATGGGAGGGCACCATGTGTCTCATCTAATGAAGCTAAAAGAATAAAGGAAATATTGTCTGACCTTTATACATTAAAAGGTGGGTTACTAAAGTGTTCTTGAGACGTACATGTTCTAAATCAACGGATTTGTTATAATTGATGTGGGAAAGCTACTCGAAGGTTAATGACAAGGCTAGTGACTGTGTTGAACCAACAAGATCACTAATGCTCAAGATCTATGGTTGCCTGCCATTGCATGATCCGAAGTTGCAGGATCTTTACTAATTAGGATATCATGGGCGACTGCCACGTGGACTTCCTTCGCAACACATGGTATGGTGGGCACCTTATTGCCGCATTGGTGACTGTGTCATCTTTTTTTGAAGACGACCATTTGATGATTTGATTCAACTAAAGGATCGATGGGTCAAATTTGATTCTGCATCAAATATGGTTTGATCCATTTGTGTAGCATGTGAGTAAGATTTAATGGTGGATGAGATGCTTACTGGCATGATTTAATCGATAAATCAGTGTTGCAGTTACAACAGTTTCCAGTTTTTCTTTGATGGTAGTCTCAGCGTGGGTTTCTTGTGGTTTTTTGTTGTTGCAACAACTTTCCTCAACTGACATGATGAACAAGAATATTCTCCAGGGTGATGGCTATTGTAACAAAATTTTGGAATATCACCAGGTGTGCCAATTGGCTGGTGGCATGTGTACTTTTTGGCCCGATGCTTGTTTCCTCCTTCATTTTCTATAAGAAGGATTTCAAGGCCAGAAGTATGGGTTAGCAAGTTAGATATTTTTTTTCAATTCTAGGTGAAGTTGTCGAGTAAATTGTAAAGTTTGATGGTTTTAGAGAGAAATGCAATTTAGGTTTTGAGTAATTCTGTAACAGGTTTCGAGTTCATGGGGATTTAATGTTGCATAACAGTACTAGCATTTGAGTTGAAATGATAAATTCAAGATCATGTCTCTCCATTGTACATGCATATCTAAACTTTGAATAAAATAACTAAGGGTTGTTTTATCCATCTCACTATTGTGGTGTGTATGTTTCTATTTTATCTTTAATTCAAGGAATTACTTAAAATTATTGAATGGGATTGTAGGCAGATGTGTTTTGTATAAGGATTTGATGAGTAGTATTGAGTTAGAATACATATTGATGAGATTACAATGCAATGTCATCAAGGATTTCATATTTTATGTGTTAAATCTGTCATATACCCTTAGATGCTTATGAATTTGACTCCTCCAATGGAGAAATGGCACTGATCTAAGTTGTAATTATTTGTATGATCTAGTATTTGTTTGTATTTTATGAGAGCTCACTACAAATTGTAAATCAATGACTATCTTATGTTGTGGATTATGTTGTAGTTATCTCATGCTCTAGATAGTTGATATTATCGATGAATAGCCAATTCTATTCGATATTACCCTATCATGTTGAGCTACTTAGTGACATTATCTGTTATTTTTAATGATGTTTATAATAATGGTGAAAGGTTGTAAACACATTCAGGGATCACCCTCCTAGGTTTTGCAGAGCCTGAAGTGTAGGAGGATTTTTAAAGTCTTTGTTAGTTGGTCTAGGTCCTTCAAGCTGCCCTAGATTGGAATTGGCAATTCCATAGGTAGATTAGAAGAAAAACCTGGTTACATTGTAAAAAATGAAGCCAACAGATACCTGTTGTAGGTAATTCTAGAATTCATTATAGTTATTTTTTCAAGCCTTCATTCACCCTCTCTTATCTATTTGAGCATCAATAGTGGTAGTGAGATTGATCTGAGGCTCCTGTCATTTTATCTAAGTCTAGAAAACTAGGTGAAGGATGGATACCCATTTCTCGAATTCAACTAGTTCATTCAACTGCCCCAGGCCCAGGAAATATCTATTTGTTGGGTGGGATCCTTTCCTCCCATTGCTTCACCCCCAGTTGGGCTCCAGTTATCCATCAAAAGGAAGGTTGGATGAGTCACTTAATTTCCAACTGCTAGAGAGATGGTTGGTCAGAAGGTAGGAGGCCATGGGTCACCTCTCCCCCTCATTGTGCAATGGGCAGTCGTTCATTAGGGTGGGTGGGAAACTATAGTTGGTGCTCAATCCTCAACTAATCTAGCTTGAGCATGCTTTCACTCCCACCCTTATGGCAGTGAAGGATACTACTAATAGAGTTTGGGCATGTTACATATAGAATCTAATCTCCCTATCTTGGGTCATGATAATATAAACCTCCTTGCAGGAGTGACAGTCATATGAGCTAGACAAAACCTCAATTTTTAGATGGTTCGATCTATTATTCCCCCCTATAGGGGGGAGGGAATTTTTGTTGTTGGTTCAGTTCTCCAATCATGTCTTGAATTTTGATCAATTCATTGATTTTCCCAAAGCTAAATTCCCATGGGTCAGCCATAAGAAACTATAGGTAGTCATGTGAGCTAGACGAAGGATCAATTCATTGGTTATCCGATAAACTAGACTAATTGGATGGGTGAGATCGAGAACTATCCCTATTGCGGGTTCCAACTCTAAAGATGGGTAATTAATGCAAGGATGGGGACTAATGCAACTATCTACCTCCTAGAAGATGCCTAACTTCCTTGAACTCTTTACTTTTTCCACCTCAATGCCTCTCTATATTAGTTGTTGTTGTTGTTGTTACTTTTATAGCTAGCGAGAAAGGAAAGATATTACAGTCTACCCAACTAGAATCTCTCTCATTAGTCTCCATATTATATAAATTATGAAGGACTTCAAACCAAATTACCTTACTATTCATTGGGGCCATAATTGAAAGTATTTAATCTTTGGAAGGAAGGTGGAGGCTAATGAGATGACCCAGGGGGATGGAGCCTAACGATCTACTTTATTGTTATTTGGCATGGGCCAAACTAAGATGTTGTCTGACCATTGTATTCTCAATTCATCTCACCCAGTTGGAAGTTGCAGAGGTTTAGGGGGAAACACATACAAAGGGGATGGGATAAAAATGTTAGGTCCCTCTATAATTAGTTAGGTCCCCTAAAATGGAAAGGAAGTTTAGTTCTATAGTTGCCCTGGGCAGGAGTCAACTATCAGGACTGAAGCTAGATGAAGGAGTCAGTGCCCTTCCAAACTAGTTCACTCTCTTGGCCCTCCTTTCTCTTTGCAAGATGAAGATCTCACAAGGAACAGTTTGAGCATGCTCAACTAGGATGGATGGAACTTGGTAGTCCCATTCAAAAACAAAAAGAAGGATGGGTCGAAGGAAGTCCAGTGCCAACAACACCAACTCTATTCGGAAAGCAAGTTGCCACCAATGGAATTTACCTTTACATCAGAACAACATGAACCCTAGGATAGAACAACATGAGTTTGAGCATACAACCCTATCCTGATCGGTAGAGCTACCCTACCATGAGCCCTTCCTCAGCTCTGAGCACAAAGCCCTATCTTTGATTAACTATCTTGACCATCCTGGGGGCCCATAGAATTTTAGGGCTGTTGGTGAGAAGGAAGGTGGTTTAAGCAATACTATTACCATCGACTAGCTAGAAGGAATGTTCAATCAATGATTAATGAGTTGACAACCAGCCAAACAAAAGAGAAGTTTAGCCTCACTACTAAATTTGACTCCATTTTTTGACAAAAAATCGTCGGTAGTTCGAAAAAAATTTGTTGGACAATTGACAAATTGACAAAAAAAGTTGTCGCTATTTTTTCATCAAAATTATGATGACGAATTAAACGTCGAAATAATAGCACAAATTTTTTAGTCATCGACATCATAAAATGACTCAGATGTTCGTTAGAATATCGATGAAAACTTCATGTATCCACTGATGAATTACAATAAAAATGCAATTGAAATGGCTCTTCCGAAGTGTTGAAACAACACCAAAATTTTGTCGCCATTTCGACAAAATGGGCAAGGAGTTATGATGAAGCCTTTATCGCAGCTATAGCAACTTCGTTGGACCTTTTTGGTGATTCATCGGTGGCTTTCATCGAAATTGTGACGAAACAATGCAATTTTTTTTAAATATTCGTTGAAATGTACCATCGCATATACTCTTGGCGATGACCACCGAAGCCAACCCATCAGTGAGAGATGAATCATCGACATAGGATAGAAAACTCACTCTGATAGTCCATGTCTTGCCAATGACTTCTGTCGGCAAGACAGATGCAATGCCACAATGATTTGACCTCTTCAGGAGTTTTAAATAGACCTACACCATGTCATCATAGAGACTCTTAGCAATGACCACCAAAACCAACCCATCAGTGAGAGATCAATCATCGACATAGGATAGAAAAATCACTCCGATAGTCCATGTCTTGCTGATGACTTCCGTCAGAAAGACAGATCCAATGTCACACAGATCTGACCTCTTCAAGATTTTTGAACACTGCTGGTTATCAACAAGACATTCTAAGGGTCTCACTGATTAAACAAGTTTCCAAGAGCAAGTAAACAAATGGAACCTATTAATTTGCTTATTTTGGGGTTCTTTAAATCATAGAATAGGTACCATCTTCTGGTGTATAATGTACTTATATTCAGATTTGAATTCGGGACCAATTTTCATTGCACATTCCATTTTACTTGCATAGAGTATTCTATAAGCAATATATTGATAATGCCAAATGATTTATGGTGTTGTAGAACTCTGCCTATCATCATAGTTTTATTGTTCCCCCTAGAGAATCTTCCAAAGACAAGTTTACAATACCAAGTCAAATAATATGAAAAAGACTTACTTCCATACAAATTAAATGATTATTCTCACAATGGAAATTGTCTAATTACAACAACAATTCCATGAAAGGTTATCCATGCTTCATAAGAGATGACTAATCATACATACAAACTGCAAGATGCATAGAAAAAGCATTACACTTGAGAACAACCAAAGGCTAACAAGGGAAGGAGTTAAGAAATGTCTAGACTGAAGAGAAAATGTGTAGGGAAAATGTTGAGCAGTGTCAAGAGAAAAGAGCTTGTAGAACATATTCTTGACCTAATCAAGATCTTGAACAACCTAAACAAAATTAAAATACTAACACATACATGAGACATGTAATGAACTTCCAATATCTACTATCTTTTTCATTAATGCAGAGGTAGGTAAAGGAGAAATAATTATAATTGTAACACTATTCATAGTCTAGTAAATTATGTTCTTAATTTGTGTTCAATGGACCTCAATTTTATCATTATACTGCCCATCTAATACCATATTTTAATCCAGGGTTCAACTATCTCAGATCTAAAGAAGCACCTTCAATTAACCATTTAAAGTACTATAAAATAAGGTAAGACTTTTACTTGAGAAAGATTGGGTACACTTGTAGGATTAAAGTTCTCACAATCATAAGGATTTATTGGCACACAGACACAACCTGCAACATATGAAGTAATGGATGAATACAAGCTAGTGAAATGGTCCTTAATATGTGACTGGTTCACAAATTGATTGGTAGAAAATAAGGTTACAAATAGATCTACATGAAAATTTATGAGGAAAATCTATTGTAATCATCAAAATAGATGAAAAGTGCAAAGGAAAGAGCCGAGCCACATCTCTAGAGCCTAAAAAAACACATGCAAGAAACATAAAAAAAAGAACAAACCAGTTTTTGGATGAATACAAAATGGTGCCTTCAACAAGTGATTCATATGTTTTCACATCTGACAGGACATTAAGAAGATCTTAGTATTCCTCTATGAAAATAACTACTTACAGAAAAAACCTAGAAACAAATATTATATACCTCCATGTCTAGCCGAGGGTAGGTATAAGAGAAAAAAAATTCTTCAATGCAATGCTAAAAAATATCAATGTGTGTGTAGGTTTGTATTACTCAAAATATCATTTCACTGCCTAAGGAAAAATACCAAAGTGATGTTTTAAATTTTAATCTTCACATAGGCTCCCTTATTGCTACGCATGCATATACAAGCATTATTCGAGCTCTAAACTATTCAAATATTAAGGATTTAATTAGCTATAAGATGGAAAGTTGTTGTTTAGACATAATCCATCATCTTTTACATATCTTTATTCACTCCTAGTGCTTTAGATAAATTTGTGTAACTAAGATAAAAATGTGAATCTTTTATGACAAAGAAAATTATTAAAAGGGGGGGAGAGAGAAAAGGGTAGGGGGCAAGAGAATGCTTGAATGTATAGAAAAGTATAAAATTTTGATCATTATAACAATGAAACGAATCTTAAGTTTGAAGCATTAATATCATTTACAACATTTATGATCAAGAATGAATGTAACTAGAGAAAATTTTGCATACTTGAAGATGGTACAAAATTTCATGGTTAAGTGGAAGCCTCCCATCAACAACAAGATCCAAATGTCCATGTATCTATCTCAATCGAGCCTCTAAACCCTTCAGAGCTGTCAATTTTTCCACTAACCTGTTATGCACAAAAGTCAAATTTTAGAGTTATGTCACCACTAAAAATAGAAGAAACAAAACTTTGAAACCAAATCCACACACAACACAATGTGGTATTCTTACAAAGCCATACAAATAAACTAAACTTAGAACATTGGAATGGAAACAACTTCAAATTATGATGCAGAGCATGGGTCCAGGGTATAAAGAATCATTTTTCTACCACCATAGTGAAAAGTTCACACTTTCTTTCATCTTTGCATATTGGTTTGATGCTTCAAATGATGCATTTCTTATATTGAAAAGTGCATTACCTTATTGAGCTTCTCTTTGTTTCAAGAATAGTTTAATATTCTTTACTTAATAGGGCCAACCATGTGACGGTGGAAGCTCATTTGGCCCCTCCCCCCCTCACATCACTCTCAATTCCCCATACCCAATCATATAACATTAATCATTCATTCATCCATTAATAACATATAAAATTCATTCATTCATCCATTAATAACATATAACATTCATTCATTCATCCATTAATAAAATATAACATTCATTCATTAACATATAACATTCATTAATTAACATATTCACATTCATTCATTAAAATATAATATTCATTCTTTTAGTTTTTACACATTATCAAAAATATGGTTGTCATGATATAATTACAATCACTTTTTTATTTTATTTAAATTTTAAAGCTAAAAAAATATGAAGTGGAGTATTGTTTTCTAAATCATTTGTCCCCCCTTTAGTTTTTCTACCCTCTGCTCGTGATCTTAATGTACGCCTAGTCATCTAGTCATAACGTGGACGCCGCTACAAAGGGGGTCTGCTGCAATAACAAAGAAATGTTAAAATGATATTTTTATTATTATTGTTACAAGTATTTCATTAATTATAAGAACATTAGAGTGGTTCTCTTTACCTTATGGGTCCACATCATGTTCCTGAACTTATGTTATAGATTCATGCTCAACATGTTGAACACCCTCTAAATCCTGATTTGCAGTTGAAACACGAAAGGTTACATTAATTAATACACCAATTGAAATTAAATATGTTTAAAAGAACATGAGAGTGGTCCACTTTACTTGATGGGGCCACATCATGTTCTTGATCTTCTCTAGCCTGATCATGATCAACACGTTGATCGCGCTCTACATGATCTAAAGTTGAAACATGAAAGGTTTCATTAATTAATACACCAATTGCAATTAAATATGTTTAAAAGAACTTTAGAGTGGTCCTCTTTACTTGATGGGGCCACATCATGTTCTTGATCTTCTCTAGCCTGATCATGCTCAACATGTTGATCATGCTCTACATGATCTAAAGTACCAAGATGCACACAATGACCATCTGTAGGTTGTGCTCCACTCTCACTAGGTTGCATTCCAATGTCATGTGTATTATTATCATTGCTTGAATGTTTTAAAAAAATAGGCATGTAATTACTTTATGGTGGAAATTAATATTGAATAGATTGCACAATTATTCAATTTTAAATAAACTTTATTGAGTTTATTTACCTGCATGTCAGATGCGGTGGAAGATTGTGTTTGCCCAGTCAAGACTCTTAGGAATTCATCCACGACTCCATAGCCTTGCTGGAAGGCAATCTTCAGGTCATCTTCTGTGGGAACTCTGTTGAATTCAAAGCCCTACATTTTTGCATAAGATCATGAATTTTGCTTCTATGGTGTGATAAAACCAAAATTGTTTTCATTTTATTATTTGGATAAAATATTTTCATTTATTGATACTTACAATTCATGTGGCTAATTTCATATAACCACCAGAGCCAAGTTTGTGTTGCCCTTGTTTTTCTAGTCTTGCCTTTGTTTCTTTCGATGTGTCGGGAAGCCTATGAAAAGTTTGAAATACGTTAGATTATGTAAAAAGAAAGAGTAATAAGTATATAATTACATTGTTGATAGTATCACATACTTTCCTAGGCCCGGTGGTATCTTTCCTTTTTTCTTTTCAGCCTTCTTCTTTCCATCTGACATCAGATCCTTCCACTCCCTCTCCAAAATCATGGGGGGATGGTCGTTCTTTTTTTCCTTCTCTAAATGTGACCTATATTGGTCTTTAACATACTTTAGATAGGTACCATCTTTCTTAAGGACCTTGGTTTGATTGAATTTTTTATCACCAAAGAGCACAACTAAACAGTTAATGAGCTCATATTTTAAATCTTGATTTTGGGCATTCCACCATGTACGTATGGTGGGCCCGAAGAGCTCCAATGTAATATCACTTAGATGTTTATAAAAAACATCATTTCCTACAAAATGATCATGGGATCAATAGTCTAAAAAGAGTGATCAATAAGTAAATTTCAAATGGATTATATATAATAATAATTAAAACATTTTAAAGTACTTGGGACCTTCTCTATCTTTATGGGAACAAAATCCTCAGTAACCAAAAATGTGACCAGAATTTTTCCCATACTAGTAATACGGGAAGATCCAGGATATGTTACTAAAATATCACCAGTACTAGTGGCCTCTGCATCCCCAGGTACATGTCTTGATGCATGTTCTGGCATGTATTCGCTGCCAGAGGGTGCACTAATGGATGCCTGCATGGTATGTGTTTCCAACATTTCAGATGAAAATATAGGCATGGATGATGGGGTTAGATGATGTGATGTATGTGTAGGAAGATCAGGATGGACACTTGTACCAAACCCTACTCCTCAGGCAGCACTTGCAATACCTTGATCATGGCCAGGAGCATCATGAGGATGCAAAAAATCTTGTAAAAACAACACATATTTTAGTTCATGACATAAAAGAGTGAAAAATATAAAACCATTAATGAACTTATGTTATAATTAAAGACCTCATGATAGCTTGAAAGTTTTGTGATATCTCAGTCAATATTTTAACCCTCTGTCTTATCTCATCTCTTTGAGGCACTATGAATAACAACTTAAGGATTTCTTCATTGCATTTTTTTTGTGTCTTCCTTATCATATCGAGAGGGTTTTCTAAATAAGTGATGTCATCATCACATAATATTGACTACACCTCCCTATGGATGCTCTCATCTACTGCTGGTGCCTTTCCCCGATCAGTTGACTACAACAAGAATATTAAAAAAATTATCAAAATTAACCCAATAAACTTATGAAAACAACATAATAATAAAAAATTTTGCTCGTATCTAATTTGTACAATTACAATGAGGTAAACCTGTCGGGTAGAAGCGCCTGAAGATACATCATGATCTATGCTCTGGGCCGATGCCTTCTTCGTACGATCAATGTCCCACTATGACAAAAATTAAATATAAAAAAACATTATTGAAATGAAACCAATAGACTTACGAAAAAAAACATAAGAATAAAATGGTATATTGGAGTCATTAATTGGAGGTTAGGTAAAATGGTACATAGTACGTACCACCCCCATAGTAACTCTGTTTGTAACTAAGCGATTCAAATTGTAATCGATTAGCAACTCTTCCCCTACAGTTATTGATTTATCGCACATACGAATACACAGTTTCCCTCGCGTGCCTCGAATATGCAATTGGGTTGCTTATTGGTTGACCTAGGTTGTGTACTATTTATAAACCCTACAATATTCCCTGATCATGCTTTTGGCCTTCCATCAATGTACATTACACTACTTTATTTTGATCCTTATCTTTTAATTGTATATAATTTGCTGATAGTGCATACCTACACATATTTTGTGTATATCAAACCAGTTGCATCCAATCTTTGTAACTGTAACAAGGTCCAACATACTCCATAAATTTAGTAACTTTTTTGTAACAAACCTTTATGTTGTCCATGCAAAATAGGCCCAAACCATGTAATGATGATGGTGCTATGCGATATATCCTCTCGTTGACAAAAAAATAGTGTTTATTGGAGGAAGTTCCTTGGGTACCCATTGTTTCCATAGATGTTTGTACCTCAAGGGCACCTCAACGTCACCTATTCTATCATCATCATAAGAACATGACTCCCCTTCAGCAAGAAAAAATTCCATGCATTTAAAAAAATTTCTTCTAATCTTTTGGCTTCTAGTTGATCTCCCTCTTTTAGACATACTACATGTCTCGCTTTCCTCTTCTCTTCCTGAATTTCCCTAGCTCAAGGAAGACAAATCTAACAAATACCTATT
The DNA here is from genome assembly GCA_007258455.2 of Sequoia sempervirens. NCBI lineage: Eukaryota > Viridiplantae > Streptophyta > Pinopsida > Cupressales > Cupressaceae > Sequoia > Sequoia sempervirens. The sequence continues at coordinate 742,967,909 of VDFB02271358.1, read as the reverse complement.
TGGTGGTACCTGCACTCATAAGGATGTTGGATGAAGTTCTTTCATGGTGATGTGATCCTAAGGTGACATTATGATTAATCTATCATTTCATCGCTAGCATTTCATAGCTTATAGGGTAATCAAGTCTTGATAGATTGCAAGTTATTATTACTATTGTCCAAATGTGTCCATCACAAATCAAATCTACTTAACTTTTTAACTCCCAAACTTTGTAACAAGTGTTAAATGTGACTATGGGGTATGTGCAGGATTATGATGGGCCAAAAAGTGGCAATATGATGGGTATGTGGCTAATGACTATTTTTTTTACTCAAAATTGATAAAACGAAAAGGGTTTTTAAAGGAGAGTCTCAGCTTTCCACCGATATAAATTATAGTTTACTTTGAATTTAATAAGTAATTATTATTCATTTTCTATTCAAATTATGATTAAAGTCCTGATTGATAGGCTAATTGAAAAACATCTATAGCTTTCAAATCGTATCACATCTTTTGAATCCAAAACATACTTCACATTCTATCCTTCACATACTATAGGATTTAAAAAAAAAGAAAAATTGAATTTCATGAAATTTTGACAAAGTTAAGGTGGTCAGACATACGAGTTTTTATATTTTTTAAAAAGTTGTAATAAAAAATTCATAATTAATTATTTACTTGGAAAAAAATTACAAAAAAATATGCATCCCATCGGGACATGAGTTCTCTACTTATTTCTAAAATATTATAAAAAAATATTATCATTTTATTGTGGTTAGGGTGGTCAGACAAACACCTACTTCTTTTTTTTTCCCTGAAATTTAAGTACCACTGCATTGAAATTTCAAATTTTCACCAAATAGATTTTTTCTTAAACATACCTAGTATTTTATAAACTACATTCAATTTGGTACAAATTCTATTCTTACACATTTTTAAAATAATATAGATAACTTATTCAAATTTTTACGTCAAGTTGCTTAACTATGATTTTTTTGAATTTTTTGCCACTTAAGGGCCTACTTTTTCCATGATGATCCTGCACATACTTTATGGTCCACCAGTTACACAACCAAGGCCTCAAATGTATTCTCTAATTGTAATCAAAGGAATTTTTCTCTTCATTGAAGTAAATAAACTTGAAGGGAAACACCACCAAGTGGTTTATTGGACACCTACATGACTAAAAATAGCAGCAAATTTACATTTAATTTCCATATGTCTAAGTGGTTAATGGGAAGGGAGTGTGTACTAGGCTTGGTTAAGTCATCATAAGTTTATGCTTTGGCAATAAATATTTTTTAAGTCATCTTAAATCTTCCTATGTCTAATTGCTAGGAGACTTTTGGTATGTTTTAAGGTAGGATGATTGATGAAAGAGCCCAAAGAGCCTTTCTCAATGGTATCCAGGTACACATAGTAGTGGTCTTCTCTTATATGGTTGGACATGATTTAAAGAACTTAGCTAGAAATTATTCATTTAACCTAAGGTTTTCTCATAATTCCATCATTGGAAAAGTATGATCAAATTCTTCTATTATGAAGAATTGGTCTATGTGCCTCTAGTAACCACTATAAATTTTTGTAAGGATAAAATCACTAATTGCATTAGGTAGGAGAGAATCAACTTTGAGTTCTTCAAAGATTATATTCCTCTATTGATAATTTTTAAAGGTTGTGTGTGGAGAAGGTTATCACTACCAAGAAGGGAGGATACCTTTCCTTGTGATGGAACTTCAAAAAATTTCTCTTTGTGTTCCATTTTTTTTATATTGCCTTATGTCTCTGGTCATCTATGGTGTTTGGGAAAATCCTAAGGTTGGGGTTTTACCTTTATCTTCATGTAAAACCCTAGTGCTTATCTTATGCCTTGGGTGGGATCTTTTGGGCCGTTACTTTTTGTAATATCACAAGGCAATCCAATTGGCTGGTGACACGTGTGCTTTCTGGCCCGATGCTTGTTTGCTCCTTATTTTTCTATAAGAAGGATTTCAAGGCTAGAAGTACGGGTTAGAAAGTTACATACTTTTGGTCGAGTCTAGATGAAGTTGCAGAGAAAATTGTAAAGTCTGATGGTTTTAGGGAAAATGCAATTTAGGTTTTGAGTCATTCTATAGTAGGTTTTGAATTCATGGGGATTTGATGTTTTATGACAGTACTGGCATTTGAATTGATATGATTAATTCAAACTCATGTCTCTCCATTGTACAAGCATATATGAATTTTGAATAAAATGATCAACGGTTGTTTTGTTCATCTCACTGTTGTGGTGTGTATGATTCTTGTTTTAGCTTTAATTTAAGGAATTAATTAAAATGCTTGAATGGGATTGTAGGTGGATATGTTCTATATAAGGATTTGATAAGTAGTACTAGGTTAGAATACATATTGATGAGATTGTAAAGCAATGTTATCAAGGATCTTATATGTTATGTGTTAAATCTATCATAAAACCTTAGATGCTTATAAATTTGACTCCTTCAATGGATATATGACATTGATCTAAGTGGTACTTATTCGTATAGTTCAGTATTTTTTTCCTTTACCTAGAGCTTGCTACAAATTGCAAATCAATGACTATCTTATATTGTGAAATGTTGTAGTTATCTCATGCTCCAAATAGTTGATATTATTGATAAACAACCAATTCTATTCGGTATTATCCTATTATGTTGAGCTATTAAATGAGATTATATGTTGTTGTTAATGTTGTCTATGATGATGGTGTAGAGGTTGTAAATACATTAAGGGGTCACCCTCCCGGGTCTTGCAGAGCCCAAAGTGTAGGAGTTCTTTAAAATCCTCGTTAGTTGGTCTAGGTCCTTTGAGCTACCCTTTCTTGGAATTGGAAATTCCATAGGTAGATTAGAAGATCAACCTACTTATCATAAAAACAACCAACACCTTGCATATGTCTGTGGTGGAGATATTAAGGAAGAATTGTATGCCTCTATTTCCATTCATTAGATCTACCTTAGCCTAACATATACTTGGGATAAGTATACAATTGCTTCAAACTCATGCGATGAAGGCTATGTGTGATGAAATCCTAGACCTCAACCAAGATGTGGGTAGACTATGGTATTTTTGCCAAGACTTGAGGCTGGTCGATAAAAATGTGAAAGACTAAGCTATTTTATTTTTTTTGTCTTATCTTATACCATTTTACAAGAATGGGGGTGCTAATGTACGAGAAGATATTTGGAAACTAGGCATGAAAATTGTAGGTTAAAGAGAATGGGGGTGCCAAAATTACTATGCTCATTGCCCCTTGGTTGTCAATTTTTCCTGAGTGCCCTCAACCTTGTCCTCGGTGCTAGTATTGACCTTGTTTACACTCCTCCAAACTCTTCCTCTGCGCTGATATTGACCTTGTTTTCACTCCTCCAAACTCTTTGTTGGCACTGGTATTGACCTTTTTTTAACTCCAAGCTCTTCCTCAACACTGGCATTGACCTTTTTTTCACTACTCCAAACTCCTCCTCGGTGCTGGTATTGACCTTTCACTTCTCCAATTTTATGAGCTACAACCTAGTTTCATTAGGTTTTACAGTATGTTAATTAAATTAAAAATTTTGATGCCATTTAGCTAGGTTTTAATATTCTACAATATAGTTAAGTATATATTAGCTATATTTTACATAATAAATAATATAATTATTCAACTTATTATAATTATATATTATATTCTTTAACAAAATTATTAAATACGTATAAAATTATTATAATTAATAATTAATAATAAATATAGTTTTATATAGTACAAAATATAATTAATATAATAGTAAAATATATTAATGTGAGAGAGGGAAACTAAATTTTGATTGGTTGTTTCATGTCAACAATCCAAGGATGGCATGTGTCCTTGGGGAGTTATGCTCAAGGTAGCATGCCATTTGATTAAAGATATGATAATTATCCTTTAAGACCTCTTCAATGTACCCATTGCACACTTAAGGAGACAAGGATAAATATAGGGAAGAAAATATAGAGAGAGAGGGAGATAATGACAAACATACAAATATAAAGGGAGACAAAGAGATAGAGAGAGGTAGAGAGATAAAGAGATGAGGATGAATAGATAGAGATATAGGGAGGGTGATTGATATATCTCTCCATGTCACTCTCTATATCTCTATATCTCCCACTATCTATGTCACTCCCTCTTCCCCCCTCTCTCTATTGAGATATATCTCCCTCTCCCCCCTTTCTCTCTCATTCACTCCATCTCTCCCTCCATCTCTCCTACTCTATATCTCTATCTCTATTTCTATTTTTTATCTCCCTCTCACTCCTCTCTATCTCTTTCTATCTATATCCATTTCTCTCCCTCCCCCTCTCTATCTCCCCCTCTCTATCTATCATCATCTCTCCCTCCCTATCCCCCCTATCCATCAACTCTCTATCTCCAACTCTCTTCCTTTCTCTTCCCATATATCTCCATCTCTCTTTCTCTTCCCATATATCTCTATCTCCCTCTCTTTCTCTCCCCATATATTAACTAAGAAGCCATGCAAGCATACAATAGTATATGTTGGTAAAACTATAATAGTGTTTTATTAAACTATAAGTAACACTCATCTTTATAATGTCAAGCCTTCTTATAAAAATAGTGTTTTAATAAACTATAAGTAGGTTATTGTCACCACTCTTCATTCAACATGAAATGCCAAATGTACAAATTTTTTTGTTGCTTTTGTCAAGTTTCATTAACCAAAATATTTATTGGGTTGAATAAAGTTGTGTTATGACCCTTCATCTCTTTAAAATAATTAGACAATATTAGCAAGATCAAGAAGGGGAGAAAACTAAACTCCTTCAAAATAGGGGTAGTTGTGGGTTTGTTGGTTTTCTTTGTATACTACATACTTAGTTCCTCTAGGATAAATAAGTCACTTTAGATCATTTTCTTAGTTGTGTATCCTAACTAATATAGAGTAAGCTTTTTCATTTTAATTGACTACTACATAATAGTTTATGTGTTGAAAGAATTTTTCCATTCTTTGTAGTTTTTACATTGGAATACAAATCATATTTAATTTCATGCCAATATAATTCTTTCATAAAGATATTTGTTTGAAATAAGTGCTTCATAACCCATCTAATCAAATCATAATTAACCTATCAAAAAGGCAATAGGAATTTTCTAAAGAAAAGAACAATTGCACCAATCATAAGTGTATGGCCTTCGAAGAAAGGAGTGATCCATCTTAGCAATAACAACTACCTGATTTAGACCTGGTTACATGTAGGATCATGACGGGCCAAAAAGTGGAAACATGAAAAAATTAGCGTTTTGAACTCGCCAAAAAATGCGAAAATCTCGAGTTGACTTTTTTTTTGGGTTGGGTGTCAGTACATTGCTCCATAGCAATTCCCAAGCCAAAGTACTACAAATCGGATATCTGATTTTTTTTGGATATCCAACTCATGTCTAATATCTAATTTGAAAAACATTTTAAAATGTAATATTTTGGTGCTATAAATTGGATATCCTATTTTTGCACACATACACCCAAGAGTAATTAGGAGGTGGAGGGTGGGAAAGAGAGAGAGAGAGAGGGAGAGAGAGGGAAAGGGAGAGAGAGATAAAGAGAGAGAGGGAAAGGGAGAGAGAGATAGAGAGAGAGGAGATAGAGAGAATTAGGAGGGGGAAGGGAGAGAGAGATAGAGAGAGAGGGTGAGGAGGGAAAATAAGAGAGAGAGAGAGGAAAGGAGAGATATATAAATAATTAGGAGGGAAGGGAGAGGAGAAGAGGGAAGAAGGAGAGGTAGAGAATTAAGAGGGAAGGGAGAGGGGAAGAGTGTTGAGGGTAGAGGATAGGTTTAAGGTTTAAGGGTTTATGGTTTAGGGTTTAGGGATGAGGGAGTAGGAGGGAGATACTTGAGAGAGAGAGAGAGGGAGGGGAGAGAGAGATAAAGCAAGGGAGGGTTAAGGGGTAGAGAGGTTTAAGGGTTTTAGGATTTAGGGTTTAAGGTTTAGGGTTAAGGGGAGAGATAGGGGAGTGAGTGAGTGAGAGAGAACTAAGAGGAGAGAGGGGTAAGATATTGAAGATACTTTAGAGAGAGAGAGGAGGGAGGTTAAGGGTAGAGGGTAGATGGTTTAAGGGTTTAGGGTTAAGGGTGGAGGGGAGAGAGATAGAGGGAGTGAGTGAGAGAAAGACCTAAGAGAGGGAGAAGGGGTAGGAGGGAGAGACTTGAGATAGAGTGAGTGAGTGACTGAGAGATAGACCTGAGAGAGGGAGTGGTGCTAGGAGGGAGAGACTTGAGAGAGAGAGAGAGCTAAATGAAGGGAGAGTTAAGGGTAGAGGGTAAAGGGTTTAAGGGTTAGGGGTTTAGGGTTTAAGGTTTAGGGTTAAGGGGAGAGAGATAGAGGGAGTGAGTGAGTGAGTGAGAGACCTAAGAGAGGGAGAGGGGGTAGGATATTGAAGATACTAGAGAGAGAGAGAGGGAGGGAGGGAGTGGGAGAGAGATAGATGGAGGGAGCTGTTAGCTCTCAAAAATTTAGGTGAAATGCCTCAAGAGGTTTCCAATCTCTTGGTATGTTTCAGGGTAATAGACAAGGAAAAAATGGTTTAGACCTTCTTCTCTTCAGGTGCTGGTAGATTGAGGCGGGTATACCTATATGAATGAGGTGGACTTGGTTTGTGTTTATTTCATAAAATAATTCATCCACAATGGAAAATGAGAGTGGATAAATGAATTTTATTTTGGTATAGATTGTATAGCAATATCAAGGCTAAAACTTAATATGTTCAATTTAATAGATGTAAAAATGAGTGAAACCTAAATGGTGAAAATGTATAGACTAGTGCCTTATTGGGTATGCAGAGTAAAATGAGAAATATAAAATGAGTAACTTCTTTCTGGAAGATACTCTAATTTTTTGGCAAATAAATTTGAGTTTATAACTTGTATAAACATGCAAGAATATGATTACCAAGTTCTTCTTAATGATCCAAATGAGATTCCCTAATTACTATGATCAACTAAAAGGATTTAATCTTTTCTTGAAAGAACCAATCAATCAACCATACAGATACAACAAGTGTGCACCAATAAATGGAATATAAGCTTGTTATATCAATTGAAATAACTAGAAAACATCAACCTTGGAGACAACTTCAGTAATACTTTCAATTAATACAACAAACAACTGATACCAGAAATATGCCACCACATTAAACAATTTTCATTGATATCTCCATAGTTTCAAACATGCATCATAGTCTCATAATTGCAAAACATTTTAATCTACTGTATCTTTCTCCTATTCGATATTCACTATTTGCTACCAAAAATTGATATTTATACATCAACTACTTGAAAGGACATGTCCTTTCATAAATGTCTTATGTTAAAACAACAAATAATTAAAAGGAAGTAATTAGACTCTGTTAAGCCACAAATGAATCTTTGAAAAGTGTTCCAAGTAGTCTCGGTGCCCATGTGTATTTGTATCTCCAAATGCATTCTAGATCATGATCTCCATTTTCACCATCTTTTCATTATGTTTGCATACTTCATCTAGTGTTGTATCTTTTGCGGTAGTTGTCTTCAGAATTTCTTGCAATATTGATTCACTTTCACCTTTCCACCTAGTCATTTCTTTTAATTTTCCTCTATCATCGAAGAATGTAGTCAATCCCTTTTTGGTGGCTTCAATTAATCCCCACACATCCCCTCGCAATTCTTCAAAGAAGTCTCTGTGCTTGTTCATAAGATGATTTGTAGCCTCAATTGCTACATTATCGAAAACATCCCTCTCATTTATTTCTTGAATCTTCTCTAGAATCCTACCATCCATTCTTTCATGTTCTCGCAATGTAGCAAAGTTATGTGAGTGTGTTCCCCAGAGCTTATTCAACCAAGTTGTTAGACTAGCTTGTCTTTTCTTAATTATTGCTACAAGTGCATCATATTTACCTTGAGAATATGCACTTGATCCTTCCCAATGATATTTTTCTTGTGAACTTTCACCATGAGTGAGCAGCTTGGTTGACTTCATTGTAACTCCTAAAAAATCTTTCAGGCGGTCATTTTCTCTCAACATCCTCTCATTATTCTTTTTGTACATTTCTCTTTCCTTGATTAACATATGTATTTGAGCTTTGTCCAGTTTTGCTACATTGATTCCAATCTCTGTAGTTGCCACAAGATCAACCTCCCAACCTTTAGATTCATAACATGCCCAAATTCTTTCTCATTATCAATGACAACTGATTTCCTATGAGGTGGATATAAGGCCCAAATCATCAATGACCCTTCATATGGATTGTATTTTGACCCTGCATATACTTCTATCACCCTATCTAGGCTAAGCTTGTGTGTAGCAATATTTTCCTTCAGAAAACTATCAAATACTAATGTAGAATTGAGATCCAACCCTAGAAAGATCATAACACCAACATTTTCTAACATTCCCCTTCCCTTCTCATGGGTCATACCCGCCATCTCTCTGTCCACACTCATCTTTATGTCCTTCAATAGTTGTCCCTCATTACTTGGTGTAACATTATCAATCATTTCTCTTATCTCTTTTCCTTTTTGTTTATACAAGAATGCTTTAAATTCTAGAGAATTTATAAATTCATTATCTGATACAAATAACTTATACTCTATGTGCCTTGCATCTGTATCTATACTCTCTTCCACATTTAATTCCCTGGCAGGGCGAGTGTAGTCCTGAGTTCTCAATCTTGACATCTTATTGGATTGACCCTGTGGCACATTACCCTCAGATGCCTCTTCCCTAGAAGATAACACCTCTGTATCTTGCAACCCTTGATTATATTTTTCTACCACCATTTTTGCTTCTTCAACTTCTAGGTTCGTGATCATATCATCAAACCGATAGGGTACATGTTGATATCCTCCAAAGTTTATCTTTTGTCTAGTAGAATTGATATACCCTTCTAGATCAAAATTATTTCTAGGTGGTCCTCTTTTCATGTTGTATTTCTGTAGCTTATCAATAATCAAATTGTACCCTTACTTCACTAATACAGTAAAATCACCGAAGCACAATGTACTAGGCATGAAAGCCTATTTTCCAAAGGAGCTCAAATTCATAACACTGGAAAAGTCCATCTGCCTAACAATTTCCAAGTATGCAATCCTGTCCAGGACTGTTTTTAGGAAAAATGAATGGGGAATCTTCAAATCCATAAACCTTAATCATGGCAGCATCATCCAAACAATACCAATCCCCCCAATTGTGATTAATTGGCCGATTGAAGTCCTTAGGCCTGAGAAACCTCTTTATCTCATCAGATAGAGAATAAGCACATGGATGATTATAGAATTTGTACAATGGTTTTAAAAAATACTCCACAAAGTGTATGGAACAAGAATTATCAAACCTACTATCCCAAACAGTAGCTCATAATTGAACAGGTGATGACATACCTTCCTTATCAAATTGGGAAATTCTTATCTCCCAAGGCCACAACCCTAACTCTTGTCTAAAATACAACACTATGTGCATCAACAATGAATAATGCCTAAGATGTAAGATAGAGGCTCCACTTTTCAGTGTCATCAACCCAGAATCAAGCCCCTTAAAAATGTTTGAGTCATAATCAAAAGGTCTAAAGTTATGATACTGAATATCTATTGAAATTATCATAGGAACGATTGACATATATTCTGGGACTTCCATTCCCAATACTTGTCCTACCGAGAAATAAGTATAATTCATATAGGGTTCAAAAAGACCAACATGGAAAGGGGGTCCATCACTATCCTCTAGTGGAACTGGTTTTCTGCCCTGTCTAATTATGTGTAGTGGCAACCTCCAACCTTTATAAATTATATCCATCCTCCTAAATTCCCTCTCTAATTCTTCACATATGATTTTCTCATTGCAAACCCCTTCCAATTTGAAAACCTCGCCTATTGCATCTTCTGATATATGTATCAATGGTTTCCTGGATGAGTCATAGATGGCTTTGAGTTTTGAATTATAATGAGCGGCCAAAAATCTCACCAATTCAACATTAACAAATACATTAGGGCAGACCAACTTTCCCAAATTAAGCTTTCATGGATTACATACTACTTCAAAATGATTTCTCCAATAGTAATGAAAACTAAAAAGTTCATATCCTCTTATTGGTGTCCAAATATCTCCTATGAGCTGACATTTGTCATCTAGTTTATGCACTTCTACCCTAAGTTGTGCAGATTGCCTGGCTTTAGGTCTAGAGCCAGGTAATTGGTCGATAAGATCTTGGCTTAGCTTCCTCTCAGTGCCCTCTGGCTCAATTTCGGTTTTCTATTTTTTCCCTCTAGAATGACTACTTTCCCCATGTTTTCTCCCATTCAATTTTCTTGAACTAGTGGCTTCCATTCTTCAAAAATTGTAGAAGTCAAAACTACATAAGTCAAGGCGCAAAGAGCTTACTATATTTCACTTGAAATTTTTCAGTCAAAAAATGACTAGGTTCTTCGTTCATCCTGCTTTCTCCGCTATCAATTTCGCAATAGTGTTTTCAATTGAATTTTCCTTAATTCATGAAGTTACTTATGCTTCATGGTGCCATTAATGTTTTAGCTGAAACATGAGTGTAGCAGGTCATTTTTGAAACTCTCACTATCACATCCTGTAATATTGTTGGTGAGACATTTTCAAATCTTGGGTGATCCTTCTATTAGGGCTTCTACCAACATTCATTAAAACATTTGCTAAAAAACCTTGCAGTTTCCCTGACACTTCGACTCTCCTTGAGAGTTATTTTGATTCACTTGTATCTTTTCTATCAATAGATCATATATCGCTAAGATGTCTTGTAGTTTCATCGGCATTATGAGTCTCCACGAGAGTTATCCCTTCAATCTCAAGAATATCACTATAACTCCCACCAATGCAAACATGTCGTTGTGACTTTGTAAGTCAGGTAGATGTTCCTCCGCTTACTTCATATCTCACCTAGATATTTCCTTTGGTCTATTTTCTGATTGCCAAGATATAATTATTTTCTTGCCAATGTAACAACACTCGACATGACTCTCATATCTCTCTTCGATGAAACTAGTCTCGCCGATGATGAAAACGTATCGCCAAGGTTTTATAAACGTAATCATGTTGTTGTGACATAGGGGGTCGGTAGGACTCCATGAACTCATATAGAAAAAATCCTCCTTCGCTTTATCGGCAAGACTAGATGGATGCTATGGGACTTCACTCTGATGGCCCAAGTCTGGCCGATATAGATCTTTGTGCTTCGGTAGGTAAGACACATATGTGCTAGATATGAATCACCCCAATGACTATTGTCTTGCTGATAGGATCCTTTTGTCATTGAGACTGCAAACTACATCATGCTAATATGAATCCCCAGATAAAATTATATCCATAAGACATTCACGACCTCTTGCCAATGCATTGAAAAATATGTGTTAGTATAAAATAACTTATGGGTTGGGAAGACCTATATCATCTCATGCCGATATGACTTTATATATTTAAATGCTTGGGGTCAGGTCAGTTTTATGGGACCAAATGATAAATACTAACTAGAACATGGGTGACAAAGCAAAATACATCAATTTTATATTCATAACATGGTCCTCTTTGGAAAAATTTCATTAGTACTAGATGGTTTAAGGGTTTAGGGTTAAGGGTGGAGGGGAGAGAGATAGAGGGAGTGAGTGAGTGAGAGAAAGAACTAAGAGAGGGAGAAGGGGTAGGAGGGAGAGACTTGACATAGAGTGAGTGAGTGAGTGAGAGAGAGAGCTAGGAGATGGAGTGGTGCTAGGAGGGAGAGACTTGAGAGAGAGAGAGATAAAGGAAGGGAGGGTTAAGGGTAGAGGTTAGAGGGTTTAAGGGGTAAGGGTTTATGGTTAAGGTGAGAGAGATAGAGGGAGTGAGTGAGTGAGATAGAGACCTAAGAGAGGGAGAGGGGATAGGATATTGAAGAT
>VDFB02271358.1:742901897-742954661 GCA_007258455.2 Sequoia sempervirens | reverse complement strand
AGGGAGAGAGAGAGAGAGACTTGAGAGAGGGAGAGGGGGTAGGAGGGAGATACTTGAGAGATATAGAGGGTAGAGGGTTTAAGGGTTAAGGGTTAATGGTTTAGGGTTTAGGGTTATGGATAGTGATGGAACTGATGGAGCTTCAAAGTTTTATCCTGCCTTATGTCTATGGCCATCCATGGTGTTTGGGAAAAGCCTAAAGTTGGGGTTTTACCTTTGTCTTCTTGTAAAACCCTAGTATCATCTTACACCTTAGGAAGCATCTATTCAACCATTACTTTTTGGAAGATTTTAAAACATCTTAAGTCCCATCGCTTCATCTAGGTCTGGCCCCCTTTTGTTTTATCATTTTATTTCTTTTGCTTGACTTTATTTCTCCTAATTCTTGGATGGTCTCATGCTCCCTCATTTGAGCGACAAATCAACACTCTAGCTAGATTGATTATTTAAGTAGAAACCTATATGATGACTTCCTGGATCAATCACCCTTGTCAAAAAATGATAGGAAGAAGGGATTGGTTTTTATGCGAGGAAAAACCCTAGGGGAGAGATTAGTGTATAATTGTTCAAACATAGCCTCATGGAGCTTCAATTTTTTCTCCTTGTGTTCCTTTACTGTCCTGTCTTATGTCACTGGTCTTTTATGGTGTTGGGAAAATCCTAAGGTTGGGGTTTTGTCTTTTTCTTCATGTTAAACCCTATTGTTTATCTTACGCCTTGGGTGGGATCTATTTTGCTATTACTTTTGGAGGGGTTTTAAAAAAAACTTATGCCCCATCATTTCATCTAGGTTGGGTCCTCTTGGTCTTATTGTTTTAATTCCTTTGCGTGATTTTATTTTTCCCTAAGTCTTGGATGGCCCCATGCTTCATCATTTTAAAACAACTTATGTCATTATTTATCATCTACCTAGTGATGTCCCCTCATTCTTTTAATAAATGTTTTATTTTGCAGGGGGAAAAATTTGTGTGACTGTTGATCAATTATCGTTTGATCTCAACCGCTCCCCGCCATCCCACAATGACCCCACCACACTACTTTGGTTTATTGCAATATCATGAGCAAGAGCCACGTGTCTCATCTGGTGAAGCTGAAGGAACAATGAAATACTTTGGTAAATTAATTTGGCTTTAATACATTATGTAGCGGGTTACTAAAGTGTTTGTGAGATGCACATGTTTCAAATTAGTAGATATGTTATGATCTTGATGGGGAAGATGCTCGATAGTTAATGGAAAAGATGGCAACTGTATTGAAAGAACAAGATTACCAATGATCAAGATCTATGGTTGCTCGCTAACGCGTGATCGAAAGTTGCAAGGTCTTTACTGATCACGATATTGCGGGTGAACACCACGTGGATTTCCTTGGAAGCATATGGTATGGTGGGACCTTATGGCCATGTGGAAAATTGTGTCAGTTGTTTTGAAGGCAGTTGTTCAATGATCTGATCAAAGTGAAGAATCGACGACTAATATTTAAATCTGCATCAAATACGATTGGAGTCATTCATGCAGTGCACGAGTGAGCTTTAATGGTGGATGAGACACTTTCTGGCATGATTTCATTGAAATAAAAATAATTATCCTACTTTTATTGTATCATAAAGCATTCAAGTATCTTTATGAAGTAGTCTCGAAGCTGAAGACAAAGTTAAGAATTGCTACAGGAAGAAGTTGAAGTTTCTGTAAACACAAAGCCAGGAATTAATTTATGCATCTCCTAGTTATTTTGAACTTGAATTTGGGAAAAAAAATTGTGTGCTTGTCATAGGTCTTGTTGATAAATGTTTTAGGGCTATAGGTTAACTAAATTGTGAGAAATTGTAGGGTTTTATTCTATAATTTCATATTTCTGGTTAGTCCTATTTGTTTAAAGTTTGAAATTGTAAAGAGGCCCTAGTTTATCTAAGATGGCATCGCCAAAGCAACATTCTAGCCAAATTGATTATTTAAATAGGAACCTATATGATGACTTCCTGGATCAATTTCCCTTGTCAACAAATGATAAGAAGAAGGGATTGGTTTTGATGCGAGGAAAAATCCTAGGGGAAGGGTTAGTATATAATTGTTCCAATATAGCCATGCTAGGGTTCCTCTCACATGTTTGGAGATTTTCATATTGTGGTATGGACAGAGGAATTTGCCTCACCCCTTTTCGAATGGCTGGATGTATGATTTGGGGAAGCTAGTGGTGCCAAATGTGTTCCCTGATGTAGACTTGCTTAGGGAAGTTGCTGCACAATATGACCCTGTCACACAGGTAATCAGAGATAATGATGGAAGGGTTATGTTATGAATTAACATAGAAGAATTCCAAAAGGTTTTTGATTTGAGTGAGCCTAGTGTGTACTTGGTTCTGATCAATCTTGATGAGATGAAGTAGGAATATGGGAAGTTGAAGTCACTTTTCAGAGCCAAGTTTCTCCCACCTCATTTGGCTAGGGCAAGAGGTTCAAGATTTCATATTAGCCCTAGCGACCAAGAACCTTTCAGATTAAACTATTTTGAAAATCATTTCTTGGCCACTTTCTATTCATTATGCTAGATTCTAGGTTTCAATCCTAGTACTGTGATTCCCATTGCTTACATGTTCATGCGGGTGCAAATGCAACACCCTAACTTCTCTGTAACTTATGATTTTGCTTCTTTCTTGGCTGAAAGGATACATGAAGGGCTATCGAAGTTGTAGAAAAATTATACAGGAACTCAATTATATTGGTATTCTTTGTTAATGTATATGTTCTTGTTCAAGAATGATGAATTTTTCTCTGAGAAGATGGAATTAAGGCAATTAGTTGATGGAGAAAGATTGCCAGTACAAATATGGGCTGCAGATTTATCTTGTAATAAGGAAAGCACCAATTCTATTCAATTTGATAATTATTTTTCTTCTAGATTGAGGGCTAGACTGATGGTGAATGTACCCAGGATTCCTAAGGAATTGCATGATTTCCTCATACCAAAGGGGAGGAGGCCAAAATTGAAAGTCTCCCATAACTGGGGTGACATTATTCCATACCCAGTCAACACTGTTTTGAGGGTGTACGATTTTCAAGGGAACACTCATATATTACCATACAATGTGCCACCAAGATTGGGTTTGCAGAGGTTATTTGGTAGATTGGTTGTATCCATGAGGACAACCTTACTGGGAAGGGTAAAGGAACTTTTTTCCTAGATTATACAGTGGTATTAGATTTTGTATTTTCAAAAGGATATTGGGTGCATTTTGGAAAATTCTTTGAAGATTACCATTTGAGTTGTCATCCAAAGTGGCAGCATGATCATGAGGGTTTCTTTGACCTTTTCAGACAAAGAATAAAAGGTGGTAAGTTTGTGCATGAGTTTAATTTTCCTAAGGATTTGATTAGAAATGAATTTGACCTAAATAGGTAGGAGTTGAACAAGGAGAAATGGATAGCTTATGATAAGCTATTGGATATTGTGCACAAAATGGATCCAAAGTATGATCCATTGTTGGAGTTCAGTCCACACCATAAGAAAATTGAATTTCTGATGGAGAACTTCAAAGAAATTATGGGCACCTTGAGGACCAAGAAGATAAACTTAGAATTGAGTCTGGGTGTACAAGAACAAGGTGCTAGGCCAATTGAGACAAGGCCAAGACACCAATCTATAGAAAGGTGGCCCATTTATAGGAGGAAAAAGGATGACAACAGGGATGAGGAGGAAGTGGATAGAAAAGGAAAACAAATAATGAAATTGCATACACCACCAGGTCCAAATTTCAAAATGCCCGGGGCAATTAAAATCATTGATTTGGAATCATCATCTGAGGATAGTCCCTCATCACCACCATCTGAGCCAAGCCCTAAGAGGAAAAGAACTAATCAATAACAAGAGGATTTGATGGATGAAATTGTTGTTACTAATTAGGATAGGCCATCTGAGTTGGTTTTATCCAACTTGGATATGAAAGGTAAATATGTGCAAGATGCAAGGATGGAAGCATGTAAGGAGTTTCTAGATGATGATGCATTTGTAAAAAATCTTGTCTTCTTGCAATTGGTATGGAGGATAAAATTTGAAGAATACCAGGATAAGTGTAAGAAGAGAAGAGAATTGAGTCCTGATAGGTCAGACTAGGAGAATGATGATGAATTGAAAGCTAAATTAATGGATGAATTCAAGAACATCACTTCTGAGGAAGGAAGAAAACTAGTAAGTCAGGCTGCTGTCTTTATTTTACCTAAATGGGAAATTGTAGATGATGTATATTTTAGTGCTATTCTAAAGTCCAAGCATCCCTTGCAAGAATCTGAAGAAGAGGTCAAGGCAGCGTTGCAAGAATCTAACCTTTAATGAAGAATATGAGACCTTGGAAATTTGGGCATTGGCTCCTCAAGGGAAAAAGACAAATGTTACTGATATTAACCCAAATTTTAGAGGAGGGTTAATTATAAAGAGGGCTTGAGAGACCTCAACCACTCATGCTATTAATTTAACTGTAAATGTGGGAAAATTGGCCCTAAAGACTACTGAAAGAGAGGATGTTGAAAAGAAAAGCCTAATGGAGAAATATAATCTCTTAATTGAGTATAGTAAGATACAACAAAGGAATATTGAACTACAAAATGAGGTGGATAGTTTAAGGTACAAATAGATTGGGGAAACATCAAGTGCTCCAAGGATCAATACATTGCCTTCTACATCAAGGCTAGTGCCTCTTGCTTCTCCTATTGTTTCCACACCAGGGTCTCCTAGTCAAAATACTTCCCTCACCCCTTCTTTATAACAAATTGATGAAGAGGTAGAATGCTTTGTTGATCCTATGAAGAAGCATCTAATGCACAAAATTGAATAATTATAGGAATCATTGAAGGTAAGTGAGGAGGGATCCCTTTTAAAGAAAAAGGATATTGTTATTGCAGTCTTAAGTCATTTGAATGAGACAGTTGATAATAGATTATCATCTATATATTCTTTATATTCTTTATTATTAGATGCAATAAAGAATATTGATAGGGATGAGGAGGTAGTTATTCCATTAATTGAAAATTGGATCCCTAGGGCCAGTGATTTAGATATAATGTAGAAGGCCTCAAGGTTTGATATAAATAATAGGCCCCAATCATTAAAGCCTACTCAAGTGTTAGTTAAATCATTGCAAGGTGTTTAGACCTTACCAGATGACTTGAGTAGGAAGATCAAAGAGTTGGTGAATAATTTTGATGATTGAGGTAACACATTGTTACCCGACATAATTGTTGAATAGAGGAATATCAGGCCACTCCAACAGTGGCAGGATCAGGCAAATGAGGTCATCAATGATCAAATTAAATTAATTTGTGATGACTTAGATTATGATTTGTTGGTGAGCTATATGGACAAAATTATTGGCACCAGCTCATTTTTGGAATCTTTTGAAAGAGAGGCAAATCAGGTAGTAGTTAAATACACACCTTATAATGTCCAGGTGAATGAGGTAATTAATTTTGACTAGCCAATTGATGAGGAATATCAGAAATGGGTAAATAAGTATTTAACTGAGGAGGAGTAAAAGAGTGGGCTACTAATGGTTGGAAAATCAGCTGTTGTAGTTACAATGGATTCTAGTTTTGTTTTTTGTGGCAGTCTTGGTACAAGATTCTTGAGGCTCTTTTGTTGCTGCATTAACCTTTCTTAGCAGGCATGATGAATAGGAATATTCTCCAGGGTGATGGCTGTTGTAATGATTTTTGGAATATGACCAGGTACTCCATTTGGCTGGTGAAACGTGTAATTTCTGGGCTGATGCTTGTTTACTCCTTCGTTTTCTATAAGAAGGATTTCAAGGCTAGAAGTACAGGTTAGCAAGTTAGATAATTTTGGGTCGAGTCTAGGTGAAGTTGCAGAGAAAATTGTAAAGTTTGATGGTTTCAAGGGAAATGCAATTTATGTTTTGAGTCATTCTGTAATAGGTTTTTAATTCATGGGGATTTAATGTTGTATAACAATACTAGCATTTGAGTTGAAATGATAAATTCAAACTCGTGTCTCTCCATTGTACATGCATATCTGAATTTTGAATAAGATGACTAAGGGTTGTTTCATTCATCTCACTATTGTGGTGTGTATGATCCTTATTTTAGCTTTAATTCAAGGGATTAATTAAAATGCTTGAATGGGATTATAGGTGGATATGTTCTATATAAGGATTTAATTAGTATTGGGTTAGAATGCATATTGATCAGATTTTAATGCAATGTTATCAGTGATCTTATATGTTATGTGTTAAATCTGTCATAAACCCTTAGATACTTATGGATTTGACTCCTACAATGGATATATGGAACTGATCTAAGTTGAATTTATTCGTATGATTTAGTATTTTTTTTCCTTTACTTGGAGCTTGCTACAAATTGCAAGTCAATGACTATCTCATACTGTGAAATGTGTTGTAGTTATCTCATGCTCCAAATAGTTGATAATACTAATGAACAACCAATTCTATTTGGTATTATCCTATGTTGAGCTATTAAATGAGATCATCTATTGTATATTAATGTTGTTTATGATAATGGTGTAGAGGTTGTAAACACATTAAGGGATCACCCTCTCGGGTCTTGCAGAGCCTAAAGTGTAGGAGGATTTTAATAATCTCGTCAGTTGGTCCAGGTCCTTCAAGCTACCCTTGATTGGAATTAGAAATTTTCAATGTTAGATTAGAAGACCAACTTGGTTATAGTAAAAACAAACAACACTACCCTTAACCCTTAACCCTCTATCTCTCTCCCCTCTACCCATAACCCTAAACCCTAAACTCTTAACCCTTAAACCCCAAATCCTTAAACCCTCTACCCTCTACCCTCTACCCTCTACACACTCTCTCTCAAGACTCTCCCTCCTACCCCATCTCCCTGTCTCAGGTCTCTCTCTCTCTCTCTCTATCTATCTATCTCTCTCCCCTCTCCCCTTAACCCTAAACCTTAAACCCTAAACCCTTAAAAACTCTACCCTCTATCTCTCTCCCACTCCCTCCCTCCCTCCCTCCCTCTCTATTAAGTCTCACCCTCTACCACCTCTCCTTCTCTTAGGTCTCTCTCTCTCTCACTCCTATCTTTGTCCCCTCTACCCTTAATTATCTACCTTTTTACCTCTACCCTCTATCTCTCTCCCACTCCCTCCCTCTCTCTCTCATTGAATCCCTCTATCTCTCTCCCCTCTACCCATAACCCTAAACCCTTAACCCTTAACCCTTAAACCCCAAACCATTAAACCCTCTACCTTTACCTTCTCTCTCTCTCTCTCAAGTCTCTCCCTCCTACCCCATCTCCCTCTCTTAGGTCTCTCTCTATCTCTCACTAAGTCCCTCTATGTGTCTCCCCTCTACCCTAAACCCTAAACCCTTAACCCTTAAACCCTAAACACTTAAACCCTCTACAATTAACCCTTTCTCCCTCTATCTATCTCCCACTCCCTCCCCTCTCTCTCTCTGAAGTCTCTTCATCCTAGCACCACTCATTCTCTATGGTATCTCTCTCTCTCCCCTTCCTCTCCTCTTCCCCTCCTCCCCTCTCTCTCTCTCTCTCTCTCTCTCTCTCTCTCTCTCTCTCTCTCTCTCTCTCTAAGTCTCTCCACTCTACCCTTAGCCCTCTACCCTTAACCCTTAAATCCTTAAATCCTCTACCCTCTCTCCTCCCTCTCTCTCTCACTCAAGACTCTTCCTCCTACCCTCTCACTCTATATATATCTCTCCCTCTACCTTTAACCCTAAACCCTAAACCCTTAACCCTTAAACTCTAAACTCTTAAACCCTCTACCCTCTATGCTTAACCGTCTACCCTCTATTCTCTCCCAATCCATTCCTCTCTCTCTCAAGAATCTCCCTCCTACCCCCTCTCCCTCTCTTAGGTCTCTCTCTCTCACTCACTCCTATCTCTCTCCCCTCTACCTTTAACCCCAAACCCTAAGTCATTAACCTTTAAACTCTAAACCCTTAAACCCTCTACCCTCTATCTCTCTCCCACTCTCTCCCTCCCTCCCTCTCTCTCTCAAGTATCACCCTCGTACCCCCCTCCCTCTCTCAAGTCTCTCTCTCTCTCTCTCACTTACTCTTATCTCCCTCCCATCTACCCTTAACCCTCTACCCTCTATCTCTCTCCCATTCCCTCCCTCTCTCTCTCATTAAATCCCTCTATCTCTCCCCCCTCTACCTATTGGTTGTTTTTACTATAACTAGGTTGGTCTTCTAATTTACCTATGGAATTTCCAATTCCAATCAAGGGAAGCTTGAAAGACCTGGACCAACTAACGAGGATTTTAAAGACCTCCTACACTTTGGGCTCTGCAAGACCCGGGAGGGTGATTCCTTAATGCGTTCACAACCTCTGCAACATTATCATAAACAACATTAATAAAAATAAATAATATCATTTAAATAGCTCAACATAATAGAATAATACCGAATAGAATTGGTTGTTCATGAATAATATCAACTATTTGGAGCATGAGATAACTAGAACACATTTTCACAGTATAATATAGTCATTGATTTGCAATTTGTAGCAAGATCTATGTAAAGACAAACAAATACTGAACCATAAGAATTAGTACAACTCAAATCAGTGCTATATATCTATTAGGGGAGTCAAATTCATAAGCATTTAAGGGTTTATGACAAATTTAACACATAACATATAAGATCCTTGAAAAAATTGCTTTACAATCTCCTCAACATTCATCCTAACCCAGTACTACTTATCAAATCCTCATACAGAATATATCGACCTACAATCCCCATTTAAGATGTTTTGAATGCTTTGTGATGCCAAAAGTAGAAGAATAATTGCTTTATTTTGATCAAACCATGGCAGTAGATGTCATGTCCACCATTAAAGCTTACTCGCGCACTGCACAAACATCTCTAATCGCATTTGATGCAGATTCAAATATTAGTCATCGAACCTTCACCTTGGTTAGATCATCAAATGCCTACCTTCAAAGAAAACTGACATAGTTTCCATTGTGGCAATAAGGGGCCCACCATACTACTCGTTGCCAAGGAGATCCACATGGCGCCCACCCGTGATATCATAATCAATAAAGACCTCACAAATTTTGATCACACAATGGTGGGAAACCATGGATCTCAACCATCAACAATCCTATTCATTCAACATAGTCACCAACCTTGTTGTGAACCATCGAGCACCTTTCTACTGAGATTATAACATCT
Organism: Sequoia sempervirens; assembly: GCA_007258455.2. Lineage (NCBI taxonomy): Eukaryota > Viridiplantae > Streptophyta > Pinopsida > Cupressales > Cupressaceae > Sequoia > Sequoia sempervirens. The sequence continues at coordinate 742,945,481 of VDFB02271358.1, read as the reverse complement.
TCGTTGATTTAAAACACATGTATCTTATAACTGCTTTAGTAACCCGCGACATAATGTATTAAAGATGCATCAAAGTATTTATCATTCCTTCGGCTTGATCGAATGAGACACGTGGTGTTGGCTTGTGATATCATGATCAACAAAGACAGTGTGGTGGGATCATTGCGGGATGGCGGGGAACGGCTGAGATCACATGTTGATTGATCTACGACCTTGCAAACTTGTCCCTCTGCAAAATAAAAACATTTATTAGGGGAGAGGGCCCAGTAGTCATGTGGGGTCCAATAGGCGTGCACTCAATCATGATGATAATACCCAGTCTTACCACATATTTATACTATATATTGTAAATAAATAGTCCAAATGTAAATAAAGAAAAAACCAAATGTTGATAAAAAATGGACCCATACTTGAACACATGAGAACCTCTAAATGTTATATGAAAAAAACATAAATACATTCATGAATAAGTGAAATAAGTATTTTTTTGTTTCAAATAAAATATCATAACTCTCCACTATAAGTATATCATTTAAAAAATAAAATGCTCATTTAATAAAATAAGACACTCATTTAAACAAGTATTGTTATCATAGTGAAAAAATATTGTTCTTATGTGTACAACAATTGGGGTAGCAATGTACAAGCATTGGATAATTTTATATTAATAGTTTGTCCTATCACAAATATAAAAGGTGAGCACAACAAATAACATGTATTTTCCCATTAAATGTGAAGGATTTTCAAAAAGTTTTAGTGTTCAACTATTGGTCCATTTTTGTTCAATATAAGTTGTATTTTAAATAATTATGTGTTGTTTTTATAACAACAAATAGATTTTTTGTGTTCAACTATTAGTCCATATGTGTTGAATATAAAAGGTAGAGATATCAAAGATTTATGGTTATCAATAAGTATTTGGTCCACTTAGGTTGTATATTAATTTTTATTTAAATAAAAATATGATATTGTACAAGCAAAAAATGATATTTTTATGTTCAACTATTGGGGGTTCCATGATTAAGTTTTGGTCAAACCTTTAAAAATTCAAAATTTAGACACTTCTCAAAAGATCTGCCAATGTGGTGAGTTGCATGATGAGTCGCACCTCCAAACTGTAGTTACAGATAAATAAGAGACTAGTCTACATTTCAAAAAAAAATGAAGGTTCTACGATACTCCAGTCAATTGCTACATATTAAGAAAGTTAGCCTGCATGACTACTGAGCCCTCTCCCCTAAAGGAATAAGGGGACATCACTAGGCTGACAAAAAACAATGACATAAGTTGTTTTAATGAGGGAACACAGCACCAACAAAAGACTTAGGAAAAATAATTTCAGGCAAAGGAAATAAAATGATAAAACAAAAGGGGGCCCAGCCTAGACGAAGTGATGGGGCTTAGGTCATTTTAAAACCTTCCCAAAAAGTAACATCCAAATAGATCCCATCCAAGGTGTAAGATGAAAAATAGGGTTTTACATGAAGACGAAGGTAAAACCCCAACCTTAGGCTTTTCCCAAACACCATAGATGACCAGAGACACAAGGTAGGATAAAATAGAACACAGAGAACAAAACTTTGAAGTTCCATCACTACCCATAACCCTAAACCTAAACCATTAACCCTTAACCATTAAAACCAAACCCTTAAACCTCTACCCTCTCTCTCTCTCAAGTCTCTCCCTCCTACCCCGTCTCCCTCTCTCAGGTCTCTCTCTCTCTCTCACTCCCTTTATCTCTCTCCCCTCTACCCTAAACCCTAAACCCTAAACCCTTAACCCTTAAACTCTAAACCCTTAAACTCTAACCCCTTAAACAATCTACCCTCTATGTTTAACCCTCTACCCATTATCTCTCTCCTAATCCCTCCCTCTTTCTCTCTCTCTCTCAAGTCTCACCCTCCTAACCCATTTCTCTCTCTTAGGTCTCTCTCTCTCTCACACTCAATCACTCTTATCTCCCCCCTCTACACTTAATCCTCTACCTTCTACCCTCTACCCTTAACACTCTACTATCTATCTCTCTTCCACTCCCTCCCTCTCTCACTAAATCCCTCTATCTCTCTCCCCTCTGCATAGCCCCTAAACCCGCAACCTGGCATAACCCTAAACCCATGAAGCCTCTACCTCTACCTTTAACCTATCTCCCTCCTATCCTGCCATATCTCCCTCTCTGTCTCTATCAGTCTCTCCTCCTAACTTCCCTCCATCTCTTCGGTCTCTATACTCTCTCACTCTGCTCAATCTCACTCTATCTCAAGTCTCTCCTGCCTCTCCCTCTCTTGGGTCCTCTCTCTCTCACTCCCGCCATCTATCTGTTCCCTCTCACCCTTGGCAGACCCCTAAACTATGGCCAGCCATCTACCCTATACCCTTAACCCCCTCCCTCTATCTCTCTTCAAATCCCTAACTCTCTCTCTCAAGTCTCTCCATCCTACCCCCTCTCCCTCTCTTAGGTATCTCTCTACCCTTAACCCTCCCTTCCTTTACATCTCTCTCTCTCTCTCAAGTCTCTCCCTCCTAGCACCACTCGCTCTCTTAGGTCTATCTCTCACTCTCTCACTCACTCTATCTCAAGTCTCTCCCTCCTACCCCTTCTCTCTCTCTTAGGTCTTTCTCTCACCCACTCACTCCCTCTATCTCTCTCCCCTCCACCCTTAACCGTAAACCCTTAAAACATCTACCCTCTACCCTTAACCCTCCATCCCTCTATCTCTCTCCCAGTCCCTCCCTCTCTCTCTAAAGTATCTTCAATATCCTACCCCCTCTCCCTCTCTTATTTATCTCTCTCACTCACTCACTCCCTCTATCTCTCTCTTGTTAACCCTAAGCCCTAAACCCTAAACCCTTAAACCCTAAACCCTTAAACCCTCTACCTTCTACCCTTAACCCTCCCTTCCTTTATCTCTCTCTCTCAAGTTTCTCCCTCCTAGCACCACTCCCTCTCTCAGGTCTCTCTCTCACTCAATCACTCACTCTATCTCAAGTCTCTACCTCCTACACCTTCTCCCTATCTTAGGTCTTTCTCTCACTCACTCCCTCCCTCTATCTCTCTCCCTTCCACCCTTAACCTTAAACCCTCAAACCATCTACCCTCTACCCTTAACCCTCCCTCCCTCTATCTCTCTCCCACTCCCTCCCTCTCTCTTTCTCAAGTGTATTCAATATCCTACCCCCTCTCCCTCTCTTAGGTCTCTCTCTCACTCACTCACTTCCTCTATCTCTCTCCCATTAACCCTAAACCCTAAACCCTTAACCCTTAAACCCTCTACCCTCTACCCTTAACCCTCCCTTCCTTTATCTCTCTCTCTCTCTCTTTCTCAAGTCTCTCCCTCCTAGCACCACTCCCTCTCTCATGTCTCTCTCTCTCACTCACTCTCTCTATTTCAAGTCTCTCCCTCCTACCCCTTCTCCCTCTCTTAGGTTTTTCTCTCACTCACTCCTCCCCTCTGTCTCTTTCCCCTCCACCCCTTAACCCACCAAAACCTTTAAACCCATCTACCCTATACCCTTAACCTCCTCCCTCCTGTCTCTCTCTCCCACTCCCTCCCTCTCTCTCTCTCCTCTAAAGTATCCTTCCAATATCCTACCCCTCTCTCTCTTAGGTATCTCTCTCACTCACTCCTCCCTCTATCTCTCTCTCAAGTCTCTCCTCCCTAGCACCTCAGTCTCTCACTCAATCCTCCCACTCTATGTCAAGTCTCTCCTCCTACCCCTTCTCCTCTCTTAGGTCTTTCGTCGTTTCACTCCCACCCCTCTATCTCTCTCCCTCCACCCCTTAAAACCATCTGCCTCCTCCCTCTCTATCTCTCTCCCACTCCTCCCTCCTCCCTCTCTATCAGACTCTCACCACCTCTTTCTCTTGGGTCTCTCTACTCCCGCTCACTCCTCTGTATTTCTCCCTCTGACTTTGGCCCTAGGCCACTGAGCCGCCCGCATAAACTCTAAACCCTTAAACCCTTTATCCTCTACACCTAACCCTCTACCCTCTATCTCTCTCCCACTCCCTCCCTCTCTCTCTCAAGACTCTCCCTCCTAACCCCTCTCCCTCTCTTAAGTTTCTCTCTCACTCACTCCCTCTATCTCTCTCCCCTCTACCTTTAACTTGAAACCATTAACCATTAACCCTTAAACTCTAAACCCTTAAATACTCTACCCTCTACGCTTAACCCTCTACCCTCTATCTCTCTCCCACTACCTCCCTCCCTCCCTCTCTCTCTCTCAAGTGCCACCTTCCTACCCCCTCCCCCTTTCTCAAGTCTCTCTCTCTCTCACTCACTCTTATCTCTCTCCCCTCTGCCCTTAACCCTCTGCCCTCTATCTCTCTCCCACTCCCTCCCTCTCTCTCTCACTGAATCCCTCTATCTCTCTCCCCTCTACCTGTTGGTTGTTTTTACTGTAACTAGGTTGGTCTTCTAATTTACCTATGGAATTGCCAATTCCAATCAAGGGAAGCTTGAAGGACCTGGACCAATTGAAGAGTATTTTAAAGACCTCCTACACTTTGGGCTCTGTAAGACCCAAGATGGTGATCCCTTAATGCATTTACAACCTCTGCACCATTATTGTAAACAACATTAACAACAACATATAATCTCATTTAATAGCTCAACATAATAGTATAATATTGAATATAATTGGTTGTTCATTAGTAGTGTTCAACTATTTGGAGCATGAGAAAACTACAACACATTCCATAGTGTAAAATAGTCATTGATTTTCAATTTGTAGCAAGCGCTAGGTAAAGACAAACAAAATACTGAACCATACAAATTATTACAACTTAGATTAGTGCCATATATCCATTGAGGGAGTCAAATTCATATACATCTAAGGGTTTATGACAGATTTGACACATAACATAGAAAATCCTTGAGAACATTTCTTTACAATTTCATTTACATGTATTCTAACCCAATACTACTTATCAAATCCTTATATAGAACATATCCACCTACGATCCCATTCAAGCATTTTAATTAATTCCCTAAATTAAAGCCAAAACAAAAATCATGCACACCACAACAGTGAGATGAACAAGACAACCCTTGATTATCTTATTCAAAATTCAGATATGCTTGTACAATGGAGAGACATGAGTTTGAATTAATCATTTCAATTCAAATTCCAATAATTTCATAAAACATCAAATCCCAATGAATTCAAAACCTACTATAGAATGACTCAAAACCTAAACTTCATTTTCCTTAAAACCATCGAACTTTATAATTTTCTTTGCAACTCTACCTAGACTCAACCAAAAAATATCTAACTTTGTAACCCATACTTTTGGCCTTGAAATCCTTCTTATAGAAAATGGAGAAAACAAGCATCGGGCCAGAAAGTACCTCTTATTTCACATGCTTTTCTTCACAAAACTCTTGAGGACAATAGGTATACCTTCTTTATTTCTCATCCTACACCCTATTAATGCATCCTACAACTAAAACAATATCCATGGGGCCTCTTACACAAGCCACAATAATCACAAAAAGTGTAAGAGCCCCTCTATATCATGTTTGGACTACAAAACCCTCAAAAATAGGGTAACTGAGTTGTATGCAATGAAATGAAGCTTTCTAACTCAAATCAATGCCTTGAGCCCTCAAATTAGATTCAAATCAAAGCTAAAACATATCTTCATGACCTAGAACTGATTTCACATAAAAATATTGCAGCATGTGACCATACAGTGCTACATAACAAGAAAAATACAAAAAAATTGAAGAAAAACATAGATTTTTGAATGTCAAGAGCTTTTATTTTAAATTCTCAACCATCAACAACCATTACAATGATCACTTTATGCGTTTTAAAGGAATTTACACGTCAACCACTGAAAAACCACCTCTACAACTGAATTTTTAATCTTTTATGATCACATGAAACATAAAACACACTAATTTCAAGGTTGTTAACATCACTATTGAAATGTTTTAATTTTTTGACCTTTCAAACATTAAAAATTACATCATTAAATTAATTATGTAATGGCATAAAAATTAAAAACATCATGAATTAATTATGTAACCACATAATTCAAATATAATTCTATCAAGAAATTAATATCAAATAGATAATATAATTGCATAACTCATACATTTCAATGTCATTGATCTTCTTCTTCATCCAACTCTTTGTCTGTATTATCCAATCGAGATTCGACATTGTAAGGATTGGTCATATCATCATTATTGTCATCAATATTAGTTTCGATAATGTCATCATCCACACAGATATCATCTTCATGAACATTAACTCCTACAACATCATGATCTAGTTCCTCCTCTTCGACATCTTCGTCAGGGACATCATTAACTAACTGTTGATCCTGATCATCATCTACATCATCTTCTAGTTCTTCGGTATCTTCTTCTTCCACCACATTATACTTTACCAGCATTCCTCTTGGATCATGTCTAAGAACAAATGACCAACCCGGTTTACCTAGAACCTCTAAGTAAAATACTTGCTCACATTGGCTTGGAAGAACATAGGGCTCATTTCCAGCTCACTTGATCAACCTTGTATTAACCATGGTAAATCCGTTATCATGTTCAATAATAGTTCTCTCAGGATCATTTTCATTCAATCGTAGCCTATACCATAGGACGACGAAAAAAATTAATCTAAAGGACTTAAAGTCACACTCAAGTATATCATCCAAAATCCCATAGTATCAATTTTCTGAGACTTCTGGATGTATGTCGCTTCTAGATGAAACATTAGTCACCTGAAAGCAATTATACGAATCACAAGTTTTCTTCATTGCATCCAACATTTTGATTCAAAATTTATGACTATTGCATGACATAGCCTTGTGGTGTTTCACCTGTAATATGTCAAACATGTAAAAATTATTGCACTATCATCAGTTGATAAAAATATTTATTCTTGGCCGAATGTATGCAAAGAAAACAATCTCAACATATATATACATCAATATAATTGAAAATAATTAAATAATATGGGTGATTAATATATTTATACGTACCTGTTTATCTCTTAAACCATATGCTAAATCAATTTCCCTTTGTGTAACATTGGAATCTCCATTACGATGAGCTTCTTTAACCAATGAAGCCACACCTTCCCATGTTAATGTGCGACCATATTTTTGACATCGTTCAATCCATACCATCATCCAATCAAGATTTTCTGTAACGTACAAATGTAGTGCATCCCACCCTCGACCAACTATATCAAAAAAAATTGAAATTCACAAATGACGTATTATTAGTTAAATACCACATTATACAACCTTAATTTATAATTGATGTATATTGAAGATTAAAAATTAAATAAGTACATTATACATAAAAACCATATGTAAAATATATTCCAATTAATCTCCATGACCATCTTTTAATTACCTCTCACTTTCCCCAATCTACCTTTCCCCATTAGGTACTCCCCTTTGAATTTGTTAATGGAGTTGGGATCCCAAATGCGATCTACATGGATCTTTGCTACAAACTTAGGAAGATATTCACTAATGTACACCATGGTCTAGTATACCATATATCCCTCCACCATAGAACCCTAAGGATGTGTTCTTTGTCTAACAAAAGCCTTCAAAAATTTCAAGTGACTCTCAACCATTCACATTGACCTTGTGTGTATAGGTCCACACAATTCAATCTCCTCAACTTGGTGTATGAGGTAGTGTTCTTGTACATTGAAAAATGTCAAAGGTAGACACTTTTGCATTTCACACATTGCACGAGGAATTTTTCTCTTCCAATAATTTATATCTTCTTTATTAATTTCTTTAGATGACAACCATCTACAAGTGATTCAAGGCACAAATATATTAATGAGATTTAACAAAAATATATAATATATTACATAACAAGTAAAACAAATGGAAATTATAAGATGTATAAAAGGAATTGAACAAATATTGCTACTTACCTCATGTATTTTCCAAGATCATATATAACTTGCTTGACATTGTTATCAAAGCTATCTAGGAGAGATAGAGGTAGAAAGTACTGCAACAATTATAAAATGATCTTTTCATTATTTTTCCAAAAGTAGTAAACATAATACATTGAAAATTACATGCATTATACAAGTGTATATAATATACTAGAATAATTACCTTAATGAAGGTATGCCAATCATGTATTTTCATCCCTAACCCAAATTCACCTTTCTTTGTTATTATATTGTTTATGTTTGCAGCAAATCCTATGGGAAATTGAATTTTTCGTATGACTTCTTTTATAGCATTGCTTTGCTGCTCTGTTAATAACCAAGGAAGGGCGCTTATATTAATTTGGTCTCCATGGCTATTTAATTAAATGGAATTGCATGATTGGCTTCTTGAATGTCACTACAAATTTTGACAATTTTTTCTTTGTCATGCCTTCCATCCAATATTTTCTATAATCTTTTTGTTATATTCTTTCCGATATGCATTGTATCAAACAAATGCACAATTTGTAACTGCTCATAGTAGGGAAACCTACTAAATTGTCTGGGATAACTTTTCAGTCCCTGTGGAAGCCGACCATTGATGCTTTGATGACCTTCATGAAGCATATAAGTTAAAAAAATTAACAACGACAATCATTGTCAATTACAACATGAGTAAACACAACACAATATAAAAATATAAATTAAAAACATATCATATATGATAGATAAACAATTTGATCTGATGTATAACCTTGACGATTAATTCTATTATATTCCAACTTCCATAGGCAATGTGTCATTCTTTGTGGTTTTGATGTAGTCTCTTCTTTTCCATTGAAAAGATGTTTTTCAGTAGTTCGATACTTATGATTTCTATGGAGGAAGTGCCTATACTCGTCAAACACCTGCTTTCCTAAACTTGTTGAACGACGAGATTTCATCTTTGGACCACAAACTGGACATGCAAATTTTCCCTTTGTTTGAAGACCTACAAGATCATATATAATTGGATTAAATATGCCAATTTTTATAATTATAAATAATGAATAGATTATTTTAAAAACATGCATGATATCTACTTCATAAAATTAAATATTGTTAAAGTGCATTCAAACATTATAACATACCACAAAAATGTGTTAGCCCTGGGGCATCATGAATTGTCCATACAAGCATTGCATGGAATTGAAATTGTCTTTGTCCTATTGGTATAGAGACATCATACATAGTGACGCCATTCCATAACTTTAGTAACTCGTCAATAAGAGGCTCGATATATACATTCATATCTTTAACTTGGTACTTACCTAGTTGAATGAACATAAACATTACATAATTATTATAACCATTTTACTGCAATATATATAAATTAATGTACATGACTATTCAATAAAAAATATAAGTCATTATGCAACAAATAAGACAAATGAGATGCTACTACATTAAAGAAAATTGATGTAAAAAAATACTTGGAACAATCATTGACAACATTATGTGCTCCCTCTTTATTGACATCCATGGAGGAATGTTATTGTTGATAACAAAAATAGGCCACACTGAGTAAATAAATCTCAGCTCTCCAAATGGATTGACACCGTCTGCTCCCAATGAAATCCTAAGATTACGAGGTTCTTCTTTAAAGTGTGGCCATTTTTCCTCCATGTCCCTAAATGCAGAACCATCCGAAGGAATTCAAAGAATGTCATCTCCACTTCTATTCATGCATGGTAATCCATAAATTGTGCTAAGCTTTCGCAGCTAAATAATCATTGCATACATGGAATAATGGGAATATAACAAAGAACCTTGCAAGGAACCTTTTTTGTTAGTTGATCTGTTCGATATCTACTAATATGACATTCCAGCATTCTGTTGCAAATTCATGTTGTTTATGATATATAATATGATTATTGGGACATGCATCTATTGCTTGATACTCCATTTTGATATCTTTCATAATGCTAGATAAATATCGGTATGAGGGAGGTAAAATATTTTATGGTGGTAACAAAAATTCACCAATCAATCTACAACAAAAAATAAATTTTTAATATAAAGAATATTAATGGTACATATTTAATCATTTATTTACTAGTGATGAACTAACAACAATTAAAATAGATGAAAAAAGATGACATATATGACATACCTTAACATCAGTGAGATTGCTATGTTTGATAAACCATTCAGAACCTTCAAGTTCAACAACAACAATACAATAAAGAGAAGAGTTGTTTGGGAGCCTTCATAAAGGGGCTTGTATGTCTTCATAAGTATAGGTAAATGTGACATGGATCAATGTAAATGTACCATCATCTTCAACTGTGTTTTCTAGTGCATGATCATCTTCTTCCATAGGATCATTAACTTCATCTTCGATATTCACAGCTCCATGTTTGTTCGCTTGAAAAACCACATTCTTTGGGCCATGATAATCCATATCATGTGACCTAGGGCGCCCCACCTTTATAATAATGATAGACACAAATAAACCATGATCATGATCAAGTGATATTATATATATATATAAAATGTTAAAACGATATAAACATTTACAAATTCAATCAATATAAACACATATAATGAACAACTTACCAATGAACGATAATCATGCCCCCCTTCAATGTGACCATGTTTCCTACAATGTTTCTTAGATTTTGTGATTAAAAGTCATCTCGTCTTTAAGCCCTTGTAATTATTGCAAGGACAATAAAATTTCCCATCACCCTTTCTTTTCAGTCTAGCCCACAATCTATCAAGTGTCTCTTCATTTTGTTCTGGACTAATATTATCTAACATGATTTTTCTTTACCAAGCTTGACTATTTAGATCTTCAAAAAATATCAAACTCACACTCCAATAATTTTTACTCATAGATAGGTAACAAAATCTAATAATTCTGATATTTTACACCAAAAAAAATTTGCATGCAACCACCCCTACAAAAGACAAGATAGTCTGAAGTTAATGACCCCAAAAAAAAATTTAAAATGCTAGTTCCAAAACTTATTAAATTCTAATTTTATTATGATTTTCAATCGTTAGACTCCTAAAATCAGAATATTGAACTTGATCACAAACTTCCTACAACGATGGAGGTAGCGAGCTAGTAAGATCAAGTGACCCATTCCTCAGGAGCAACAAGTCAGAATCATCATTGCTAATGTCAACACGGATTTATCCTTTTAGTTAAAGATGCTATGTGTCACTTCTTATGACGAGCTTATCCCTATGGCCCTCAACATTGAGAGAGCCCCAATCACACAAGGAAGCACACACTAGTAGAATTTGGCAAATAAATGACTAGGTGACTAAAAATTTTAGTCACAACAACTAAAAATGAATAAATTTTGCTTATTTTTTGCAACTCAGCTATAAATGAGTAAATAAATTATTAGTTTGGTTGTTGATTAAAAATTATTTAGTCACACAAATAAAAAATGACTAAATAGTTAGTCATTTATTTAGTCACAATCCATTTGAATAAACCATTTAAGGAATCAAGAATATAGCCCACCAAAATACTCTAAAACTTTAATAAACATACCCTAAAACATTTCTCAAAATCTTATTTTCAGGCATAGCCCACTAGAATGGAGTTTTTATTTTAATAAAAATAATGTAAAACCTTCGTCAAAACATTATTTTCAAGCACAAACCACCAAAATGGAGAAGTGTTTCAGTAAAGAATAATAGAGAACAGTGAGGAGATGTGTTTGAAAGGAGGCATAGGATTCATTGATGCTTATCTCATTCCTGCTCTGCTCAACAAATCTTACATTATTCCCGCTACTATTTGTAATCTAGGTATTTACTTGACATATATTTTCATAATCTCAAATTCCTTTAGAGGCTTTTGAAGTATTAATGTATCCTATATAGGGTCTAGAATGAGTTCTTTTAATTAAGAAAATAAATAAATGATTAATTTCTCTGTAATTAGATAATGTGGAGATCTCCTAAATCTACCCCAATACACTATCCTCTTTGGCATTGTATTCATTATTCCAGCTACTAGGGTTTTGCATGTGATATCTTTAATATCTTCATGAACGTGGCTTTTAAATAGATCTCAGTCTTTGCTTTAATCCTTTTCATGGTAATCCTTGAGTTCCATAATCCACCTTCAATCTCTTCTAAGAATGTTGTCTTAAGATAGAATGAATTGTATGCATATAAAGCAAGTCCTTCATACCTGCCATTGTCCCAAACCACCACTCACTGCCTTTCTTAAAATGTTTCCTCCATATACACAATAACATGTTTTAAAATCATGGTTTCCAGTGATTGACCATTAAGGTCACCACTTTCATCAAGATACAATGAGATTTTTGTCTTCAAACTCAAGGCATTATACAAGATAACATTGTGAATTGTTTGTTGTGTTCGATTTTATTTTCTTCCACATTTACTGCTTTGCTAACTTCCTTTAAGACTGGGTATTGCACCCTTAGCTGCAATCTCAAACAAAGCACTCACTATCACTTGAAGATTCCTTTCATGAGCATCCTTGTATAAAATCAAACTATGCCCTAATGACTGCCTACTTACTACAGGGGACTCATTGTTTCACGGTATTGTAGATCTTAAGATCCTTGAACCTTATTGACACAACTTCATAGTCCACAAGGTATTATTCACTATTCTCCCATCTTTGATGAGTCTCAAAACACTGCTCAAACATGCAATCCACTACCTCCATTAAACATTAATGGCTAAGAAGAAACATTGAACCTATGATTACCACTGTTACTTCATTTGGACAGTCATTCCCTAATTGAATTTTCCTTGTCTAACACTACCAAAAGCATTTGAAAAACCCTTAAGGTCAGCAAGGGGGTAAGGAAACTCAATGTTAAAATCTCTACTTTACTATGCAAGGTTTGAGCTTTATTATCTTGTCACTGCTCAACCTCTTTTTGACTGTCACATCTCAAGTGACTATCATTCTTCTTACTGTAGATTGCATTTACAAATGTCACTAAGCTACATAGTGTGCTTGTTATTGGCTACAATCTTTAGATTGCAAGATTTTGTTATTAGCTACAATGTCTCAATCTTTTTGGTATTGCAACCTCACTAATCCGCTAGAGTTATTATTTATGTTTCTATGGAAGCCTAGGGTTTGTACCCTAATCATGCTCTTATCAATGCTTCTATTGGTATTAAAAAACAACCTTAAATCTTGGGTCAGAAAATTAGTTGTCTTGAAAAAGTTGTGGTATGATATTGGATTGTTTCCTAGAGTGTGTGGGAAGCTTATGTTTGATCATTAAGGTATGTAAACCTAAACAGGGAAATGTATCCTATATAGCATGGGTCTTGCTTTAATAGTTTCCATAATGGCTATTAGTAGATCACATTATTATAGTTTGTGGTAACCCATGATTACATTCAAGTATGTAACAAACTTGGTTTGTAGTTTAAGTTATACACTTTTAAGTAAAATTCATAAGGTTTAGAAAATCTTGATCACTCTCTAGAACAGCCCATTAAACATGGCTTGTGCTTGAATGCACTACATAATTGATATAACACAATCACTCTGCATATCTATTGGAGTTATAGGCTCTTTATTGCAGCAAGAGGTAATCACTCTTGGATCATGCTATAATTGTATCATAACCTGTTAAACTTGAGACAACCTGAATGCACCCAATGATGATTGAAACCAACATTATACAACCTGAATTAACTAGATTATATGAGTGCCTCCATTTCTATCACAACATAGCCACATTAAACTTGGGTCACACATCAATGCATCTTGTATTTGTTATAGCACAATTGTGCCACATGACCAATAGAGTTATGGATCACATAATTACAGTCACAAGAATATGTTCCTTGGTTGTGATCTTATGGTGATTCCACACAACAAAATATGGACATGAAATTCTCAAAACCCTAAACCTTTAAAAATGAAATTTGATGAGATGTTGCTTTAAAATATGATCTTCAAACATGGAACTACAAATCTAACTTCACAGCTGAATTCTGCAAAAAAAAAATGGCTACCCTCAACCTAGCGATATCTTCTTGAATTTTTTCTGATTTTTCCCAAGAAAATCGTCCTTAGTTCTCCACAAACTATCTCAAGTAGAGAAAAACACTATTGCAATAAATCAGCAAACTCACTTTTCTTTATGTCAGCCACAATTTGATTTTTTTTCTTATTTTTCATGTTTGTCAAAATTTTGATGAAACTGCTAGTCGAAATTTCAACAAAACCTAGGTTCGTCGAAATTTCGATGAACATCGGTGATAAAATTTTAAAAAATTGAAAATTACACATCAAATAATACATATTTCATCAAATATTTTTGTCAGATCTTGCAGTCAAATGAGTTAGTGCCTCTCAGTTGCTAATCTAGTTGGGGTGGGTGGGAGGAACATACTCTCCTGAACTTACGTGAAGGCACAACTAGAGTTGCCCTCCCAGGGGGGCCGAGGGCCCAAGGGATGGGTGGGAGGATTTTCCTAAGGGTGGGGGGCCCTTAGGGGGGTAGATAAATTTTTAGGTGGAAGGCGTGTAGTTCTAGGGGTGAACAAACTTGAATCTACCACCTGCCCTCGACGCCCCATATAGGAGAGGGGAGAGCCCTACCTTTTAAGGATTTCAAACAGTAGAATTTTTAGACATAATTCATGGGAAAATATCAAAATCTAGGGTTTCCACTTCTAATTAATTGAATCAAGGCTTTACACAGAGATGGAGCTAGTCAATATGAGGCAATCTCAACCCTACTATTCTATGGGAACTTCAATCGATCTTTACTTTTTAACCTGTTCCAAGTCAAGATTGATTTCTCTAAAATTCAATGCCCGTAGAATTGTAGGGCATTCATTGAGTCAACAATCAATCAATCTATTCGATTGATACTCAATTGAATAAATTAAAAATGAACTATACTATAGAAAATTTGGCTCTCTCCTCACCTTCACTTTGTTCAGATGAGGGTAACCTAAGTTTAGAATATCAGTTGATCGATGGCTATCCCATCATCACATCTATACATCACATGCAGGGTGGGAACTATAATGGATTCTCAATCAACCTTCAACCTCCTAAGTTCCCACTTTGTTCAATTCTCAAGATATAGGATAACGAGTGTGTGGGAAACTATAGGAAAGGGAATAGAAGGTGCCTAGGAGAATCAATCTACCCCATTTAATAGTAGGGAATTGAATCGATCTCTATTTTGATATCGATATGCTCAAATCGATCTCTACTTGTTGAGTTCAAAGGGAGAATCGATATCTGATCTATTGAATTAATGTAGGAATCCATAAAATTGATCTCTCTTCAAGGAGAATCACTCTCTGAACATAACCCCCACCCAAAAAAACTATAAAAGGGGGGTGGTGGATGCTTCCAATACCCACTCCTCAATGCATCTGTCTCTACCACCACTCACCAGATGTTTCAACATATCCGCTGTAGTGGGAAGGGAAAGGTGGATATTGAGCATTGATAGGATGAGATTGATCAATTCAACAATCTGCCGCTTTAGTTTAGTTAATATGTTACTCCACTATATCCTCCCACCCACCCCTATCATACCCTACCATACTCGCCTTAGGTCAACTAGACCACAATAAATTGTAGTGCATCGAGACATGACTAGAGAACTGACCCAACGAAAATTCTCTCACTACCTGTTCTCTTTCTTGATCAAAAGTATGGCTCACATGACTAGAGAAACAACCAAACAACAACTATTCCCTCCCCCCACCCCCTATTATAGTTGAATTAGTCTAGTTTACCTAAGGTGAAGGGGGTGGTGGGGTTGAGGGTGGGAGGCCTATTACGTATAGAATTTGGAAAGTTGACCTAAGGGGCATAGTGAGAAAGTGAATCATAGTTCCCAAGATCCCACTTCCACCCATCTATGGGTGGGGCAATATAGCTCGTATCACCATGATCAATCAATGGTGAATCTAATTCCAATTGGAGGAAGGAACAAACTATAATTTTTCCCCTCCCAGAGTTCCATAGTATAGTTATGTCAGCGGCTGAAGGCAGGCAAGGGGTGGGTGGGTGGAAATAGGATTGGCCTCCCACCTCCCTTAGTGGGTGGCAATAGGGAGACTACACTAGCCAGAGGCCGATGTCACCAACCATATTGGCCTTAGGGTGGGTGGAAATAGGGAGGTCTGTCTTGATGAAAGCAAGGTTGGTCTTCAGTTGGGTTACTTTGGATGAAGAAAGTCTCAGTTGGCTAGGCTAATCAAAGAACCAAACATTCTGGATGGTCCTATCCAGTATTGTATCAGATCTATAGTTAGGACAGGTTGTTAACTTGTTACTTTTGGCTAGTCCATCGATCAGGTTTCCTGGGGCCCCACCTTCAGATAGGAGTTGTTGGAGAGAAATATAGGGACTCACAACCGGAAGGAATTCAACAACTCAAATAAGGAGGGCAACTAGTGCTTCATTGGAAGTAATGAGTTCTAATGGAAGGACCACACTGAAATTAGGCAAGGAGTTGAAGAAAGTCTTCTCGAAAGGAAGTTGGTTGGGCTCCTACTGACTAATCAAAATTAAACTAGTTCATTCAACCAGAATGTTACCTGACCACCTAGTAGTCTACTCCCTTGGTCCTGTTGAACTACCTACTCTCCATCCAGAATGAGATCCTTGTTCCCTTTAGAATAGTAGGGTAATGACCTTCATTCCAACAACAAGAGCTTTCCCTACCCAAGGAATATATGGATAGTGGGGTTGGGACCATCCATCCTTGCTTACTTGTTTATTTGAGAAAAATATAAGAAAGGAAGATATAGATGTTGGTAGTAGGCTAGGGAGGAGCAGTTATATGGGAGGGAGGGAATTATTGCAGCATCAAGGAGTTATAGCCTAGAAAGGAGATCAATATAGAATCAATGACTTAATTGATAGGTCATCCGGCCATCCTTTTCACTTGAGGAGAAACAAAATTTTGATCATGCTATTTCCTTGACCAACTGGGAAGGGAAATTTTGTTGGGCTTGTTTTGACCCCATATGACCTAGAATTTTTATCAAGTTGAAACATTTCCCAAAGCATCGAGATAGTTGGCTAGGTTTTCTAGTCATGTCTGCTACAATTTTCTCATGTTGTTGGGTGGTCCCAAAGAGAAATATAGTTGGGTAGCAATAATCTACCTTGTCAATTAATCAGTGAAAAGGAAAATGCCCTAAATTTTTTGGGGGGGGGGTGGGAGATATAGGGGCCTTAGGGTAAATTAATTCAGGATTAATTAACCTACTAGAGTAGGAGAAGCTAGAATACACTAGAATAAGCTAGAACAAGAGGGGCCTAGTAGTGAAGCATAGGTCAGTGGCGGAGCCTCGGTCGGTGGGGTCCGCCCGCTATCTCTATATCTGCCCACAAAAAGACAAAGAGGTCAGTCCAACCCGACCAAAGGCCATATGGTTTGTGCCAAAGGCTGCCAACTAACTATAATATACCTCCCAGGGGGGGCCTCCCACCCCCTCAACTGCTAGAGAACCACTATATTAGGGGCCCTCCCACCTGGAATGGTTGATTCCCCCCCACCTAACCCACCCGTTGAACTAGTGGAGTTGGGGCCTTGGATAGTGGGGTTGGGATCTATAGTTCAGTTCAAGGGATTAGGAATTTGGAAAAGACGTTGCTAGCCCCCAACTAATATTTCCATAGTTGGGAGAGCAAGAAGAAGTTATAGTGCCCTACTATCTAAATGTGAATGAGCCAAAGAAGAAGCTAGCCTCAACCTCCAGATAACTTTAATAAGGCACCACACAAAAATGATTTTTGAGCATCATGAGGAAGGAAAAAAATTGTATACTTGGAGCTTATGAACAAAAATGATGGCTCTATAGGCATGCAAGATGTGTTATGCAAGGTGGCCATATAACTAAAAATTTAAATGAAAAATAGGGAATGTTCAAAGGAGTCTTGCTTAGTTCATGTGAGGTCTTTAACTTAGAGAGCATTGTGCCTGAAATGGTGAAAAATAAGATCAAATCCAAATGCAAGAGAAAGAGGATGGATCACTGATTTTTCAAAGACCAAATCACTTTAAATTATGCAAAATATGATGCCAATAACAATAAGAAATGTGACCTAATTGTTATAGAAAATATGGGGGGGTGTTTTTAGAGCATAAAAAGTTGTGTACCTAGCCAAAAAAAAAATTTGATCTATGGCTTAGAATCATTCACCTTTAGTGGTGAATGGGTCATTTTAGGGTTTCAGAAAATTGATCTCAAGATCCTATACCTTGATGTCTGCACTCTTGAAATCTCGGTTATCAAGTTCTAGAAGCTTGTAGTTAATTTTGTGGAGTTCTTTGTGTGATCTTGCACTTTGAATCACAAATTTTGCAACTTTGCAACTTTGACAACTTTTCTCCAAATCTTCCTCAACTTGATCTTCAACCTATAAATTTGCAATAACAGACTCAAGGGCAAGAAAAAATTGTTGATTTGTTAGTGAATGGGGGTTTTCCTCAGTCAAACCCTTGTAGGTAATTAAACCAAGTGACAAATGAATGAAATGAAGCATGGACATAAAATAATTCAATTGAGATCAACTTGGATTATGTCTTGTGAAGCAAATATGCATACTATCATGTAGTGGCCATGAAGAATGTAGATATTGGATGTAAGATAATGCTTTGTAAATGAATCCTTAATGAAACATTCACTTATTAGCTCAACACACATGGATGAATTAAACCCTTAGCATGATGATATGAGCTTGAATTATTGCAATAAAGACTTGAAACCTGCCTTGAAATTCCTTGTGAATGGTCTAATACTTGATCACTTGAATGCTTGAATGCTTAGGATTGCTTAGATTGAATTGCTAGATCTTGTTAGCAGAAAGAATGTGAATTAACCCCTTATTTATACAAAATTAGAAGATTAACCCTAAAATTCAAAGAATTAAGGAAAACACCAAATTTAGAAACAAAGATAATTAAATTCCCGCTAGAATTATATTCAAAAATTAGGGTCTCATTAAGCAAGGAACCATTCGCCACCAAATGTGAATGGTTCCTAGCTAAGTTTCTAGGACCAATCTTTAGGGAGTTGAAAGAAGGCCAAAAACTCATTCCAGATCAACTAAAAAAGGAGGGTCCTATTAAGGGAGGACCTAGTCGCCATTAAGGGTGAATAGGTCCTAGTTCAACATACCAAGACCAATTTTTTTCCAATGAAATAATTTGATATATAATTTATAATTATCACAAAAGTTAACCAAAGATTTTTGGATGTGGAATGTTATGACTCTCTTACTCAATTAGGGTCTTTCATCTAAAGGAAAGGAGATAGATCCCACACAAAATCTTAGTGGGTCACTCAAATTAATGTATGTATGGTGGAAATATGCCTAAATGCAAAGAACTGATAAAATGGATTGATTATTTATGCAAAACTTAAGAAATATGAAGTGTTTGAAAACATAGTGTAGTATGCAAACATAAATTAAATGACCTAGAAATGAAGGTAAATTGTAACAAAAATGAATTAAATTGAATTTCTACACCTAATATAACTTGATTGAAACTATAAATGGCTTCTAGAATACTGTTGATGCTAGAAATCTAGCCTACATGGAGTCATTCACCATTCTAGGCGAATTAGTCCCAGATTTGGGAAAATGTTTTGAAGCCCATTTTGAACAAAAGGGTATCTTAAACTGTAGAAAACCCTATTCAGGCTTGACAATGGGACTCATTCGCCACCAATGGTGAATCAGTCCACTTTTGAATTTTTGAAAATCCAACAGTGGAAACTGAAGTCTTCGATATGCACTTCGGTTCCTGACAGTGTCCACCTCCAAAAGTCTGATTTTCGGGTCTGAAAGTGGCTTTTTGTTGATATTTTGAGTTTTTCAAGGAGATGTCTTCAAAAAATTTGCAATTTGATTTTTAATGATTTCAAAGCCTTCAAGATGTCTAATTCTACAAACACACAAGAAGAGAAAGAGAAATGTTGAATGTTAGGGCATGAGGGTTTGTCGTGGTCAAACCCCTCTTCAGGTAATTAAACCAAAATGAGAAAAGAATGTAATGAAGCATGCAATAATGGATTTATTACCTTTCCATTATAATTTATCCTAGATTTATGCAACAAAACATGAAGAGTCTATCCTTTAATGTCTAAAAAATGTTATCTTAATGGCTTGAAATGTTGAAACCCTAGCTTGCTTGACTTGAGGGAGAAGATAAATGATGAATGAATGATAAGAGATGTGAATTATGGTTTAGACACTTGATTTTATGGGAAATTATCCTAATTTTCCCATAAATTGGTTCCCTAAGGCCAAAATGAAAGAAAACAAAACCTATTCCAAAATTTCCTACTCAAAACTAAAAAATGACCCAAATGGGACTAATTCACCACCTTTGGTGAATCAGTCCCACCTAGTAGGGAATCATTTTACCATAGTGGTGAATTAGTCCCATAGGTGTCATTTTGATAGTTAGAATGTTGGAGAATGAGAAATTTTAGCTCATATGTTGATTTCATCAGGTATTGGATCAAATTAAGCCTTGGTATGCACAATATGGGGTAATAGATGCCTATCAATGATGATATAGAGGTCAATTAGTGAGTGGGAGACAAAATTCAATGTGAAAGTGTGATTAAATTAACTTTACAACATTAAAATGAGGTCCACATAGCCTAGAAAGGCACAACATCTAATGTGAATGTGTAGGACACATTACATCACTAGATTAACATTAAGTTTATTTTACAAGCCTTCTAGATTGATGTAAAAATGTAATTAACTATATTTTATAATGTTGAATAAGGGAAAGTTGGGCCCATTAAATATAGAGAGGTGTGAATTTCTTTTACAACACCTTTACGAGAAATCATTAAATGCATTTTATTCAGTTTTCAAGGGTCCAAGACCTAGTGTGGATGTGTAAAACACCTCACAACACTAAATCAAGGCCAATTTATCATCAATTATTTCCAAATCAATCAAGTTTCATTTTTTTTATGGTACATTTAGCCCACACTTTAGTGAGAGTATGAACTTGCTTTAAACTCATACTTAAGTAGACATTCAAGAGAGATCCAAGTGTACAGATTCATATGACAATGAATGACAAAGATCAAGAAGGCGGTCAAGCCCCTAGGATCCAAGATCCTAAGTCAAACCATCAAGATACATAATCATGCAATGGAAATAACTAAAGGAAAGAAAAATTAGGTGGAAAAGATGTGCTCACTCTGGGGCCACATAACATTAGGTCATCTGTGGGGTGAGATGTCCCAAAGAAGTGGTTTAGTGAGAAAGTCATGCCAGTGCATCAGCTTCCCATCATAATAACCATACCAAATTTATGCTCTTGATAACATTGATAAGGAACCACAATGTAATGATTTTTGTAAATGTTTTTGAATATGTAAAGAATTCTGCTAAAGGGGATTTTGCTTTGTTCATGTAAGGTTTTCTTCTTAGGTAGCATTATGCCTAATGTCTCTAAGAGAGGACAAGTCAGGGTGTCATATCATTATCCATGTCATGCCCCATTTGTATCAGGCCACTTCAATTGATCGTACACTCTTGGAAGGCATCATACCCAATGAAACCACCAAGAAGAGGACACATCACAAGAAAAGGAAAAATAACACCATGAAATTTGCATAATGATGTTATCTATGTATTCCCCCACTTTAAAGTGGTTGCTACACCAGTACTATAGCAATTCCTTTAAAGTAGAAGAGGGTATGAGAGATTATTCGAAAAGCCCTATGAAAATTCATATGTTTTCAATAAGTTGCATCATGAAGAAAGGGAGTATGTCACATGTCATTCAATCTTAAGACATGTCATCCACATCCCAAGCTTGATCTTATACATTCATGAAAGGTTAACCATCAGCGAAAAGAGACAAAGATAAGTGGCATATGAGGATAAGGCTTTCTAACCCTTTCCCCCCACTTAGTGTAGGACAAGGGCGAGCCTAGAATGGATGATGGTATGTTATCCCTTGTGATGGATGGAAAAAATGCAATAGTGAGTATGCTATCATTCTACAACTATTGCATGTCAAGGAGCAACAACTAATGCTATTTATTTGGATAAGGAAACAAAGTTTCTACTTGATACATGTTTAATGAGATATAGATCAATTTAGGATGTACCAAGGTTAGAGTTTGCTTGGAAGAATCTTGTGTGATAGTATTGATGTTGAGTGAAGGTTTGTTGGATAGGTTGATTTCTATAAAAGGACAACCACAAAGACCATGATTTGGTGCTTGTTTTCTAGAATCTATGGGCATATGGATATCTTGTTCTATAGCATCACATCCTTGCTTAGGTTTCTTCATATGTATTTAAGGTTTGAGGTTGGTCACGATTGTATACGCTTTGTCATATAGGTGAGTAATGTCATTGTAACTTGGTTGGTAAAAAACATTATGTGGAGGTGGATAAAGAATGAAATCAGGTGTATTGTGAGATTTGTTCTTGTGTAATGGTGGGTAAAGAATGATATGAGTCTTAGGTGTGTCCAAAATAACTTCAGCACACATAGGAGGATGATTAATGGTGGGATTTTTTTTAGTATCAATAGTGGTAATATGAGAAGGATCTATTTGGTTGTCTTCTTTCTCTAAGGTATCATTCTTATGTGCCATAATATCGACCCTAGGAGGAGAGCTTTTAGGAAAGTGAATATAATAGGTTCATCACATGTCATAGTGGGATGTGGAATATAGCTTCATCACTCATAGGAGAGGCATCAAGAGAAGGATAACTAGGAGTTTCATGGTTACCAATGATTGGACTTTTTTGTTCAAATATATCTTCCATCATGATATATTCAAACACTAAACTATATTCTTCATGTGTAGAGAAGATATTAGGAGAAGAAAAGGTTTGATTGTCATGATTATCTACACTTACATCCTCATGTCCTAGAATGTCCTCTTGAGTGGGGGAAGTATGATTTTCATATCTCTTAATCATATCCTCCACACAAATGTGTTTGTCATGATCATTCATGATTGTATCATTATTCACTAAAGCATTTTCACAAGTAGGGGAGGTATAGGGAGTAGTGGCCATGATCTCAATTTTGTCTTTCCATGGGGGAGGAGGAGGAAGACAAGCAATAATTTCATGATCTTAAATTATTGTGTCTTCTTTCATCAAGATACCTTCATCACCAATGGGAGAGATATCAAGAGAAGAATAATTATGATTATCATGAGTATCGATGCTTTCATCCTCTTGTGTCAAACCTTTAGTGGATGATCTAGGAGAGATGAAGTCTTTAAGGGCTTCATCTAGCATGTCTAACTCATAACTAGTAAAGGGCTTGGATCTTATGATTTTTATAAATTGAATCATCTTTTTAATTGGGTCATTTGATGTTTCTTGATTTTTGTTTTCATTTGCTAATGAATCTAATTTAAATGAACTAGGAACTAATGCTAAAAAGGAAAATTGCAAAAGTCTAAATCTATCCATAATTTCCATGAATGTAAACAATGTGTATTTCTAATGATTTAGATGTAATAGAAGCTATGAAAAATTAAAATGTATGTAAAGACATAAGATGAAATGCAACTTTTCATATTTCAAACAAGGTAATTTACTAATGACACTATGCAATGATCTGAAAATAAAATGTTGTGAATGCAAAATTGAATTTAAGCAATGCATGAAATGAGCCAAATTAAACTAGATTTAATGAAATTCATATGACAAGAACTTAAATAACTGATATAGATAATTAATGGCAACAAAAAAAAGTGCAAAAATAGGGTTTTCAACATTGTAAAAGGCAGTTTCAGGGGTGCAAAGGGACTAATTCACCCAAGGTGGTGAATGAGTTCCAAGGGGGGATTTTTCACTTTTTTTATTTTTTGGTTGGTTTTTATGTTTTCTATGTTGTATGATGTAGACCTAAGAATCAAATGAAAATTTTCAAAAAAAAATCAATGATTTAAGATGCAAAAATGCAACCTATAGTCACTTTTACTAATGCAAAATTTGAAACCCTAGAATGCAGCTGATGCAGGAGCATCTAGTGGTGTAAGGGCAATCTTGCATCACCCAAAAATAGTTAAATTTCAAGTTTCTCATTTTTTAGATGTTTTTACATTTTTGGATACCGTTTTCATCATAATAAAATTCCCAATTTACGATTTTTATTTTCTATTCCTGGGTTGAAAGATATTGCAGTTTTAGTTTCCCAGATTTGCACCTGAAAATATTTTGAGTTGGATTTGAGGCACTTAGAGCTTCTGGAATGGCCCCAAAACATGCTGAAATCGGCATAGAATTTTTTTAGAACGTTCTTGACTTCGAGACCTTTCCAACAGTTCAAACAGCTCGCAAATCAGAGCCGTGGATCAAAAGTTATGGCCCCGAGAAGTTGGCACACTTTCTAGAAGATACAATTGCAAATGTTCTTTTGAAATTTGAACTTCAAGTTGTAATTTTCGGCGCCAAACCACCTAAACTCAAATTTTAATGTTTTTTTGGCTCCAAACTAAAGAGGACCTCTATTTATGGGCGGGTTTCTAATATTTTTGGGGTAACTTTTTGGGGACAAGCTGGCATATCGCGAAAGGGTTATTCTATAGCTTTCTGTAGCTTGCATGTGTTGTAGAACTTGGGGATTTGAGATCCTCTGCATTTAAGAAGCTCCATTTTCTAAATAATAAAATTATTCTCTTATTTGTGGGTTATTTTTTGTGTCTCGGGCTGCGCCCTCATCAAGTGGTATCAAAGCGGGTTTTGTTGAGCGTGTGGAAAGATCGCCGATTGTGAGGCAGTTCACACCAGGACCATGGTTGTGGGTCGAGGTCAAGAAAGATGCCTCCAAGAGTGATGCCTGGTAGGTGTGGTGGTGCCAGGGGTGGTCTAGGTGGCAGAGATGCTGGTGGAAGAGATGCCCTGGAAGCCCTCTAGAGATAGATTGATGTGTTACAAGAGCAGTTGAGAAGAGGGTTAAACTTGAGGGAGGAAAGTGAGGATGAAGGAGAGGAAGAAGGTTCAAATGTAGAAGAGGAAGAAGAAGCAATCGATCAAGACCAAATGCGGCTAATAAGGGCCATTTCAAAGATCAGGAAAAGACCCAGAGCAGAAGTCCCCAGTTATTCCAGAAGTCTGAACCGAGAAGAGTTGATTGACTGGATCAATGAGCTAGAAGAATATTTTGAGTATGAGGAAATAGAGGACCCAGATCGGGTTAAGTTTGCAAAAATGAAGCTGAAGGGCCATGCCAATATTTGGTGGAAAGAGGTCCAGTTGGAAAGAAATCAAAGAGGAAAAGTCAAGATCACCAGATGGGATCGCATGGTAGAGAAATTGAAGAAGCAGTTCATACCAGTGGACTACGAGTTAGATTTGTTGAAGAAATTGCAAGGGTTGAAGCAAGGAAGCAGATCTGTGAAAGAATATACTGAATATTTTCACAATATAATCATCAGAACGGGTCACACAGAGGCCAATAAGGAGAAGGTAGCCTGATATCTTAACGGGTTACAACTGAGCATTCAGGAGGAGTTAAGCTTAGTTAGAATGACCACCATTAAGGATGTGTATCAGTTTGCTCTAAAGGTGGAAGAGAAGCTGAACAAAAGATTTGATGGCAAGCAAAAAGGACAAGGAGGTCAAAGCAGAAGGGGAAATGGTAGACCTTCAGGAAGCTAAAATGATGATGAAAAGAAAAGTGAAGATGTGGGTACCAGCCGAAGCCAAAGAAATGACAACTTCTACCACCCTTGTGATCAAAACAGTGGTGATCAAAGAGGTAGAGGACGAGGGAGATATGGACAAGGATCTGGAAGAGGTGGTTTTAGAGGAACGTGTTTCTCGTGTGGTGAAGAAGGGCATCGAGCCTATGAATGTCAACAACACCAAGGAAGGGTAGACAAAAGGCCAGAAGGTTATGGAAGGGTTGTACATGTAGATGAGGAGGCCCAATCTAAACATTCAGATGATGCTGAAAGGGGAGAAGCCCTAGTGATTAGGAGAGCCCTAGTGACTGAGGAAAAGGAACTAGAACAGAGGAAGAATCTATTTCGCACAAGGTGCAAGTGTGAAGGAAAATGTTGTGATGTCATTATTAACAGTGGGAGCACCGATAATCTAGTGTCAGAGGGGATGGTCACAAAGTTGAAGTTGGAGAGGGAAAGGAACCCACATCCATATCAGATTGCCTGGTTGCAGAAAGACCACAAAGTTTTGGTCAATGAGCAGTGCCTAGTAAAGTTCAAGATTGGGAGCTACCATGATGAGCTACCGATAATTCTTTTAGTACCTCATTCATGAGCCACATGAATGTGCTCGGTGCATTGGTCAGCCCAAAAGGCATGACTAACCACTCGTACAGGCCCTCTTTGGTCTTGAAGGTAGTCTTCCATTCATCTCCCTCTCAAATCTAGATCTGGTGATATCCACTCTTCAGATCAATCTTTGTGAAGTACTGAGCTCCACTCAAACAGTCCATCAAGTCATCCATCCTTGGCAAGGGAAATCTGTACTTGATTGTTATCTTGTTTATTGCTCGGGAATCTGTACACATCCTCCAATCCCCATCCTTCTTTGGTGCTAGTACTGCAGGCACTGCACATGGACTCAAACTCTCCCGTATCAAACCCTTTCTCAACAACTCTTGAATTTGTCTATTCAACTCCTCATTTTTTGCTGGAGTCATTCTATGAGCTGCCTTATTTGGCAAACTGGCTCCAGGAATCAAGTCAATCTGATGACTGATCTTCCTTATTGGCGGTAAACCCTCAGGTACATTATCAGAAAAAATATCCTAAAACTCTTCCAACATCCCAGAAACTTCTTCTGGAACCTTCTCACTATCCTCATTACTCACTCTAGGAATCAATGCATAACACACACGCTCATGCTTCATACCTTCTATTTTTTTTTTTCCATCTACATACCAAATTCTAGCACTACTGCATGCCTTTTCTTCGATCTCCTTTAGGGGTTTCAACTTGTGACGAACCCCATCCTTTGTCAAGGAATAAGTGTTTGCATGGCCGTCATGTATATCTTTCCTATCGAACTACCATAGCCTCCCCAACAACATGTGACATGCAACCATGGGGATGATATCACAGAGTACCTCATCATGGTAGCTCCCAACCTTGAACTTTACTAGGCACTGCTCATTGACTAAAACTTTGTGGTCTTTCTGCAACCAGGAAATCCAATATGGATGTGGGTACCTTTCCCTCTCCAGCTTCAACTTTGTGACCATCTCCTCTAACACTAGATTATTGGTGCTCCCACCGTCAATAATGACATCACAACATTTTCCTTCACACTTGCACCTTGTGGGAAACAGATTCTTCCTCTGTTCTGGTTCCTTTTCCTCAGTCACTAGGGCTCTCCTAATCACTAGGGCTTCTCCCCTTTCAGCATCATCTGAATGTTCAGATTGGACCTCCTCATCTGCATGTGCAACCCTTCCACGACCTTCTGGCATTTTTTCTGCCCTTCCTTGGTGTTGTTGACATTCATAGGCTCGATGCCCTTCTTCACCACACTAGAAACACGTTCCTCTGAAACCACCTCTTCCAGATCCTTGTCCATATCTCCCTCATCCTCTACCTCTTTGATCACCACTTTTTTGATCGAGGGCGATAGAAGTTGTCATTCCTTTGGCCGTGTGTAGTACCCACATCTTCACTTTTATTTTCATCATCATTTTCCCTCGAAGGTGCCATTGCCCTTCCACTTTGACCTCCTCATCCCTTTTGCTTGCCATCAAATCTTTTGTTCGACTTCTCTTCCACCTTTAGAGCAAAGCGATACACATCTTAATGGTGGTCATTGACTAAGCTTAACTCCTCTTGAATGCTCGGTCATAACCCATTAAGATATCAGGCTACCTTCTCCTTATTGGCCTCTATGTGACCCGTTCTGATGATTATCTTGTGAAAATATTTAGTATATTCTTTCACAGATCTGCTTCCTTGCTTCAACCCTTGCAATTTCTTCAACAGATCTAACTCGTAGTCCATTGGTATGAACAGCTTCTTCAGTTTCTCTACCATGCGATCCCATCGGGTGATCTTGACTTTTCCTCTCCGATTTCTTTCCAACTGGACCTCTTTACACCAAATACTGGCATGGCCCTTCAGCTTCTTTTTTGCAAACTTAACCCGATCTGGGTCCTCTATTTCCTCATACTCAAAATATTCTTCTAGCTCGTTGATCTAGTCGATCAACTGTTCCGGGTTCAAACTTCCAGAATAACTAGGGACTTCTGCTCTGGGTCTTTTCCCGATCTTCAAAATGGCCCTTATTATCCGTATTTGGTCTTGATCAATTGCTTCTTCTTCCTCTTCTACATTTGAACCTGCTTCCTCTCAACCTATAGAATTGATCAATTGCAACCTATAGTCACTTTTACTAATGCAAAATTTGAAACCCTAGAATGCAGGTTAACTAATGCAAAATGCAATGCAAGCTAATTCTAGGATAATGATGGACTCAAAATTAGTAAAGAAGGTATTCAAAAAGTACGTTCACCAAAATGAACACAATATTTTTGGATGTGGAATGCTATGACTCTCCTGTTCAATTAGGGTCTTTCACCTAAAGGAAAAGAGATAGATCCCATGCAAAATATTGGTGGTCCACTCCAATTAATGTCTGTATGATGGAAATACGCCTAAATGTAATGATCTAAATGCAAAGGACTAATAAAATGGATTGATTATTTATGGAAAACTTAATAAATATGAAGTGTTTGAAAGCATAGTGTAGTATGCAAACATAAATAAAATGACCTAGAAATCAAGGTAAATTGTAACAAAATTAAATTAAATTGAATGTGTGCACTTGAGAACTTGATGGAGATTGGAAATGGCTTTGGGAATGCTACTGATACTAGAAATTTATCCTATAGGGACTCATTCGACATTTTGAGTGAATTAGTCCCAGGTTTGGGAAACTATTCTGGAGCCTGTTTCTGACAAAAGGGTATCCAAAACTATAGAAAACCCTATTCAAGCTTGGCAGTGAGACTGATTCACCACTAATGGTGAATCAATCTACTTTTTAATTTCTAAAAGTCCAAAAGTGGAAACTGAAATCTCTGGTCTGCACTTCGGTTCCTAACAGGTGTTTGCCTCCGAAAGTTTGATTTATGGGTTTGAAAGTGACTTTTTGTTGATATTTTGACTTTCTCAATAAGGATATGTCTTCAACAACTTTGAAACTTGATTCTTAATGATTTCCAAGCCTTGAAGATGTCTAATTCTGCAAAAAACACAAGAGAAAGATAAATGTTGAATTTTAGGGCATGCGTGTTTGCCTTGGTCAAACCCCTTTTTAGGCAATTAAACAAAAATAAGAAAAGAACGTAATGAAGCATACATAATGAATTTATTACCTTTCCATGATAATTGATCTTGGATTTATTGGAAAAAACATTAAGTGTCTACCTTTGAATGTCTTAAAAATGCTATCTTAATGGCTTGAAATGTTGAAATCCTAGCTTGCTTGAATTGAGGGAGAAGATAAATGATGAATGAATGATAAGAGATGTGATTTAGGATTTAGGGACTTGTTTTATATTTTATCCTAATTTTCCTATAAATTGGATCCCTAAGGCTGACATGAAAGAAAATAAAACTTAAATTCTAAAATTTTCCACTCAAAACTCAAAAATGACCCAAATGGGACTATTTTTCCACCTTGGGTGAATTAGTCCCAGAGGTGTCCTTTTGATAGCTGGAATGTTAAAGAATGAGAAATTCCAGTTCTTATGTTGATTTCTTTGGGTATTTGACCAAATTAAGCCATGGGATGCACAATATGGTGTAATAAGGGCCTATTAATGATGATATAAAGGTCAATTAGGGCTTGGGACACAAAATTCAATGTGAAATTCTGATTAAGTACACTTTACAACACTAAAATGAGGTCCACATAGCCTAGAAAGGCACAACATCCAGTGTGAATATGTAGGACACATTATGACACTATATTAGCATTAAGTTTTTTTTTGCAAGCCTTCTAGATTGATGTAAAAATTTAATTAAATATATTTTATAATGTTGAATTAGGGAAATATGGTTCCATTAAGTCTAGGGACAGGTGAAATTCTTTTACAACACCTTTACAAGACATCGTTAAATGAATTTTATTCAGTTTGCAATGGTCCAAGACCTAGTGTGGATGTGTAAAACACCTCACAACACTAAATGAAGGATGATTTATCATCAATTATTCCCAAATCAAGCAATTTTCCTTTTTTCTATGGTACAGAAAGATCCTTGGGAGGTGTCAAAATTAAAGCCTAAATTTGAATCAAAAGAGGGTTAACAAGTCCAATTAACCACAATGAATTAAGACCACCTAGACAAGTGTGAAAGTGCTTTATGACAGTTTACAACACCTAAACAAGTTACACATTATGTAATTTTTTATTGAAAAGGAGCCCATTAGGCTTAATTAAGTAAATAAATCCTAGAAAGGAGTGAAAGTATGTCACAACACTTGACAACACCTTTTCAAATCACCAATTAAAGAATTTTTTAGTTAAGAAAAGGTCCTAGAATAGTGTGAATGTGTACAACACATTACAACACCACTCCAAGGCACCATTAGTTCACCTTTAATATCAATTATCCGAGCAAGCAAGGAAAAGGATACTTTTTGTATTACTACAATTCGTAATGTCTGGGTGCTGTCATAATAGTGGTTTACAATTCCTGAGAGGAACGAATTTTAGCTGAAATCACATATTTTTAGAAAATATAATGATTTAAGCCTTAAAAAGTTCTATTTTAAGGATTCCAATTGAAGAGGGTTTGATCAAATCACCTTAGATCAAACCCCCTTGGATAGAACCTCGCTAGTTTTAAACCATACCTATAAATGCGTCTCCTTTACACCTATCAAAATGCTGATAAAAAATCACTTTTCATTTAGATTTTGGGGGATCAAATGAATTCATTTAAAATTTATTTCAAATGATTATGGTATTCCTCAGAACAAGCTATCCAATGAATATAATTTTAATATGTTTTGGTTTTGTTATGTATTTGTTTTTTAAGTTTTATTAAACATAGGTTTTTCATCGAAAATGAATTTCTTTGTTCTTCACATATGGAAAAATAGAAGATTATCAAAAAAAAATTGAAAAATATGAGTGCACCAGATATTGAAGTCCTTGATCCAACAAAAAATTAAATTAAATTTTGACATATACAAAAAAAGTTATCGTTATCTGATCCGCGTTATTGTCGAATTGTAATTAGTTTGACTTTGAAACTTGATTAAGGAAAAAATATTCAATAAAAAACTATCTAACCAAGTGGAAGCACTAGATATCGAGTTAAAAATCTAAATTTGAAATAATTAAAATTTTATCCTTCATGGGAAAAAAGTTATGCGTTATACGGTGTGCATCACTTTTTAAAAATGTTGTTTTCTGAAAAAAATCTATTTTCGTGGGAGATGGAAAAAGAAGTGCAATTTGATTCCAAAAATTTTGAAAAAAATATTTTTAGAATCTACAGACAAAATTTGATACTCTAGTTTGCACTATCTTCAAATTCCTCACAGTTTAGCCGCTATAGGTGCCCGAATGTGAAGATTTAGTTAAAAATAATAATTTCAGTGTCCAGTTTGGCCAAAAATTGTAAACCACTATTATGGGATCACCTGTCTCCAAGAGAGGACCAATCAAAGAATAAAAGATTCACAACTTAGGGGATGTCGTGTGTCGCATCAAGCCACTAAGAGGAATGTAATATGCTAAGAGAGACCATGCTCTTGAAGGACATCACTCCCAATTTCATCCACAAAGTTAAAGATGTGTCGTATAAAGTAAAAATATTGCACCATGAACCATGAAAAAGAAAATTTCAAAAGAATAATGACAATGTATTCACCCACTTTAAAGAAATTTCTAAACACCCTGTTGTGAGCAATTACTTTAAAGTAGAAAATGATCAATGCAAAAAAGGAAGATATGAGAGCTAACCTAGAAAGACCTATGCCAAGTCATATGTTTTCAAATGAAGGGACATAATGTAAGAAAAAAGGAAAAGAGAGGGGTGGGTATGTGCAGGATCAATATGGAAAAAATAGGCCCTTAAGTGGCAAAAAATTTAGAAAAATCAGAGTTAGGAAACTTGATGTAAAAATTTGAATAATCTATCTATATTATTTCAAAAATATGTAAGAATAGAATCTGTAGAAAATTGAGTGTAGTTTCTAAACTACTAGGTTTATTTTTTTTAAATAAAATTATTTGGTGAAAATTTGAAATTTCAATGCAGTATTACTTAAATTTTAGGGAAAAATTAAGAAGTAGGTGTCTGTCTGACCACCCTAACCACAATAAAATGATAATATTTTTATAATATTTTAGATATAAGTAGAGGACTCGTGTCTTGATGTGATACATATTTTTTTGTAATTTTTTTCCCAAGTAAATAATTAATTATGAATTTTTATTACAACTTTTAAAAAATATAAAAACTCATATGTCTAACCACCTTAACTTGGTCAAAACTTCATGAAATTCTTTTTTTTAATCCTATAGTATGTGAAGCATAGAATGTGACACATGTTTTAGATTAAAAAAATGTGATACTATTTGAAAGCTATAGATTTTTCAATCAACCTATCAATCGGGACTTTAGTTGTAATTCAAATAGAAAATAAATAATAATTATTTATTAAATTCAAAGTAAAGCATAATTTATATTGGTGGAAATTTGAGAATCTCCTTTAGAAACCCTTTTCGTTTCATCAATTTTGTGTTAAAAAAAAATTCATCAGCCACATACCCTACACATACCCATCATATCGCCACTTTTTGGCCCATCATGATCCTGCACATACTCGGGTCACCCCCAAAATGAAAATCCAAAGACATAAGGGATCTATGGATTCAGGGTCAGTATGTTCTTGTTGCAATATTTTTAAAGATATTGGAACTATCATCATTCCCCAAATACACATAGAACTGGAAGAATTACACAAAGAGAGCGAAAACAAAGAAAAACCTTTTGGGTCAACATGGAAGAGACATGAATGTCTTGACACCTTATGTCATCCCAAAAAGGAAAACACAAGATAAACAAAAGATAGAGAAAAATCAAACCTTTTGGGTCAACATGGAAGAGACATGAATGTCTTGACGCCTTGTGTCATCTCCAAAAGGAAAACACAAGACAAATGAAAAGAAAAAGGAAAAGTGAAAAGTTGTACAACATAGAGAAGAATGAAGGTACAGATAGAGGAATGTCACAAAGAGAGAGAGAACATCAAACATAATGTCACAGGAAATCACATTATGCACATTTAATCACACAAAAGAAAGAGAAAAAGGACTAATACAAAAGACTAGTAAGGCAAATGCGAGTCAACCTAAAGTAGGCCATCTACATCCCAATTGTGTTCATTGTATACCGAAGGTGGAAAACTAGCCAAAGGGACAATAGCAAGTTCCAAACTAGGGCCATCACCAGGTTCAACATTCTTTTTAGTTGAATTATCATTTAAGCTCATGGAAGAGGAAAAAAATGTATTCAATTCATTATGCACCTCTTCATCAATTTTAGCAACTTCCTCATCGTCATCTAAGTTAATCACAATAGGAGGTCGAGTGATAATTTCTAAAAAAGTGTTTGGCTCTTGTTGTGTTGGCATTGTAGGATCATTTTGTTTTGGTGAAGGGGGAGGCTCATCATGCATTGCTTTAGTCAAGTTTGGATTTTTTATTTTCTTTGCTTAATTCTTCATGTAACCTGCAAGCAAGAGCATGAAATCTACACCTATGCTCTCTAGCACCTCTATTTCTATTAGTTTCTTTTTCAAGTTGCATTTTTGCAGAAGTGGGTTGATCAACCATAGCTTTCTTTTCTTCCCTAAGGCAAGGAACAAAAGGAACCACGGGAGGTCGGTCAACCACTTTCTCTTTGACTTTGTAGACTTGTTTTATTCTAGGAGGTGTGGCGAGGTTGTTTTCACCATCTCTTGGTCTTTTGTAGGAGGTAGGTGAAGTTTTTGTCTTAGGTCAAGGTTTTGGTTATTTGGAATTTCTTTAGGTTCAAGCATAGTTTCGTCAAGGATGGTAGAATCGATGGTAGGTTGAGAGATTTTTTAGAGGGATAATAATACTATTTTATTTGCCTTAAAATATTTATAAGATGGAAATAATAATTCTTCTCATGGTTTTAGAGGTTCCATAGGTTTAGGCCAAAATAAATCTAAGGAAAATTTTCCACAAGAGGAAAAAGGGTTAAAGCCACTATGGTGGACGGTGAAGATTTCATTGTCAAAGGGAAAATTTAAGCATTTATGCACAATCGAAGGGACAAATTTCATGGAGTGAATCCATGGATAGCCTAGCTTCACATGAAATTGATCTGACCGCGGGATGATGGAGAATGAGATATCTAATGTTTTCAGTCCTATTTGTAAAGGAAGAGTGATCGATCCCCTATAGGGCAAGAAAAACAATTATACTTCTTAATCCATGCTTTTTCTTTATCATATATATCTTGATAGAGCTCATGCAAAAGTAAGAATTCGTTGGTGATCACATTCTCTACATAGATGAGATCTATTAGTATCCCATTAGTGGGCTTGCCATAGATACAACTAGCTATGTAAGGAGGACTGTTGGGTGCATGTTTAAGTATATCCTTAGAGGAGAAATCAATATCAAGAGAATTTTTATTTCAGCCCTTATGAGGAATTAAACCTATCACTCCTACCATGTCATCCATAGGATCATTATCTATAGAATCATGTTGAATAGAATCATTGTTATCATCATCTATATCAACATTCATCACATCATTCTTTGTAGTTTCACCAGCTTTAACAAATAAAATACTACATTTTTGCATGGGATTGGTAAATATTTGCATTTTTTGGTTAGGAGGGGCAATGGACTTATTTCCTTGATCACTAACACCTCCAATGGAAAGATGAGCATAATCAATGAGGTCTTGCACAAGATGTTTAAGACAATTGCAATTTTCTATATCATGTCCATTTTATTGGTGATAATGGCAATAAGAATTTGATCTAAAGCTCGAGGGTAAAGGATTATTAGGATTAGGTGTTTTGATGGGAGGCAAGGTAATCATTTATTGTTCTAAAAGTTGGGACATTGTGTTATGAAGGGTATCGGGTAAGGGAGTGAATTTTCTTTTTGGGTCCCCATAGCTAAAGGGTATAGCGGC
Source organism: Sequoia sempervirens (assembly GCA_007258455.2). Taxonomy (NCBI): domain Eukaryota; kingdom Viridiplantae; phylum Streptophyta; class Pinopsida; order Cupressales; family Cupressaceae; genus Sequoia; species Sequoia sempervirens. The sequence continues at coordinate 742,910,369 of VDFB02271358.1, read as the reverse complement.
TTTAATAGCAGCTACTTGGTTATTGAAATTTTGAGTTGTTTGTTGAGGGGGATTTAATTGAAGGAAACTTTTATTCTATTTCCTAAAAGGTTGGGATTTTTTTGGTTTATAGGCTCAAACTTCTCAATTTACCTAGAAGTGGACTTCACATCATGACTACTAATTGAATTTTGATAATCACAGAGGGTGGTACACAAGTGCATGAAGGAAGGGAATTTTGTCATGGTGAGCTTATCTTGAATCTTACTTTGCAATTTTTCTGTGAACATGTTTAGAAGGTGAGGATTGGGGACCTTAACATCAATTTGGGAATAAAGCGATTGATAGCATGAGATAAATTCAGTTAGCTTTCCTCTTCTTTTTGCTTACATCTCATCAAATAATCCAAGGTTGTCTTAGGAGTCATATGCACTTGGAAATGGTTAAAAAATGCCTCAACAAGTTCATTGAATGAATGAATTGAGTTGTTCGGTAAAGAAGAAAACCATTCCAAGGCAGTATCTTTCAAGGACTTGGGAAAAAGTTTAGCCAATAGTTTATAATCAAGGAAAAAATCACTACATAAGGCAGTATAAGAATTAGCATGGTTAGAAGGATCTTTCTTTCCTCCATATTTCTCAAATCTAGGAACCTCTACACCTTGTGGCATTGGTGTTCGCAATATCTCCAAGGATAATGGACTAATTTTGACATAATATGTAGGTGGGCCATTTTGATTTTGATTGATGGTGGAAACATGCTTTTGAAGGAATCAAACAGTTTGCAAAAGTTGGTTTATGAGAGGGTCATTACTTGTGTTATGAGATGGAGGTGAAAAAGGTCAAGGGGTGTATTTATTTGAGGGAAAATTGAATGGAATTCTTATAGGTGGAAAAGTGGTGGGAGATATGACATGTGATGCCACATAGGAACTAGGGATGCTAAAGGAAATACCCAAGGAAGGAATCACATTAATAGTTGGTTGCATTGTTGTTGTGACTTGAGGGTTGGTATAGGTAGGTATTGAGGTGATTGTTGTGGGAGGAGTAATTTGAGTTCCTCCTTGGCTTGTGATATTGCTTGTAGGTAAAGGACAACTAGTGGTTTGGGTGAGGTGTTTTCCAAAGATTTGAACTATGTTTTTCACAAGGTCAATTCCATCTTCACTTTTAAGCATGTGATGAATTTTATCTATAGTAGGGATGGAAATGGTTGAGTTATTATTTTTTACTTGATGTTGTAAGTTAGTTAGCTCCTCCTGAATTTGAGTTATGTTTTCTTGCAGGACATTATCAATCCTTGTTTCAACTTACATACTACTTGAAGGTAAAAAGTTGTTAAGGGTATTGTCCATACCTAGTGTAAAGTGTCAATAGTAGGAGTGAAAGAGAAAGATAACCCAAGATCCACAATTAATTTTCTATCGCAAGATCCATGACATGAGTCTCAAACTTTGTCTCACTACAATATTAGCAATAGGACACCAAATACTGATACAAGGGCTACTAAATGCAAGGTGAATGAAAATGCAATGGAAGCTATGAATAGTGAAATGATTATAAAAAAAATTATGGAAATTAAAATAGAAAGGAAATAACAATAAATCGTAAGCTCATAAATAATGCTTTAAAGGTCAGAAAATGCAGTGCAAAATCTGCTGTGGGACTATTTCACCCAAGGTGGCGAATGAGTCCCAATGAGATTTTTTCCAAAATTTTCAAAAAAAAAAAAATGGTTTTTATGCTTTTTTATGTTTTATGATCTATATTCTATGTATAATTGTAGATTTTGTGTGATTCTTAGTGAAATGAGATGAAAAAATGCAAGCTATATAATCTTTCACTAATGCGAAAATTGAAAACCCTAGAATTCTAATTAACTAATGTAAACTCTAATGAAATGTTAATGCAAGCCAAATATAGAATAATGATGCACTCCAAATAAAAATTTTAATGTTCTAAATGCAGGTTCACCAAAATTTTGTATATGAAAAATGTGGTTTGAATTCTATCATATGACTTAGGACATGGAGCATACCCATTTTCCACCTAGTACATTAAAGGGTAACCCTAGAGAACTTGATGCAAAAGGAGAAAGAGATCTTGCAATAGGGTTGTTTTAGAGGTTGAATGTAGGCTAATAAGGGGTTCACCACAAGGTTTAGAATTGGAAAGATAAATGAAATGCAAGATGCAACTCTAAACCCTAACTCAATGCAATGGCCTACAATATGACCTATAAAAGTAAATGAAATAACTTGTAAAGCTACAGAAAGGACTATGTGCACCTAGAAATCTGGAGATGGCTAGAAGGAGGTCTAAAACATTGGAATTTATGCCTCTAATGCTGAGTTAGACTCATTCACCAAGCTAGGAGAATCAGTCCAAAATCTGGGTTTTTGTGCGAGAACGTGAATCTACCAAATGGGTATCTAAATCTGCAAAAAAATGACTTTTGATTGAAACTGGGACTCATTCACCAAAAGTCGAAAATCAGTCCAGTTAAGGTTTTTTGAAGCTTCAAAGTTTGATCCTTCTCTTGTCTATCTAATATATCCTTCTTGATTTATTTTCGCATTTGATACCCTAATTTTGCAGCCTGTAAGTGTTATGTAATGTTCTCTAAGGCTTGATGACAACTTTGACAACATTATGCACTTTAAAAAAAAATCTCCAATATGCTCCTTAGGAAATATGCAACCTAGACCTTCAAATCACACATAAAGGAGAAGGAAAAATTTTGTTGGGTTAGAGAATAGGGGTTTTCCTTGGTCAAACCCCTTGTTGGTAATCAAACCTTGAAATAAAATGAAATATAAATGGAGAATGATGAACGAATAAAATGAAGTGGCTCTAATGGATGAAAATATTGACTCTTGCTTGAATTTGATATGTCTTGAATGAAATTCTTGCTTGAATCACAAAACCCTACCTTACAATTCTTAGCTCAAAAACAAACATGATGCATGAAATGTTTGACATGATGATTAATGATTGAATGCTACTCCAAAAATCTTGATAATCTTCCCTTGAATGCTATTGAATTATTTTGTGAACTCAAACTTGTTATAAGGATGAATACTTGAATGCTTGGGGCTAAAATCAGTGAAATAAACTTGTATTTATACTTAACTATGCAAGAATTCCCAAAATTATAATACTACAAGCCAACAACATATCTAGGAGGATAAAATCCCACCAAGAATTTGAACTAATTTTTATTTTGGGTTAAATGGGACTCATTCGGCCAAGGTAGTGAATGAGTCCCATTAGGCATAATTTTTGGGACAATTTTAAAAAATGCTTAGAAAGGTGTGAAACTAGGTTCAAGATCGAAAAATCTAGGTGGGACTCATTCACCCATGGTGGAAAATGTGTCCCAAATCACTAAATCTAGGCCACACAAGCTAAAAGAAATTGAATTATGATTGGGTAATGATTTTTGTTCGGATTATCCTCAAAAATATGCAAGAAATGAGGCTTGTGAATGTAAAATAGGTCCAATTAAAGCATAAGAAAACCCAATTATTAATGAAAACCCTAGAAAAGTGTGAAAGTGTGTTACAAAACTTTACAACACTCCAAATAAGGCATGATTAAGCTTTATTTTTTATTAAAAAAAGGTTTATTAGGTTCAGTTAATTAATAAAACCTTAGAAAAGTGTGAAAGTGTGTTACAACTCTTGACAACACTTTGGCAGGGTACCATTAAAATTCATTATTTCAAAAGGGCCCAAGACCTAAAGTGAATGTGTCAAATACATTACAACACTAACTCAACACACCATTAAGCCTAGTTCACAAGGAGGGCCCAAAAAAGCAAGGGAAAAGTAGAAGGGATACTTTTTATATTACCACAAACTATAAAAATACAAGAAAGAACTCTAAAGCTCAAATAGATAAACATCACCCAATAATGCATTCTATAGTAAAAAAGACTACTAATGCAGACACATCAACTAAGGATGACTTACCAACTTCCCACATAATGAGTCAACTCAATTATTCTATTATGTTTTGTGTATGCTGAGATAGTTTTTGTTATCAGTTACTGAACCAAGTTCTTCTCCTGAGTGATACTTCCCCTCCGCCTAGAGGAATTAAACATATACCTATAACCACTAACACATGCACATGACAGTCAATTGTTCATAAATTATGGAATATTTGCAATACATCTCCAAACATATAATATCAATTCAATAACCACCTATTCACATATATGCAGTATTTTTCATAACATTAAATGAGATAACATCATTCAAAATGAATCAAATAACAATGTACATGAATAATTTATTCATCTACAAAATTTGTATTACATTCATATTTACCCTACATTGTAATAGTAAATAGTAATTACACAATTGTGGTGTAACATACTCCCCCCCTTGTGAATCATGATCCCTGATGATTTTATGTAGCAACATAAAAAAATCAAACAACAAACAATATATTATTTCAAGAATTCTCAAAAGCATTAAGAACATGAGGAAACTTTTGTTGAATCTCAGCATAGTCCTCTTAAGTGGCTGAGTATTTTGCATACTAGTCCCACTAGACTTTGCATTGCAAAAATTCCATGAACACATTACACAAGTGAAGCTTACATGTTTGAAGCACCTTGATGGGCTAAAGAGTTACCACTCTGGGGTCCTGTACTTGTAAATCACTCCAATCAATCACATGATTATCACCTGGTATATACTTTTTGAGGTAGGACACATTGAAGAATTTATGTATTCTAGCAAGAGATGGTGGTAATGCAATTTGATAATCTACTGGATTCACCTCCTCAAGAATCTCAAAAGGTCCTACATAATATAGGTCTAACTTAGAAGACTTTCCAAATTTAATGGAGCTCTTGTGAGGCTTCACTCTCCATAAAAAATTGTCACCTATGGAAAAATTGTGTGGCACTCTTTTTGCATCAACATAGCTTTTCAATCAGTCATTAGCTTCAACCAACCTTTGCTTAACAATCTTCACTTGCTCCTCCATTTCTGCTAACATTTCTAGCCCTATATTCACTCGGTCTTCAATTCTATCCCAACTTATAGGATTTTGACACTTTCAACCATACAATGCTTCAAAAGGAGCCATCTTTATCATAAAACGATAAGAATTTTTGTACGAAAAATCTACTAAGGGTAAGTAATATTCCCACTTTTACTATTGATCCATACAATACATCCTAAGTAGGTCTTATAATAATTGATTCACCATTTAATTTTTCCCATCCATTTCTAGATGATATGTTGAGCTAATATTCAATTGAGTCCCAAGTGCAAATTTTTTTTTTTCCAAAACCTGGAAGTGACTTGTGCATCCCTATCTAAGTTTATCTGCTTAGGAATCCCATGCAACCTAAACACTTCTTGCACAAATTTCCTTGCTATGACAGGTTCTCCATCAGCTAGATTCCTAGGCATAAAATGTTCTACTTTGGTAAGCTTATCTATAACCACAAGAATGGCATTGTGCTTATTTCTTGACATAGGAAATCCTTGCACAAAGTCCGTACTTATGAATTTCCACTTCCTCTCTGGTACATATCATGTCAGTATAGCAAGCCTGTAGGATGATGATGCTCCACTTTCACCCTTTAACACTCAAGACATCTAGCCATAAATCTAGCGACATCTCCTTTCATCCCTTTCCAAAAGTATAATGGATTTACATTTTCCATCATTTATGTCACTCCAGGGTGTCTAGAGTATGGTGCTTTGTGTACTTCCTTCTATACCATATTTCTTAACTCTTCTACGTTAGGTACATACATTCTACCCTTATATCTAAGTAATCCATTAGGTTCAAAATGAAAACCTTCATACCTAGAATCTTGTAGATTTCTAGTGAGTGCTTTCTTGACTTGCAAGTAGTACTCATCCTCTTTGCATTTTTTCAATACTTTCCCTTTAAAGTTAGTTTGAATTGTTATTATTGAACAAATATGTTGTCTTCGACTCAAGGTGTCAACAACCTGATTTTCCTTCCATTTAATATAACTAATATTGAAGTCATAATCAACTATTAACTCTAACCATCTTTTCCTAGCATTTAGATTAGTTTGAGTGAAAAGGTACTTTAACCCATTATGATCAATTTTCATTTCAAAGGGTTTTCCTAACAACCAATGCCTCCACATTTGTAATGTGTGAACCACAACTTCTAATTCTAAATCATGTGGTTCATAATTCATCTCATAAGGTTTCAGCTTCCTAGATTCGGGTTACCTTAGAATAGTGGTTTACACTTTCTAAGAGGAAGAAAAATTCAGATTTTTTCCATTCCCCAAATCAAATGGGTTCAGCTGAACCCAATGGTTCGACCGAACCCCTTCAATATGACAAAAACAAAAAAAAATGTTTCTTTTTCACACTTTTAATGTGTTCTCTTACCAATCACTATCTCCCTGGTGCCCACGGCGAACATAGTCTATGACGGTGACCGAATAAGGTTTCTCTCTCCGACAAAAGCAAATTTTAGTTCCTCTCTTCAAAGTTCATCATTCCAGTTTGCATATCGAGCACTATTGATCACTAGGTATTTAAAATTCAATTTTTTTAGAGTTCAAAATGCATGTATTTGTTTAATGTTGAAACCCTAAATGCAATTTTTTAAAAATTTGTTGAATTCAAATTGCACTTGTTTGAAAGTTTTAAAAGCATTTTCAATATAGTATTTTGCTTCCCCGTTTTGCATATATTTTTGTCTTGTTAAACACCTTTCAAGAGAAAAATGAATATCAAAACTATCAACTATCTGTTAGGGGATGAGAGGTCTATAATTCAAAACTACACCCATTGAACTTGCATTTATATTTGGCATGTATTTTAACTTGTTCAATTTTTTTAAATCAATCCAAGGGTTTGAGTAAGGAAAAATGAGTTTCCTCCCAAAGTTAGTGCAAAAAACATTATAATGGCTCTCAACATAGTCTAAAAAATGGAGATAAATAAATTCCTAAAGACTAGAAGTGTAGGGGTCAAGGTCACAAAATAATTTTAAAACTACAAATTTAGGGTCAAACTTGTAGATGAAAATGTAAATTCCATACATGTAGGAGTGAACCATGAAAGTCATAGCTTGGTTTGTTAAGGTGTCATAATATTAAATCTTATAAAAAATCAAGAATCATATCATTGATTATGTACATTACAATAAAATATCTCCATATAACAAATGAAGCTAAAAACCCTAACCCTCTTTGTCAATTCTATAGTGTGCTTGCTAGATGAGTAATTTTTTTTATGAAAACCATGTTTAGGAATGAAAATATCCAATCCCTTATGCTTCTAAAATAAAGTTTGCAATGCTTATGGTTCTTTTGGCCTTATAGATTCTTGAAACATTTTATAATATAAAACCTACATATAACCTACTTTGGCTCTAATAATTGTAAACCCTTTAGGAATTCTAAATTGTTGCATCTTGTCTTGATTTTCCCAGCATTGTTATTCCTTTTGAAATTTTTACAAATTAGGCAAAGAATCCTTGCACTTATATAGAGGATCCTTACGTATGTTCTTAAAATTATTTAAGGTTAAATGAATTAATCTAAAATAAAGGCATATACAGATCTCTTGCAATTGTCACCTCTTTACTAGTGTTCAAACATATTTGATACCTTGATGGCATGACATAGATGATGTTGCTTGATATTGCTTTATCCATGGATACCCAAGTAAAATATGAGATACATCTAAAGAAGAAATAATATGACATAGAATAAGAACTTCCCTCATCTTTTAGACAAAAAAATTAAGGTAAAATAATGTATCCTATAGTTTCAATCAACATATCATTAGTCAATTTTAAATAAACCCTCAAATATGCATATGCTTGTTTATAAAATGATGATAAAACAAAAATTATTCAATGCATAAATTTTATTGGTGAGTAAGATCAATAAACACACCCTTACATGGTTCATGATCCACACAAAACCAAAGGACCATTATAATTATTTGGTAATATCTCACAATGTGAAAAAGGTGTCGAAAAAATTAGCATACCTAAATCGTAATTTGACTTGTCATAAAGTGGGTGGGTAGCTTAGTGGTGGAGATTTGCATCCTAACTAGTTCATGGAAATTTCAACATGGTATTATAGCCAAGCTAGGTGCATTTGACACCTATGTTGTGGCTCAAGGGAGTGTGTTGGAGAAATGATACACACCTAAGCCATAAAAAGACTCATCACAATGTAAGCTGTTAGCTCAATAATAGAGCATCCTAACACCAAATGGGAGGTCCTAAGTTTGAATACTGGTTAGTCCATAGAAATTTCTATAAAAGTCAATCACTACTACATAAGAAGAAGAATAAGTACCCTTATAATTTTTATTAATACCAACAAATTATGATTCCTCACATACATAGGTGAATCAATGATTTCAAGCTCGTCAACATGTATATGTACCTCAATCTCATGACCCTCATATAAAACCATTTTATTAGATTTATTTAGTGTAAAATATTTAAATTTTCA
>VDFB02271358.1:742871692-742901797 GCA_007258455.2 Sequoia sempervirens | reverse complement strand
ATTGTTCTAGATATATTTTTCATGAATGATTGCAAGCAGCTAATTGTTCTAATCTTATAGGGAACAAAGCTATCTGTTGAAGATTGTCCAAAATATCCAATTGAGATGGAGGACATGACCAGTGTACCCTATGCTAGTGCGGTTGGAAGTCTCATGTATGCAATGATCTGTACAAGACCAGACATTGCCCAAGCAATGGGAGTTCTTAGTCGGTTTATGGCTAATCCAGGAAGAATGCATTGGGATGTTGTCAAGAGAGTGTTTAGATATTTGAAGGGAACTTCAAATTTTTCTTTGTGTTACCATGAGAACTTCATTGAATCACATAGGACTCTCAGCATTCATGGATATGTAGATTCTGATTGGCTAGGGGACATTGACAGCAGGAGGTCCACCAGTGGATACATTTTCATGTGGAATGGTGGTGCAATGAGTTGGATGAGTAAGTGGTAGGCTGTAGTCACTTTGTCCACTACGAAGGCTGAATACATGGCAGCTACTCATGCTTGTAAAGAAGCAGTTTCGTTGAAATGTTTGTGTTCTAACATTGGTTTGGATGCAGGGGAAATAACTATTTTTTGTGATAGTCAGAGTGCAATTTTTCTAGCAAAGAATCTAACTTTCCATGACAGGACGAAACATATTGATGTATAGTACCACTTTGTACGAGATATGGTGGAGAATGGAAAGGTTACTTTGGAAAAGGTTGATACTCTGGAGAATGTTGTAGATGCATTGGCAAAGCCAGTGAGCACAGACAAGTTTAGGTGGTGTGCTAGTTCAATGGGCCTTAGTGCCCATGATTTTTAGTAAGTTATGTTGTGCTCTGGAGGTGCTTGTGTGGTCTTCGTCAAGTGGGAGATTGTTGGAAAAGTATGCCTCAATCATCATAGGCTGAAACCTCCATTGGAGCCAAGTTGGTGTGATAGTTCTTATCTCTGGCCGACTAGCAGTTTGGAACATCATGTTTTGTACAAGTCGTTGTGACCTAGTTTTTTGTCTCACCGAAGGATCATATCGCTGTGACAGGTTGCTTTCAGTGTGATCTCTTAGCACCTATGAAGATCCCTGACTGATAGGCCATTCAATCGTATATTGGGAAGACCTTTGGCCAAAAGGCTTTGTTTAGTGTGAAGTCCCAGCAAAAGCTAATGTCTTGTCGACAGTATGTTATGTATTGAAGTCTTCGGGATAACTAAAGGGTTCTCACTATGATGTCCCAGCGAATGGTTAAAGTCTCGTCAATAGTGTTTGGTTTAAAGTCATCGGGGAAACTCTCACCAAAAGGAATACTATTGGTAAGAAGTTTTACCGGTGTGAGAAAGTCACACCGACCGTATTCATTCGGGGTAACTCAAAGGGCTTCGGGGAGAAGTCTTAGCGAGAATGGAATGTATCACCATTGATGAGAAGTTTTCGGTATAGCTCTTGGTGAATGGTGGTCTTCGGTGTAACATATATGTCTTTAATAAGAACTCTCAGCGAAGGTGATATGTCTTGGCAACTGTTGATGACTTCGGGGTGACGTGTGATCTCGGAGAAACCTTTTGGTGACATGGCGAAAGCTGAGTGATAGTTTTCTATGCTCGATGTAACATCTTGGCGATAACGATAACTCTTAGCGACATCGATATGAAGTTTTTAGGGCATCATGGAGACACTTCTTGCATCTCATTGACATGCCAATACAATGTGGGCTCTATTGACTATTTGACCATCCTATGTGGAATCTCATGGACCAATAGGAGAAGCTGAATCTAAACAGTTGGAAGATAGTTTGTTGTGATGGTTCTGTCAGGAAGCTCGACGAACATGGAACAACATGAATATAGTTTGTAATCTTTGTAGTGATTCGGTTGGTTCTATCAACAGTTGTGTGTGAATAGTTCAAATTGTATCAGAGTGAATTCTACTCTATAAAGATTGTAATTTGAAGGTTCCTGTACAAGATTGTTCATGGTGAATGCTCTTGTATACAGACATCAAAAAGATAAGTCTGAAACTTGCATGTAATCTTTATTATTGTAATACAAAGTGACTTCTCTTGGTGTGGTGGGTTTTTCTCCCGTAAGGGATTTCCCACGTATATCTGGTGTTCATGTGTGATTGTCAATTACTATGTTTCTGATATTTTCTTCATAGTGCATCTTAGTTGAAATGTAATTAAAAATTAAAAGTATATCTACATTCTTCTATGAGGTTTTAATGTTAGGAGAGTTGTTTCCACACCTAGCTTTCTTTACAGCATACACATGTACATTGATATGATTTTTTGTACCATGGCAATGTATTATTCTAATGATATATGAGATGATGATTATTTGATGATATGCGATATGCCCTATCTTTACTTTAATGCATTATGGATGGATTTAATTTCTATATGCTATGGAATGTGATATTATGATTTTGTGATGTGCATGATGTTCCATATGATTATACAAATGTGATGAAATGCTTTCTTTTTCTTTTTTGATGTACTTTTCAGGATGTATGCAAAATGTTATGGTATGAAATATGCTTAGACTAATGGATCTATAATGTTATGCTATGATAGATGATCAAATGTGTGTAATTTTATCATGTATGATATGTAGTTAGGATGTTATGATGATGAAATGATGTTATATATGTGCTTTGATATGATGGTTATGATATGCAAATGGATTCTTTTGATCTATGATATATGATGTATATGTGATAGCATAATGGATGCTTATATGTGAGATGGGATGATTATGCAATGTTATGATATGATGAATGTAAATGTTGTTATGATGATGTAGATGTTTATAATGATATGGGATGATTTTTTTTGTGTTTATATAATGGATGAATATGTATGATTTAAGAGATGCGTAGAATAACCAATCTATATTATATATGAACAAAAATGCAATGCATGGTGTTATGATTAATGTTTTCTATATGATATAATATGCAACATGAAATATTCTAATAGTTTTGTGGATTTAGGATGAATGTAATGATGATAATGATTTGTGATTAACTGTCATGGTACCATGTTAGCATGAAAAAGCAAGAGATAGAAGCAAACAAGAGATTCCAACAAGACATAGGATGATGATGATGTTGATTATTACTTTCCAAGGAGTTGGGATTTCCAAAAGGACAATTAACTAATGTCTGATAACACATGTAGGCATGATGCATCAAGGTATAAAGAACCAGGATGGTGTTGTACCTAGTGTGATGGAATTTGACTCGACAATAAAATAGAAGTATTCTTGTTCATACCTGGCATATAGAACCTTATTCAAAATGTAGTTTAAATATTCTATACATCTCAGACCAAAACATAGGAAAGCAAGCCTTCTTATGTAGTCAACAAGATACCTAAAATATTCTCCCTAAACCCAAACAAAGTATGCATGACCAAGGTTATATTACAAGAATATCCAACAAGCACAATAGATAAAAATATAATAATTGTTGCTCCATTCCTATCTATCTAAATCCTTTGTTTGGACATCATCAAGAGGTCCTTAGAATGAGTCTAATAAATCCAAAGAAAAGTCAAAGTAAACAAACAAGTTGATGTTCTTCAAAACTGCTAGCCAAGACTAAACTATGGTGATGCTTGATGTTGATGTCCATTGTAGGAAGGATGCATCCTAGGACATGATGATATTTGATGATTTCATATAGGAATGATTGGATGAGAAGCTATTGATACAAAGAGTTGACCAACTTGTTTTCATACTAACCTAGACTTGAGACTTTGACGTTTTGAGTTTTCACTTTTGAACTGCTAGACGTGTTTCTGACTGTTTCACTGAAGGTTGAGGGTGATGATGATTTATTATGAGTGATGATTATTGCAGGTGAAATGAGTTGAGAAAGATGGATTTTTTCAAATATTTGGATGTTTTTGAAGTTTTCTAAATTGTTTTGAGGTTGTTTTTGGTATTTTTAATATTTTACGAATGTTTTGATTTTTTCAAACTTTCAAATGTTCTGGGGTTTTCTAAGATTTTGAACAAGAGGCTAACCTAAAGAACTATCCTAGGGGCCTGGGGGGCTGATCAATAGATTAGCCTTGCCTATGTTATACACATAGAGACCACGTAGTTCAACTGACATAGACTCGATTATTGATGAGATATGAACAAATGGACTGCAAATCTATTATGACGGACTTCTAACGGACTAACCTAAGTGTATCAGGGGATGATCAAAGATAAACCTTTCCTATGTTAAAGGCCCAGAGACCCATAGTTTGACAAGATGAATCTATTTTTGAATTTTTGAATGACTTTTTGACTTGTTTTGGATTTTGATATGGTTTGAATGTTTATGGATTTTTTGATTTTCTATTTTTTTTGGATTTTTTGATGTTTTTGATTTTTTTAATTTTAGGGACTTCAAGTATATACACGAATCTAATCCAATGAGAACATGCCCCCAACATGATGCAATAGACTACTATGATAAAGGTAGCACAAATTGACCTTGAGAATGGGCCGAGTAGTACTAGGAGGGATCATGACATGAACACAGGATGAAGCTATGATGCAGATGATGGATGGAGATATGGATTGCGATACATGATGGAAGTGTAATGGATGGGTGATGTAGAATCAGTCATGAAGATCCTAGTGGGTTGAAAGTGTTTATTTACACAAGGTGCCTGCTTGCCAGGTTTTTTCCAAGGTACTTTCCCAAAGCGCCATCGAAGTGGTTTTCACTAGAGGACAATTTTTTTCTATTTATTGTTTTTGATCCTTTTTCTAATTTTTTTGGATTTTGAATTTTTTGGATTTTTTTGTTGTCACCAAGACACCTATTTTCCATGTTTTCACCAAGGTGACTTTTTCTTTAGGGCATTTTTTTATTTTTTGATTTTTTGGTTCTATACCTTGAAATATTTAAGCATAATTTTTTTTGAGATGGGAATTGTTCATGGGCTCCTACAGAGGCTTGCCTTCAAGTGTTGATAACTGATATTCCCTTGACTTGTAGCCCATTATGATGATAAAGGGTCCCAACTAGTTGGGTTCAAATTCAATGTCTTTGTCATTTGGGTTTGGGATGTTCTTTTGGTTGTCCTTTAGCACCAATTATTCGACTTGGAAAGTCTTGCTTCTGATCTTCTTGTTATAGCTTCTCTTGAGTTAGTTCCAATAGACCTACAAATGGTCCATGCTTCTATGCATTGCTCATCTAGTAGCTCTAGGTCATTTAGTCTTGATACTCGATATTCTTCATCCGTGATGAGGTTTTGTAGTGATATTCTCAGTGGTGGGAGCTTGATCTCAATGGGTCATATGACCACTAATCCGTAGACCAGGGAAAAGGGGGTGGCACCTGTTGGTGTGTCGATGTTGGTTCAATAGGCCTAGAGGGTGGGATTTAGCTATAAATTCTAGTCATGACCTATGTCATTGATTGTATTTTTGAGGATTTTTAGAATGGTTTTATTGGTGGCTTATGGTTGGCCATTTCCTTGGGGATAAAACAGAGTGGAAAAGCAATGTTGGATTTTGAATTTTTCACATAGGTCATGAGCATTCTAATTCTTAAAAGGCATCCCATTATCTAAGATAATAGCTTGGGGAACACCGTATTGGTATATTAAGGAGTTCAAGATGAACTTTGATATCTGCTTTCCAGTGATGTATGTCATGGGGATGGCTTCTACCCACTTGGTAAAGTACTCAGTGGCAGTTATGATAAACTTGTGGCCACTAGATGAGGTGGGGTTATTTTCTCAATGAGATCGAGTTGCCACTATGAAAAGGGCCATGGTGTGATAATGGGATGAATTTTTTGAGTTAGAGCATGGATGACGTCCCCATGTTGATGAAATTGTAGGCACCTTTTAATGTAGTCATGTGATTCTCTTTCCATTGTAGGCCAATAATACCCCATCCTCAGCAATTTCTTGGCCAAGGCCATTCCACTCGAGTGTGAACAACAAATACCATTATGCACCTCAGTTAAGGAAGTCAATTCCTCCTCAATATTTAAATAACACAATAGGGTTCCTTCTATGCTCCTATGGTAAAGGGTATTTCCTAGGATGACAAACCGAGATGCTTTCATGAAAAAGGTTCTTTTTAGGCTTGAGGGTAAGTTAGCAGGTAGGGCCCCTATTCACAAGTAGGTATAAATGTCATGGTACCAGGGATCACTAGGATTAATGATTTCACACACAAATTCTGACTTTGGGACCTCGAATGTAGGTATGAGAAGCTACTCTACCAAGAATTCATGTCTCGAGACATTGCAAGGGATGTCCAGTAGGGATCCAATCATTTCCATGGAATTTACTACTATATTGTTTGCTTTGGGAATCTGCTCAAATGTGATATAAATGAATGATTTTTTGAGGCTCTCTACCAAATTTTTGTATGGAATCAGCTTATCATCCTTTGTTTGATACTCATCATTCACTTTATTTATTATCAATTAGGAATCTCCATATACTATGAGAGCCATGATGTGCCACTGCACTGCTATTCTAAGACCTATGGTTAATGCCTCATATTCTGCAATGTTATTAGTGCAGGGGAATGCCAATATGTAAGATCTAGGTATATAGTCCCCTTGTGGGGTGATGAAGAAGACACCATATCTTGATCCATGTTGCATTTAGGAACCATCAAAATAGAGTTTGTAGTGGTCATCTATGCTGAGATTGAAGATGGATTCATCCAAAAACTCTGATATGAGTGGATTCTCTGAATACATGGGTGCTTCTACAAGCTGATCTACAATCACTTGGCCTTTGATTGCCTTTTGTTCCACATACTCAATATCGAATTCAGATAGAATCATGACCCACTTGGCCATCCTTCCTGTGAGAATTTCCTTTGATAGTAGGCACTCTAGGGGATTGATCTTGGTGATGAGTTTGATTTTGTGTGCCAACATGTAATGTCTAAATTTTTGTGAAGAAAACACTACTACTAGACATGATTTTTTTGATGAATGAATATTTTAACTCATGCCCAACCATTGTGCTGGCTGATGTAATAGATGGTACTTTCTATCCCATTTTTATCGTGTTGAGCTAGGAGAGCACCAAGGGCCACTATTGTTGTTGATACATAGAGGATTAGTGGCTTTCTTGTTACCGGTGGCATGAGGACTCGAGGTATGAGCAGATATACTTTGATTTTGTTGAAGGTTTCCTCACACTTGTCATTCCACTTGTATGCTACCCCCTTGTGGAGTAGGTGAGAATAAGGGATTTTCTTGTCTGCCAATTGCGTTATGAATCTACGAATGGACTGAAGCCTGCCTTGGAAGCCTCTCAATTGTTTCAATGTTTTGGGTGCCTCCATCTTGAGGATTGATTTTACCTTAGTAGGATATATTTGAATACCCCTAATTAACACTATGTATCCTAGCAGTTTTCTTGACTATACGCAAAAGACACACTTCTTTGGATTTAAGTCGACCTTGTATTCCTCCAACCTGTCAAAAATAATGCTCATGGTTGCTATGTGATCTCTCCTCTTTCTATTTTTTTTCTAGTATGTGATCAACATAATCTTCAACATTTTTGTGGATCATGTCATGAAATATTAACGTCATGGCTCTTTGGCAGGTGGCCCCAACATTCTTAAGGTTGAATGGCATCATGTTCTAGTAGTAGGTCCCCCATGGACAAGTGAAGGCCATTTTGAGTTGGTATTATTTGGAAATCATTATTTGGTTGTACCCAAAGAAACCATCCATCAAAGAAAGCCTTTCATGTCCCACTATCATGTCCATTATCATGTCAATTTTAGGCAACGAGAAATCATCTTTAAAACATGCTTTGTTTAGGTATCTAAAATTCATGCAAATTCAGATGCCCCCATCAAGTTTTGAAACAAGAACCAGATTTGATACCCATTCTAGGTAGTGGATTGTTCGTATAAATCCCGCATCAAGTGGATTCTTCAGTTCCATCTTGAATAACAAAGCAATTTTAGGATGCATTTTCTTGAGATTTTTTCTAACAGATTTTCTTCAGAGTAGACTGCTAGATGCTAGACAACAATCTCTGGATCAAGCCCAGGAATGTCGGCATAGCTCCATGAAAAGTTAACCTTTCTCTCCCTTAAGAAGGCTACTAGGATCTCTTGTTCCCCTGATAGTAATGACTCAACATAGAATGTGATGTGCAGGGTCTCCTCTATTCCCAAGTTGACTCGGTTGCATTTTTTGGCTAGGACCGTTGAATTTTCCTAATGTAGAGCTCTGAGAAGAAGATTGAATCCCCCATCCTCGGGCACCTCAGAAAGGTTTTCACCATCAGATTATTCCTTTATTTTTACTATTTTTGGGTCAAAGAGTGCCATAGTGTGGTTTTTCGTCTAGGACCTAGAGATTATTCTTAGTTTTTCACTTTTGTGACTGAGGGATTCAATCGTTTCCCCATAGTATGCATGTGTGTCAGCTCGACAATGAATCCTGCTTTATAATCCCCACATGGAATATTATCCTACATTCCCATGAACTCTAAGAGCACTTCATCATTTTAAAATGTGTCTAGAATTGGTGGTCCTCATTGGTCATAATCAATGAGTTGTGGGTAGACTAGGTAGATTTCATGTTTTTGATTGGTTGTATCAAATGACACGGTACTAAGCATAAGGATAGAGGAATTTTCAAAGAGCCTAGGTAAACCATTTATGGTATCTTCCTCGTTAGTACTACTGTAGACATTAGTTATGTCAAATGTTAAATTATCTAAGGGAAGACTAGTGGATGCATCCAATTGAAGGGAAATTGTCATTTCCTGAGGAGTTTTGACCTTCTTAACCAGGGGAATTTAGGCATGTATGGTTATACTCGGATGGGTACATCCAAGGGAAAAAATTTTCATTTGCATCTTAGGAATAATAGGTATTAGAAGCCTATTGTCATTTTGGCCAAGGTTTCTATTTCTGTCATAGCCCATGACGAGCATCATTTGTAAACCCTTATTGTTGTCATCCATAGGTAGATCAGTTGATGGTCTATTATCTTGGCACAAGAGATGGGATGGGTCCTCTTCTATTATCTCCTAGCCTAGATCTCCCCAACTTTGAAAGTTGGAAAAGCTTATTGTGAATTTTTGGGATGATGATGTATCCTTTGATTATGGTCATCCTCGTGACCTAGAAGATTGTGGTAACTATCCTACCATGAAGGAATTTATTTGGATTGTATAGTTTCCACATCCATTGTGTTGGATAATAATGTTGATGTTAGAGATGGTAGGGATGGCGGGTGTCTCTATTGTAGAATTGGAGATGAGAGTAGTTGGGTCAATGTATGGGGTTGATGGGTCTTCATCATTCTTTGGCACTTAGGGGATTTTATAATATTTCACTTCTAGGCTCTTGCAATAAGAAAATGGTTTAGGATCCCCATGGATAGTGACCTCTTGGCCTTGGTATGTGAATTTGATACATTGGTGGAAGTTTGATGCCATTACTTGCATCCCATGGATCCACAAGCATCCCAAGAGAATATTATAAGGAAAATCAAGGTCAAGGACCTGACAGGTGGTTTCCATAATTTCTAGCCCTCCTTCAACAGGGAGTTGGATAGTTCCTTGAGACACTCTCTCTTGATCATTGTACACCCTTATTGTGATACCTTTTCCTTTTTCAATGGAATCCTCTGAGATTCCCAAATTCTTTATGAGCTTGAGGGAGAAAATGTTTAAAATTGCACCTCCATCCACCAAAACCCTCTTGAATTTATTCTTATATACTAGGACCTTGAGACGGAGTGCATGATTGTGAGATGTTTGGGCAGAAAATTCTTGATCAAAGAATGTAAGTAGATTTGGGGTAATGATGTTTCCAATCATAGCTTGGAATTGTTCAGTATCAAGATTCGTGAAGATGGTGGATGAGGCTAATGCTTCTTTAGGGATATTTTTATGGGGTGATGATATCTTCAGTAACTCCATGATGGATATC
The DNA here is from genome assembly GCA_007258455.2 of Sequoia sempervirens. Lineage (NCBI taxonomy): Eukaryota > Viridiplantae > Streptophyta > Pinopsida > Cupressales > Cupressaceae > Sequoia > Sequoia sempervirens. Next base: position 742,891,868 of record VDFB02271358.1, on the reverse strand, counting down.
TAAGCTAGAGTTCTTTTCAATTTATCAAGGAAAGTATAACCACTAGGAACGGATCTCGAGTTGGAAATGGGTGCTCTAGGAGGCTGAGATGACCCTGCAATGGTAATTTTCCCACCTCTTGTGGTGAATCCATAATCAACATGGGCTCCTTTGATGGTGATAACAAAGCAATACTCATCCAAGGATGTGACAAAAAGGTCGTATATATGATTGAAACTTTTAAATGTTCCCATCTGCTTATCATTATTGTTGTTCCCTTTGTTGTTATGATTAGGCATTAGATTCATATAGATTTTTAGATTCTAGTTTCCTGTTGGTTGCTCCACATTCATGAGTTTTTGATCAATGAGATCCTAGATTAGGTTTTTTAATCTCATGCAATTGTTAGTGGTATGCCCTTTCATTTTGTGAAAGTCACAGAGCTAGTTTATGTTGTACCAAGGTGGTTTCACTTTTGGTTTTTTGTAATTCTCATAGGTGGGAGCCTTGATGAGGTTTTCATTTATCAATTTCTTCATGATGACCTCGAGTGGTTCCCCAAGGGTAGTGTACTTCCACTTGGTGGGATTTTTGTTTCGTGAGGGTGGTCCCCCTTGATTATTTAGGTTATTAACCTAATTATTGGTTGGTTGGTGTTGTGATACTACATTGGTTTGGGTGTTGTTCTGATCATTATTTTGTGGTTGTTGGTAGATTTGGGTGTTTCACCTCAGAGCACTAATCACAACCTTAGCATCAACCACCCCATTATTTGTGACATTTTTATTCCTCACCCATGTCTAAGGTTTCTCGTTATAGCTACTGGATGGGTGATTGTTTTGTTGATCTAGATATGTGGGTGTCCCTCCTTGTGAATTAAGGGCTCATTCAATGTTAAGCACCTTAGGGATGAATTGAGCGTATGTGGTGATTCCTTACACCTTGAGATGGAATTCCAAGGCTCCTTTGAGATTAGAGATGATGGTGCAAACTTTTTGTTCTTCTGGCATGACCCATTTGCTCCTATTGGACCTGGATTGCCATCGTTGTAGGAAGGAAGCAAATTATTTGTTCTTTCCTTCTTTAAGGGCTGATAGTTCCTTTAGACTGACATCCATACCGATATTAAATGCATATTTTTTTATGAATGCATCCACTATCTCTTGGAACTTTTTGATGCCAAGAGGAAGTCAAGAGAATGACTCCATGGTGTGACCAGCCAGACTTCTAGGAAATAGCTGCATCAAATAGGTATTATCATACGCAACTTCCATGCAATGTACTTTGAATTCCTTGATGTGATCTATAGGGTTTCTTGTCCCACGGTATTTATCAAATTTGGGGATCTCAAGGGTATGTGCATGATCACGATGGGCCAAAAAGTGGTAATATGATGGGTATTTGTAAGGTATGTGGCTGACCATTTTTTTTACCCAAAATTAATCAAATGAAAAGGGTTTTTAAATGATATTCTCAGCTTTCCACAAGTATAAATTATGCTTTACTTTGAATTTAATAAATAATAATTATTCATTTTCTATTTAAATTAAAACTAAAGTCATGATTGACAAGGTGATTGAAAAACATCTATAGCTTTCAAATAGTATCACATTTTTTGAATCTGAAACATGAGTCACATTCTATGCTTTGCATACTATAGGATTAAAAAAAATGAATTTCATGAATTTTTGACCAAGTTAAGGTGGTTAGACTCACAAGTTTTTATATTTTTTAAAATTTTTAATAAAAAAATCATAATTAATTATTTACTTGGAAAAAAATAACAAAAAAATATGCATCACATTGGGACATGAGTCCTATACTTATATCTAAAATATTATCATTTTATTGTGGTTAGGGTGGTTAGACAAACAACTACTTTGTATTTTTTCCTTGAAATTTAAGTACTACTGCATTGAAATTTCAAATTTTCACCAAGTAGATTTTTTTTTTTAATATAAACCTAGTAGTTTAGAAACTACATTCAATTTGCTACAAATTCTATTCTTACATATTTTTGAAATAATATAGATAACTTATTCAATTTTTTACATCAAGTTGTCTAACTCTGATTTTTCTAATTTTTTTGCCACTTAAGGGCCTGTTTCAACCACATTACAACACTAAATAAAGGTAAAATTAGGGTCAATTTCACAAGGAGGTCCCCAAAAAGTGTCAAAATGTCCATGACAACATTTTTTGACACTACATTTATCCCCCACTTTAGTGAGAGGATGAACTTGCTTCAAATTCACACTAAAGTAGAAAAACATGAATCAAGAGGGGTCCAAGTGCACGAAATCTAGGAGGGGATGAAAATGATCAAGAGGGGTGATCAAGCCCCCAAGATCAAGATCCCATGATGAGACAACATAGGCACAAAACAACACACATAAAAATGATATAAAGAACAACAACAAAGCATAATAATACACTGTCAAAGACAAAAAAGAGAAAAAGGTAAATGATAAAAGAGTCGAATCAAGCTTTGACCATTTTTCCATAATGATGTGGATCAAATCTAGGTTTTTGGTCCATAAAATGCATACTCACTCTATGGCAGTAGAACTCTTGGCTATCTACTAAGTGAGAAGTCCAAGAAGGTGAGACACATAAACTCATGACTAGTATGCACTCACACGTGAGTGGCTATGGGGAAAGTCATGCCTTAATTGAGCTTCCTGATCAAACCATAACAAAGTTATACCCCATGATAACTTTAATAATGTGCCACACAAAAATGATTTTTTACCTTCATGAGGCAAGAAAAACTTTGTATGCTTGGATCTCATTAACAAACAAGATGGCTCCATATGAATGCAAGTTGTGTTATATGCAAGGTGGCCATATAATTGAGAATTAAAAATAGGAATGTTCAAAGGATTCTTGCTTAGTTCATGTGAGGTATTTAACTTAGGGAACATTGTGCCTACTCTCTTCAAGAGAGGACCAATAAAAGAAAATAAAATTCTTAACTTACGGGATGCATTGTGTCATATCAAGCCACTAAGAGTAATGTAATAAGCTAAGAGAGATCACACTCTTAAGGGAAATCACACCCAAGGTTATCCACAAAGCGAAAAATGAATCTTATGAAATAAGGAGACTATACCATGAATCATGAAAAATAAAAATTCAAAAGAATAATTCTAATGTATGCCCCCACTTTAAAGAAATTTCTAAACACCATGCTGTGAGAAATTACTTTAAAGTAGCAAACGATAAATGCTTACAAAGAAGACATGAGGGCCAACCTAGAAATCCCTATGCCAAGTCATATGTTTCTAAGTAAAGATATGTCATGTAAGAGAAAAAAAGAAAGAGAGGGGTTTCCCCCAAGATGAAAACACCAAACACATAAGCTATCTATGGATTTGGGGTCAATATGTTCTTGCTACAATGTTTTTAGAGAGCTCAGAACTATCATCATTCTCCAAATACACATAGAACTAGAAGAATGACACAAAGAGAGAAAAAATAAATAGAAACCTTTTGGGTCAACATGGAAGAGACATGAGTGGCTTAACACTTTACATCATCCCCAAGAGGAAAACACAATACAAATGGAAAAGATAAAAAATGAAAAAGTAAAAGATTGATGACATAGAGAAGAAGGAAGATACAAATAAAGGAATGCCACAAAGAGAGAGAGATAACACAAATAGAATGTCATGGGGGATCACATCACACACATGCAATGAACTATATAGGATCTAGGACTAGTTGCTTACAAAATGCTTAACGTAAAAGATCGATTATTACAACATTTAATTTAAATGATTACAAATTAAATGCTCAAATGAAATAATAAACATAAAATAATTAAATAAATGCCAAGATAAAATGAGAAAGAAAAGAGAGAAGAATAGGGAGACGAAACCAAAGTTGATAACGGAGTTCGTCCCTAAGGACTACGTCTCCGGGTCCCTCTCCAATGGAGGACCGATCTGATTAGCTCCAAATTCAATTACAATGGCTTCAAGACTATCCCCTTCAAGCATTCAGCAGCATGACAGTACTCTGATATGCAGAAATGTCTTCAATCTCTCGAGCATTCTCTCGCTATCTCCACCTGGACTTGTCAAAACAAGGACTATACCCCTCCTTTTATACAAAAAACTTGCCTAATTAGGCCTAACCACCCAATTAATTGCATAATCTCACTGATCAGCTCGTATCAGGTCTATTTTATCCTCTGACATCTTCTTGTTTCAGGAGGTTAGCATAAATCTTGTTAGATATGGCTTAATTTGCCATTTTGTTAAAATTCGGCTTATTATAATGTGACAAAATCCAACCAACCACCATATTATCTCGGAAGTGGTTCGCAGTCTATCGGTGGGTATATGTTTTACATCCCGCGTGGTCGGGGGTTCAAATCCCCGACCGGCCATTTTAAAACAAAAATCCAATGAATTAAACAACAAAATCAATCCTTGCCCATCTATGGTAAGAGCTTCCACTGCGGGCGCAATGGTAGAACCGCCCAGCTATTTCGGCGGACATCACGGGTTCAAATCCGGCTTCCATTTTTGCCATTCCGTTGAACGAACCAAGCCACCGATCAAAAGACACGTGTCGCTTTCCAATTCGCCAAAACATCTGACATGTGCGCTGACAAGGCGCCGACTGTACAAATCGTACGCTGACAAAACGGATGACGTGTCGAGCTCCCATTCGCTGGTACTGATGACGTGTCAAGCTGACTAGACTGCCACGTCAATGTTGACTAATTGTACGGACTGCCACGTGTCAACATCCGATTGGTTCCGTACCGATGACTCACCTGCCATGTGTTGCGTTCGAATTCGTCCACGTTGATTCCGTACAGTACGGACTGCCACGTCAGCATGATGATGTCATCCTATGTACCCTTTGGTTGACTGATGTTTGACTGCCTGTAACTCGAGCATACGACGTCGGATTTCGATGAAACGAACGCCGTCGGAATCGTCTTAACGAGCTCTTCGCGATGATGCTGATTTCGTCAATTTCCAAGATGATTATTTTTTCCGCCTACTGGACGCCCCTGAAGCCAGTTTGACTAGATTTTGACTGGCCGTAACTTGCACAAACGGAGTCCTTTTCGACCCGTTCAAGTTGCATTGGAATTAGGACGTCGTTCTCTTTTTGATGAAGCTAAAATCTGGAGCATTGGGAACACTTCAATTTTCACTGAAAAATTGTCCCCCGGATCAGGCCTCCCCACTGGAGAGCTTTAGGACCTCCGAAAGCTTGATTACTTGGAAAGTAAGTGAGGGTAAAGTTCCCTCACTTTACCAATCTCCATCCATCTTGCTTTGCTTGGATGCATTCCCTTCAGGCCCACTCTGAGGTACTCAACATTTCCTCTTCGTGAAGTTCTGACATTCCTGTCGAGAATAACATCTTCTGGCAACTCTGACATGTACTCTGGAGAAAGGTCATCAACTGATGGAACTGAATGTCCGTGACCTCATCTAGGATCATTGGAGGCTCATACAGTTTCAAATTCTCAACATTGACAACCGAGTAAATATGCATGTATGGAGGAAGATTGAGGCGGAAGGCATTAGTACCAATCTTCTCAAGGATCTCAAAAGGACCATACCTAATTGGCTTAAGCTTTTTACCTTCACCTTGCATCCTTTCCTTGCTGATGTGTAACCAAACTCTGTCTCCAACCTGAAAATGATGATCAGTGCGATGCTTGTCATGGCGAACCTTGTATTTTGCTTGGCTCTGTTCCAACCGTGCTTCCACTGCCTGATGAATTGCTTGGACTTTCTGGATGAACTTCAAAGCCTTCTCTGCATCATGGCGTCCATCTTCAACATCATCTTTCCCAAAAGCAAAATCCATTGGTGTCTTGGGCACATAACCGAAGCATGTCTCAAAAGAGACCTCTTAGTAGAAGAGTGTGCTGCATGGTTGTAGGCATGCCGCACATAATGAAGACTCTCATCCAACAACTTAGGATGCCACTGCAGTAATCCTCCGAGTAGATGCACAACATCATGTTTACAACCTCAATGCTCCGTCGGTCTGCGGATGGAAGGCTGTACTCTTCTTCAGTTTGGTGTCCATGAGTCCCCACAAAGTTGACCAAAATTCCCCCAAGAATCGAGAATCTCGATCCGATACAATAGAAGTAGGTAACCCAAAATGAACCCATACAAATTGAAAGTACAAATGAGCTGTCAGTTCAGCAGTGACTTGCTTTTTACATGGCATTAAGATACACATTTTGCTGAACCGATCAACTACTACATACAAGTAATCATGTCCCTTCCTAGACATAGGTAACCCCCCAACAAAGTCCATTGACACACTTTCCCATGGACGAGAAGGTACAGGTAGAGGTGTGTACAAACCCAATTTCCTGTTACTAGGCTTACTGGTTGCACACATAACACAACCTCTAATATACTTAGTTACAGTTTCTTGCATATGAGGCCAATAACAATACTTCTGCAGCTGAGTCAATGTTTTGTTTACCCCAAAGTGTCCTGCAATCAATGAGGTATGTGCTTCTCTAATCACCTGTGCTTGTTCATCTTTTGGAACACATAATTTACCCAAGTGATATAATAGTTTATCTTGCACATAATAATCTTTCTCTTCTACATGTTTACCATTCATTAAAGCAGCATAGATATCCTTAAAGTTCTCATCATTAGCATATTGTTCCTGAAAACTTTCATGAACCATAGAACTATTCTGAAGGATTATCAAAGCATTCATCATAGGAGGTCTAAAGAGCATGTCTGCTACTTTGTTATGGGTACCTTTCTTATACTTAATAACCAAATGAAACTGTTGTAGAAAACCCATCCACCGAAAGTGCCTACTTTGTTGCAATTTAGTTTGTGAGTGCAAATACTGAAGTGGCTAGTGATCAGTGTGGATTACAGTTTCTTTCCCCATTATGTAATGTTTCCATTTTTTAACACTCTGAACTAAAGCATAAAGTTCTTTATCATAAGTGGGATAGTTACTACTCTCCTGAAAAGTTTCAGAGTGATAGAAAACTGGTTTACCTCCTTGCATGAGTCTGCTCCCATGGCAACCCACTCGCATCTGTCTCGATCTCAAATGGTTGATGTAGATCGGTGGCCAAAACTGGTGCGGTGCTCAACTTTCCTTCAAAGTGTCGAAAGCCTTCTGTTGCGAACCTCCCCACTGAAAAGTTGCCTTGTACTGGTTAATGCATGCAATGGTGATGCTATAAAAGAGAAGTTTGCAATAAACTTTCTCCAGTACTGAACTGCACCTAGGAAACTTCTGACCTCTGTGACTGTACTTGGCTTAGGCCATTTTACAATAGCTTCGACCTTCGCAGGGTCTACTTTCAATTGACCACTCCCTACGACATAGCCTAAGTACACTAAGGATGTCTTAGCAAATTCGCATTTAGACATCTTTACATACAATTTTTCTTTTCTCAATACATCAAAGACTTTCTTTACATGACTTACATGATCTTCCCAAGTTCGACTGAATACAAGGATATCATCTAGATAGACTATGACAAAATCATCAATAAAAGGACGAAAGACATCATTCATGACTCTCATAAAAGTAGCTGGTGCGTTACAAAGCCCAAAAGGCATAACCAACCACTCGAACAGTCCCTGTTTTGTCTTAAATGCAGTCTTCCAGATATCATCTTCTGCAATTCTTATCTGATGATAACCACTTCTCAAATCTAACTTAGTAAAGTAAACTGCATGTTTTAACTGATCAAGTAAATCATCTATTCTGGGAAGAGGATACCTGTTCTTTACCGTTATCTTGTTCAAGGCACGGTAGTCGATGCACATCCTCCAAGTTCCATCTTTCTTTGGAACCAAGACAATTGGAGAACCACAAGGAGAAGTACTAGGACGAATAACTCCTTTTTCCACCAACTCTTGAACTTGCTTTTTAATTTCCTCATTCTGCATAACTGATAAACGGTACATGCCGATATTAGGAAGTGGCACATCCTGCTGTAACTGGATTTCATGCTGTATCTCTCTCTTGGGTGGCAACCCCTTCGGTTCCTGAAACATGTCATCATAAGCGAAAATAATCTTGACCATTTCAGTTTTATGTTTTGGGTCACACCCCTTGAATGCCTCAGATTTATCATCTTCTTTGGCTTTTACAAGCATTAGTACAAAGTTTTTACTTGAGTTGACCAACCTCTTCATTTGACCAGCATTAACTAGTGTAAGATTAGTCTTCACCTTATGTGCCCGTACAATGTATTCTACCCCATCTTTAAAAAGATGATACTTATTCTCCTCCCTATAAAAGATTGCTTTTCTGTCATAAAGATAAGGACTCCCTAACACAAGCCCACAAATATCCAAAGGGACCACATCGACTTCTACCTCATCTACAAAGTTTGCAGTGATAGCAAATCTCAATTTACATTGTTTAGTTACTTGTAGTTGAGCATTATCGCAAACCCATCCAAGTGGATATGGTTTCGGATGAGGTGTTGTAGTCAAATTAAGTTTCTTTACAACTTCTTCAGATATTAAGTTTACTTGTGAACCCATATCAAACAGGGTATCAATCTTAGTATGTTTTGTTACAACACGAATGTGAAACAATTCATTTCTTTGCTTATCAACCTTAGGAGAAGATTCTTTACTTGTACTTGCACTGGCATTAGAAAAACTTGCATCAGATGAGAGAGATATACCTTTCCCTTTACCTTGGATTCCGGTAGCAACAATCTTTGACTCATCTCCGGAGTCTGAACCAAGATCCTGTTGAATCACTGCAGTAGTCTTCTTGCCTTTATTACCTCCATATCTTTTCGGCCTCAACTCAGGATGAAGCTTCCAACATCTCGAATCATCATGCCCCTCTTTCTTGCAATGGGAGCACGTAGGTTTCTCACCCTCTTTCTTAGTTGTAGCTGTTTTCTTCCCTTTGCCTTTATCTTTGTCTTTGTCTTTCCCTTTAGACTTACCCTCGAACTTAGATGGCTTCTTAGAAAAGTTATCACTAAATGTATTCTTACCCCTAGACTCTAAATGAGTAGCTTGAACAGACACCTCGTCTAGATTGTTGGGACTCAACATCAAAATAGTGTGCCTAAGGTAAGAATGTAAACCACCAATATACTTAAGTAATGTGTCTTGGGTATACAAGGGAACATTAAGAGCAATGGCCCGTTTCCTAAACTCATGAGTATACTCCTGGACAGACTGCCCCTTACCTTGCCTAAAGGTTTGCCAATTCATGGTTAACTGTTGCATGTAACCTAAAGGGTAGAATTGTTTCCTAAGGGCAGCAACAAACTCCATCCAAGACATATTAACTTGACCATGGCGAGCAATTTCTTCACGAGTTTTACTCTCCCACCAGGTGAGAGCTGTACCTCCCAACCGGAGAGTTGCTAATTGAATCCTAGAAGCATCTTCTACTAGGCCTTGAATCCTACAGTATACTTCTACTTGTTGGACCCAATTGTCTAACTTCTCAGCATTTAACTCCCCACAGTATTTAGGTAACTCAAATTTTACATCAAGCTTAATTATAGGCTTAGATTTGCTCTTAAATGGATTTACATTAGAAGAAGGAGAAGGAGAAGGAGGAGAATAAGGGGGAGAAGAAGAAGAGGGAGAAGATGGAGGAGAAGGAGTTTTTGGAGCTTTCCCCTCTGTGTCCTTCTGATCTTCCTGCTTCTTGTGCTTTGAAGAACCTCCCTTTTCGTGCTTCTTCTTTTCAGCATAAAGTTCGTCCACCATTGCCTTCATGTCAAGAAATAGCTTTTGGAAATCCTTGACACTAAGCTCTGAACTTTGACCACCTTCTTTTTCTTCCATCTGTGACGGTTGATTAACTCTTCGTCTTCCGATTTCTAGATTGTATTCTTCAAGTTCTCCTTCGCCTCGTTGCAACCTGGATCTCGTTAGCATTCAAATTGCAATACAAGCCACACACAAAGCTCTGATACCAACTTGAACTATATAGGATCTAGGACTAGTTGCTTACAGAATGCTTAACGTAAAAGATCGATTATTACAACATTTAATTTAAATGATTACAAATTAAATGCTCAAATGAAATAATGAACATAAAATAATTAAATAAATGCCAAGATAAACTGAGAAAGAAAAGAGAGAAGAATAGGGAGACGAAACCAAAGTTGATAACGGAGTTCGTCCCTAAGGACTACATCTCCGGGTCCCTCTCCAATGGAGGACCGATCCGATTAGCTCCAAATTCAATTACAATGGCTTCAAGACTATCCCCTTCAAGCATTCAGCAGCATGACAGTACTCTGATATGCAGAAATGTCTTCAATCTCTCGAGCATTCTCTCGCTATCTCCACCTGGACTTGTCAAAACAAGGACTATACCCCTCCTTTTATACAAAAAACTTGCCTAATTAGGCCTAACCACCCAATTAATTGCATAATCTCACTGATCAGCTCGTATCAGGTCTATTTTATCCTCTGACATCTTCTTGTTTCAGGAGGTTAGCATAAATCTTGTTAGTTATGGCTTAATTTGCCATTTTGTTAAAATTCGGCTTATTATAATGTGACAAAATCCAACCAACCACCATATTATCTCGGAAGTGGTTCGCAGTCTATCGGTGGGTATATGTTTTACATCCCGCGTGGTCGGGGGTTCAAATCCCTGACCGGCCATTTTAAAACAAAAATCCAACGAATTAAACAACAAAATCAATCCTTGCCCATCTATGGTAAGAGCTTCCACCGCGGGCGCAACGGTAGAACCGCCCGGCTATTTCGGCGGACATCACGGGTTCAAATCCGGCTTCCATTTTTGCCATTCCGTTGAACGAACCAAGCCACCGATCAAAAGACACGTGTCACTTTCCAATTTTCCAAAACATCCAACGTGTGCGCTGACAAGGCGCCGACTGTACAAATCGTACGCTGACAAAACAGATGACGTGTCGAGCTCCCATTCGCTGGTACTGATGACGTGTCAAGCTGACTGGACTGCCACGTCAATGTTGACTAATTGTACGGACTGCCACGTGTCAGCATCCGATTGGTTCCGTACTGATGACTCACCTGCCATGTGTTGCGTTCGAATTCGTCCACGTTGATTCCGTACAGTACGGACTGCCACGTCAGCATGATGATGTCATCCTCTGTACCCTTTGGTTGACTGATGTTTGACTGCCTGTAACTCGAGCATACGACGTCGGATTTCGACGAAACGAACACCGTCAGAATCATCTCAATGAGCTCTTCGCGATGACGCTGATTCTGTCAATTTCTGAGATGATTATTTTTTCCGCCTACTGGACGCCCCTGAAGCCAGTTTGACTAGATTTTGACTGGCCGTAACTTGCACAAACGGAGTCCTTTTTGACCCGTTCAAGTTGCGTTGGAATCAGAACGTCATTCTCTTTTTGATGAAGCTGAAATCTGGAGCATTGGGAACACTTCAATTTTCACTAAAAAATTGTCCCCCGGATCATGCAATAACATAAAAAGAAAAGGAAAGATGCAAAAGACTAGAAAAGCATGGGTGAGTCAACCTAATCAGGTCATATGCATCCCAATCATGTTGAATTTATAACAAAGGTGGAGGAATAGCCAAAGCGACAATAGCAAGTTCCAAACTAGGGCCATCACTAGGTTCAACATTCCTTTTAGAATAATTGTCATTTAAGCTCATGGAATAGGAAAACAATGTGTTCAATTCATTATGCATCTCTTCATCAATTTTAGCAACCTCGTCATCATCATCCATGTTAATCACAATAGGAGGTCGAATGATAATGTCCATAGAAGAGTTCATCTCTTGTTGTGGTTGTTGTATTGGATTGTTTTGGGAAAGGGGAAGGGGTAGAGTCATTATGCACTGCTTCAGTCAAGTTTGGAATTTGATTTTCTTAGTTTAATTCTTCATGTAACCTAAGAGCAATACAATGACATCTGCACCTACACTCTCTAGCACCTTTGTTTCTTTTAGTTTTTTTTTCAAGTTTCATTTGTGTAGGAGCAGGTTGATCAACCATATGTTTCTTTTCTTCCCTAAGGGGAGGAACGAAAGGAACCACAAGAAGTTGTTCGATGAATTTCTCTTTGACTTTGTAAACCTGTTTTATTCTAGGATGTGTGATTGGGTTAGTTTCATTGTCTCTTGGTATTTTGTAGGATGTAGGTGAAGGTTCTATCTTAGGTTGGTTTTTTTCATTTGAGATTTGTTTAGGTTCAATCATTGTTTCATCAAGGATGGTAAGCTCACTAGTTGGTGGAGACATGTTTCAAAGGGATAAATTTTGTATTTTATTTGCCTTGAATTTTTGATAGGATAGGAAAAAGAATTCTTGTCATCATTTTATAGGTTCTATCAGCTTGGGCCAAAAGAAATCTAAGGAAAAGTTTCCACGAGAGGAGAAATGGTTCAAGCCACTATGGTGGAAAGTGAATATTTTGTTTTCAAAGGGAAAATTTAAGGATTTATGTATGACTGAAGGGACTACATTCATGGAGCGAAGCCATGGATAGCCAAGCTTCATATGGAATTGGTCTGACTTTGGGATGATGGAAAATGATATATCTAATGTTTTTGTTCTTATTTGCAATGGTAAGGTGATCAATCCCATCTTTGGGCAAGAAATTTTTTTTTGCATCTTTATCCATGCTTTCGGTTTATCGTATATGTCTTCATAGAGCTTACGTAGATGTAAGAACTTTTTGGTGATCATGTTCTCCCTAGAGGAGGGATCTATTAATATCCCATTAGTGGGATTATCATTGATACAAGCGACTATGTAAAGATGACCATATAGTGCATGTTTAAGTATGTAATTTTGAGAGAAATCAATATCAAGAGGATTTTTAGGTCAGCCCTTACGATGTTGAGTTTCAACCAATGCAACCAAACCATTGAAAGGATTTTGTTCTTGTTGATTAGTAACCATAGGAATTTTTTGAGTTGTATCTGTGTTTTCATCATCCGTGTCAACATTCATTTCATCAGTCTTTGTAGTTTCACTAGCTTTGAATAATGTTATACTATTTTTTGGCATGGGGTTGGTAAAGATTTGCAAGTTTTGGTTAGGAGGGGAAAAAAAAAATTTCCTTGATCACTAACTCCTCCAATAGAAAGATGATCAGTATCAATGATGTATTGCACAAGATGTTTGAGATGATTACAATGTTCTATATCATGTCTATTTTTTTGGTGATAGTGGCAATAAGAATTTGATCTAAAGCTTGGGGGTAATGGCTTATTAGGATTGGGTGTTTTTATTAGAGGCAAGGTAATCATTTATTGTTCTAAAAGTTGGGACATTGTGTTATGAAGGGTATTGGGTAAGGGAGTGAATTTTTCTTTCAAGACCTCATCGCTAAAGGGTATCATGGCTTTAACATTAGATACTTGGTTATTAAAATTTTGAGTTGTATGTTGAGGGGGATTAAATTGAAGGAACCCTTTATTCTATTTTCTAAAAGGTTGAGGATTGTTCTGGTTTGCAGGCTCAGATTTCTCAGTTTGGTTAGAAGTGGACTATGTATCTCGACTACTAAATGAATTTTAATAATCACGGAGCACAATACACAAGTGCATGAAGGATGGGAATTTCATCATGGTAAGATTTTCTTGAATCTTTCTTTGCAAATTTTCTATGAACATTTTTGAAGGTGAGGATCAGGGACCTTGACATTGATTTGGGAATACCGTGATTGATAGCATGAGATAAAGTTAGTTATCCTTTCATCTTCTTTTTTCTGACATCTCATTAAATTGGTGAAGGTCATCTTAGTAGTCATATGCACTTGGAAATGGTTAAAAAATGCCTCAACAAGTTCATTGAATGAATTAATTGAGTTTTTTGGTAAAGAAGAAAACCATTCTAAGGTAGTATCTTTCAAGGACCTAGGAAGAAGCTTGGTTAAAAGTTTATTGAATCAAGGACAAATTCAATACATAAGGAAATATAAGCATTAACATGGTTACAAGGATCTCCCTTTCCTCCATATTTCTCAAATCGAGGCACCTCTACACCTTGTGGCATCGATTTTTGTAATATCTCTAAGGACAATTGACTACTTTTGACATAATATGTAGATGGGCCATTTTGATTTTGATTGATGGTGGAAATTTATTTTTGAGGTGATGAAACGGTTTGGAAGAGTTGATTTATGAGAGGGTCATTATTTGTGTTATGAGATGGAAGTGAAAATTGTGAAGGTGTGTATGTGTTTGAGGGACAAGTGAAAGGAATTATTGTAGGTGGTAAAGTGGTAGGAGATATTACGTGTGATGCCACATAGGAACTAGGGATGCTAGCAAGAATACCCAACGAAGGAATCATAGTACTAGTTTTTTGCATTTTTGTTGTGACTTGAGGGTTGGTATAGGTAGGTATTGAGGAAATTATTGTGGGGGGAGGAATTTGAGTTCCTTCTTGGCTTGTGACATTTCTTGTAGGTAAAGGAAAACTAGTTGTTGAGGTGAGGTTTTTTCCAAAGATTTGAACTATTTTTTGCATAAGGTCAAGTCCATCTTCACTTTGAAGCATGCGGTGAATGTTATCTATAATAGAGATGGCAGTATTTGAAATATTGTAATTTTCCACTTGGTGTTGTAGGTTACCTAGGTCCTCATGAATTTGAATTATGTTTTCTTATGGGACACTATCAGTCCTTGTTTCAACTTTCATACTACTTGAAGGTAAAGAGTTGTTAGGGGTATTGTCCATACCTAGTGTACTAGTGTCAATACTAGGAGTGAAAGAGCTAGACAACCTAAGATCCACAATGATTGTGCTATTGTGAGATGACATGAGTCTCAAACTTCATCTCACTATAGTATTAGAAATAGGACACAAAATACTAATATAAGGGCTTCTAAATGCAAGGTTAATGCAAGTGCAATATAAGCTAAGAAAAATGAAATGATTATAATAATTTTTTTCGAAACTGAAACAGAAAGGTAATAAAAACAAGAAAAAACTCAAAAAAAAAGCTTTAAATGCCAGAAAATACAATTCAAAATATGCAAAGGGACCTATTCACCCAAGGTAGTGAATGAGTCCCAGTAGGGATTTTTTTCAAAATTTTCAGAGGTTTTCAACTAAATTTGATGCTTTTTATGTTCTATGATTTGGATCTAATGTGAAAATGCAGATTTTGTTTGATTTTTAGTGAAATGAGGTGAAAAAATCTAAGCTATCTGAGCTTTCATTAATGAAAATCCTAATGAAATGTTAATGCAAGCAAGATCTAGGATGATAATACACTCCAAAATTAGAATTATGATGTTTTAAATGTAGGTTAACCAAAATGAAAGGTGGAATTTTTTTTTTATTTCCCTCTAGGGTTTAGGACCTAGAAGGACAATTTTCACTAACTTTCATTCAAGAAGAAACCCTTGAGATCTCAATGCAAAGTAGAAAGATATCTTGCAAGAGGGATATTCTAGGGGCTGAATGCAAACTAATAAGTATTTCACCACCAAGTTTACTTGGAAATATCAATAAAATGCAAAATGCAACACCAAACACTAATTGAATGTAATGCACTATAAAATGACCTAGAAAAAAGAATGATACAAAATAGAAAGCTACAAAAAGGAAGGTGTGCACCTAGAAATATGGAGTTGGATGGAAGAGGTCTAAAACACTTGAAAATAAAAATTTAATGTTGATTGGGACTCATTCACCAAGATGGGTGAATCAGTCCAAAAATTGGGTTTCTGTGCGAGAATAAGAATCTGCCAAATGGGTATCCAAATCTGTAAAAATCTAAATTTTGATTGGAATTTGGACTTATTCTATAGAAGTGGAAAATTAGTCTAGTTACATTTTTCTAAAGCTTGAAAGTATAATCCCACTCCTCTCTATCTTCTCTATCCTTCCTAGTTGTTTTTTGGATCCAAGACCCTGTTTTGCAACCTGTAGGTCTTCTCCAAGGTTCTCCAAGTCTTGATGAAAACTTTGACAACTTTGAGTACTTGAAAATTTTTCTCCAATCTTGCTCCTTGGGAAATTTGCAACCTAGACCTCTAAATCACACACAAAGGAGAGGGGAAAATTTTGTGGGTATATGTAGGATCATGATGGGCCAAAAAGTGGCAATATGATGGGTATGTGTAGGGTATGTGGCTAATGGCTCTTTTTTAATCCAAATTTGATGAAATGAAAATGGTTTTTAAAGGATATTCTTAGCTTTCCACCAATATAAATTACACTTTACTTTTAATTTAATAAATACTTATTATTCATTTTCTATTTGAACTATGACTAAAGTCCTGATTGATAGGCTGATTGAAAAATATCCATAGCTTTCAAACAATATCACATTTTCTGAATCTGAAACCTGCATCACATTCTATGCTTCACATACTATAGGATTAAAAAAAAAAATCATGAAGTTTTTACCAAGTTAAGGTGGCCAGACATATGTGTTTTTTATATTTTTTAAAAGTTGTAATAAAAAATTCATAATTAATTATTTACTAGAAAAAAATTACAAAAATATATACATCACATCGAGACATGAGTCCTCTACATATATCTAAAATATTATAAAAGATATTATAATTTTATTGTGGTTAGGGTGGTCAGATAAACACCTACTTCTTATTTTTTCCCTATACATATTTTTTAAATGAAATAGATAACTTATTCAAATTTTTACGTCAACTTGCCTAGCTCTATTTTTTCTAAACTTTTTGCCACTTAAGGGCCTATTGTTTCATGATGATCTTACACATACCCTTGTTGGGTTAGTGAATAGGGGTTTTCCTTAGTCAAACCCCTCGTTAGTAATTAAACCTTGAAATAGAATGAAATATGAATGGAGAATGATGAATGGACAAAATGAGATGTTGCAATTCACCAAACCCTAGCAATAAGAGGCTGCAAACATGTATGTGATGAATACAATGGATGTAGATCTTGACACTTTATTGAAGGTGATAGATCTCAAATGAAAAGCTTGCTTGAATCACAAACCCTACATCACAATTGTTAGCTCAAAAACAAACATAATGCATGAAGTCCTTGACAAGATGATTGACGCTTGAAGAATTCTCTAAAATTCTTGATAATTTTCCATTGAAAGCTCTTCAATTATCTTGTGAATTTTGAACCATAGATCTTTGGGTAGGGCTTAGAGACTACTATTACACTCTTAGCATGTTTCACCTAAAAGGAGAGAGATAAACCCCACTCAAAAGATCTAGCTAGGTTCACTGAAATTAAGATATGCAAGATGGAATTGAGACTAAATGAGATGATCTAAATGAAACTAAATAAAAATTTTCATTGATTATGAATACAAAACCTAAGAATTATGCAATGTTGGAAAACACAATGTGATATGCAAACATGAACTAAGAATGAACAAATTTAAAACATAATAGAAAAGGATTGATTTAGAGTGCACCTAGGCAGAGAATGGAGAATCTACAATCTTTTGAATGATGACTGATATAATTGAAAATCACTAGTGGAACTCATTTTCCATTGATGCTGAATCAATCGTGCTTATGATGAAAATTGTCAGAAAAATATTTCTATGTTGGGATCCAGAATTTGAAAAAATCTAGATTTCCAGCCTTTAGGTTGGACTCATTCACCACTAATGGTGAATGAGTCCACTCCCAAATTTTTGAGAAATTAGGGACCAATTCTGTAGTACTAGATCTGAGGTTGTCTGCTTGTCAGGTTGCAGAAGTCAAATCTACAGAAAACAAACAAAATGTCTTCTCCAAGCTTGAAATAGGATGTAGATGACTTGAAACACTCTATTGACTTCATGTCCACTTTTCAACACCTAAATTATTTTCAAATCTACATACACAAGTCTTCAAACACACATGCAAAAGGGGAGAAATGGTTAAGGCTTAGGTTATAGGTATTTTCCTTGGTTAAATTCCACTTTGGTAATCAAACCCTTAATGAGATAATGAAATGGAAGAGAATGATATACAAATAAGATGCAAATACTATCAATGTACCAAACCCTTATAGAAGAAAATATGAATCGATATATCAATGGCTACTCCAAAATACTTGATTAATGCTTGATTCAATGATGCAAAGTGCTTGAATGCTTGAATGTGTGAGTGAATAAGTGAAGTTAATGAATGGGGTTTAAAATGGATGTGAAAACACTTATTTATACACATTTGTGCCTTAGTAACTTGATGATACCTCATCACAGGGCGACATTAGGTGATTTTAAATTAAAAAATGAAAGAAAATTTAAAATATTTTGAACTTGGAGCCAATAGGGACTCATTCACCACCCATGGTGAATGGGTCCCACCTTGGAATTGAAAGTGGATGTCAAAAATTATCTTGCATTTTATGTTGTTTGTCGGGTTTACATTCAAAAAACACACTTAATTAAGCCTTATAATGGCATAAAGGGGTCAAATAAAGCATAAGAAAGGTGTAAATAGTGAAATTGTGCCTAGAAAAGTGTGAAATCTTGTTATAAGACTTTACAAAACTTCAAAGTAGGACTTGAAAAGTGATGAAAAGGTGATTTTTAGGTGAATTGTAATGAATAGAGTCTAGAAAAGTGTAGAAATGATTTACAATGCTTCACAACACCTTCACAAGATGCCATAATTTGAATTTTAAGGACCCAATGTGAATTTTCAAGCCACATTGCAGCATTAAATCAAAGCAAAATGAACCAAGCATCATGAAGAAAGGCCTAAAAGACCATGGAAATGATAAGAGGCCATTTTTCTATGAAACATTTAGCCCCCATTTTAGTGAGAGGATGAACTTGCTTCAAACTCACACTAAAGTAGCCATGAATATCAAGAGGGATCTAAATGCACTTATGTTAGCAAGATGGAATGAAAAAAATCAAGAGGGATCATCAAGGCCCCAAGATGAATATCCCATGGAAAAATAGACATAAGGACAAAGGAACACATAAGTGAAAGAGAATGAAAATTTGGATGAAGCTTCAATTGTATTTCCAACTAGTTGTGGATTAGATCTAGGTTGTTTGTGAGAAAAAGAGAATGTATACTCACTCTAGGGTGATAGAACTGATGGTGGTTCACAGGGTGAGAAAACCAAAAAAGGTGGAATACATACGCTAGTTGGTATGCACTCACAAACACATAGGTGGCTATGGAGAAAGCCATGCCGTTGAGTGGGCTTCCCTCTCAACCATATCAAAGTTATGCCTCCTGATAACTTTAATAAGGCACCACAAGAGGAAAATGTCATTTCATGTTTCATGAGACAAGAAAAGCTTCATATGCTTAGAACCCATGAACAAAGAGAAAGGTACCACAGGCATGCAATGTGTAAAAGATACAAAAATCTAAAAATGTAACATGTTAAATGTTAAATATGTTCAAAGCAGTCTTCTTAAGTTCATGCAAGTTTTATCACTTAGGGAACAGTGCATCTAATGTCTCCAAGAGAGGACCAATCAAAGAATAAAATATTCACAACTTAGGGGATGTAGTGCATCACATCAGTCCACCAAGAGGAATGTGATATGATAAGATAGATCACACTTATGGACATTAAACCCAATGTCATCCAAAAAGTGACAAATGCATGGTATGAAATGACAAGGCTACACTAAAACCTAGCAATGCAAATGAAATTATGCCAATGTATACCCCCCACTTTAAAGGAATCGCTACACACTATTTTGTGAGAAATTTCTTTAAATTAGTGAAGGAAATTAAATGTAATAAGAAAAAAAAAGAACAAGACATGAGAGCCAACTTGGAAAACCCCTATGCGAAGTCATATGTTTCTAAGTTAGGATACTTCATGGAAAGGAAAGAAAAAGAGAACAAAAGAAAGGGAGTTGCCCCCAAAAAATAACACACCAAACACATAAGGGATCTATAGATTTGGGGTTAGTATGCTCATTCCTACAATGTTTTTATGAAATAACTGGGAACTATCATCATTCCCCAAAGCATATAGGAGTAGAAGAATGCCACAAAGAGAAAAAAAGAAAAGAAAAATAAAGTCCATTTTGGGTCAACATGGAAGAGACATTTCCATCTCAATACCTTGCATCATTCCCAAAAGGAGAACACAAGAGAGAATAAAATGCAAAAGGTGAAAGAAAAGGAAAAGCTTTTGGGTCAAAATGAAGGAGACATTTGGGTCTCAATGCCTTGTGTCATCCCTAAAAGGAAAACATAAAAGAAAAGTGAAAAAGGAAAAGAGGACCTTTTGGTTCAACATGGCAGAGACATAGGGCATCTCAACACTTTG
>VDFB02271358.1:742845629-742871592 GCA_007258455.2 Sequoia sempervirens | reverse complement strand
GGGACTAAGTTGCCCATCTGGGTGAAAGAGTCCCTGCCAAGTGGGACTAAGTCACCTAGCATGGAAAATTATTCCAATTTGGGCTATTTGTGAGGTTTGAGTGGGAAATTTTTGATTTTAAGTTTATTTCTCTTTTATGTCAACCTTGGGGATCAAATTAGCAGGAAAAATAGGTGGATTTCCTATAAATACAAGCTTCTAAACCCTAATTAATTATCTTATTAACTTTTCATCATTCATTCATCATTCATCATGTTCTTAAGTCAAGCAAGCTCTGGTTTTTAGCATTCTAAGTCATCAAGATAGATTCCAAGGACATTCAAGAGCAAATTCATCACCTTTTATTGTAGAAATCCAAGATCTATCATCATGGAAAGATTTAGGAACCTTGAGGGTTTGAAGATCATTGAAAATTAGGTTGAAGAATTTTTGAACACATCTGCTTGCTTGCAAAGCCAAGATATCCATTAAAATTCACTTTCAGGCTTGAAAATCAAAGTTTCAGAAGTGGAGACCTGTTAAGAACCGAAGTGCAGACAAAGGGCTTATGTTTCCCCTTTCAAATTTCCAAAAATATAGAAGTGGATGAAGTTTCCACTAATGGATAATTAGTCCCACTATACATTCCTTTCAGTGATTTCTACATATTAACACAGCCATTTGGTTAAAACGGGCTCTGGACCAGTTTTTCCAGATCTGGGAATAAGTCATCCAAATTGGCACAAGTGTCCCATTCAACTTCTGAGTCAATTTTATCAGAATTCTATCCCTTCATTCCATCCTTTTTCAGCCTCCTCGTGAGCACATTTTGTTTCATAACTTTTTGTCTAGTTTTGTTTGCATTTATATGTCATTTATCACATGTTTGCATATCACAATGTCTTTTCAAATAACTTGTATTTCAATAGTTTTTCATTACTAATGCATCTCTTTTATAAGTTATTTGCATTTATTTCATCTTACTTAGGCATATTGCATCCCTCATTACATTAATCTTGAGTGTAGACATTAGCATTTTGGGTCCATTTACCTCCTTTTAGGTGAAAAACCCTAGAAATGGTAGGGAACCCTTAGATACCAAAATTGGTGTCCACAGGAACAACACAAGTCATCCAAAGAGAAATATTAAAAAATGCATTCCATGTATCACATTATGGGGAAATTACATTTCATGCAAGAAAAGCACAAAGATATGAAGGGTACTACACATGTGATCTAATCTATAACAAATCATCTATATCCCAATATTTATCATCATAAATAAAAGGAAAATAAAAAGCTAAAGGAACTACAACAAGTGCATTACAAGGAGAAGCATTGAGTTCAATAAATGGTGGGTCACTCACATTTGGAGGATCATCATTGTTGCTTCCATCTAGATTCATGGATTTTGCAAACATGAGAGGTAGTTTGTTATGATCTTGTTCTTATGTTTTATCTTTTATCTTGCTATTTGAAAATATTACAATGGGTTTCATATTAGTGTCATAAGTATGTCTACAAGCACTATTCTTTATATTCATATCATATGTATTTAGATATTTTAATTTACTTTTGGTTGGGATGGATAAGTTTTGAATTCATGGTTTAGTGGTAGAGGAAAAATAGAGTCAAGAGATGAGGAAGTTGTATGGATGGGAGTTATTTAATTGGGATTTATTTATATTGATGGACAATCATTAGAAAAAAAATTTATTATCTTTCGCAAGTTGGAAAGCCATAGAATGACCTATTCATTTTTATTCCTTTGCACTTCAATTACATCTTGTACAAGCTTCCTCTTGTTAATAAGGAATTGATTATTTTTCCAACATTGGTCACTTTTTTCCTTTATATGAGGAACAAAAGGAACTATCTTGAAGGTTGGGAAACCATAGATGTTTTAGGTTTTTTCTGAAATGGTTTGTTTTCCCTTATGAGTCACAAAATTTATGACTGGAGGGATTTCAAAATTATTGTCTCATGGTCCTTTGTAGGATGATGAAGGGTGGACTGTTTAACATAGATGTTAGGTGGTTGGAGAAGAATACCCAATTTAGTTTGGCGTTCATTCACTACATGTGGGTTGGGAGAAACAATCATTAAAAGCACTAGAGATTGAGGAGCTTCAAGAAAAATATTGGTAAGGGACAACTAGGCTAAATTATTATCTTTAAACTTTTTATATGATAAAAATAGATAACCTCATGAAGTTTTGCTAGTTAGGTTAATTGAGGCCAAAAGTAATCTAGTTAAAAAATTCCACAAGATGATAAGGGATTAAATCCACTATGGTATATGGTATCTATTTCTCCTTCAATTGAGAATTTAAGGAATTTATGAATGATTTATGGAATCGTATTTATGGAGATTAGCCATGGGTATCCTAAATTTAAATGAAATGGGTCCAATGGTGGTATTATGGTAAATAAAATATCCAACTTTTTATCTCCTATTTTAACTCGAAGAGTTATAAAAACAATCATAGGGTGAATAGAGCCCTCATAATCCTTTAATAACACTTCTATTTGTTGATAAGTATCCTTATAAAGTTCATCAACATACAAAAATTCTTTGGTGGTCACATTTACTATATATTCTAGATGAATGATTATTCCCTTTGTGGGTTTATAGTCAAATATTTAAGTTATGTAAAGAGGACCATCAAGTGTCATTATACAAGTGTGGAATGTGTAAAAGTGATATCATGTAAAATATTGGCTTATGTTTTATGAGGATGATCATGAATCATGTTTATTGCATTCAATATATCACTATCATATTCTTCATTATCAATTTGTTGAAATAAATTGGTAGAATAAATTGGAAATAGATTCATAGATATTTATAAGTTTTTATTAGGTGGTGATACTAAATTTATTCACTTTATCATTAATACCATCCAACTAGATGAAATTAGAGTCAATGAGGCCTTGCACTTGGGGCTTAAGATGCATTTTTTTGTGTCATGTCTAAATAGATAGTGGTATTGCCAAAAATGATTTTGCATTAAATTTTATATGTAGGTTTAATTAGAGGAAGTTGAATCATGTTCTTGTTTAGTAACTACAACATAGTAACATGGAAAGAATAAAGGAATTATGAAAATTTTCTATCTGATGCCCTAAATTGATATTGTTTTCTAGATTTCACAATAATTTTTCTTTAAATGTTATTAGAATCTTGAGCAATGTTTATCTCTATATTATTTTTTTCTTAAATGATTGGTAGTTTTTTTGAAGCACAACTTCATATTTACTATTAGGATTTGGTGAATGTGTACCTTCATATTGGCTAACTGATAATTGGTAATCATAAAGACCCAAATATAAATGTGTGAATGAGGGATATTTCATCAATAATATCTTATCTCTAATGTCATACTAAAAATTTCAAATGAGAGCCCTTTGAATGTCACCATTTGGGATAGTATAGGATGTTTCTAAATAAAGAGCTTGGTATTTTCCTATAAAATTAATTACTTTTTCCTTAGGTCCTTGTTTGCAATGGAATAAATTAGTTAATTTAACTTGAGGTCCAATGTTTTCTTGATATTTTTAGAGGAATTTGCTAACAAGCTATCTAAAGGACATAATTAAATTGTTAGGAAACATGTAAAAATAATCCAAAGATATGTATTTTAATGACCTAGGAATTTTTTTTAGCTAGGTTAGAATCTTCAAAAATAAAATCCTGACACAAGGTAGTAAACTCCAACTCGTAGTTGTTGGGATCCCCTTTGTTAGTATACTTCTTAAAGTGAGGTATCTCAATATTTTGTAGTACATGGGATTTTTTAATGTAGTGAATGACAATGAAATTCATGTAAGATATGTTGGATGATTACAAATGGATTGAATTGATTCATATTTAAAATTTATTAATGTAGAGATGACATATTTTACTAATGATGATTTATTATAGGATCATTTGGTGACATGTTTTGAGAATGTGTGGAATGTGTAGGACCATGGTTAATGATTGGAGGGATATTATTTTAAAATATATTGAGAGGTGAAAAAAATGGTGTTGTAGATGAAAGGATTTATGAGGATTTCCATCATAAAACCCTAAAAAAGAGTTAACACTATTGCTATGTTGTGTGGTAGATGCTATGATTGGAGGGTTGAAATTAGGAATATAATGAATGGTTGTCTGAGATAAAATTTGTCTTCATATTTGATTATCAGAATTATTGAGGGCTTGGGAACAACTAGTTGTTGTAGGAATGTTTTTATCAACTATTTGAGCTAGGATATGCAATACTTTTATCCCTTATGAATTTTTGATTAAATTCCTAAGGTTATATACTAATAGATTTTTTTCTCTTGACAAAGACTCAATGCTTAAATATTGTTCAAGGCTCTCTAAGTTTTTGTCCAATTATTTAAGTTTATCACCGAGGTCATGGGAAACAACAACCTTCAAGTACATGTGGATGTTACATGATGAGGAGGACATATGCAATGTTGTAGAAGGAAAATAATCAAAGATAGATTGCATAGATGTTACCCTTTCAATTAAAGAGTCTTAAGAATTAGTCTTGAGACTAGATTTTATTGTACCTCGGTATTCCATAAGTCTATAAATATGTCTCACAAGTATATTGGATATGGGACACTTGGTCATGAAGGTCATAAATTTATTTCAAGATTGAAGATGCCTGAGTGCTTATATAATGATGGGAAAAAAATTGAAAGTGCTACCAACTATTTACCAAATTTCAAAAATAAAAACAAGTTTGCACAAATATCATAGAGATATAAACATGACTAAAATTTGAACAGAAATAAGTTGGACAAGTGTGATGGTGATCTAGACCAAAGGTATATTTTAATAGTTAAGTCTTGCAATAAACTACATTTTTTGAGGATTTGGGGTTGTGTAGGTTCAAGTTTAAGAGTGAACAAGTTTTTGGAAATACATTAAAACCTAATTGTAGAGAAGGGGGATTCATCACCTACAAGGCTCTTAGGTCATGAAAGGGCCTAAGGGAATGAACTACCCTACTACCTCAGACTACCTAATAAGTTGGAAAGGAAAAGGATAAGCCAAAAGTGAATGGAGAACAAACCTCTATTTCCCTTCTACTTATAGTAGATTTTTTTGGAACTAGGCAAGTAGACTATAGAGGTCTCAAAAAGAAAACCAGACGAATATCTATTAGGGTATGATAGAATGAGAGTAAAAATTCACTGCACAAGGTGGGAGCTATACTTCAATGTGAAACACTAGAGTCTCAGAGATGTGTTAACTTGTCCTATACGAATAGAGGGTCAAGTGGTAGCTAGAAACTCACATACTCTATTGACAACCTGAATGCTATAGTTTTTTAGTTTGAAAAAAAATATACAAATACAAAGTACAACAAGAAAAATACTATAAAAGTTACTCTAATAGTGAAATGACAAATAAATAAGAATAATTCCAACTTACTCAGGGTCCACTTCTCTAGCTAGCTCCAAGTGAATGAACTGTACCTACAGACATAGTAAAAAGAAAAATGTTACATTTGTGTTTTGAGTTTTTCCTTAGCCAAACCCCTGTTTTGGTGTTCCCACCTCCAAAAATAGCTAGATATACAAAAATATAGAGAAAATTCATTAAAAAAGAAGACAAAAATGGCACACGATAGTAGAGGGAAATGTCAACTTGGATGCTACTCTACAAGAATGATAATTCAAGTAAGTAAAAAGATATAATATCACCTCCCTTTCTATGAGAACTCAAGGCTAGGAGAGGAAAGGGGCACATAAAATCAGCATGCAAGTTAAGTGAAGCCTAGAGAACTTACAACAAAAATAGTGCTGGAGAAAGAAGATAGTGTATGAGCCAAGTATGGAGCTAGTAGCAATGCAAGAGAGAGTGAGAGTGAGAGTTGATAGAATGAAGAGACTATGTGAGATATTGAAAGAAGTTGATAAAAGTGTGTTCAAATAGGAAAATTAGAGGCAAATAGTCATTCTTGATTGTGAAGATTCAATAGGGGATGTTATGTTCACAAGTGACAAAGTATCATAACATCTTTATTATTTCTTAATAGAAGAATCTTGTTAGGATGGAAAAATAGTTTGCAAGAGTATATGCAACATGCATGCATCCTAGACAAAAGTTCTCTCATAAACATAAAATGATAAGGACAAATGGGTAAACCAAGATAAAAATTGTGGTAGGTTTTTACATCATTTAACTTGTAAGGATAAAATGAGGGTAAATTAATGGAAATTTTTTCTAGGTGCAAACTTACACCATTAAATTTTTCACCCACTTTAGTGAGCATCTGTGTTAATGTGTATGTGAGCTAAAGTATGAGATTGAAGAGAATACATTGATATCATTGAGGAAGTAGATATTCAATTCAATGTACCTTGATGTGAAAGAGAATACTCCAATAAGATGTGAAGATGACGTGGACCTTTGATCTTGAAAAGCTAGCTGCGATCTCACCACAAACATGTTAGGCTATAAAAAAAACATGTTAGGTTCAAAAGATAATAATAATAAACACACATTCTTAAGAAACAAGAATAGACAATTTGACATAATAAGACATAGAGTGGTCATATAATATGGAAGACATAATCTAATTATATAGGAAAGCTTGTGGCTACTAAAAACTATGTTGCAATACTATAATTGAAAAGATAGGTCTAGTTGGGCTACCCCCAAGCTAGATGCCAAGATATTATTTATAACACCAAGACATGAAACATCAAATATCAAATAAAAGACACAAATTGCAAGATGTTCCAAAGAAATATTTTAGGAATAAGGCTTTAAAAAGGGGTTTTTTTGGTAGGGAACCCTTCAAGACACCAAGGGGCCTATTCAAAAGGAATGCACCAATAAAAATATACAATATTTTCTTCAAGTGATTCTATCATCAAGGAATCCTTTTGAGAGATCTTTTCATCAAGGAATCTGGTGGAAAGAGTGTTCCATTTTCAAAGGAAATATTTTATACTCTTTCATTTTAAAATGCGCTCCTTTTTTGGAAGGAAAATTTTAGATTCTTTCACTACATAATCCTATTTGAAATAAAATTTATTCAAGGACTCCCTTTTGAGAGAATGCATCATTTTGGAAATTGAGATATTTTCAACAAGGGATTATTTTGTCAAGGAATTTTTGTAAATGAATTTTTACACTAAGGAATCCTTTTGAAAGAATTTTCCTTATTGAAAATTAGACAACATGATATCCCCCAATTAGGATGATATGTGCTATGTAGAGGAGCATGCATGCCATGCTAAGGAGAGAAAGGGGAGGCATAGATGTTGTGGCAAGAAACATATAGTAAGATGTATTTATGGTATGTTGACACACACACAAGAGACAACACATGAGAAACACACTGTCACAAAGCAGAAAAACAAAGATGAAGAAATAAAGAGACAAGGGGATCTAAAAATTTAGGGTTAGAATTGTCCATAGATAAAAATAGATAAATATAATATATTATAGATATGAAATGTCCTCAATTCCCAAAGTTCTTAGAACATGAAGAAGAGCACATGAAGAAAAAGTGAAAATAATAATTGGTTCAACATTGAAGAAGTCCTCAATTCCCCCAAAGATTTTCATCATCCTCAATATCAAAACTTAACAATATTATAACACATATAAAAATGATTACACAAATATAATAAGTGAACGATAGATATTTTGCACCTGTATCAAAGAACCTACAAGGGTAGCAAGGGTCCTCCAAGAAGGAAACCAAAAATATAAATACAAGCATGGGGGAACACAATAAGACAAGAAAATATAATCTATAGATGAAGAGGAGGAACCACCCTAGTCCTCATCAACTAGTAAGTCATCCTACACCCAATGTAGATAATTATAAATGGAAAAAGTATTATCATGCAAGGGTTGGATAGAAAGGGTAGTTCCTTATGACTCACCTACAACAATGTTCAAGGAAGAATTCACCTCAAGTTCTTCTTCGTCTATCTCTTATGTAGCAAAGGTCATCAATTTTGTGAAAATTGATGGCATAGCCAGGATATATTCCACTACATTAAACACACAATTTTCACAAGGGAGAGGCACCTAAGAGTCATAGTCAAGCTCAAAGAGAGGGGTGATTTCTAGCTCTATAGAAGAGTGGGTTGCCTCTATCATGAGGATGATGTAGGCCAAGACAAAACTAGCTTTTGAAGAAGGTGGATCCTTATTTTGACCTCCACTCACAATTAGTTCATCCTCCAAATTACATTTTAGTGGAGGAAGAAGAAATAGCCATGGAGGACACCACTATTGTATTTGGTATGTCCACAGGATAAGCAAAAGGAGGGGTTTTGTCTTGGAGGAACATCAAGAGAGGGATATCCACATAGGGGGCAATGATTACCTACACCTGTATGTGGTGAGCATCATCAATACCTACTGGGGTAGTTGGGAGCAAGACATAAGTGATGGGAACTGAAGTAGAAACAACAGAAGAAAGTGGAGAAATAGAAGAATATCCAGAAACATATGAAACTATAGAACCAAGATCCTAGCACCTGCAAAACACAACAAACAAACACATTATAAGATTCAAACGCAAGCCAAGATCAAAGTTCCCCATAAAATCCATTAGCAATGCTCAAAGTAGGAATAAAAACAAGAACACAATAAAAAACAAGGAGATAAATCAAATACTATTAAAAACATGCAAACTCTTGATCTTATGGGGAATTTGGTGCCAATTTGATGTGGAAATTGGACCTTTCCCAACTCTTATGCAATATTTTGATGATTTGGTAATGATTGATCCACTTGGTGACTACTTCAAATGAACTCCATGGAGAAAACCTGCAATAACCTAGTTATTCCTTGATGAAATTGATAAAAATGTTAATTCTTGAAGATGAAATTGAGTATAGTAAGTTTGCTTAAATTGTGGATGATCAAATGAGGAGAGAAACCTCTTATTTATAGAAAGACAAGATGGAGAAATGCTCAAAATGAAACAATGTGGGACTAACTTTCAACCAATGGTCAAATGTCACTTGTCAAGATGTGAATAGGTAAAGGATGTACACATTTTGATGAATGTACCCATAAATGCAATTAGGTGGAATTTTAAAATAATGAAATGACATGTAAGAGGGAAAAGGAATGTCTTAAATGACAAATTCCACTTGGAAGGATTTCAAATTTGGAAGAATATTCCCCTATTATGCCATGTGGAGAGAAAATAGGGATTTAAAAATTGAATTAAATATATATTTTCATGTGCAAGTGGCAAAAGCTAGAGGATGGGACATGGATTAGGATTAAATTAACCAAGGGTTAATTAATTTAACGATGGATTTGATGATGTGAAAAAATTGACTTAGATTTATGGGTTGATTTAAATCAAAGGATGAGAAGAATATGATTTAGAGATAGTTAAATAAATATTTTGTTTTATTTAACTAAAGGGAATGGTTGGTTTGATTAAATTAACCAAGGTTTAATTTATTTATTTTAATAGATAGAATTTAGAGATTAATTAAATAAAATTGATTTATTTAATTAAATAAAGAGCTAGGGTTAATTAAACCAAATTGATTAATTTAATTAACAAGAGAGAATGACTTAATCAAATAAATGTTTGTTTATTTAATTAAGGGATGAAGAGTGACGATAAGCTAAGAAGGTGATTGAAGATGAAATAGTGTTAGTTAATGGGGATCAAGTGTGTAATGTTAATCAATAAATTTTATGTGTATACATTTTTCCCCTCTTTGAAATGATGCACTCATTATATTGGTTAAAAGAATAATTTGTCTCGATGAAAAGCTAATTTTTTTTCGATTTTAAATTTTTCCCCACTACTACCCTAGAGAGAGAAAACATGCCAATATACTGCCCCTTTGAGGGATCAGATGAAAATTTTTATTTTTGGGTGATCTTGCAAAAAAAGAGGACAAGGTGCCTGACAGGTCCAAAAAGGGTCTGGGAGGTCAAAAATGAGATAAAATGCAAAAAAATGGTACAAAACGACCCTCAGTTGGACAAAAATGGGATTTGAGGACCAAAACCCTGACAAGACAGCTAAACGGGGCCAAAAAACCCTAATTTTTTGGCTTAAATAGCCATTGAGGGGCCACTTCCAATATTCAACCTTTAGGAGATTTTGTAACTTTGAGCTCTAACCTTCCATAGAGATGGCACAATGATAGCTTCCCATGCACATTTCCAACAAGGTACAGATACATCAGAGGCTTCATAGCACTAGACCACTAGTGAGTCAACTTGACCCAAGCCTATTTTTCATTTTTTGTGTGCATTTAATTCCTTAGGAAACTAGGTCTTTAGGAGCAGTTCTATATCGCACCGCTACAAATTTTAAATGGCGTCGCTCGACATCAAACTGTCACCATCACGAGTAGCGATAGCACTCATTGACATATGTCATAGTGAGACTTCCTCCTTCCACCTCCCTACAAGCAAGGCTATAGTCACACTCAAGGATGTGTGGAAGATCCACAGATTTTGCCTTCATGGAAAGTGTGTGATCTATGATATGGATGTTGGGAGGAAGGCCTATTACGATGTCATGGGAATCAATGAGATTGTATTTTGTAAGGGGAAAATCAAGCTTGAGTGCCATAGGCCTTCTATGTCTAGTTTTTGATTAGTTATTGTAGCTATTATTTTAGGTCTCATCGCACCAGATTGGTGGGGCCATTATTTTAGTCCTAGATGGGGGCTTGCTTGGGAGAAAATGGTTCGACAATAGACTTTTTTTACATGGGGGCCAGTTCTTCTAGCCTTGCTATACAAAGACTTTCATGAGTTTTCCTACCTAGAGGACCAAGCTCTTGGGGTAGGGGTTAAACTTTTGCACATCTGGGCTTGGAAGCACATTGATGTGCTTCATCCATGAGTTGTTCCAGTTATGATGGAACCATATGATCTAGTTTTCTGTCAGTACAGAGGGGGTGTCTCTTTCACCCACATAGGAAAGCACGTTATTCCCCACTAGTGGAGAGTCCTATATGACATGCAAGTGTTCACATAGTGGCCATATCTTGGATGGCCCACATGGTTTGATGATGTTCAATAACTCTTCTTCACTTGATAGAATAGGCTAATGTAGGAGAAATAGAACATGATAATTAAGAGATACCTATCGGGCAGGGTAAAAAGGTAGATTGGAGAGCCACAAGACAGGCTGAATGATTAGGACATAACTATTTTTGTAAAGACTATGAGCCAAAGCTCCTGGGGCCACTATATACCAACCTAGGAGGAAATTGATTCTTTCAAATAGCTGGTGGCCAGACTATTTCCATATGAAGAGGGTCAGACAGATGTAGGGACCACATAGGCTTACAAAGACTGGTTTCAGCCACCACTAAGACTTACAGTTCTAGGGACACCATCTGCTCGATGTAGAGCCAAAGGTTGAGAGGAAGGTTGAGGGGAAGGTTGATGCCAAGGGGCAGAGCTGGGGATTAAGGAGGCTAAGGACCACCACTAGATCAGGATAGGGGGCCCATGATTAGCCACCCCAAGATCTACAAGTGGGGGAGCAGATATAGGATGTCCCTCAGTAGGACCAAGATCAAGGATGATAGGATAGGATCCCAACACCACCTAGAGACAGGGATCAGGACTAGCCACCCATGTAGCCACCTCCCCAACCAGACCCTAGAGATGGCTAGATTTGGTAGTTATAGGCATAGGTGCAGGCACTAACAGTTGATAGACATTAGCTACGGCTAGATTAGGACCAAGCGGTCTAGCAGAGATAGGATGCAGAGTTACAAGTGGTGGCTGGGATAGGTAGACAATAGTATTTAGAGAGCATGGCTAAATCTTCCTCCTAGAGCATAGTATCGCTTCGAGCTTATAGGGAGGTTGTCTAGGAGGTTGAGTATTACAAATTGTATTATTACCAATCCATGTCGTGAATAGTCTAAGTCCTAGACTTCTCTCAGAGAACACGTCACAAAACTACAGAGGATCATGGAGAGAGATCAGATGGCGAGGGTAGTAGCCAGTTGGTTTAGGCCTATTTTTGATCGAGATAGGATTATTTTTGCACCCCATAGGCTCATTTCTGATAGCCCCATGGGCCATTGTACTCATTGACATATGTTGGAAAAGTATGCCTCAATCATCACAGGTTGAAACTTCCATTGGAGCCAAGTCGATGTGACAGTTCTTATGTTTGGCCAACTAGCAATTTGGAACATCATGTTTTGTACAAGTCGTTGTGACCTAGTTTTTTGTCTCACCGAAGGATCATATCGCTGTGACAGGTTGCTTTTGGTGTGATCTCTTAGCTCCTATGAAGATATTTGGCCGATAGGGCATTCAATCATATATCGGGAAGACCTTTGGCCGAAAGGCTTTGTTCGATGCGAAGTCCCAGCGAAAGCGAATGTCTTGCTGACAGTATGTTATGTATTGAAGTCTTCAGGATAACTAAAGGGTTCTTGCTATGATGTCCCAGCGAATGGTTAAAGTCTCGCCGATAGTGTTTGGTTTAAATTCATCGGGGAAACTCTCACTGGAAGGAATACTATCGGTAAGAAGTCTTACCGATGTGAGAAAGTCACACTGACCGTATTCATTCGTGGTAACTCAAAGGGCTTCAGGGAGAAGTCTCAGCAAGAATGGAATGTCTCATCGATGATGAGAAGTCTTCAGTATAGCTCTTCGTGAATGGTGGTCTTTGGTGTAACATATATTTGTTCAATAAGAACTCTTGGCGAAGGTGATATGTCTTGGTGACTATTGATGATTTCGGGGTGACATGTGTGATCTCAAAGAAACCTCTTGGCAATATTGATATGTCTTGGTGACATGGTGAAAGCTGAGTGATAGTCTTCCGTGCTTGATGTAACATCTTGGCGATAATGATAACTCTTGGAGACATCGATATGAATTTTTTAGGGCATCGAGGAGACACTTCTTGTGTGTCACCGACATGCCAATACAATGTGGGCTCTATTGACTGTTTGACCATCCTATGTGGAGTCTCATGGAACAATAGGAGAAGCCAAATTTAAACAATTGGAAGATAGTTCGTTGTGATGGTTCTGTGATTAAGCTCAATGGACATGGAATGACATGAATATAGTTTGTAATCTCTGTAGTGATTCGGTACGTTCGATCAACAGTTGTGTGTGAATAGTTTGAATTGTATCAGAGTGAATTCTATTCTGTAAAGAGTGTAATTTGAAGGTTCCTGTACAAGATTGTTCATGGTGAATGTTGTTGTATACAGACATCAGAAAGATAAGTATGAAAATTTTATGTAATCTTTATTACTATAATGCAAAGTGACTTCTCTTGGTGTGGTGGGTTTTTCTCCCATAAGGGTTTTCCCACTTATATCTGGTGTTCATGTGTGATTGTCAAATACTCTATTTCTGATATTTTCTTCATAGTGCATCTTATTTGAACTATAATTAAAAATTAAAAGTATATCTACATTCTTCTCTAAGGTTTTGACGTTAGGAGAGTTGTTTCTACATCTAGCTTTCCTTACAATTTGTATCAGAGCCTAGCCAGTTGTTTTATCCATGTGGGTACATTGGGTTTTTTGAGTCAATTCTATTCAGTGGGAGTCTTGTAGAGTTTGTTATTTTTGCTTACAAGTTGAGATGGCTAGCACGTCTAGAAATTGTGAAATAGAGAAGTTCAACGGCAGTAACTTTGAGTTGTGGAAACTAAAGATGGAGGATCTTCTAGTTGATCATGATATGTGGTTTGCAGTGTCTGGAACTAAACCTATAGGCATGAAGCAAGAAGATTGGGACCTTGCAGATAGGAAGTCTAAGTGGCTGATAAGGCTTTGTTTGGCAGACTCAGTTCTTCTGAATGTGCATGAGGAGAAGACTGCTTCTTCTTTGTGGAAGAGACTGGCGTCTATTTATTAGGGGAAGTCCTTGGTGAATAAACTATTCCTGAGGAAGAAGTTGTATTGTTTAAGAATGCAGGAAGGAGGGTCTGTAGCTAATCATTTGAATGCATTTAATATGTTGATTGCTCAATTGACATATGTTGGTGTAAAAATTTATGAAGAGGATCGATGTATGCTATTACTGTTATTTTTGCCAAACTCTTGGGATCATCTAGTGATGGCTATTGGGAGTACAACATCCAGTTTCAAGATGGAAGATGTTGTTGGTTCTTTGCTATTAGAACAGATGAGAAGAAAATCTTCTAAGATGGCGAAGGAAGCTCTTGTTGTCAGAGGAAGACCAAAAGAGAAAGGCAAGAAGAAGGACAAGAAATCAAAATTGAAATTAGAGGGGAGATCAAAGTCTCCTGGCAAGAAGTCCAAGGTGAAGTGCTAGAACTGTGGGCAACCTGGTCATGTCTGAAAGGATTGCAAAGAGGAGAAAAAGAAGAAGTACTCTTCTGACAATAATTCTTCTTAGGCTGATTCAGATGCTTTCATTGTTGCCTTGGCTACACAGGCATCAGATGATGTCTGGCTGATTGATTCTAGTGCATCTTTTCACATGACATCTCATAGAGATTGGTTCACAAAGTATGAATAATACAATGGTGGAAAAATGTACTTAGCAAGTGATTCAACTTTGGAGATTGTTGGTCATGGAAGAGTTAGAATTCAATTCCCTAATGGCAGAGTAAAGGGAATTAATGATGTAATGCACATACCAGGTTGGGCTCAAAATCTACTATCTATTAGTAAGCTAAATGATATTAGAGTACAATTTATGTTCTCTAGAAATGGCTGCAAGATGACTAGAGGTTCAATGGTACTGGCTAGAGGTGCTTGAATTGGTACCCTATACAAGCTAGATGCACATGCTATTCAATGTAACAGTGTCTCTGGAAAGTCACTGAAAGCTATTCATGAAGGTAAAGAGGGAAATATCCCTAATTATGTAAACTCTATGGAAGTAAAACTTCCTGTAGAGAAGACTATTCTCTGGCATCATAGGTTAGGCCACATAGGAGAAAAATGTTTAAAAACCTTGAAGAATAAAAACCTAGTTGAGGGACTTGAAGATTGTAATATTGAATTTGAATTATGTGAGCATTGTATATATGGAAAGCAGCACCGTGTTTCTTTTTATTCTAGTCCTCATAAATCTTCTCGTTTGCTAGATTATATTTATTCAGATGTATTTAGTCTAGTGGGTGTTCCTTCTTTGTCTAAATCAAGATACTATGGGTCATTCATTGATGATTATTCAAGAAGAGCATTTGTTTATTTTTTGAAAAGTAAATCAGAAGTGTTTAGTTGATTTAAGGAATTTAAGAACCTTGTTGAAAATAAGACTAGTAGAAAAATAAAATGCTTAAGGACTGATAATGGCGGTGAATTTTGTTCTGATGAGTTTGAAATATATTGTGAAGACCATGGGATTAAAAGACATAAGACTACACCTTATACTCCACAACAAAATGGAGTTGTAGAAAGGTTGAATAGGACAGTGATGGAGAGAGCACGAAGTATGCTGAGTAGTGTTGGCTTGGAGGAGAAGTTCTGGGCTGAGGCTGTATCTACTGCATGTTACCTAATTAATCATTCTCCAAATTCTACTCTTGTTGAGAAAACACCTTTGGAAATGTGGTCTAGTAAGATGCCCTCTTTAAGACATATTTATGTTTTTGGCTGTGAGGCATATGCTTATGTGCCAGATGTGAAAATATCTAAATTGGAGAACAAGGTTGTCAAGTGTATTTTTATTGTCTATAGTGTTGGCATAAAGGGATACAAGCTTTGGAATCCTTATATGGAGAAGGTTGTATACAGCAGAAGTGTAATATTTCGTGAGCTGAAACCTTCCACCTTGGATCTGCAGTCAGAGACAAAGTCAGAAAACAATAAGGATGTAGTTGTATTTCCTCCTACACCAGAGAAAGAGGAATTGGAAATTTAAAATGTACCTGAAACTGAGGAGAGCTCAAGTAGTTCTGAAAGTTCTGAAGAAGAAGAACCTTAGCCTTAGCCATTAAGGAGGTCAACCCGAGAAAGAAAACAACCAGATAGGTATGGGTTCTCTTTGATTGATTCTACTTGTGCCTATGCTTTGATTTCTAGCACTGATGAGCCTAGGACTGTAAAAGAGGCATTTAGAATGTCTAATTCAGACTCTTGGTTGGAAGCCATGAATGAAGAGATGGAATCATTAGAAAAGAATGAAACCTGGAGTTTGGTGCCCTTGCATAAAGGCAGAAAAGCTATGGGCTACAAATGGTTATTTAAGAAAAAGATTGGTATGGATGGCCGTGTAGAAAAGTACAAGGCAAGACTGGTTGCAAAGGGCTATTCCCAGGTCGAGGGAATTGATTATGGGGAGATATTTTCTCCTATAGCAAAGCTAACATCTATTAGATTTCTTTTGTCACTTGCAGTAGCGTATGACTTAGAGTTCAAATAGATGGATGTGAAGACAAAATTTCTTCATGGTGATCTTGAAGAAGAAATCTATATATCCCAGTCTCAGCACTTTGTTGACAAAGGTAAAGAAAAACTAGTATGCAAATTAAAGAAGTCTTTGTATGGGTTAAAGCAGTCACCTAGAACATGGTATTAAAAATTTGATACTTTTGTATTGTCTTTGGGATTTGTGAGATCAAAATCTGATCACTATGTATATTATAAAGCTGAAAGTGATCGAGTACTTATTATTGCTTTGTATGTTGATGATATGTTGTTCATAGGAAATAGTAAGCTAATGATTTATGATCTTAAGTCTCATTTTTCTGCTAAGTTTGAAATGAAAGATCTTGGTGCATAAAGGTATATTCTAGGGATGGAGATAACCAAGGACAAAAAGAATAGAAAACTATGGCTCTATCAGAGTAAGTATATCAAGATTGTTCTAGATATATTTTTCATGAATGATTGCAAGCAGCTAATTGTTCTAGTCTTACAGGGAACAAAGCTATCTGTTGAAGATTGTCAAAAATATCCAATTGAGATGGAGGACATGACTAGTGTACCCTATGCTAGTGCGGTTGGAAGTCTCATGTATGCAATGATCTGTACAAGACCAGACATTTCCCAAGCAGTGGGAGTTCTTAGTCGGTTTATGGCTAATCCAAGAAGAACGCATTGGGATGTTGTCAAGAGAGTGTTTAGATATTTGAAGGGAACTTCAAATTTTGCTTTGTGTTACCATGGGAACTTCATTGAATCACATAAGACTCTCAACATTCATGGATATGTAGATTCTGATTGGCTAGGGGACATTGACAGCAGGAGGTCCACCAGTGGATACATTTTCATGTGGAATGGTGGTGCAATGAGTTGGATGAATAAGTGGTAGGCTATAGTCACTTTGTCCACTACGAAGGCTGAATACATGGCAGCTACTCATGCTTGTAAAGAAGCAGTTTCATTGAAATGTTTTTGTTCTAACATTGGTTTGGATGTAGGGGAAATAACTATTTTTTGTGACAGTCAGAGTGCAATTTTTCTAGCAAAGAATCTAACTTTCCATGCCAGGACGAAACATATTGATGTACAGTACCACTTTGTACGAGATATGGTGGAGAATGGAAAGGTTACTTTGGAAAAGGTTGATACTCTGGAGAATGTTGTAGATGCATTGACAAAGCCAGTGAGCACAGACAAGTTTAGGTGGTGTGCTAGTTCAATGGGCCTTAGTGCCCACGATTTTTAGTAAGTTATGTTGTGCTCTGGAGGTGCTTGTGTGATCTTCGTCAAGTGGGAGATTGTTGGAAAAGTATGCCTCAATCATCATAGGCTGAAACCTCCATTGGAGCCAAGTTGGTGTGACAGTTCTTATCTCTGGCCGACTAGCAGTTTGGAACATCATGTTTTGTACAAGTCGTTGTGACCTAGTTTTTTGTCTCACCGAAGGATCATATCATTGTGATAGGTTGCTTTCGGTGTGATCTCTTAGCGCCTGTGAAGATCCCTGACTGATAGGCCATTCAATTGTATATCGGGAAGACCTTTGGCCAAAAGGCTTTGTTCAGTGTGAAGTCCTTGCAAAAGCTAATGTCTTGCCGATAGTATGTTATGTATTGAAGTCTTCGGGATAACTAAAGTGTTCTCACTATGATGTCCCAGCGAATGGTTAAAGTCTCACCGATAGTGTTTGGTTTAAAGTCATTGGGGAAACTCTCGCCAGAAGGAATACTATTGGTAAGAATTTTTACCGGTGTGAGAAAGTCACACCGACCGTATTCATTCAGGGTAACTCAAAGGGATTCAGGGAGAAGTCTTAGCGAGAATGGAATGTATCACCGCTGATGAGAAGTTTTCAGTATAGCTCTTGGTGAATGGTGGTCTTTGGTGTAACATCTATGTGTTTGATAAGAACTCTCAACGAAGGTGATATGTCTTGGAAACTGTTGATGACTTCGGGGTGACGTGTGATCTCGGAGAAACCTTTTGGTGACATGGAGAAAGCTGAGAGATAGTCTTCTATGCTCGATGTAACATCTTGGTGATAACGATAACTCTTAGCGACATCGATATGAAGTTTTTAGGGCATCAGGGAGACACTTCTTGCATCTCATTGACATGCCAATACAATGTGGGCTCTATTGACTATTTGACCATCCTATGTGGAATCTCATGAACTAATAGGAGAAGCCGAATCTAAATAGTTGGAAAATAGTTCGTTGTGATGGTTCTGTGAGGAATCTCGATGAACATGGAACAACATGAATATAGTTTGTAATCTTTGTAGTGATTCGGTTGGTTCGATCAATAGTTGTGTGTGAATAGTTCAAATTGTATCTGAGTGAATTCTATTCTATAAAGACTGTAATTTGAAGGTTCCTGTACAAGATTGTTCATGGTGAATGCTCTTGTATATAGACATCAGAAAGATAAGTCTGAAACTTGCATGTAATCTTTATTATTGTAATACAAAGTGACTTCTCTTGGTGTGGTGGGTTTTTCTCCCGTAAGGGATTTCCCATGTATATCTGGTGTTCATGTGTGATTGTCAATTACTATGTTTCTGATATTTTCTTCATAGTGCATCTTAGTTGAACTGTAATTAAAAATTAAAAGTATATCTACATTCTTCTATGAGGTTTTAATGTTAGGAGAGTTGTTTCCACACCTAGCTTTCCTTACAGCATACACATGTACATTGATCTGATTTTTTGTACCATGGCAATGTATTATTCTAATGATATATGAGATGATTATTTGATGATATGCGATATGACCTATCTTTACTTTGATGCATTATGGATGGATTTAATTTCTATATGCTATGGAATGTGATATTATGATTTTTTGATGTGCATGATGTTCCATATGATTATACAAATGTGATGAAATGCTTTCTTTTTCTTTTTTGATGTACTTTTCAGGATGTATGCAAAATGTTATGGTATGAAATATGGTTAGACTAATGGATCTATAATGTTATGCTATGATAGATGATCAGATGTGTGTAATTTTATCAAGTATGATATGTAGTTAGGATGTTATGATGATGAAATGATGATATGATATGTTGAAATGATGTTATATATGTGCTCTAATATGATGGTTATGATATGAAAATGGATTCTTTTGATTTATGATATATGATGTATATGTAATAGCATAATGGATGCTTATATGTGAGATGGGATGATTATGCAATGTTATGATATGATGAATGTAAATGTTGTTATGATGATGTAAATGTTTATAATGATATGGGATGATTTTTTTTGTGTTTATATAATGGATGAATATGTATGATTTAAGAGATGCATAGAATAACCAATCTATATTATATATGAACAAAAATGCAATGCATGGTGTTATGATTAATGTTTTCTATATGATATAATATGCAACATGAAATATTCTAATAGTTTTGTGGATTTAGGATGAATGTAATGATGATAATGATTTGTGATTAACTGTCATGGTACCATGTTAGCATGAAAAAGCAAGAGATAGAAGCAAACAAGAAATTCCAACAAGACATAGGATGATGATGATGTTGATTATTACTTTCCAAGGAGTTGGGATTTCCAAAAGGACAATTAACTAATGTCTGATAACACATGTAGGCACAATGCATCAAGGTATAAAGAACCAGGATGGTGTTGTACCTAGTGTGATGGAATTTGACTCGACAATAAAATAGAAGTATTCTTGTTCATACCTGGCATATAGAACCTTATTCAAAATGTAGTTTAAATATTCTAGACATCTCAGACCAAAACATAGGAAAGCAAGCCTTCTTATGTGGTCAACAAGATACCTAAAATATTCTCCCTAAACCCAAACAAAGTATGCATGACCAAGGTTATATTACAAGAATATCCAACAAGCACAATAGATAAAAATATAATAATTGTTGCTCCATTCCTATCTATCTAAATCCTTTGTTTGGACATCATCAAGAGGTCCTTAGAATGAGTCTAATACATCCAAAGAAAAGTCAAAGTAAACAAACAACTTTATGTTCTTCAAAACTGCTAGCCAAGACTAAACTATGGTGATGCCTGATGTTGATGTCCATTGTAGGAAGGATGCATCCTAGGACATGATGATATTTGATGATTTCATATAGGACTGATTGGATGAGAAGCTATTGATACAAAGAGTTGACCAACTTGTTTGCATACTAACCTAGACTTGAGACTTTGATGTTTTGAGTTTTCACTTTTGAACTGCTAGACGTGTTTCTGACTGTTTCACTGAAGGTTGAGGGTGATGATGATTTATTATGAGTGATGATTATTGTAGGTGAAATGAGTTGAGACAGATGGATTTTTTCAAATATTTGGATGTTTTTGAAGTTTTCTAAATTGTTTTGAGGTTGTTTTTGGTATTTTTTATATTTTACAAATGTTTTGATTTTTTCAAACTTTCAAATGTTCTGGGGTTTTCTAAGATTTTGAACAAGAGGCTAACCTAAAGAACTATCCTAGGGGCCTTGGGGGCTGATCAACAGATTAGCCTTGCCTATGTTATACACATAGAGACCACGTAGTTCAACTGACATAGACTTGATTATTGATGAGATATGAACAAATGGACTGCAAATCTATTATGACGGACTTCTAACGGACTAACCTAAGTGTATCAGGGGATGATCAAAGATAAACCTTTCCTATGTTAAAGGCCCAGAGACCCATAGTTTGACAAGATGAATCTATTTTTGAATTTTTGAATGACTTTTTGACTTGTTTTGGATTTTGATATGTTTTGAATGTTTATGGATTTTTTGATTTTCTTTTTTTTTTGGATTTTTTGATGTTTTTAATTTTTTTTAATTTTAGGGACTTCAAGTATATACACGAATCCAATCCAATGAGAACATGCCCCCAACATGATGCAATAGACTACTCTAATAAAGGTAGCACAAATTGACCTTGAGAATGGGCCAAGTAGTACTAGGAGGGATCATGACATGAACACAGGATGAAGCTATGATGCGGATGATGGATGGAGATATGGATTGTGATACATGATGGAAGTGTAATGGATGGGTGATGTAGAATGAGTCATGAAGATCCTAGTGGGTTGAAAGTGTTTATTTACACAAGGCACCTGCTTGCCGGGTTTTTTCCAAGGTACTTGCCCAAAGCGCCATCGAAGTGGTTTTCACTAGAGGACAATTTTTTTCTATTTATTGTTTTTGATCCTTTTTCTAATTTTTTTGGATTTTGAACTTTTTGGATTTTTTTGTTGTCACCAAGACACCTATTTTCCATGTTTTCACCAAGGTGACTTTTTCTTTAGGGCATTTTTTGATTTTTTGATTTTTTGGTTCTATACCTTGAAAGATTTAAGCATAATTTTTTTTGAGATGGGAATTGTTCATGGGCTCCTGCAGAGGCTTGCCTTCAAGTGTTGATAATTGATATTCCCTTGACTTGTAGCCCATTATGATGATAAAGGGTCCCAACTAGTTGGGTTCAAATTCAATGTCTTTGTCATTTGGGTTTGGGATGTTCTTTTGGTTGTCCTTTAGCACCAATTATTTGACTTGGAAAGTCTTGCTTTTGATCTTCTTGTTATAGCTCCTCTTGAGTTAGTTCCAATAGACCTACAAATGGTCCATGCTTCTATGCATTGCTCATCTAGTAGCTCCAGCTCATTTAGTCTTGATACTTGATATTCTTCATCCGTGATGAGGTTTTGCAGTGATATTCTCAGTGGTGGGAGCTTGATCTCAATGGGTCATATGACCACTAATCCGTAGACCAGGGAAAAGGGGGTGGCACCTATTGGTGTGTGGATGTTGGTTCGATAGGCCTAGAGGGTGGGATTTAGCTATAAATTCTAGTCATGACCTATGTCATTGATTGTATTTTTGAGGATTTTTAGAATGGTTTTATTGGTGGCTTCTGGTTGGCCATTTCCTTGGGGATAAAACAGAGTGGAAAAGCAATGTTGGATTTTGAATTTTTCACATAGGTCATGAGCATTCTAATTCTTAAAAGGCATCCCATTATCTAAGATAATAGCTTGGGGAACACCGTATTGGTATATTAAGTAGTTCAGGATGAACTTTGATATCTCCTTTCCAGTGATGTATGTCATGGGGATGGCTTCTACCCACTTGGTAAAGTACTCAGTGGTAGTTATGATAAACTTGTGGCCACTAGATGAGGTGGGGTTATTTTCCCAATGAGATCGAGTCGCCACTATGAAAAGGGCCATGGTGTGATAATGGGATAAAGTTTTTGAGTTAGAGCATGGATGAGGTCCCCATGTTGATGAAATTGCAGGCACCTTTTAATGTAGTCATGTGATTCTCTTTCCATTGTAGGCCAATAATACCCCATCCTCAGCAATTTCTTGGCCAAGGCCATTCCACTCGAGTGTGAACAACAAATACCATTATGCACCTCAGTTAAGGAAGTCAATTCCTCCTCAATATTTAAACAACACAATAGGGTTCCTTCTATGCTCCTATGGTAAAGGGTATTTCCTAGGATGACAAACTGAGATGCTTTCATGAAAAAGGTTCTTTTTAGGCTTGAGGGTAAGTTAGCAGGTAGGGCCCCTATTCACAAGTAGGTATAAATGTCATGGTACCAGGGATCACTGGGATTAATGATTTCACACACAAATTCTGACTTTGGGACCTCGAATGTAGGTATGAGAAGCTACTATACCAAGAATTCATGTCTCGAGACATTGCAAGGGATGTCCATTAGGGATCCAATCATTTCCATGGCATTTTCTACTCTATTGTTTGCTTTGGGATTCTGGTCAAATGTGATATAAATGAATGATTTTTTGAGGCTCTCTACCAAATTTTTGTATGGAATCAGCTTATCATCCTTTGTTTGATACTCATCATTCACTTTATTTATTATCAATTAGGAATCTCCATATACTATGAGAGCCATGATGTGCCACTACACTGCTATTCTAAGACCTATGGTTAATGCCTCATATTCTGCAATGTTATTAGTGCATGGGAATGCCAATATGTAGGATCTAGGTATATAGTCCCCTTGTGGGGTGATGAAGAAGACACCATATCTTGATCCATGTTGCATGTAGGAACCATCAAAAT
The DNA here is from genome assembly GCA_007258455.2 of Sequoia sempervirens. Lineage (NCBI taxonomy): Eukaryota > Viridiplantae > Streptophyta > Pinopsida > Cupressales > Cupressaceae > Sequoia > Sequoia sempervirens. The sequence continues at coordinate 742,848,172 of VDFB02271358.1, read as the reverse complement.
AGAGTTTGTAGTGGTCATCTATGCTGAGATTGAAGATGGATTCATCCAAAAAATCTGATATGAGTGGATTCTTTGAATACATGGGTGCTTCTACAAGCTGATCTACAATCACTTGGCCTTTGATTGCCTTTTGTTCCACATACTCAATATCGAATTCAGATAGAATCATGACCCACTTGGCCATCCTTCCTGTGAGAATTTCCTTTGATAGTAGGCAATCTAGGGGATTGATCTTGGTGATGAGTTTGATTTTGTGTGCGAACATGTAATGTCTAAATTTTTGTGAAGAAAACACTACTGCTAGACATGATTTTTTTGATGAATGAATATTTTAACTCATGCCCAACCATTGTGCAGTTGATGTAATAGATGGCACTTTCTATCCCATTTTTATCGTGTTGAGCTAGAAGAGCACCAAGGGCCACTATTGTTGTTGATACATAGAGGATTAGTGGCTTTCTTATTACCGGTGGCATGAGGACTCGAGGTATGAGCAGATATACTTTGATTTTGTTGAAGGTTTCCTCACACTTGTCATTCCACTTGTATGCTACCCCCTTGTGGAGTAGGTGAGAATAAGGGATTTTCTTGTCTGCCAATTGCGTTATGAATCTGTGAATGGACTGAAGCCTACCTTGGAGGCCTCTCAATTGTTTCAATGTTTTGGGTGCCTCCATCTCGAGGATTGATTTTACCTTAGTAGGATATATTTGAATACCCCTAATTAACACTATGTATCCTAGCAGTTTTCTTGACTATACGCAAAAGACACACTTCTTTGGATTTAAGTGGACCTTGTATTCCTCCAACCTGTCAAAAATAATGCTCATGGTTGCTATGTGATCTCTCCTCTTTCTAGTTTTTTTCTAGTATGTGATCAACATAATCTTCAACATTTTTGTGGATCATGTCATGAAATATTAACGTCATGGCTCTTTGGCAGGTGGCCCCAACATTCTTAAGGTTGAATGGCATCATGTTCTAGTAGTAGGTCCCCCATGGACAAGTGAAGGCCATTTTGAGTTGGTATTATTTGGAAATCATTATTTGGTTGTACCCAAAGAAACCATCCATCAAAGAAAGCCTTTCATGTCCCACTATCATGTCCATTATCATGTCAATTTTAGGCAACGAGAAATCATCTTTAAAACATGCTTTGTTTAGGTATCTAAAATTCATGCAAATTCAGATGCCCCCATCAAGTTTTGAAACAAGAACCAGATTTGATACCCATTCTAGGTAGTGGATTGTTCGTATAAATCCCGCATCAAGTGGATTCTTCAGTTCCATCTTGAATAACAAAGCAATTTTAGGATGCATTTTCTTGAGATTTTTTCTAACAGATTTTCTTCAGAGTAGACTGCTAGATGCTAGACAACAATCTCTGGATCAAGCCCAGGAATGTCGGCATAGCTCCATGAAAAGTTAACCTTTCTCTCCCTTAAGAAGGCTACTAGGATCTCTTGTTCCCCTGATAGTAATGACTCAACATAGAATGTGATGTGCAGGGTCTCCTCTATTCCCAAGTTGACTCGGTTGCATTTTTTGGCTAGGACCGTTGAATTTTCCTAATGTAGAGCTCTGAGAAGAAGATTGAATCCCCCATCCTCGGGCACCTCAGAAAGGTTTTCACCATCAGATTATTCCTTTATTTTTACTATTTTTGGGTCAAAGAGTGCCATAGTGTGGTTTTTCGTCTAGGACCTAGAGATTATTCTTAGTTTTTCACTTTTGTGACTGAGGGATTCAATCGTTTCCCCATAGTATGCATGTGTGTCAGCTCGACAATGAATCCTGCTTTATAATCCCCACATGGAATATTATCCTACATTCCCATGAACTCTAAGAGCACTTCATCATTTTAAAATGTGTCTAGAATTGGTGGTCCTCATTGGTCATAATCAATGAGTTGTGGGTAGACTAGGTAGATTTCATGTTTTTGATTGGTTGTATCAAATGACACGGTACTAAGCATAAGGATAGAGGAATTTTCAAAGAGCCTAGGTAAACCATTTATGGTATCTTCCTCGTTAGTACTACTGTAGACATTAGTTATGTCAAATGTTAAATTATCTAAGGGAAGACTAGTGGATGCATCCAATTGAAGGGAAATTGTCATTTCCTGAGGAGTTTTGACCTTCTTAACCAGGGGAATTTAGGCATGTATGGTTATACTCGGATGGGTACATCCAAGGCCAAAAATTTTCACTTGTATCTTAGGAATAATAGGTATTAGAAGCCTATTGTCATTTTGGCCAAGGTTTCTATTTCTGTCATAGCCCATGACGAGCATCATTTGTAAACCCTTATTGTTGTCATCCATAGGTAGATCAGTTGATGGTCTATTATCTTGGCACAAGAGATGGGATGGGTCCTCTTCTATTATCTCCTAGCCTAGATCTCCCCAACTTTGAAAGTTGGAAAAGCTTATTGTGAATTTTTGGGATGATGATGTATCCTTTGATTATGGTCATCCTCGTGACCTAGAAGATTGTGGTAACTATCCTACCATGAAGGAATTTATTTGGATTGTATAGTTTCCA
>VDFB02271358.1:742699271-742844649 GCA_007258455.2 Sequoia sempervirens | reverse complement strand
ATACTCATCCAAGGATGTGAAAAAAAGGTCGTATATATGATTGAAACTTTTAAATGTTCCCATCTGCTTATCATTATTGTTGTTCCCTTTGTTGTTATGATTAGGCATTAGATTCGTATAGATTTTTAGATTCTAGTTTCCTGTTGGTTGCTCCACATTTATGAGTTTTTGATCAATGAGATCCTAGATTAGGTTTCTTAATCTCATGCAACTGTTAGTGGTATGCCATTTCATTTTGTGAAAGTCACAGAGCTAGTTTATGTTGTACCAAGGTGGTTTCACTTTTGGTTTTTTGTAATTCTCATAGGTGGGAGCCTTGATGAGGTTTTCATTTATCAATTTCTTCATGATGACCTCGAGTGGTTCCCCAAGGGTAGTGTACTTCCACTTGGTGGGATTTTTGTTTCGTGAGGGTGGTCCCCCTTGATTATTTAGGTTATTAACCTAATTATTGGTTGGTTGGTGTTGTGATACTGCATTGGTTTGGGTGTTGTTCTGATCATTATTTTGTGGTTGTTGGTAGATTTGGGTGTTTCACCTCAGAGCACTAATCACAACCTTAGCATCAACCACCCCATTATTTGTGACATTTTTATTCCTCGCCCATGTCTGAGGTTTCTCGTTATAGCTACTGGATGGGTGATTGTTTTGTTGATCTAGATATGTGGGTGTCCCTCCTTGTGAATTAAGGGCTCATTCAATGCTAAGCACCTTAGGGATGAATTGAGCGTATGTGGTGATTCCTTACACCTTGAGATGGAATTCCAAGGCTTCTTTGAGATTAGAGATGATGGTGCAAACTTTTTGTTCTTCTGGCATGACCCATTTGCTCCTATTGGACCTGGATTGCCATCATTGTAGGAAGGAAGCAAATTATTTGTTCTTTCTTTCTTTAAGGGCTGATAGTTCCTTTAGACTGACATCCATACCGATATTAAATGCATATTTTTTTATGAATGCATCCACTATCTCTTGGAACTTTTTGATGCCAAGAGGAAGTCAAGAGAATGACTCCATGGTGTGACCAGCCAGACTTCTAGGAAATAGCCGCATCAAATAGGTATTATCATACGCAACTTCCATGCAATGTACTTTGAATTTCCTGATGTGATCTATAGGGTTTCTTGTCCCACGGTATTTATCAAATTTGGGGATCTCAAGGGTATGTGCATGATCACGATGGGCCAAAAAGTGGTAATATGATGGGTATTTGTAAGGTATGTGGCTGACCATTTTTTTTTACCCAAAATTAATGAAATGAAAAGGGTTTTTAAATGATATTCTCAGCTTTCCACCAATATAAATTATGCTTTACTTTGAATTTAATAAATAATTATTATTCATTTTCTATTTAAATTAAAACTAAAGTCATGATTGACAAGGTGATTGAAAAACATCTATAGCTTTCAAATAGTATCACATTTTTTGAATCTGAAACATGAGTCACATTCTATGCTTTGCATACTATAGGATTAAAAAAAAATGAATTTCATGAATTTTTGACCAAGTTAAGGTGGTTAGACTCACAAGTTTTTTTATTTTTAAAAAATTTTAATAAAAAAATCATAATTAATTATTTACTTGGAAAAAAATAACAAAAAAATATGCATCACATTGGGACATGAGTCCTATACTTATGTCTAAAATATTATTATTTTATTGTGGTTAGGGTGGTTAGACAAACAACTACTTTGTATTTTTTCCTTGAAATTTAAGTACTACTGCATTGAAATTTCAAAATTTCACCAAGTAGATTTTTTTTTTTAATATAAACCTAGTAGTTTAGAAACTACATTCAATTTGCTACAAATTCTATTCTTACATATTTTTGAAATAATATAGATAACTTATTCAATTTTTTACGTCAAGTTGTCTAACTCTGATTTTTCTAAATTTTTTGCCACTTAAGGGCCTGTTTCAACCACATTACAACACTAAATAAAGGTAAAATTAGGCTCAATTTCACAAGGAGGTCCCCAAAAAGTGTCAAAATGTCCATGACAACATTTTTTGACACTACATTTATCCCCCACTTTAGTGAGAGGATGAACTTGCTTCAAATTCACACTAAAGTAGAAAAACATGAATCAAGAGGGGTCCAAGTGCACAAAATCCAGGAGGGGATGAAAATGATCAAGAGGGGTGATCAAGCCCCCAAGATCAAGATCCCATGATGAACCAACATAGGCACAAAACAACACACATAAAAATGATATAAAGAACAACAACAAAGCATAATAATACACTGTCAAAGACAAAAAAGAGAAAAAGGTAAATGATAAAAGAGTCGAATCAAGCTTTGACCATTTTTCCATCATGATGTGGATCAAATCTAGGTTTTTGGTCCATAAAATGCATACTCACTCTATGGCAGTAGAACTCTTGGCTATCTACTGAGTGAGAAGTCCAAGAAGGTGAGACACATAAACTCATGACTAGTATGCACTCACACATGAGTGGCTATGGGGAAAGTCATGCCTTAATTGAGCTTCCCGATCAAACCATAACAAAGTTATACCCCATGATATATTTAATAATGTGCCACACAAAAATGATTTTTGACCTTCATGAGGCAAGAAAAACTTTGTATGCTTGGATCTCATTAACAAACAAGATGGCTCCATATGAATGCAAGTTGTGTTATATGCAAGGTGGCCATATAATTGAGAATTAAAAATAGGAATGTTCAAAGGATTCTTGCTTAGTTCATGTGAGGTATTTAACTTAGGGAACATTGTGCCTACTGTCTTCAAGAGAGGACCAATAAAAGAAAAGAAAATTCTTAACTTACGGGATGCATTGTGTCATATCAAGCCACTAAGAGTAATGTAATAAGCTAAGAGAGATCACACTCTTAAGGGACATCACACCCAAGGTTATCAACAAAGCGAGAAATGCATCTTATGAAATAAGGAGACTATACCATGAATCATGAAAAATAAAAATTCAAAAGAATAATTCTAATGTATGCCCCCACTTTAAAGAAATTTCTAAACACCATGCTGTGAGAAATTACTTTAAAGTAGCAAATGATAAATGCTTACAAAGAAGACATGAGGGCCAACCTAGAAATCCCTATGCCAAGTCATATGTTTCTAAGTAAAGATATGTCATGTAAGAGAAAAAAAGAAAGAGAGGGGTTTCCCCCAAGATGAAAACACCAAACACATAAGCTATCTATGGATTTGGGGTCAATATGTTCTTGCTACAATGTTTTTAGAGAACTCAGAACTATCATCATTCTCCAAATACACATAGAACTAGAAGAATGACACAAAGAGAGAAAAAATAAATAGAAACCTTTTGGGTCAACATGGAAGAGACATGAGTGGCTTAACACTTTACATCATCCCCAAAAGGAAAACACAAGACAAATGGAAAAGATAAAAAATGAAAAAAGTAAAAGATTGACGACATAGAGAAGAAGGAAGATACAAATAAAGGAATGCCACAAAGAGAGAGAGATAACATCAAATAGAATGTCATGGGGGATCACATCACACACATGCAATAACATAAAAAGAAAAGGAAAGATGCAAAAGACTAGAAAAGCATGGGTGAGTCAACCTAATCAGGTCATATGCATCCCAATCATGTTGAATGTATAACAAAGGTGGACGAATAGCCAAAGGGACAATAGCAAGTTCCAAACTAGGGGCATCACTAGGTTCAACATTCCTTTTAGGATAATTGTCATTTAAGCTCATGGAATAGGAAAACAATGTGTTCAATTCATTATGCATCTCTTCATCAATTTTAGCAACCTCGTCATCATCATCCATGTTAATCACAATAGGAGGTTGAATGATAATGTCCATAGAAGAGTTCATCTCTTGTTGTGGTTGTTGTATTGGATTGTTTTGGGAAAGGGGAAGGAGTAGAGTCATTATGCACTGCTTCAGTCAAGTTTGGAATTTGATTTTCTTAGTTTAATTCTTCATGTAACCTGAGAGCAATACAATGACATCTGCACCTACACTCTCTAGCACCTTTGTTTCTTTTAGTTTTTTTTTCAAGTTTCATTTGTGTAGGAGCAGGTTGATCAACCATATGTTTCTTTTCTTCCCTAAGGGGAGGAACGAAAGGAACCACAAGAAGTTGTTCGATGAATTTCTCTTTGACTTTGTAAACCCTTTTTATTCTAGGATGTGTGATGGGGTTAGTTTCATTGTCTCTTGGTATTTTGTAGGATGTAGGTGAAGGTTCTATCTTAGGTTGGTTTTTTTCATTTGAGATTTGTTTAGGTTCAATCATTGTTTCATCAAGGATGGTAAGCTCACTGGTTGGTGGAGACATGTTTCAGAGGGATAAATTTGGTATTTTATTTGCCTGGAATTTTTGATAGGATAGGAAAAAGAATTCTTGTCATCATTTTATAGGTTCTATCAGCTTGGGCCAAAATAAATCTAAGGAAAAGTTTCCACGAGAGGAGAAATGGTTCAAGCCACTATGGTGGAAAGTGAATATTTTGTTGTCAAAGGGAAAATTTAAGCATTTATGTATGACTGAAGGGACTACATTCATGGAGCGAAGCCATGGATAGCCAAGCTTCATATGGAATTGGTCTGACTTTGGGATGATGGAAAATGAGATATCTAATGTTTTTGTTCTTATTTGCAATGGTAAGGTAATCAATCCCATCTTTGGGAAAGAAAAAACATTTTGCATCTTTATCCATGCTTTCGGTTTATCGTATATGTCTTCATAGAGCTTACATAGATGTAAGAAATTTTCGGTGATCATGTTCTCCCTATAGGAGGGATCTATTAATATCCCATTATTGGGATTATCATAGATACAAGCGACTATGTAAAGATGACCATATAGTGCATGTTTAAGTATGTAATTTTGAGAGAAATCAATATCAAGAGGATTTTTAGGTCAGCCCTTACGATGTTGAGTTTCAACCAATGCAACCAAACCATTGAAAGGATTTTGTTCTTGTTGCTTAGTAACCATAGGAATTTTTTGAGTTGTATCTGTGTTTTCATCATCCGTGTCAACATTCATTTCATCAGTCTTTGTAGTTTCACTAGCTTTGATGAATGTTATACTATTTTTTGGCATGGGGTTGGTAAAGATTTGCAAGTTTTGGTTAGGAGGGGAAAAAACTTATTTCCTTGATCACTAACTCCTCCAATAGAAAGATGATCAGTATCAATGATGTATTGCACAAGATGTTTGAGATGATTACAATGTTCTATATCATGTCTATTTTTTTGGTGATAGTGGCAATAAGAATTTGAACTAAAGCTTGGGGGTAATGGCTTATTAGGATTGGGTGTTTTTATTAGAGGCAAGGTAATCATTTATTGTTCTAAAAGTTGGGACATTGTGTTATGAAGGGTATTGGGTAAGGGAGTGAATTTTTCTTTCAAGACCTCATCGCTAAAGGGTATCATGGCTTTAACATTAGATACTTGGTTATTAAAATTTTGAGTTGTATGTTGAGGGGGATTAAATTGAAGGAACCCTTTATTCTATTTTCTAAAAGGTTGAGGATTGTTCTGGTTTGCAGGCTCAGATTTCTCAGTTTGGTTAGAAGTGGACTATGTATCTCGACTACTAAATGAATTTTAATAATCACGGAGCACAATACACAAGTGCATGAAGGATGGGAATTTCATCATGGTAAGATTTTCTTGAATCTTTCTTTGCAAATTTTCTATGAACATTTTTGAAGGTGAGGATCAGGGACCTTGACATTGATTTGGGAATACCGTGATTGATAGCATGAGATAAAGTTAGTTATCCTTTCATCTTCTTTTTTCTGACATCTCATTAAATTGGTGAAGGTCATCTTAGTAGTCATATGCACTTGGAAATGGTTAAAAAATGCCTCAACAAGTTCATTGAATGAATTAATTGAGTTTTTTGGTAAAGAAGAAAACCATTCTAAGGTAGTATCTTTCAAGGACCTAGGAAGAAGCTTGGTTAAAAGTTTATTGAATCAAGGACAAATTCAATACATAAGGAAATATAAGCATTAACATGGTTACAAGGATCTCCCTTTCCTCCATATTTCTCAAATCGAGGCACCTCTACACCTTGTGGCATCGATTTTTGTAATATCTCTAAGGACAATTGACTACTTTTGACATAATATGTAGATGGGCCATTTTGATTTTGATTGATGGTGGAAATTTATTTTTGAGGTGATGAAACGGTTTGGAAGAGTTGATTTATGAGAGGGTCATTATTTGTGTTATGAGATGGAAGTGAAAATTGTGAAGGTGTGTATGTGTTTGAGGGACAAGTGAAAGGAATTATTGTAGGTGGTAAAGTGGTAGGAGATATGACGTGCGATGCCACATAGGAACTAGGGATGCTAGCAAGAATACCCAAGGAAGGAATCATAGTACTAGTTTGTTGCATTTTTGTTGTGACTTGAGGGTTGGTATAGGTAGGTATTGAGGAAATTATTGTGGGGGGAGGAATTTGAGTTCCTTCTTGGCTTGTGACATTTCTTGTAGGTAAAGGAAAACTAGTTGTTGAGGTGAGGTTTTTTCCAAAGATTTGAACTATTTTTTGTATAAGGTCAAGTCCATCTTCACTTTGAAGCATGCAGTGAATGTTATCTATAATAGAGATGGCAGTATTTGAAATATTGTAATTTTCCACTTGGTGTTGTAGGTTAGCTAGGTCCTCATGAATTTGAATTATGTTTTCTTATGGGACACTATCAGTCCTTGTTTCAACTTTCATACTACTTGAAGGTAAAGAGTTGTTAGGGGTATTGTCCATACCTAGTGTACTAGTGTCAATACTAGGAGTGAAAGAGCTAGACAACCTAAGATCCACAATGATTGTGCTATTGTGAGATGACATGAGTCTCAAACTTCGTCTCACTATAGTATTAGAAATAGGACACAAAATACTAATATAAGGGCTTCTAAATGCAAGGTTAATGCAAATGCAATATAAGCTAAGAAAAATGAAATGATTATAATAATTTTTATGGAAACTAAAACAGAAAGGTAATAAAAACAAGAAAAAACTCAAAAAAAAAGCTTTAAATGCCAGAAAATACAATTCAAAATATGCAAAGGGACCTATTCACCCAAGGTGGTGAATGAGTCCCAGTAGGGAATTTTTTCAAAATTTTCAGAGGTTTTCAACTAAATTTGATGCTTTTTATGTTCTATGATTTGGATCTGATGTGAAAATGCAGATTTTGTTTGATTTTTAGTGAAATGAGGTGAAAAAATCTAAGCTATCTGAGCTTTCATTAATGAAAATCCTAATGAAATGTTAATGCAAGCAAGATCTAGGATGATAATACACTCCAAAATTAGAATTATGATGTTTTAAATGTAGGTTAACCAAAATGAAAGGTGGAATTTTTTTTATTATTTCCCTCTTGGGTTTAGGACCTAGAAGGACAATTTTCACTTTCATTCAAGAAGAAACCCTTGAGATCTCAATGCAAAGGAGAAAGAGATCATGCAAGAGGGATATTCTAGGGGTTGAATGCAAACTAATAAGTATTTCACCACCAAGTTTACTTGGAAATATCAATAAAATGCAAAATGCAACACCAAACACTAATTGAATGTAATGCACTATAAAATGACCTAGAAAAAAGAATGATACAAAATAGAAAGCTACAAAAAGGAAGGTGTGCACCTAGAAATATGGAGTTGGATGGAAGAGGTATAAAACACTTGAAAATAAAAATTTAATGTTGATTGGGACTCATTCACCAAGATGGGTGAATCAATCTAAAAATTGGGTTTTTGTGCGAGAATAAGAATCTGCCAAATGGGTATCCAAATCTGTAAAAATCTAAATTTTGATTGGAATTTGGACTTATTCTAAAGAAGTGGAAAATTAGTCTAGTTACATTTTTCTAAAGCTTGAAAGTATAATCCTACTCCTCTCTATCTTCTCTATCCTTCCTAGTTGTTTTTTGGATCCAAGACCTTGTTTTGCAACCTGTAGGTCTTCTCCAAGGTTCTCCAAGTCTTGATGACAACTTTGACAACTTTGAGTACTTGAAAAATTTTCTCCAATCTTGCTCCTTAGTAAATTTGCAACCTAGACCTCTAAATCACACACAAAGGAAAGGGGAAAATTTTGTGGGTATGTGTAGGATCATGATGGGCCAAAAAGTGGCAATATGATGGGTATGTGTAGGGTATGTGGCTAATGGCTCTTTTTTAATCCAAATTTGGTGAAATGAAAATGGTTTTTAAAGGATATTCTTAGCTTTCCACCAATATAAATTACACTTTACTTTTAATTTAATAAATACTTATTATTCATTTTCTATTTGAACTATGACTAAAGTCCTGATTGATAGGCTAATTGAAAAATATCCATAGCTTTCAAACAATATCACATTTTCTGAATTTGAAACTTGCATCACATTCTATGCTTCACATACTATAGGATTAAAAAAAAAAATCATGAAGTTTTCACGAAGTTAAGGTGGTCAGACATATGAGTTTTTTATATTTTTTAAAAGTTGTAATAAAAAATTCATAATTAATTATTTACTAGAAAAAAATTACAAAAATATATACATCACATTGAGACATGAGTCCTCTACATATATCTAAAATATTATAAAAAATATTATCATTTTATTGTGGTTAGGGTGGTCAGATAAACACCTACTTCTTATTTTTTCCCTATACATATTTTTTAAATGAAATAGATAACTTATTCAAATTTTTACGTCAACTTGCCTAGCTCTATTTTTTCTAAACTTTTTGCCACTTAAGGGCCTATTGTTTCATGATGATCTTACACATACCCTTGTTGGGTTAGTTAATAGGGGTTTTCCTTAGTCAAACCCCTTGTTAGTAATTAAACCTTGAAATAGAATGAAATATGAATGGAGAATGATGAATGGACAAAATGAGATGTTACAATTCACCAAACCCTAGCAATAAGAGGCTGCAAACATGTATGTGATGAATACAATGAATGTAGATCTTGACACTTTATTGAAGGTGATAGATCTCAAATGAAAAGCTTGCTTGAATCACAAACCCTACATCACAATTGTTAGCTCAAAAACAAACATAATGCATGAAGTCCTTGACAAGATGATTGACGCTTGAAGAATTCTCTAAAGTTCTTGATAATTTTCCCTTGAAAGCTCTTCAATTATCTTATGAATTTTGAACCATAGATTTTTGGGTAGGGCTTAGAGACTACTATTGCACTCTTAGCATGTTTCACCTAAAAGGAGAGAGATAAACCCCACTCAAAAAATCTAGCTAGGTTCACTGAAATTAAGATATGCAAGATGGAATTGAGACTAAATGAGATGATCTAAATGAAACTAAATAAAAATTTTCATTGATTATGAATACAAAACCTAAGAATTATGCAATGTTGGAAAACACAATGTGATATGCAAACATGAACTAAGAATGAACAAATTTAAAACATAATAGAAAAGGACTGATTTAGAGTGCACCTAGGCAGAGAATGGAGAATCTACAATCTTTTGAATGATGACTGATATAATTGAAAATCACTAGTGGAACTCATTTTCCATTGATGCTGAATCAATCGTGCTTATGATGAAAATTGTCAAAAACATATTTATGTGTTGGGATCCAGAATTTGAAAAAATCTAGATTTCCAGCCTTTAGGTTGGACTCATTCACCACTAATGGTGAATTAGTCCACTCCCAAAATTTTGAGAAATTAGGGACCAATTCTGTAGTACTAGATCTGAGGTTGTCTGCTTGTCGGGTTGCAGAAGTCAAATCTACAGAAAACAAACAAAATGTCTTCTCCAAGCTTGAAATAGGATGTAGATGACTTGAAACACTCTATTGACTTCATGTCCACTTTTCAACACCTAAATTATTTTCAAATCTACATACACAAGTCTTCAAACACACATGCAAAAGGGGAGAAATGGTTAAGGCTTAGGTTATAGGTATTTTCCTTGGTTAAATTCCACTTTGGTAATCAAACCCTTAATGAGATAATGAAATGGAAGAGAATGATATACAAATAAGATGCAAATACTATCAATGTACCAAACCCTTATAGAAGAAAATATGAATTGATATATCAATGGCTACTCCAAAATACTTGATTAATGCTTGATTCAATGATGCAAAGTGCTTGAATGCTTGAATGTGTGAGTGAATAAGTGAAGTTAATGAATGGGGTTTAAAATGGAAGTGAAAACACTTATTTATACACATTTGTGCCTTAGTAACTTGATGATACCTCATCACAAGGTGACATAAGGTGATTTTAAATAAAAAAATGAAAGAAAATTTAAAATATTTTGAACTTGGAGCCAATAGGGACTCATTCACCACCCATGGTGAATGGGTCCCACCTTGGAATTGAAAGTGGGTGTCAAAAATTATCTTGAATTTTATGTTGTTTGTCAGGTTTATATTCAAAAAACACACTTAATTAAGCCTTATAATGGCATAAAGGGGTCAAATAAAGCATAAGAAAGGTCTAAATAGTGAAATTGTGCCTAGAAAAGTGTGAAATCTTGTTATAAGACTTTACGGAACTTCAAAATAGGACTTGAAAAGTGATGAAACGGTGATTTTTAGGTGAATTGTAATGAATAGAGTCTAGAAAAGTGTAGAAATGATTTACAATGCTTCACAACACCTTCACAAGATGCCATAATTTGAATTTTAAGGACCCAATGTGAATTTTCAAGCCACATTGCAGCATTAAATCAAAGAAAAATGAACCAAGCATCATGAAGAAAGGCCTAAAAGACCATGGAAATGATAAGAGGCCATTTTTCTATGAAACATTTAGCCCCCATTTTAGTGAGAGGATGAACTTGCTTCAAACTCACACTAAAGTAGCCATGAATATCAAGAGGGATCTAAATGCACTTATGTTAGCAAGATGGAATGAAAAAAATCAAGAGGGATCATCAAGGCCCCAAGATGAATATCCCATGGAAAAATAGACATAAGGACAAAGGAACACATAAGTGAAAGAGAATGAAAAGTTGGATGAAGCTTCAATTGTATTTCCAACTAGTTGTGGATTAGATCTAGGTTGTTTGTGAGAAAAAGAGAATGTATACTCACTCTAGGGTGATAGAACTAATGGTGGTTCACAGGGTGAGAAAACCAAAAAAGGTGAAATACATACGCTAGTTGGTATGCACTCACAAACACATAGGTGGCTATGGAGAAAGTCATGCCGTTGAGTGGGCTTCCCTCTCAACCATATCAAAGTTATACCTCCTGATAACTTTAACAAGGCACCACAAGAGGAAAATGTCAGTTCATGTTTCATGAGACAAGAAAAGCTTCATATGCTTAGAACCCATGAACAAAGAGAAAGGTACCACAGGCATGCAATGTGTAAAAGATACAAAAATCTAAAAATGTAACATGTTAAATGTAAAATATGTTCAAAGGAGTCTTCTTAAGTTCATGCAAGTTTTATCACTTAGGGAACAGTGCATCTAATGTCTCCAAGAGAGGACCAATCAAAGAATAAAATATTCACAACTTAGGGGATGTAGTGCATCACATCAGTCTGCCAAGAGGAATGTGATATGATAAGATAGATCACACTTATGGACATTAAACCCAATGTCATCCAAAAAGTGACAAATGCATGGTATGAAATGACAAGGCTACACTAAAACCTAGCAATGCAAATGAAATTATGCCAATGTATACCCCTCACTTTAAAGGAATCACTACACACTGTTTTGTGAGAAATTTCTTTAAATTAGTGAAGGAAATTAAATGTAATAAGAAAAAAAAAGAACAAGACATGAGAGCCAACTTGGAAAACCCCTATGCGAAGTCATATGTTTCTAAGTTAGGATACTTCATGTAAAGGAAAGAAAAAGAGAACAAAAGAAAGGGAGTTGCCCCCAAAAAATAACACACCAAACACATAAGGGATCTATAGATTTGGGGTTAGTATGCTCATTCCTACAATTTTTTTATGAAATAACTGGGAACTATCATCATTCCCCAAAGCACATAGGAGTAGAATAATGCCACAAAGAGAAAAAAAGAAAAGAAAAATAAAGTCCATTTTGGGTCAACATGGAAGAGACATTTCCATCTCAATACCTTGCATCATTCCCAAAAGGAGAACACAAGAGAGAATAAAATGCAAAAGGTGAAAGAAAAGGAAAAGCTTTTGGGTCAAAATGAAGGAGACATTTGGTTCTCAATGCCTTGTGTCATCCCTAAAAGGAAAACATAAAAGAAAAGTGAAAAAGGAAAAGAGGACCTTTTGGTTCAACATGGCAGAGACATAGGGCATCTCAACACTTTGCATCATCCAAAAGGAAAACACAAAACAAAAGTAAAAAGGAAATACATGAAATATAGAAGACTAGATGTACAAATAGAAGAAGTGTACAAAGAGAGACAACGTCAAATGCACGATACAAGGGAAGAAGATATACATATAAAATCAAACCAAAATAGAAAAGAAAATAAATACAAAAAGTCTAGTAAGGAAAATTAAAGTCAAGCATCTAACAAGTCATCCACCTACAAATCATGTTCAGTGTATTGTGAGCGCGGTTGACTGTCCAAAGGAAGAATTGCAAGTGTCAAACTAACATACCAAATTCTTCACTTGGTATAGAAGATTTATCATTTAGGCTTATGGTAGATGAAAATAAAGAATTTAGATCATTATGCACTCTATTAGCGATTTTTATTTCCTCATCATCATCATCAACAACATTGATTACGACAGGAGGACGAAGGGTTATTTCCAAGGAAGAATGTATCAAAAGTTGTGGCTATTGTATTGGATAATTTTGTTGTTAGGGCTAGAATATGTCATTGTGTGGTAGATCAGGAAAAATAGGGTGGTCATCTATTACTTATGTCAATGGAAGAGTTTGGTTTTCTTTGTTTTCTTCAATTTGAGAATGATGAGCAAGCAGGTAACGAAAATTCCTACGCTTCCTAGCACCGTGGTTAATGCAGTCATGGCTAGAGGGTTTTCAAAGAAAGGAATCCAACCATGTAGTGAGAAAAACACATCAAAAATAACACCAAATAATCAAAGCAATACTGAATCAATCTTTATTAACTTAGAGAATTCGTATTCATATTTTCTAGCAACATGCTAGTTTTACAGTTTTGGCACACTGGCCTGATTACATAGCATAATAACATTACATCAGACCTCTATCTGCTCATAAAATCCTTATCATAGCTTGTAGGATCTACCCTGGATCTGTCTATCCCCCCAAAAAGGCTTATAACATTGATTTATATAACAACTAGAACTCAAGAATTATTCGCGTTGACCATAGGTAGAGAAAATCATGAAAATTACAACATAACATGAAAATAACCATGTCGTCCACATCATTGGAGATTTATAAATGCAATTAAATAGTGCACCCCAAAGGAAAGATCAGATGCAAGTATAAGAATATCAAAAAATACACCGATAAGATCCGCAATCATTGGAAAAAATCCACAATGATCCACAATCACTGAGGAAGAGCATGTAACATGTAGAACATAGGTTGGATTACACCAGCGATTCACTTTTGGTGAATGAATAGAATGAGGTGTGGACCCAAGGAGAGATTGCTCACCTACCAAAGAACATATAATGATGCACAAACATATCTACAAACAACAAAAATGATCCACAAGCCCGAAGACATGAAATTGAAAATCCATAAAAGGAAATAACAAGAACAACTTAAATATTTTTGGGTGATGCAAGATTTCCATGACCCAAGGATGCTCGTACATTAGACACCCCTAGTGACAAAAGTTCCATGAGAGGAACTCGTGAACATCTGACAGGGCCATGGATATAGATTCCATGCTCATTCCTGATCCAAATGTCTTCTTTGTCTGTACATTTCTTCCTCCTAACCTCTTTTCTTTCCTCTATTAGATCCTTCAAATTATTCTTCTCTTCACCTTCTTTTCCTTGCCTCATATTTGCACATGGTAGTAAGGTATATTTATCACTACTCACTTCCTTCTGCTCATCTAATCTTCCTCTTTTGACTCCATCTTATCTACAACCAAAGTCTTTTGCTGCATAACTCCACCCCTACATCCTCTTGGTACCATCTCGCTCTCAGATTTAGCCACAAGGTTCCTCTTCAAATCCCTACCATCCTCCAGTACAACTGTTGCATCTTGCTTCTCAGAATTACAACTCTTCACAAGACTCAAGTTCCCCACTCCCTCATTTTTATTTTTCAAGGAAGCCAAAGTAAGATTATGCCCATCCTTCTCTTTAGTAATCAAATTTTGTCTCCAATCATATATAGCTCCTCTATCAAACTACCAAGGTCTACCCAATAGAATATGATAAGCACTCATAGACAAAATATCACACAAAACTTCATTTCTGAAGGGGCCAATATTTAATTTCACCAAGCACTGCTCTTTCACCTCCACTATAGGATCATCTTGTAACCAAATTATCCTATAAGGGAGGATGCAAAAATCTCTTCAAACCAAGTTTCCCCACCATCTCCTTAGATACAAATTTATCAGTACTTCCACTATCCACAATAACCTTACAATAGTTACCTCTTGATTAACACACAATCTGGAAGAAATTCTTCCATTGTGAAGTCTCGATCTCTTCCCTGCTCTTCCTCATCAAGACTTTCCTAAGCATAAGAAATTCTCCCTTCTTTAGTTCTATCTCATCTAGTGCTCCAGTTACCTGCTCTTCATGTTCCATGAAATTCTTTTTACCAGTTCCTTTACTTGATCCCTTAGAACACTGAAAAGTTCGATGTCCACACTAGTACACAAACAACAATATATGACTAAATAAACTACTAAAAATTGTATATAAATGGCAAAGTTTAGTCATGTGACTATTAGTGGTTTATTTGTAGTCATTTATAACACCACTAAATTTATGACTAAACTATTTTAGCCATTTACTTAGTCATTGATATTTAGTCATTTATTTGGTCATTGATTTGGTCATTGATTTAGTCATTGATTTAGTCACTGATTAAGTTATTAATTTAGTCATTTATTTAGTTATATATTTAGTCATTAATTTAGTCATTAATTTAGTCATATATTTAGTCATTAATTTAGTAATTAATTTAGTCATATATTTAGTCATTAATTTGGCCATATATTTAGTCATTAATTTAGTCACTACTTTAGTCATATATTTAGTCATTAATTTAGTCATATATTTAGTAATTAATTTAGTCATTACTTTAGTCATTAATTTAGTCATTACTTTAGTCATTACTTTAGTCATTTTTATTTACTAGTTTCTATTACTTGGTAGTAAATATAGTCATGAAATGAATAATTTATTAAGTACCATAAATTTTATAATGCAAAATTAAGATAATATTAAACTTGAACTAAAACATAAAAGAAAATAAAATATTACATATGCGAACAAGCTACAACATGCTAGAATTAAAAGATTGATTCAACATCATGATAAATAAAGGTATTATATGCAATAAAAAAATTAATGAAAATATATATATATATATATATATATATATATATATATATCAAGTTACAAGATGTCAAAGTTGTTTAAGAGTATATATGTAAATAAATAATAAAAAATGTCAAATTTGTCTTAAGAGTTTCCAACTCTTTTATATACACCATGGTAATTAATATCCCTAAACAACACATTCAAAATACTGCAAAAAGTAGTGAGCCAAGATGTCTAAGATTAACTAGTACATGATAAATATGTTCAACTATGCCATTTTCTACAAATATTTTAGTGGTCATCATGTAAAGGTTCCCTCTTTCTCTTTCAGACCAAAAACTCCATCTATTTTTTATTCATAAACAAGGGGTATGTTACTTGTGACCTTTACAATGTTTTCATTTGCATCTCATGTTCCTTTCAAATTGACTCCCTAACTTTATCCCCTTCTTTGAGTTTATCAATACATTTCTGCAAAAAGAAAATAAAATAACACATTATATTATATAGGTAATGATTATCCTTGTTTTCATAATAAAACAACCATTACTTACTTAAATAGTACTTGTATGTGTGTGTTAAAATAATTGCAACTTTTTTTTTTCAAAAATAATTACAATGATCAATCTAATTTACTAAAAAACCAACACTCATTACACTGCTTACAATGTTACTGTTAGCTTCATGCTAATTAGATACAAAGGCCACAAATATGAACACTATATTAACATGAATGCAACATGAGAGAACTACTACTACTGCTACAAGGTGAAGGTTAAATACATTGGAATGTACAAAAATAGTGGCATTAAAGCTCTGAAGCATAACCCCATTACATTCAAAAATCATGAAAAAATCATATTTAAAAAAATGGTAAAAAAATGTAGAACAAGAGATCATTTCTATTTTTTTTTAAATTCAAAGGAATTTCCATAGCCTAGAGATATAGAGAGAAATAAAATAAAGAGTTTGACTAATGAATTGTAAAAAATAAAATTATGTAGAACTTATATTCATATCTTTGATTACATTACATTGCACACCTTTCAAACTCAAAGCATTGCTTCACATTGCATAACTAATAACTAGATGTTGATAGATGAAAAAATTTCAATTACAATATAGTTTTTACAAAGTCAACCTAAGTAGTTATGCAATTACTTCACATTGCATAACTAATAACTAGGAGTAGTTTCTAATTGCTTTTGCTTGTCATGGCATTCTATGAGGCCACATTTCTTTGAGGAATTTCTTCAAAAAATTCATTGCCTCGTCTATGCTACATTTTCCATACATGTCTACCAAAGCATTTTGTCAAAAAATTCACTCCCTTGGAAAAAATCTATCAAAAGTAGAATAGTAAGCATGAGAGCATAAGAGTATGAGGCTCCATAAATCTTTCCCATCCCTAAATAAAAATTAGCACTATCAGCCTAACAATGCCTCATCAGCAAAACCCCCATTATAGCTTTTCCAATCTACCGATGAAATCAAGTCATAACCTAGTATCGATGTAAAAATACCCTATTAGGATGAATCCTAAGGTGATCTCCCTGATAGACCGACAGAGTCAAAAAAAGTAAGCACATTGCTATTACACATGAACATCGATGGAACAAATGTTTGCATTCCCCCAATGGCCTGATATAAGAATGGATTATCAAGTGCATAATGTATATTGGTGGAGTTGGCACGCATTGGGATGACGTTATCTAGCACCCTATCGATAGACCTAAGGAAATTTGTTCATCAGTGGAGAAGGTGGCTATCGGTCGAAGAAGAATCATAGTCTCACTGATATGACATCTTGAGGCATCGTTGAGATATATAAAATTAATTTTCTCCCCCAATCAAAAGACTAAAATGGGTGGTGCATTTAGGGAGATCTAAAATTGAGTAATTGTAGGTTTTAATTATTGAAGTGAATGAGATAAGTGTGCGGAGTCAGGTAGTGGTAATGAATGATGTATGCCATGAATTTATGGAAAGGAATGTAAATGAATTTGTTAAATTCTCGAGGCATTACTTTCTCAATGCTCCTCTACTATGGTGAACAATAGGTGTGAAAATGGTGTACAGGAGGTGGTGGCTCTATTGTTGCACATGTGATGGAGGGTGGTTTCATGCTTAAAATAAAGAAACAATTCTCACACTTTTATGGAGAACCATCGGTAAAGAGACTGATAGGGTGTTTCCTATACAATGATGAATGATTAGTGCAGTCAGTGCAACTAATTCTAGGAAGAGAATTCAGCCAACTCATGCACAGGTACATAACTAATTTGGACATTTATTCACTCATAATGGCTTGAGGCTTAGCTTTGGGAGAGATGTGAAAAAGGTGATGAAGGCACTGGTGCATAAGGATTATCTACAGAACATGGAATCACTATTGGAATGGACGATTCTAAGAGTTGGGATGGATATCGGTGAGGGAATTCAAAGTGAAGAGGATGATGAAATAGTGAAATGCATACATTTTTTGAAATGGCCAAAAGGAAAACGTAAAGCCAGATGGAGAGAGGGAGCAACATGTGGGTGGGAGGCTCTGAAATTGATTGTGGAATTAATAGAGGTTGAGGTAGTTCTAGTGAAGGCAAAGGCTGAAGCGAAGAGGCTAAAGAAGTTGGAGCAGCAACCTCAGAGGAAGAAGAAGAATAACGAGACCTCTATGGAAACTGTGGTGAGTAGATCATCTATAGCTCTATAGTTAACATAATCCTTTACCATGAATTTGAGTTTTTTGGCTATCTCTAGTTAGTTTTTGGGGGTTTTACAAAATTATAAGCAATGAAAAGGAGTTTTTGGTTTGCAGGGTAGTTATTAGTTATTTGTAAAATATGGTGAATGTAATTTTTAGTAAAAAATTTTATTTTGAAATAGTTGTTAAGGATTGGAAGTGAAGTCACTGTAGATAAACTATAAATTTTGAAAATAATGAATATATAAACTCTCCAGCCATACAACTATAATCTCAAAAAAGATTGTAAATAAGGAAATTAATAGTTTGAATGCAAGTAATCTATATCAGTTGTAGAACATTAATATTCTCCATTTATCACCTAAACTTGATTTAATAAGTAATCAAAACTTACTAGTAATCATGTCTACCCACCAAAGTGGCTCATATAGTTAAGAATAACCTCCCACTCCTACAATAATTTTTTATGGTCACTGTTAGTATGTAAAAATAAATTTGGAAAGAATAGAGTTGCAAAGATAAAATAGAATGAAGACTCTAAAGAAGCTATTTTTACATTGTAGCTTTCTGAAAATCCAACATGAAATTGAAGCTTAGTGTTTGAGTTTTGTTCAACACAAAAACAAGAACTAAGCCATGGGATAGAACACTGAAATCAATTTGTTTTTCAAAATAAGTTATTATACTCAAATGTGAAAGGATATGAAAGCATAATCAAAGAAATGTGTTAAAAGGGAGCCTCCATTTATGTGTAGTTCATGTGACAATTGTCTAAATTTTCAAGTTCAATATTGAAATTTTAATTAAAATTGAAATATAAATGTCCTTAGTTGATCAGAAGTGACTAGTAGATAAAGCTAACTAGTTCGAGATATTCACTATCATGTTTACACATTCCCTAAGTATCTACTAAACAAATAAATCTTGCGTAGAATGTATATATTTCTAATTTGAAGATCATATTTAGAGTCATGGAGAGTTACATGAGGTATAGGTCAGGTCCCTAGATGATATATAATTGGTGAAAATCTAAGGTCTTAAGTTGTCTTGCCCAATAATCTTTATTAAAATCTTTAAATGACATAAAATATTGAGGCTTATCCTTTGTTGTTCTCAAATTCTCAATTAAACTATCTTAACCATATCATACTAAATGTTTATTTTCAAGACCAAAAAATGTAAGTTTTGAGTGTCCCACTCAATCTCAAGGCCAAAAGCATAACATCTAGCAGCTTAAAATAGGTACATACCAAAATATTCAAATAGTAGAGTGATATCTTCAACAAAACCCTAAGTACTTAAATCATTCCATCATTTTTTGTTGATGTAATTTATCACAGATGATGTAAAATGTCAAAGGGCCTTCATTTTCCTTATAAGATGTAAGCCTTGAAAACAAGTTAGTTAGTCATCAAGGTAAATACATGACTGGAACATGGGTGAGGTAACAGTCATCAAGGTGATTATATGACTAGAACAAGTGTAAGGTAACATAAGGCATTGTACCTTTGTCCTCATCACCCAAATAAAGATTTGAGGCAAGTGAAGGAATGTAGCCTACTCACTAATTCTTCACAACAAACTTTAATCTATACTTTCTTTATAAATGTTCTAAGAAAGAATGTCATGTGACCACTAAAATAATTTCAACTATCACAGTTATATGATTTGTCATCAAAACCATTAGTTATAATTTAATCTTGACTAAGGAAATACATACCTGATACATCCTCTACAATACAAGGAAGGTGAGCTTAGTCACTTGTTCAAGCCAACAAGTAATCCACAACCTCTTTCCTCATAGCAACTAACACCTCTTGAGTTCTCTCAATGTACCCTTCTTCTCGTCAAGCTTCAATATGATGGAAAGTTTTTTATCCAAATCAATTTGGTTTTGAACAAATTATTACAAAATAAGCTGATTCAAACAACCAATTAATTCACAAAACTCTTCCAAATCACTCCTTTGCAAAAAGTATTCAACTCATATAGTAGGTCTGCAAACCTATATTTTTGACTTTATCTCACAATGAACCACTTAACAATCAATCTATCTACTCTTTCAGACACCCTTTAAGGAAAACTATAACTTACCTTCAAAACAATCATGGGTCACTTTGGACCATCTCACATAAAACCTAGGAACAACACTATCCTAATAGACCAATTAGGCCTCTGTTTCAAAGGAGGCACCTCAAATTATTTCCTCCAACTCCAAACAACCACACAGATCATCTTACCAATCAACATAGGGCCCTAATCAACAATTTTTAGATGGGGAAACTCTCATCTAACCTCTGTAACTAAAAACCATTACTTCACACTAGCTTGGACTAGGGTTTATTGAAAAATGACATTACCAACCTCTCACAACTCTGCCACTACCTCCAACACTCTTCATTATTCCTGCACATGCCTACAATATGAATTGGTCAATCATGACTTTATTAATGAATTATAGACTCAAAACTCAAACTGACCTAAGACCTCCATGAATCAACATTTCACAAATAGCTTGGTTCTCCTACACCAGTTTGTAAATGTTTAATTCAAGAAGAAATAGAGCTATTCAAATATACAATTCAAAATCAAATACATTTTTACATTTATGTATTGGTATTGCAAACTCTTTTATGAAGGCTCTGACTACGGTTTTCCTAATTGGTGCCTCTAGATTCTAGGTTAGAATCTTATAAGACTTAAATAGTGCACATACCAACCTCCACTTTACTGTCATAATGATCTCTATTATTGTTTTCCCCCTCAACCCATCATAGTACCATTTCCAAGAGTCACCCAGAGATCTCTAGTAGATGATAAGGTGTAATCAACAAGAGGGGTGTTTACCTATGTCCCAACCATAGAAGTTTTCTATGGTCAGGTAAAACCCCACCTTGAAACCCCAAACCATATAAAATCAATTCTCCATGGGGACCTATTGCCTACCTTGGTACCCCCTTCCCCATCCTGGAAATGTTCTAGGGACTTGGTGGACCCGGAAACTTCCCCCTACCTTTGCATCTGACAATGACACAAACTTGAGCTTCAATTTTGATACAAACCTACTAGTTGTATCTGTTGATTAGTGACAACCATATATTTTCTATGTTTCTGTCATTTTATAGTTGAAACTTGAAGCCTTTGGGAATTTTGTTCTAATTATTATTTAATATGTATGCACATTGACAATAAAAGAATTTGAATTTTGTTACTTTTTTCTTCAATTCTTATGTGAAATCTCAACTCAAGTCTAATGTTATGTATTAATCTTCCATAATGCCTATGATGAATGCTTTATCAATGTTCTGATATGAATATTTAAAATTTCTCTATATTTTTAAAAATTTCCCTTTTTTTTATAGCCATCCCCTACCATCCCCTAAAAAATGATCCAAAAGTACCCCCATACAAAAAACACGTCCCACTATCCCCTATCATCCCCATCCCCGAAACTTGGGGGAGCATACTAGAAACTTGATTTTATGAAAAAGACATTTAGGAATATAGGAAAATTTGACTCTACAACATTGAAAACACCAAATAAAAACATCTATAGGAAAAACTAGCTTAAGTAGACAATATATGCAAGATGTGGAATCATAGACAAAACAACTAATTTTTTTGACAAAATTCCTCAAAGAGATGTCATCTCATGGAATGGAATGATTGATTACAGAATGTGCACAAAATGGATTTTGCAAGGAAACTCTCAAAATATATGAATTAATGAAGCACTCTAGAACACATCCTAACATTGTAAGCTTTGATTGGGTTCTAGTTGCATGTAGTCATGCAGGTTTAGTGGATGAGGGATGCACATACTTCACACATCAGTAACCCTTATTACATTACAATTTACATATATAGTTGATCATTAGGTGTGCATGGTTGATCAACCATTCATATTTTTAGTTGGATCCTAAAAATGCTACAACTTATGTTCTTCTCTAAAACATATGTATGAGGTCAAAATAGTAAAGAGATTGATGAAAGATAGAGGAATTGAAAAGATACATGGATGTTATAGTTGGATATGCTCTGGTAGACATATATGCAATATGTGGAATCATAGAAAAAACACCTAAATTATTTGACAGAATGCCTCAAAGAGATTCCATCTCATGGAATGAAATGTTTGATTACAGAATGTGCACAAAATGAATTTTGCAAGGAACCTATCAAACTATTTTCCAAAATTTGAAAATCTCTAATGTTTATGGAACGTTTTGCCCAAAATAGCTTGACACATTTTTTTCCCATGCCTTGTTGTTCTTTATCACTATGTTGATTCAATTTTTTGAGACCATTGTGGGAATAGGAGACCTTATCCCACTGATAGAAGATCCTCACACCGATGAAAAAATATAATAGTCGATGGATCGCTAGAACTAGAAGACATGTCTAGCCAATAGACCAATAAGGTGGGGGAAGTCAATTCCATTTTCTATAATATGGTAAGAGTCATATAGGTAATGCTATGTCAGGCTGAGGAACTCTTCTTGGAGGTTCTAAATGATTTCCCTATTTTTTATAAGATTGTGTTGGCAGTGCCACCTAAATCAAAGTTGTTTGGTGGGATTCCAAACCCAGACAATGAGATGTAGTTGTGGAAATATCATAGAGAGAAGCTACAAGCTACATGATTATTTTTTTGAGTGAATTTATATCAGAGTATTGATTAGCATGGCTTAAGACATGTGTAGATGATATTCTCCCTGCATATAGGCTTGGGGGAAAGTATTTGCTTGATCTTTTGAAAAGTTTCAAGGAACTTGCAGAGAATGAGACATTGATTAGAGAAACATTGGATAGTCTATATGCATTTAAAGGGAGTTTGGAAATGGTTTTTGGTTCAAATGTTGAGTTTCCATGGCAATGCGTGTGTGAGATTTTTTTGAAGCACTCAAAGAGTATATGGGATGAACTTTTTGAAAGCATATTTGTTAGTAGTACATGAAACAAATAATAGATGATGGATTTGCAGAACTGCATGAGAGAGTTAAGGTTGGTAAATGCCTTGAAGCCATAGTTACATCTTTGGAGAGTTACAAATATGTTGAAACCCATTTTCCCAAAATAACTACTAGTGAGGGATAGCTTGTCAAGACAGGGGACCTAAAGACTATCAATTTACCTGGGTTGAGTTTTAGAGTTATGATGACAAATGATGAGGACTGGTTTGGTCACCTTAACGCTTATTTTAGAACTATGGTTAGTCAAATAAAAGAAACCATATATGAGGGGTCCAAGAATATTCTAGAAGACCTCCTAAGTTTTCTCCATGCACATAAATATTCTTCAAGGATAAATGATTTAGCACCTTATTTGCAAGAGCAATGCTTTCATTTTATCTCTACATTAATTGTTGAGATTGAAAAAAATCTTGCACATCTTTTAGAAGCTCTCTATCAAGAAATGAAAAATGAGGAGATGCCAGAAAAAATGAATAAGGAGACACTAGAACCAACAATTATAGTGGAAAGGGAACTTTTCTTAGCAAGGCTTTTAGTTGCTCTTAGTTTTCATTCAACTTCCCTTCCATTAGTTCTTGGCTCATCTCAGCTCTGGTTTGTGGAGAAGAAAGCTTCAACTTTCAGATATTCTAGTACTAATTTTTATTACCCTCTTCTAGATAGTTCTGGAAGATAAATACTAATGAAAGGGGTTGGTTTGAAGCCTAAATCACAAGATAAAAATAATAGCACAAAATTGAATAAACTGAGAAAGCTTCAGCTTGAGGGAAAGGATCTTCAAATTTCAAATATTCTAGTACTAATTTTTATTACCCTCTTCTAGATAGTTCTAGAAGAAAAATACTAATGAGAGGGGTTGGTTTCAAGCCTAAATCACAAGATAAAAATAATAGCACCAAATTGAATAAATTGAGAAAAACTATGCAAAATCTTTGTATCAGAGCTCATAACATGTGGAGATCCTGGATAACTGAAGAGCTCTTAGACATTCTCACAAGAGATCTAAGGGGGGATGGTTCTTTATCCATGAGAACTCCTTTGAAGGCTTTTATTTTCATTTGTATTTCATATTTTGTTTGCAGTGGCTTATGGAGTTGGTTTCATTTCCATGATTCATCTAATCGCTGATCTCTTCTTGCAGTTTTCATGAGATTTCTTCTAGTTTTGATTTAAATCATCAAGGTTTATATTTGGATATATTAATAACTGAATGATAATAAAGCATCTAGAGTAAAGAGCTACATTTTATTCTTTTAGTCACTTCAAACTCTTTATTTCCCAATAAATGGAAAAGACTAACATGTTCCCTTTCAACCCTTCTAGTCCATATTAATCATGAAGATGTAATTTTTCCATATGCAAAAATATATCAAATGGGGAGCCAAAAAGTTAGATATTTTCATAGGGCCTATGAATCAACTCTTGTTTTTTTTATATGAAAATATTGATGTTTGTTTTCTATTTATATATAATATATATTGGTGTCATTTGGGAACTCCTATCTTTGGGAATTTAGTAAGAGTTCTCAAACAAAGTAGGATGGCATCTATTGTATAACTAAATATTTAAATGGAATTTGAAGCATTATTTAATTTAATTTTTAATTTTCTTTCGTAAGGTAGCCCCATAAATTCCCTTTACTGATTGTATATCAAATTGCCTACTGCTTCTTTTATTTTACTATTGCAAGTCACAACTTTAATGTTGTATGGTTGCTTCATCTCTTGTAGTTTTTTGTTCCATGATTTCAAGGCTTACCATTTATTAGTCTATGATTTTTAGGATTGGGAAGATATTGAATTGAAACAAGAGCATGAGGGTGGAGGTCAACTCGAGTTAAGGTTGGTAAATTCCTTGAAGCCATAGTTACATCTCTAGCAAGTTACAAAGATGTCAGAACCCATTTGCACAAATTAACTACTTGTGAGGGCTGGATTTTCAAGAGAGGGGACCTAAAAAGTGTCAATTTACCTGGGTTGAGTTTTAGATTTATTCTGACAAATGATGAAGACTAGTTTGGTCACCTTAATGCTTATTTTTGAACTGAGGTTAGTCAAATAAAAGATACCTATTGTCAATAGATTTGCACCCTGCTCAATGCAATATTCAACAACCTACTGAAACATGGAAACCTCTTTCAGATGTGGGTGATCTGAATGAAAGAGGAATCTCCAGAGTGATCTGGTTCTCCAAATGATGAATTCTATTCTAAAACAGCCTCTGAGGAAAGGGATAAAAGATAACTTGAAAATAAAGCCTATGACTAACAGATGATTCACCAAACTTTATGAAAATTCAAACTTAACCACTCATAAAAGCTTCCTTATTACAATATTTCTCACAATCTCATTGGCACATATCCCATCAGTGATTTGCATGAAGACCTAGAAAAAAAATGTAGCATGCAACCTGAAACATGTAATTCTCAAACACAATCTTATAACAGCAAGACATAAAAGGATTCTAAGTTAAAAACACAATTACATCAGATTGCCATTACAAAATCTGAGACAAAAGATAAGAAGGAGAAATTTGTTATTCTATTAAAACTAAAAGAGTCTTTTCCTGAATCTGAAACTAAGTACCAAAAAGGCTTACAAGCTCAAAAAATGTGTATAAGCAAGAAAATATGATCTGAACTACCGAGAGAGGAGAGCTGAAAGACTAAGTCTATCAAAACATAACTCTTAAGAAACCCTAATCCGAGCTTAGGAAAAAGCTCCAAGAAAAAGGCCTCAAACTACATAAAGGCATAAAAAGCATACTGCTTTTATGATCACACTATCAATCCTCTAAAAATAGGCTAATCTTGCTTTAAAAGCTCAAAAAACATCTTATCTCTCCAAGATAGGTCTGAAATCCGACCAAGAGGAAAAGTGAATAAAAGATCTGCTAAAAATAGCAAGAAATCATAAAGCAATTTATAGAATATCGCTTTATGATTTTGCTTTACAAGATGCATATTTGCACAATTTGTTTTATTATTTTTGTAATTAAATATTTAGAATCTTTTGTGAAAAGAAAAAATTCCTTATCTGTCCATTACAATATTCTGATTTTCTCAAAAATCATAAAAAACATCACATAATTATCTCTTCCCACCCTATCTTAAATTCTCATTGATTTCTCTAAAATCAAATTAAAAAAAAAAACCCTAACAAGGTAAATGACCCTAAACAAAAGAACCTAGGTCATATGGCATCGAAACCTAATCTTAGGTCACAAGAGATTCACAATTACATTCTCATTTTTTTCTCATAAAACAATAACATAACCCACATTCAAGTCTTCACTTTTCACTAAGGAAAAAGAGTAAATCAAGACCTAACCATTGACCTAGGCACATAATTTTGGTCACCCTCAAATACATTAGACTTTAATCTTTGAATAAAATATGAAGCAAGGACTAACCTAATTTGAATTAACCGACATTCATATTGATAAATGCGAATATTCTAGAGAATTATAGTGTTGGGTCGAATTAGGGCATGGGGAAAATAAGGCCAAACCCTAAATTATTCATTTTGCAAATGATCACCATTGAAGAAAATGAGCTCTGCCAGTTCACATGCCACCATGATGGACTTCGAACAGGTACTCATGTGCTTTGAGAACTTCATCATGATTTTCAGAAGGTCGAACTCTTCATTGGATAGGATCATTTTTATATTATTAAAGTTCTTTCCCTTCATTTCAAAGAACTAGGAATACATTAAGGCCACGGCCTATATGAGCTTATTCTCTTATTTTTCTTTAAACTCCCTGTAGTTTTGGCTTGCTTGGTCCTCCTATGAGCTTGAGTTCCATTGGAGGCTCTATGAGAGAGCTCGCCTATTCTTTAAGAGCTCCAAATCTTGGTTTCTTCGACTCTTCTTGGATCTCCTAGACGTGGCTTTGCATACCCTCTACAATCTTGAACTGGTAATGCTTTTCCTTAAGCACGTATCTCCTCTTTGTTCTTTCGTAGCCTAAAGAAGCTCTATTTTATTTCATGAACTTCTGACCATGTTCAGGCCACACCAAGTGTGTATTATAGACAGCTTAAATTAAAGGTTTTGGGCTCGACCCAAAACAAGAAATTTTCCTTTTGTACATTTGAGGATGAATCTGCATATGGGTATTTGTAATCCCTGAAGAAAAATGCACTTCTTTTATTTTGAAACCCGATTGATCACACAGAAATGAAATTTTTGTATTCTACTATTTTCTTATGTAAAATCATCACATGGGTTGTCATGATTACTGCATTTTCTATATTTTGAAGTTCAACCCAAATATGGGTAACATAGATGGCCAAAAATAGTGAAAATCTGTATGTTTATTGAAAACCCCAATGTGGGTAACTGATGTTCATCTTTGTTTACCTTTAGAAATGAATTCAGTTTATGGGCTCGACCCAAAACAATTGATGCTTACTTTGATATTCTTGTGTCCTTTGTTTACTTTCAAGCATCATTGGCATGTCATCCTGAATTGTCATGCTTTCATAACTTGCTTTTTTCTGGAAATAAAGCTTATGTATCTAATTTTTTGTCGAATCTGGAACAATCATTTGCTTGATACTTGTAACTCCTTGAAGATATAATAGAACAATCTCCACCATGCAAACTTGCTTGAGATATCAAAGGTCTATAATCCCAATAATTGTTTAAAGTCTAGGCTTCTTGTGGTCATTCCAATTCTTACATTTGCACCATAGAGCATAAGAAACCCATAGAAATCTGTTACACAATTATCACCATATGACAAAAATGAAATCTCATTTAGAACCTTCTTGAATCTTCATTTTGCATTGCTTGAACATCAAACTCATGCTACTTTTCTTTTGACAGAACTTGTCATGGTTGAAACTAAAAATCACAATTTAAACCACAGCGAACTCCCCTTTTTTTCTTTTCACTTATACAAAAACTTTAGCTCAAACATTGTATTATTATGGACTGCACTTAGTTATTTATTCTTATGCATAACTGAAAACTCAGAAACTTCTTCTAGAAAAAAATTGTGCTTACTCCTTCCTTATTATTCTTGAATGATCATGTTCTCATTATAACTCATAACACTGTATTTGTCTTTACCAGTCAACTGGAACTGGTGATTCATTTAACACTTGATCATTGTCTGTCTTTTGTACTCTTGAGCAACATGGTACTCTTCATGCATTTTTATGTTTCACTTATCAAATTGTTCTTTAAATCTACTCTCTCTCATAATGAAAGTCAAAACAAAACTCTTGATTAAGGCATAATGTATGCATGTTCACTATCCTTGACTGTGAAAAAAATGAAATGATACACTGAAACTTTCATGACATATATGATTATGATAAGCATAGAACATGAACTTATTCAGCAATATCTGATGTAAATGTACTCATTTGATTTCCTTAAGTGAACTAAATTCACTGTTCACCTATAGCCTTCAAAATGCATAACTTAATCATTATAAATGCACAGTTGGTTTAGTTGCTTGATGGAAAACTCTATTTTTATTCTTTCAATTGTTCTTCATTTTGCTTTATGAACATGATGATGTATCTTGAAATCAGCCCATTAATGAATAGGGTAGCACGTCGAGCTCTACCCTTGTGGGATCCCATTTTTCTCCACATGGTTGGTCTTCAAATAGTGTTTAGCTTCGTGACTTTAACTATACCTACACAAGGAAAAAAACAATGTTAGCATAAAAACAGAACATGATATTGTTATTACTCCTTCAGTTCATTTCTTTTGCACTGCACTTGATTGATTATTTCAATGCATGACTAATAGTAGGCTGAACTATTGTGGGTGCCTCATATAGGTTACTTCATAATCAGAGCCACTGACACCCCTCTTTTCTCTTATAGGTCGACGGAATATGAGGAGACAAAGGTGCACCATTCCAGATCAAACATTGATAATCATGCAATGATGATTATGTTGTTGCTTAAATGTTTTCCTTTATGCATCCTCAATAGTATAATGATGAAAATGTAAACAACATTTGAAATTAAGTGCAATTCCACCTTATGATAACTAGCATTCAGTCGGCTTCACCAATTGAGCGGAGGTGAAAATTTGGTAACATTTTGGTGATTTTCGCTATATGATTGCATGTTAAGCATAGATTAGTGGACTTTAAACAATTCATTGGGCATGGAGTCAATTCTTCCTACTTAGAAAATTCTATAGCAACACTCGAAATAGCAATAGAGAAACAAAACAGAACTAAAAACAAACTAACAGGCCCTGATGCCCAACAAAACAATGCGTAGTAGTGCTCAGGGAAAGCAAAACTACTAAAATTAAATGTGTAGACCACACTTATTGACAATACTATTATACCTAACTACACCGACCAGTAAATAGGTACTCAAACAAAACCATTTACAGTCTTTGAAAATAACTACCTCTCCTGATCAACTGAGCATACTTTGCATGCTCACAAATTTGCACTAAGAGGTGAAAAATGAGGATACTTCTCACACGTTGTTGTGATTCAACTTGTAAATAACAATCAATGACACAAATCATGTGAATATGATCAAGCATACCTCTAGTTTTCCTAGAATGAATAAGTGGGACTTGCTTCCTCTTGATTGTCACTTCATCCTTAGGTGCACTGGAAATCCTTTGGATCTCGCCAACATCCCTAGCTAGATGTCTGATGGGGCAACCTCTAGTTAGGCTGAAGCTTGAACTTGTACCACTGGTTCTTTTCTAGTTACTTACTACTTCAATCTCATCCTTCTCATGAGGATCATTTGAAAACAGATCACCCAACCTTACGCAAAAATCATCAATTATACTAGCATATAAGTTCTCGTGGGTCCCATCATTATGTTCTGTATGCATAATAGGATTTGAGGTGGCCTCTTGACTATTTTCTTGAAAACTTGTAAAGATATCAAGGCCATTACCTTGTACAGTAGTGTCATGCTTATGCACAACTTGATCTCCCTCTATTCGAGCTATTGCACTAGGTTCATCGAGGTTCTAGAATTTGATAACCATGTTATCTTTACTTCTTTGTGAACAACTCGGCACTGTATGATTGACATCTTCATGGCTTTGCTAATCAAAACTTGATTGCTTTATTATCTCACATGCATTATCTTCTTTACTACTAAAAAATAGAGGAATTTCTTCAAATAAATTGGTCAAACCTTGAGTTTGGATACCCCCTTTTATCTCCTCAAGCTGTTGTTCTGAAATTTCTCCCTCGAAAGGTAAGTGTTTGGCATATAGGTTTGAAACAAAAGGTTCGAGGTCATCCCAAAACATGTCATCTTCCCTCTCACTTTTAGTTTCTTGTGGAGGAAGAATATTTGTTACTTTGCTACAGCTCCTCTGAGGTATCAAAACATTAGAATTATGAACTTCTTCGTGCTATTCTAGAGCAGGTATGGGCGTAATCTGAGATGAGATTTCCTCATTATCTAGAAAAAATGGTAACTCATTGAAAAAATTAAGTAGAAATTGAGAGTTATCAGCCATTTCTTGATCTTGAATTTGTGGTTCCTCAAACACAGCCTCCTCTATCTCCTACAACTGCTCCTGACATTCTGGGTCTTCTTTATCGCTGTACCAACTAGATACTTCAAAATAATCATTGATATTCTACTGTTCCAAAGAATCGACTTCCTCTGGACATGCAACACTCTTAGGCTTAGCCGAGGAAGGAGTGCAATCAGTAGCAACTGCCTGTTCTATCTCTTGTAACAATTGTTCCTTTGAAGAATTTTCATTTTCCTCCACAAAACAGGGTAGCTCATTAGTGAAAACATGGAAGGATTCATCAAGGGAAGGCTTCTCTTGACCAATCTTTTGTTGCTACAAACGGTAAACTACCAAACCTAAATGCAATGTATTTACCTTCCTAAGCTCCTCGATGAAGAGCAGGGTATCCTGATCAAGGGGGTCACCAATGGATTCCTTAGATGAAGAAACTTGGAAAAATTCTTGAGTTCTCTGAGATGAAAACTATTGTTCAAGGGGTTGATCCAGAGCTGCACTAGGCTGACTATAACCATTTGGGATTGCAATTTTAAGAGACTGGCTTGGGGAGTTTAAAGATCCATCCTTCCTAAAACTTGGAATTTCAACTTCAGGTATGCTAGAAGGCTCATTATTCATAAAACTTGGAAATTTAAACATACGAACCTCATTTTGAATAGGATGTTCTAAAATGGCAGGAGTTGTTTGGACTTCATGCCCTTGAAACTGAGGAAGAAAAAGCTGTGTTTGTACGGCCACCTCCCTCTCCAAATCCTCCTCAAACTGAATTCTTTGGGTCTCTAGCTCCTGATCATGAAGATAGGCTTGATAAGCCAATTCCTCTTGGTGTTGGTAGCACTCATACTGCCTCTTGATCTCTGCTAGTTGACTCACGTAATCAAGTAGCGTGCTCTTTATAATCACCATCTCCCCTTGTTGATTTGACTAACTCCTTTCTTCTTCTATTCCCTGCATTTTCCTCTCATATTTCAGCTTTATATCTTGGGGCTGATTTGTGGGAAATAACGACAGAGATGGAGGTTGAGCAGGGGGGTGGATGGCAATCATAAAAAGTATGTTGGTTTTGAAAAGCCATGGAACTGAAACCAACAGTATGATTATGCTAATATGGTTAATACAAATATGGATATGTAGGGCTTTCATGATATGGCAGATGGTATGACATATTATCATGAAGGCTTGACATGCTTGTTCATCTAAAGGCTAAAAATGAGCAAAAAATTAGAATCTTAACAGCATACGATCACTTGATCATTTTGAAACTAGAAAAGGCTTCTCAGAGTCGCTTTGGTGTTTGATGACTATGCCTCCAAAGGCTGAAAATTCTGAAGGGAACACCTGAACCTTCAGTATGTGTTCCTTTGTGCATTGTTCACACTGGATCTCCTTGAAAATCATAGAATGGAGTAGTCAGGTATATTGAAAAAGAGCCTCCAAAAGGCTGAATAACTTGCTGCATATACCAAATAGCAACCTTAAAGGATTAAAACTTCTCTGAAATTGAATTTTAGAGTCCCACCGGGTGTCCCAAAAATGGTTGTCAATAGATTTACACCCTGTTGAATGCAATATTCAACAACCTACTGAAACATGGAAACCTCTTTCAGATGTGGGTGATCTGAATGAAAGAGGAATCTCCAGAGTGAGCTAGTTCTCCAAATGATGAATTCTATTCTAAAACAACCTCCGAGGAAAGGGATAAAAGATAATTTGAAAATAAATCCTATGAATAATAGATGATTCACCAAACTTTATGAAAATTCAGACTTAACCACTCATAACAGCTTCCCTATTATAGTAATTCTCACAATCTCATTAGCACATATCCCATTAGTGATTTGCATGAAGACTTGGAAAACAAATATAGCATGCAACCTGAAACATGTAATTTTGAAACACAACCTTATAATAGCAAGACATAAAAGGATTTTTATTTGAAAACACAATTACATCAGATTGCCATTACAAAATCTAAGACAAGATAAGAAGGAGAAATCTATTGTTCTATTAAAACTGAAAGAGTCTTTGCTTGAATCTGAAACTGAGTACCAAAAAGGTTTACAAGCTCAAAAAATGTGTATGAGATAGAAACTCTGATCTGAACTACCGGGAGAGGAGAGCTGAAAGATTAATTCTATCAAAACATAACTCTCAAGAAACCCTAATCCAAGCTCAGGAAAAAGCTCCAGCAAAAAGGCCTCAAACTGCCTTAAAAACTGCATAAAGGCAGAAAAAGCATATTGCTCTTATGATCACACTATCAATCCTCTAAAAATAGGCTAATCTTGCTTTAAAAGCTGAAAAAACATCTTATCTCTCCAACATAGGTCTGAAATCCAACCAAGAGGAAAAGTGAATAAAAGATAAGCTAAAAATAGCAAGAAATCATAAAGCAATTTCTAGAATATCGATTTATGATTTTGCTTTACAAGATGCAGATTTGCACAATTTTTTTAATTATTTTTGTAATTAAAGATTTAGAATCTTTTGCAAAAAGAAAAAATTCCTTATCTGTCCATTACAATACTACGATTTTCTCAAAAATCATAAAAAAAATCACATAATTATCTCTTCTCACCTTATCTTAAATTCTCATTCATTTCTCTAAAATCAAATAAAAAATAAACACTAACAAGGTAAATGACCCTAAACAAAAGAACCTAGGTCATATGGCATAAAAACCTAATCTTAGGTCACAAGAGATTCACAATTACATTCTCATTGTTTTCTCATAAAACAATAACATAACCCACATTCAAGTCTTCACTTTTCACTACGGCAAAAAAATAAATAAAGATCTAACCATCGACCTAGGCACATAATTTCAGTCACCCTCAAATACATTAGACTTTAATCTTTGAATAAATTATGAAGCAAGGATTGACCTAATTCGAATTAACCTACATTCATATTGATAAATGCAAATATTCTAGAGAATTATAGTGTTGGTTTGAATTAGGTCATGGGGAAAAAGAAGACAAAACCCTAAATTATTCATTTTGCAAATGATCACTGTTGAAGAAAATGAGCTCTGCCAGTTCACATGCCACCATGATGGACTTCGTACTGGTACTCATGTGCTTTGAGAACTTCATCATGATCTTTAGAAGGTCGAACTCTTCAGTGGATAGGATGGTTTTTATATTATAGAAGTTCTTTCCCTTCATTTCAAAGAACCAGGAATACATTAAGGCCACGGCCTATATGAGCTTATTCTTTGATTTTTCTTTGAACTCCCTATGATTTTGGCTTGCTTGGTCATCCTATGAGCTCAAGTTCCATTGGAGGCTCTATGAGAGATCTCGCCTATTCTTTAAGAGCACGAAATCTTGGTTTTTTCGACTCTCTTTGGAGCTCATGGTTGTGGCTTTGCATACCCTCTACAATCTTGAACTGGTAATCCTTTGCCTTAAGCACATATGTCCTCTTTGTTCTTTTGAAGCCTAAAGAAGCTATCTTTTATTTCATGAACTTCTGGCCATGTTCAGGCTGCACTAAGTGTGTATTATAGAAAGCTTAACTTAAAGATTTTGGGCTTGACCCAAAACAAGAAATTTCCCTTTTGTATATTTGAGGATGAATCTAGATATGGGCATTTGTAATTCCTAAAGAAAACTACATTTCCTTTATTTTGATGCCTGATTGATCACAGGGAAATCAATTTTTTGTATTCTACTACTGTCTCATGTAAAATCCTCACATGGGTTGTCATGATTACTGCATTTTCTATATTTTGAAGCTCAACCGAAATATGGGTATCATAGATGGCCGAAAATAGTGAAAATCTGTATGTTTATTGGAAACCCCAACGTGGCTAATTGTTGTTCATCTTTGTTTACCTTCAGAACTGAAAGCCCCTATAAGAGTAACAAAATCTGTGTATTTTCACTGAATTCAGTTTATGGGCTCGACCCAAAACAATTGATGCTTACTTTGATATTCCTATGTCCTTTGTTTACTTTTAGGCATCATTGAAATGTCATGTTAAACTCTCATGCTTTCATAACTTGCTTATTCCAGAAATAAAGCTTATGTATCTGAATCTTTGTTGAATTTGGAACAATCATTTGCTTGATACTTGTAACTCCTTGAAGATATAATAGAACAATCTCCACCATGCAAACTTGCTTGAGATATCAAAGGTCTGTAATCCCAATAATTGTTTAAATTTTGGGCTTCTTATGGGAATTTTAATTCTTACATTTGTACCATAGAGCATAAGAAACCCATAGAAACCTGTTACACAATTATCACCATATGACGAAATTGAAAGCTCATTTAGAACCTTCTTGAATCTTCATTTTGCATTAATTGAACATTGAACTCATGCTACTTTTCTTGAGTCAAAACTTGTCATGGTTGAAACTAAAAATCACAATTTAAACCACAGTGAACCCCCCTTTTTTGCTTTTGCACTTATGCAGAGCCTTTAGCTGAAACATTGTATTATTATGGACTGCACTTTGTTATTTGTTCTTATACATAACTGACAACTCAGAAACTTCTTCTGGAAAGAAACTGTGCTTACTCCTTCCTTATTATTCTTGAATTATCATGTTCTCATTATAATTCATAACACTATATTTGTCTTTACTAGTCAACTGGAACTGGTGATTCATTTAACACTTGATCATTGTTTGTCTTTTGTACTCCTGAGCAACATGGTACTCTTCATGCATTTTTATGTTTCACTTATCAAACTATTCTTTAAATCTGCTCTCTTTCACAATGAAATTCAAAACAAAACTCTTGATTAAGGCATAATGTATGCCTGTTCACTATCCTTGATTGTGAAAAAAATAAATTGATACACTGAAACTTGCATGACATATATGATTATGATAAGCACATAACATGAACTTATTCAACAATATCTGATGTAAATGTACTCAGTTGATTTCCTTAAGTGAAATAAATTCACTGTTCACCTGTAGCCTTCAGAATTTATAACCTGATTGTTATGAATGCACAATTGGTTTAGTTGCTTGATGGATAACTCTATTTTTATTCTTTCAGTTGTTCTTCATTTCACTTTATGAATATGATGATGTGTCTTGAAATCAGCCCATTAATGAATAGGGTAGCATGCCGAGCTCTTCCCTTGTGGGAGCCCATTTTTCTCCACATGGTTAGTCTTCTAATAGTGTTCAGCTTCTTGACTTTACCTATACTTGCACAAGAAAAAAAAATGTTAGCATAAAAACAAAATATGTTGATCATGATATTGTTATTACTCCTTCAGCTCATTTCTTCCGCACTGCACTTGATTGATTGTTTCAATGCATGACTAATAGTAGGTTGAACTATTGTGGGTGCCTCATGTAGGTTACTTCGTAATTGGAGCCACTGAAACCCCTATTTTCTCTTGCAGGTCGACGGAATATGAGGAGACAAAGGTGTACCATTCATCATCAAATGTTGATAATCAGGAAATGATGATTATGTCATCACTTATATGTTTTTCTTTACGCATCCTCAATAGTATAATGTACTATTAGTGATTCATTGTGATAGTCACAACCATGGCTTGTGTGGATATTTGATTTCAATTCATGCTTTTCATTTGAAAAGAAAATGCATTTAAATGCAATGTTGTAATATCATTCTGATTGTGGAAATCAAATGAAGCCTTGTAAGTATGAGTTTTATATGAAATAAATGAAATCATTTCAAATGGTATCTTGCTTATTTACTCAATTTTGTATTTTTGTCATTTCTGGAACATCTGAATGACATTATGAAAAATCCATTTCTAAAACTTTATTTCTCCTTTTAAAAAAATTGCATACTGTTGCTCAATGCATAATGATAAAAATGTGAAACAACATTTCAAATTAAGTGCAATTCCACCTTATGATAAATAACATTCAATCGGCTTCACCAATTGAGCTGAGGTGAAAATTTGGTAACATTTTGGCAATTTCCACTATATGCTTGCCTGCTAAGCATAGATTAGTGGCCTTTAAACAATTCATTAGGCACAGAGTCAATTCTGCCCCTTCTCTTGGAACTCAGAAATTTGAATAGCAACACTCCAAACAACAGCAAGGAAACAAAACTAAACTGAAAGCAAACTAACAGGCCCTGATGGCCAATAGAACAATCTACAGCAGCACTTAG
Organism: Sequoia sempervirens; assembly: GCA_007258455.2. NCBI lineage: Eukaryota > Viridiplantae > Streptophyta > Pinopsida > Cupressales > Cupressaceae > Sequoia > Sequoia sempervirens. Next base: position 742,807,948 of record VDFB02271358.1, on the reverse strand, counting down.
GGAAAGCAAAACTACTGAAATTAAATGTGTGGAACACACTTATTGAAGATACTATTCTACCTAAATACACTGACTAGTAAATAGGTACTCAAACAAAACCATTTACAAGCTTCAAAAAATAACTACCTCTCCTAGTCAACTGAGGATACTTTGCATGCTTAGAAATTTTCACTAAGAGGTGGAAAATGAGGATACTTCTCACACATTATTGTGCTTCAACTTGTAAATAACAATCAACGACACAGATCATGTGAATATGATCAAGCATACCTCTTGTTTTCCCAGAATGAATAAGTGGGACTTGCTTCCCCTCGACTGTCACCTCATCCTTAGGTGCACTGGAAAATCTTTGGATCTCACCAACATCCTTGGCTAGATGTCTGATGGGGCAGCCTCTAGTTAGGTTGAAGCTTGAACTCATCCCATTGGTTCTATGCTGGTTACTTACTACTTCAATCTCGTCCTTTTGATGAGGATCATTTGAAAATAGATCACCCAACCTTGCACAAAAATCATCAATTATATTAGCATATAAGTTCTCATGGGTCCCATCATTATATTATGTATGCATAATAGGCTTTGAGGTGGCCTCCTAACTATTTTCTTGAAAACTTGTAAAGATATCAAGGCCATTACCTTGTACAATAGTGTCATGCTTATTCGAAGCTTGATCTTGCTCTATTCGAGCTATTGCACCAGGTTCATCAAGGTTCTGGCATTTGATAACCATGTTATCTTTACTTTTTTGTGAACAACTCGGCACCCTATCATTGACATCTTTGTGGCTTTGCTGATCAAAACTCAATGGCTTTGTTATCTCACATGCATTATCTTCTTTACTACTAAAAAATAGAGGAAGTTCTTCAAATAAATTGGCCAAACCTTGAGTTTGGATACCCCCTTTTGTCTCCTCAAGCTATTGTTCCAAAATTTCTCCCTCAAAAGGTGAGTGTTTGGCATCTAGGTTTTAAACAAAAGCTTCGAGATCGTCCCAAAACATGTCGTCTTCCCTCTCACTTTCAATTTCTTGTGGAGGAAGAATATTAGTTACTTTGCTACAGCTCCTCTGAGGTATCAAAACATTAGAATTATGAACTTCTTCCTACTATTCTAGAGTGGGTATGGGCATAATCTGAGATGAGCTTTCTTCATTATCCAGAAAAAATGGTAACTCATTGAACGGATTAGGTAGAACTTGAGAGCTTTCGGCCATTTCTTGATCTTGAATTTTTGGTTCCTCAAACACAACCTCCTCTATCTCCTAGAGCAACTACTCCTGGCATTATGGGTCTTCTTTATCGCTGTACCAACTGGATACTTCGAAATAATCATCAATATTCTATTGTTCCAAAGAATTAACATCCTCTGCACATGCAACACTCTTAGGCTCAGCCGAGTAAGGAGTGCAATCAATAGCAACCGCCAACTCTATCTCTTGTAACAATTGTTCCTTTGAAGAATTTTGATTGTCCTCCACAAAATAGGGCAGCTCATTAGTGAAAACATGGAAGGATTCATCAGGGGAAGGCTTCTCCTGACCAATCTTTTGCTGTAGCAAATGGTAAACTACCAAAGCTGAACGCAATGGATTTACCTTCCTAAGCTCCTCAATAAAGAGCAGGGTATCCTAATCAAGGGGGTCACCCATGGATTCCTTAGATGAAGAAACTTGGAAAAATTCTTGAGTTCTGAGATGAAAACTGTTGTTCAAGGGGTCGATCCAGAGCTACACTAGGCTGACTATAACCATTTGGGATTGCAAGTTTAAGAGACTAGCTTGGGGTGTTTAAAGATCCATCCTTCCTAAAACTTGGAATTTTGACTTCAGGTATGCTAGAAGGCTCATTGTTCATAAAACTTGAAAATTTAAACATATGAACCTCATTTTTGAATAGAATGTTTTGAAATGGCAGGAGCTATTTGGACTTCATGCCCTTGAATATGAGCAAGAAAAAGTTTTGTTTGTGTGGCCACCTCCCTCTCCAAATCCTTCTCAAACTAAATTTTTGGGTCTCTAGCTCCTGATCATGAAGATAGGCTTGATAAGCCAATTCCTCTTGGTGTTGGTAACACTCATATTGCCTCTTGATCTCTGCTAGCTGACTTACGTAATCAAGTAGTGTGCTCTTTATAATCACCATCTCCCCTTGCTGATTTGCGGGAAATAACGGCAGAGATGGAGGTTGAGCAGGGGGCTGGGTGGCAATCATAAAAAGTGTGTTTTTTTTGAAAAGCCATGGATCTCAAATCAGCAGCATGATTATGTTGATATGGTTGATACAAATATGGATACGTAGGGATTACATGATATGGCAGATGGTATGACATATTATCATGAAGCCTTGACACACTAGTTCATCTAAAGGATAAAAAAGGAGCAAAAACTTAGAATCTTAACAGCATATGATCACTTGATCATTTTGAAACTAGAAAAGGCTTCTCGAAATTGCCATGGTGTTTGATGACTATGCCTCCAAAGGCTGAAAATTCTGAAGGGAACACCCAACTCTTCAGTATGTCTTCCTTTGTGCACTGTTCACACTGGATCTGCTTGAAAATCAGAGAATGGAGTCGCCAGGTATATTGAAAAAGAGCCTCCAAAAGGTTGAATAACTTGTTGCATATACCAAATAGCAACCTTAAAGGATTAAAAATTCTCTGAAATTGATTTTCAGAGTCCCACCGGGTGTGCCAAAAACTGTTGTCAATAGATTTGCACCCTGTTGAATGCAATATTTAGCAACCTACTGAAACATAGTAACCTCTTTTAGATGTGGGTGATCTGAATGAAAGAGGAATCTCCAGAGTGAGCTGGTTCTCCGAATGATGAATTCTATTCTAAAACAACCTCCGAGGAAAGGGATAAAAGATAACTTGAAAATAAATACTATGACTAATAGATGATTCACGAAACTTTATGAAAATTTAGACTTAACCACTCATAAGAGCTTCCCTATTACAGTAATTCTCACAATCTCATTGGCACATATCCTATCAGTGATTTGCATGAAGACCTGGAAAAAAAATACAACATGCAACCTGAAACATGTAATTTTGAAACACAACCTTATAATAGCAAGACATAAAAGGATTCTGATTTGAAAACACAATTACATCAAATTTCCATTACAAAATCTGAGACAAAAGATAAGAAGGAGAAATCTGTTGTTCTATTAAAACTGAAAGAGTCTTTGCTTGAATCTGAAACTGAGTACCAAAAAGGTTTACAAGCTCAAAAAATGTGTATGAGAAAGAAAATCTGATCTGAACTAATAAGAGAGGAGAGTTGAAAGACTAAGTCTATCAAAACATAACTCTCAAGAAACCCTAATTTGAGCTCAGGAAAAAGCTCCAAGAAAAAGGCCCCAAACTGCTTCAAAAACTACATAAAGGCAGAAAAAGCATACTACTTTTATGATCACACTGTCAAGCCTCTAAAAATAGGCCAATCTTGCCTTAAAAACTCAAAAAACATCTTATCTCTCCAATATAGGTCTGAAATCTGACCAAGAGGAAAAGTCAATAAAAGATCTAAAAATAGCAAGAAATCATAAAGCGATTTATAGAATATCGCTTTATGATTTTGCTTTACAAGATGCAGATTTGCACAATTTGTTTAATTATTTTTGCAATTAAAGATTTAGAATCTTTTGCAGAAAGAAAAAATTCCTTATCTCTCCATTACAATATTATGATTTTCTCAAAAATCATAAAAAACATCACATAATTATCTCTTCTCACCTTATCTTCAATTCTCATTGATTTCTCTAAAATCAATTAAAAAATAAACCCTAACAAGGTAAATGACCCTAAACAAAAGAACCTAGGTCATATGGCATTGAAACCTAATCTTAGGTCACAAGAGATTCACAATTACATTCTCATTGTTTTCTCATAAAACAATAACATAACCCACATTCAAGTCTTCACTTTTCACTAAGGAAGAAGAGTAAATCAAGACCTAACCATTGACCTAGGCACATAATTTTGGTCACCCTCAAATACATTAGACTTTAATCTTTGAATAAAATATGAAGCAAGGACTAACCTAATTTGAATTAACCGACATTCATATTGATAAATGCGAATATTCTAGAGAATTATAGTGTTGGGTCGAATTAGGGCATGGGGAAAATAAGGCCAAACCCTAAATTATTCATTTTGCAAATGATCACCATTGAAGAAAATGAGCTCTGCCAATTCACATGCCACCATGATGGACTTCGAACAGGTACTCATGTGCTTTGAGAACTTATTCATGATCTTCAGAAGGTCGAACTCTTCATTGGATAGGATCATTTTTATATTATTGAAGTTCTTTCGCTTCATTTCAAAGAACTAGGAATACATTAAGGCCACGGCCTATATGAGCTTATTCTCTAATTTTTCTTTGCACTCCCTATGATTTTAGCTTGCTTGGTCCTCCTATGAGCTCGATTTTCATTGGAGGCTTTATGAGAGAGATCGCCTTTTCTTTAAGAGCTCGAAATCTTGGTTTCCTTCACTCTCCTTGGAGCTCCTTGTCGTGGCTTTGCATACCCTCTACAATCTTGTACTAGTAATCCTTTTCCTTAAGCACATATCTCCTCTTTATTCTTTCAAAGTCTAAAGAAGCTCTCTTTTATTTCATGCACTTCTGGCCATGTTCAGGCTGCACCAAGTGTGTATTATAGAAAGCTTAAATTAAAGGTTTTGGGCTCGACCCAAAACAAAAAATTTCCCTTTTGTATATTTGAGGATGAATCTGCATATGGGTATTTGTAATCCCTCAAGAAAACCGCATTTCATTTATTTTGAAGCCTGATTTATCATAGGGAAATCACATTTTTGTATTCTATTACTGTCTCATGAAAAATCCTCATATGGGTTGTCATGATTACTGCATTTTTTGTATTTTGAAGCTCAACCCAAATATGGGTATCATAGATGGCCGAAAATAGTGAAAATTCATGTGTTTATTGGAAACCCCAATGTTGGTAACTGTTGTTCATCTTTGTTTACCTTCAAAACTTAAAGCCCCTGTAAGAGTAACAAAATCTGTGTATTTTCATTGAATTCAGTTTATGGGCTCGACCCAGAACAATTGATGCTTACTTTGATATTCTTGTGTCCTTTGTTTACTTTCAGGCATCATTGACATGTCATGTTGAACTCTCATGCTTTCATAACTTGCTTATTCTATAAGTAAAGCTTATGTATCATAATCTTTGTCAAATCTGGAACAATCATTTGCTTGATACTTGTAACTCCTTGAAGATATAATAGAACAATCTCCACCAAGCAAACTTGCTTTAGATATAAAAGGTCTATAATCCCAATAATTGTTTAAAGTCTATACTTCTTTTGGTCATTGCAATTCTTAAATTTGCACCATAGAGCATAAGAAACCCATAGAAACCTGTTACACAAGTATCACAATATGACGAAATTGAAAGCTCATTTAGAACCTTCCCGAATCTGCATTTTGCATTACTTGAACATTGAACTCATGCTACTTTTCTTGAGACAGAACTTGTCATGGTTGAAACTAAAATCACAATTTAAACCACACCGAACCCTCCTTTTCTACTTTTGCACTTATGCAGAACCTTTAGTTGAAACATTGTATTATTATGGACTGCACTTAGTTATCTGTTCTTATGCATAACTAACAACTCAGAAACTTTTTCCAGAAAGAAACTATTCTTGCTACTTCTTTATTATTCTAGAATGATCATGTTCTCATTATAACTCATAACACTATATTTTTCTTTACCAGTCAACTAGAACTATTGATTCATTTAACACTTGATCATTGTCTATCTTTTGTACTCCTGAGCAACATGGTACTCTTCATGCATTTTTATGTTTCACTTATCAAACTGTTCTTTAAATCTGCTCCCTTTCATGATGAAAGTCAAAACAAAACTCTTGATTAAGGCATAATGTATGCATGTTCACTATCCTTGACTGTGAAAAGAATGAATTGATACACTGAAACTTGCATGACATATATGATTATGATAAGCACAGAACATGAACTTATTCAGCAATATTTGATGTAAATGTACTCAGTTGATTTCCTTAAGTGAAATAAATTCACTGTTCACCTGTAGCCTTCAAAATGTATAACTTGATCATTATGAATGCACAGTTGGTTTATTTACTTGATTTATAACTCTATTTTTATTCTTTTAGTTGTTCTTCATTTCGCTTTATGAACATGATGATGTATATTGAAATCAGCCCAATAATGAATAGGGTAGCATGCCGAGCTCTACCCTTGTAGGAGCCTATTTTTCTCCACATGCTTGGTCTTCGAATATTGTTCAGCTTCGTGACTTTACCTATACCTGCACAAGGAAAAAAAAATGTTAGCATAAAAGCAAAAGATGTTGATCATGATATTGTTATTACTCCTTCAACTCATTTCTTTCGCACTGCACTTGATTGATTGTTTCAATGCATGACTAATAGTAGGCTGAACTATTGTGGGTGCCTCATGTAGGTTACTTTGTAATCAGAGCCATTGACACCCCTCTTTTTTCTTATAGGTCGACGAAATACGAGGAGACAAAGGTGCACCATTCAGCATCAAACATTGATAATCAAACAATGATGATTATGTCGTTGCTTATATGTTTTCCTTTACGCATCCTCAATAGTATAATGTACTATTAGTGATTCATTGTGACAGTCACGTCCACGGCTTGTGTGGATATTTGATTTCAATTCTTTCTTTTCATTTGAAAAGAAAATGCATTTAAATGCAATGTTGTAATATCATTCTGATTGTGGAAATCAAATGAAGCCTTGTAAGTATGAGTTTTATATGAAATAAATGAAAGCATTTGAACTGCTATCTTGCTTATTTACTCAATTCTATATTTCTGTCATTTCTGGAACATCTAAATGGAATTCTAAAAACTCCATTTCTGAAACTCTATTTCTCCTTTTAAAAAAATGCATACTATTGCTCAATGCGTAATGATAAAAATGTGAAAAAACATTTGAAATTAAGTGCAATTCCACCTTATAATAAATAACATTCAACCGACTTCACCAATTGAGCCAAGGAAAAAATTTGGTAACAATACCATAGATGAGGGTTCCAAGAATATTTTGGAAGACCTCCTAAGTTTTCTTCATGCACATAAATGTCCTTCAAGGATAAATGATTTAGAACCTTATTTGCAAGAGCAATGCTTAGATTTTATCTCAACATTGATTGTTGAGATTGAAGAACATCTTGCACATTTTCCAGAAGCTCTCTATCAAGAAATGAAAAATGAGGAGATGCCAAAAAAAATGAACAAGGAGACACTAGAACTGACAATTATAGTGGAAAGAGAAATTTTCTTAGGAAGGCTTTTAGTTTCTCTCAATTTTCATTCAACTTCCCTTCCACTAGTTCTTGGCTTGTCTCAACTCTAGTTTTTCAAGAACAAAGCTTTAGTTTGAGGGAAAGGGTCTTCAACTTTTAGATATTCTAGTACTATTTTTGATTACCCTCTTCTAGACAGTTCTGTAAGACAAATACTAATGAGAGGGGTTGGTTTGAAGCTTGAATCATAGGATAGAAATAATAGCACCAAATTGAATAAACTGAGAACAACTATGCACAATCTTTGTATCAGAGCTCATAGCATGTGGATATTGTGGATAACTAAAGAGCTTTTGGGAATTCTCACAAGAGATCTAAGGTAGGATAATTCTTTATCCATGACAACTCCTTTGAAGGCCTATATTCTTATTTGCATTGCATATTTTGTTTGTTGTGGCTTATGGAGTTGGTTTGATTTCCATGATTCATCTAATCACTAATCTCTTCTTGCAGTTTTCATGAGATTTCTTCTAGTTCTGATTTAATTCATCATGGTTTATATCTAGATATATTAATAACCGAATGAGAAAAAAACATCTAGAGTAAAGATGTACATTTGATTCTTTCAATCACTTCAAACTCTTTATTTCCCAATAAATGGAAAAGACTAACATGTTCCCTTTCAACCCTTCCAGTCCATATTAATCATGGAGATGTAATTTGTAAGTATGCAAAAAGGTATCAAAGGGGAGCCAAAAAGTTAGAGATTTTCATAGGGCCTATGAATCAACTCTTATTGTTTTTATATGAAAATATTGTTGTTTGTTTTCTATTTAATAATATCTATTGGCATCATTTGGGAGCTCCAATTTTTGTGAATTCAATAAGAGTTCTCAAACAAAGTAGGATGACATCTACTATAAAACTGAACTATTGTTCCACTGTACTGTAAATGTTATACCCCTACCATCCTTGTGCTCCTTTCATTGTACTCTACATGGTTGATAGAAGAGACACTTTTCACTTTATTATTGTTCATCCTTTTTCTTTACTTGCTACTTTTTTTTTTACACTCAACTTAAAAAGTGCTTTGCATTCTCCCCTCAAAAAGTGGAAGCTAATTTTAAGAGTTCAAATTCAAAAATTTGTATAGACAACTTAATCTACATGTCCCTTAATATCATTTTTATAGATAAAAGTAAATTCTCTTGTGAACTATGCAATTTGATAGTGGAAATTTCAAAAATAAAATATCACTTTTAGCATCTCATAATGGAAAAGAAAAGAATAAACATACCTCGATTCCAAGTGGTCTATATAAATCCTTAACTTCTGCAACACAATATGGATCTACTTTTCCATAATTATCCTAAAAAATAACATAATCACTATTAGTCAACAAGCAACTGGTAAAATTATTAAAAAGAATGGATCATATGGATAATATGGCCTAACCACGTATAGATTTGAAAAGCAAAATTAACTAAAACCATGGAAAGTGACTTATGACAAGATTTTGCACAAATTGTGTCCAATGTGGGAAAATGGGCATAGGTTGCAATCCAAAATCAGGCATCACACTTTACTTCTCCATTTTGGCAGGCTACCCTGAAAATAAGGTTTTGACTCACTGCTCCATTTTGGTGGGCTACATTGAAAATAAGGTGTTCAGGAAGGTTTTAGTGTATGTTTATTAAAATGAAAATTATACTTATAAAAAAAAATTGGTCCTTTTTCCTCTTAGATTATTTGGTTGCTTATTCTTATCTTTTGTTTTCTCTCTTCCTTTTTCTTATTTTTTAGGTTTTAGTTTTTTACGTTATGTTATGGTTTTCATTAATTTTTATAATTTGGTGGGTTTTCATCAATTTAGAAGAAACTTTGGTGTTCATATGATGACACCACAAAACAAAATATTTATTCCACAAAAAATAGTTATTTGTAATTTTATTTGTAATATTTTATTATTCATTATGGTAGGCTACAATTGAAAATAAGGTCTTGATGAAGGTTTTTGAGTATGTTTATTAAAATGAAAATTACAGCCAATATTTTAATAATGAGCACATTTATTTAGTTATTTATTTAGTCATTTATTTAGTCATTTAGTTGTGATTTTACCTGATGACCAAATTAGTCACTTATAAATGACCAAATTAGTCATTTATTTTCTAAATACCACTAGTGTTAGTAACATGACTAAAGGTTTTAGTCATGTAACTAAAAGTTGTAATCAAGTAGTCATTTGTTTTCCAAATTCTACTAGTGCCAGTTTCTCCACACTTGAAACATTTACCCAAGAATTCCTTCCTGTCATTTCCTCTCCTTTGTGTCCTTTGATCTGATTCTTTATTCCACTTAGATCTTGATTCTTCTTCACTTGTGTTCCTCTCCTTGATGGTGCTCATTTGATTCTCTTTCCCTCTAGGGTTACTCTATTGTATTCTCTTCACTTTATCTTCCACCTTAAGAGCATATTGGAAGGAATCCTCAATTTTGGAAATCCTCAATATACTCATCTCATCCGAAATTTTAAATCTAAAGCCATTTATATACCTTGCCACTTTCTCCCTAGTCATCTCTCAGTGTCCAGATCTGATTTCCATCTTGTAAAATTCCTCAGTATACTCTTTCAAACTCATGTCTTTATGCTTTAGGTTCAACAAATTCTTAAACAATTCCAACTCATAGTCTCCCAGAATGAACTTAGCCTTCTACCTTGCAACCATTTGCCTCCACTGAGTGATTCTTGTTTCTCCATTTTCCACTCTGTCCTTCTACAACTCTTTCCACCATAAAGAAACATACCCTTTCAACTTAGTTTGTGGTAGCCTAACCCTCAACGGGTCTCTAATATCCTCAAGCTCAAAATTGTCTTCTAATTCTCCTATCTAGTCTATCAAGTCTTTCGGATTCAATGTACCAAAGAAGTTAGAAACCTCCACCATATGACTTTTACTTGTGCCACTGCTCTCAACAATCTCTCTTCTTCCTCATTTATTGGTCCTTCAGCCTCAATTTCTTCTTCAACATCTTCATATTCATCCTTCGGTTCATGATTTCTCCTCAAACCACCCAAGATGTTCCAAATATCATTTCTCATCTCATTTCTAAAGAACTCCATCATTTTCTCTATTCTTCTAGGGTTCATCCTTCATGGTAGAATCTCTTCCTTTGCTTTGGTGCAATTTCCTAAGCTCAACAATTTGACTACAAGGTTTAAATTGCCCCTTTTTTAGTGATCTATTGAACAAGTTTATAGCCTACCTCAAATCGGTAATCTGTTCACTCATGAAATACCACAAGGACCTCAACCCACTCTAATACCATCTGATGCAGTCATGGCTAGAGGGTTTTTACAGAAAATAATCTAACCATGCAACAAGAAGGGTACAACAGAAATAACACCAAATAATCAAAGGAATGCATAATCAATCTTTATTAACTCAGAGAATTCATATTCATATTTTCCAACAACATGATAGTTTTATAGTTTTGGCACACTAGTCCAATTACAAAACATAATAACACTACTCTGGACCTCTATCCTCTCATAAAATCCTTATTGTGACTTCTAGGATGTACCTCATATTTGTCTGTCCCCCCAAAATGGCTTATAACATTGATTTATATAACAATTGAAACTTAGGAACAATTCACATTGACCACATGTAGAGAAATTCATGTAAAATACAACATAACGTGAACATAAGCATGCCAGCCACATCATTGGAGATTTAGAAATGCAATTATATGGTGCAGGCCCAAAGGAATGATCAGATGCAAGACCAAGAGCATTAGAAAATACAGCAATAAGATCCACAATTGCAAAAAATGATCCACAACGATCCACAATTTCCAAGGAAGAACATATAACATGTAGAACATAGGTCAACTTCAACCAAGGATTCACTTTAGGTGAATGCATAAAATGAGGTGTAGACCCAAGGAGAGATCTCTCACTTACCAAAGAACATAGAATGATGCACAAAGAGATCTACAAACAATTAAAATGATCCACAAGCCCAAAGACATGAAACAACAAAGCCAAAAAGGAAATAATAAGAACAACTTAAATATTTTTTGGTGATGCAAGATTGTCGTGACCCAAGAATGCTCATGCATCAATGGTTTCATTTTATTTTTCAAGTTGTTGAGGTGTAACTTCAAGTTGATCCATCATAGGTTCCTTTTCTTCTAGAGGGGGAGGAATGGATGAAACTAAAGAAGACAGGTCAATCACTTTTTGTTTAGCTTTATATACTTGTTTAATGCGAGGAGGCATGATAGGATTGGTTTCATTTTCTCTTGGTCATTTAAACGATGGAAGGGAAGTGTTTATGGGCGGTTTCTCATGATATTATGTGTTTTGTTCGATGTTGGACTCAAGCTGAAGCATGGTTTCATCTAGGATAGGAGGAGTGGAAGCAGACAAGGATATGTTATGAAGAGAAAACTTGGCTATTTGTTTGGCTTTCAACTTTTGATAAGCTATGAAAAAGAAATCCTTACGAGGGGTGATAGGTTCCATAGGTTTAGGCCAATAGGATTCTAAGGAGAAATTACCTTTAGAGGATAATGGATTAAATCCACTATGTTGTATAGTAAATATTTCATTGCCATGTGGAAAATTCAAACATTTGTGAACAAATGAGGGGACCACTTTCATCAAGCAAAGCCAAGGGTGACCTAGCCATAGATGAAATTGATTGGATTGTGGAATGATATAAAATGTTATATCCAAAATGCTAGGTCCTACTTGTAATAGGAGTGCGATCAATCCGATCATAGGGCACACAAAACCAGTATGTGTTTTAATCCATACATTTGGTCTATTATAGTCATCTTGATACAACTCATGTAATAATTAAAACTCTTCTATGATAACATTCTCAGCATAGATGAGATCTATTAATATCCCATTGGTGGGCTTATCATAGATTCGGTCAGCTATGTAAAGAGGACCATTCAGAAGTTTTTTAAGTATATCTTTAGAAGAAAAACTGATATCAATTTATTTTTTTGGTTGGGCCCTTACGAGGGATAATTTCTATTGTACCCACAAGTTCATCCATAGTATTAACTTGGGTAACATTTGGATTTATATCATGTTGCTCATTATTTGTATCAATGTTCATGACTTGAGGGTTTGAAGGTTCACTAGTCTTGAAAAATGAAACATTATGTTTAGGCATGGTGTTGGTAAAGATTTGTAAATTCTGGTTAGGGGGTTAAATGTACTTATTGCCTTGTTCATTAACACCCACAATAGACAAACAACTAGAATCAAGGAGGTCTTGAACTAAGCATTTGAGATGCTTCCATAGTTTGGTTTCATGTTCATTTTGGTGATGAAAATTACAATAAGCATTAGGTTTAAAGGTGGGTGGAAAAGGTTTGGTGGTATCAAGTGGATTAATGATAGGCAAAGTGATCATTTGTTGCTGGAGAAATTGGTTCATTGTATTATGAAGGGTATCAGTTAAGGGAGTAAATTATCTTTTTCGGTCCCCATAGGTATAGGGAACCATTCCTTTAACAATTTCCACTTGACTCTAAATAGGTTGGGTTGGTTGTGGAGGAGACAAATTGAATTGTAAAAAGCCCCTATTTGGCTTTCTACTATTTTGAGCATTGTGTTGGTTATTTTTCTCAAACTTATCAGCTTGGGTAGAAGTGGACTTTGAATCATGACTTGAAACTGAGTTATGATATTCACAAAGGGTTGAGAATAAATGCATGAACGAAGGGAATTTCATCATAGTTAACTTATCCTGAAGGTGAGTGTGCAAGTTTTTGATAAACATCTTCTATAGATGTGAATCAGGGATTTTGACATCAACTTGAGCATATAATGACTAATAATGCAAAATGAAGTCAAGTACTTTTTCATCGGCATTTTGTCTATAGTGCATTAAATCAACCATTGTATTTTTAGGGGTCATATAGACTTGAAAATGACTTATGAAGGCATCCACAAGTTCATTGAACGATCAAATGAAATGATTAGGTAGGTTTGAAAACCAATTTAATGCAGTGTCCTTCAAGGTCATAGGAAATTTTTTGTCTAACAACTTATCATCGAGGACAAAGTCAATACACAAGGTTGTATAAGAATTGACATGATTAATAGGGTCTCATTTACCTTTGTATTTCTCAAACCTAGGCATTTCAATTCCTTGTGCCATCTGTGTGCATAATATTTCTAAGGGTAATGGACTACTACAAACATGGTATGTGGGTGGACCATTTTAACTTTGGCTAATGGTGGAGATTTGTTGTTCAATGGATGAAATTATGTTAAAGAGTTGTGTAATGGTGTAATTAGTGTAAGTGGTATGTGGTGGAAGGGAAAATGGAGATGGAGTGTATGAGGTTAAAGGGACACTAAGAGGAGTGAAGGTGGAGGATGGAATATGTGATGCCACAAAAGGACTAGGAAAGCTAGTTGGAAATAAAAAAGGAGCCACATGACTAAAATTTTACATAGTTGTTGTAACTTGAGGAGTGGTATAAGTTGGTATGGACGCTATGGTTGAAGGGGGAGGAATGTGAGGTCCTCCTTGGCTTACAACTATGTTGGATAATTGGGATGTGTAAGTAGTATGTTTATTGTATATCTTAACAATTATTTTGATGACTTGTAAGCCATCATCACTTTCAATCAAGCGATGAAGGTTTTCTATGGAAGGTATGGCAGTGGTGGAAATGTTTTCAAGTGACACGTCTTGTTATAAGTTTGCAAAATATTCATGAATACTAATGACCTTTTCTTGTGGAATGGAATTGTTTGGTGTTTCAAAATTAATTGGATGGAAAGGTGAAGACATAGAAGTGGTATTTTCCATGCCTAATGCACCATTTTCCATACTAGGAGTAGGAGCTCTTGAGATCCTGAGGTCTGCAATGAAAGTTCTATTGCAAGAAGCCATGATTCTAGAAATTCATCTCACTAAAGTATTATCAATGGGGCACCGAACACTCATACAAGTACCACATAGGTTGAGGTGAATGAAAATGAAATGTAATCTAGCAGTGCAAAATACAAACAACAAGAATTCTGCAAAATGAAATAGAGAAATAACAACAAAGAACAAAAATGTATGAAATGCCTAGAAAATGCCTAAAAATGCAATTTGAAATGTGCAGGTGGATTGATTTTCCCAACGTGGTGAATGAGTCCAAATCTGATATTTTTTTGTGTTTTTTAGAAAATTTAAATTGAGTCTAATGCTTTTTAGATTCCAATAAAGGATGCAGATGCAAATTTTTAGTTTTTTCAATGATATGATATGCAAAAATGAAGTCTAAATGAGTCTTTCACTAATGCAATTTGAGAAACCCTAGGATGGAAAAACAAAACAATAACCTAATTGAATGATGAAGAAAATTATTTCTAGGATATAAGATTTAATTCAAATAAAAAATGCAAAGTGATCAATATGTAGGTTCACCAAAATGAACTGTAGATGTTTGGGTTGGGCTTATAGACTACTCTTGCACTCTTAGGATGTTTCACCTTAAAGGAGAGAGATAAAACCCACTCAAAATATCAAGTTAGGTTCACTAAAACTAAGATATGAAAGATGGAATTGCGACTAAATGAGATGACCTAAATGCAACTAAATGAATTTTTTGACTTATTATGAATGCAAAACCTAAGAATTATGCAATGTTGGGAAACAAAATGTGATATGCAAACATGAACTAAGAATGAACAAATGGAAAAATTAATAGAAAAAGACTGATTCATAGTGCACCTGGGTAGAGAATGGAGAATCTAGAATCTTTTGAATGCTAATTGAGATTGCTAAAAATCACCAGTGGGACTCATTTACCACTAATGGTGAATTGGTCTTGCTTCTAATGAAAACTGTCAAAAACAAATTTCTAAGTGTCGAGATCCTGAATCTCAAAAAATATGGATTTTAAGCCTTTAGGTGGGACTCATTCATGATTAATGACGAATCAGCCCACTCCCAAAATTTTGAGAAATTAGGGACCAATTTTGTAGCACCATATATGAGGTTTTCTACTTGTCAGGTTGTCGAAGTCAAATCTACAAAAAATGGACAAAATATCTTCTTTAATCTTGAAGTAGGATGTAGTTGACTTGAAACACTTTTTTGACTTCTTGTCCACTTTTCAACACCTAAATTCTTGTAAAATTTGCATACACAAGTCTTCAAACACACATGCAAAAGGGGAAAAATGGTTAAGGGTTAGGTTATAGGGATTTTCCTTGGTCAAATCCCACTTTGGTAATCAAACCCTTAATGAGATAATGAAATGGAAGAGAATGATAAAAAAATAACATGCAAATGCTATCAACTTACCAAACCCTTATTGAAGAAAATCTAAAGATATATCAATGGCTACTCCAAAATACTTGATTCAATGATGCAAAGTCCTTAAATGCTTGAATCTATGAGTGAATAAGCCCACTTGATGAATGGGGCTTAAAATGGATGTAAAAACACTTATTTATACACTTTTTTTCCTTAGTAACCTAATGATACCTCATCACAAGCTGACATAAGGTGATTTTAAATAAAAACTCGAAAGAAAATTTAAAATATTTTGAATTTGGAGCCAAGAGGGACTCATTCCCCACCCATGGAGAATGGGTTCCACCTTGGACATGAAAGTGGGTGTTAGGAATTATCTTGTATTTAAATTTTTTTTGTCGGGTTTACATTAAAAAACACACTTAAATCATCCTTATAAGGGCATAAAGAGATCAAATAAAGCATTAAAAAGGTGTAAATAGTGAAATTATGGCTAGAAAAACATGAAATCTTGTTACAAGACTTTACAATACTTCAAAATAAGACTTGATAACCAATGAAAAGGTGATTTTTAGGTGAATTGTAATGAATAGAGTCTACAAAAGTGTAGAAATGTTTTACAACACTTGAAAAAACCTTCACAAGATTCCATAATTTGAATTTTAAGGACCTAATATGAATGTTCAAGCCACATTGCAACACTAAATCAAAGCATCATGAAGAAAGGCCTGAAAGACCATGAAAATGACAAGGGGCCATTTTTTTATGACGCATATTCTTGAATTTTCTTGTGAACTCAAACTTACTATAAGGATGAATACATGGATTCTTAGCCTGAAATTGAGTGGAAGAACCTTGTATTTATACTCAATTATGCAAGAATTTTGAAACATTAACACTACAAGTTAGCATCAAATCTAGGAGAATAAAATCCCACTAGAAAATTGAATTAGTTTTTAATTTGTGTCACATGGGACTCATTCGCCCAAGGTGGTGAATGAGTCCCATACTAGGCCTAATTTTTGTGACCATTTAAAAAAAATACTTAGAAAAGTTTGAAACCAAGTTTCAGATGAAAAATATCTAGGCGAGACTCATTTTCCAAAGGTGGTGAATAAGTCCCAAATCACTAATATAGGCCATTCAATCTTGAAACACTTGAATTATGATTAGGTAGTGATTGGTGTCAGGATTATCCTCGAAAAGATGCATTAAATGAGGCTTATGGATGCAAAATAAGGACAATTATTAATGACAAACCTAGAAAAGTGTGAAAGTGTGTTGAAACACTTTACAAAACTTTAGAATAAGGCAAGATTAAGATTTATTTTGATTAAAAAGATGTTAATTAGGTCAGTTAATTAATAAAACCTTTAAAAAGTGTGAAAGTGAGTTACAAACATTCACAACACTTTAGCAAGGTATCATTTAAATTCATTAGTTCACAAGAGCCTAAGACCTAATGTTAATGTGTCAACCACATTACAACACTAAATCAAGGCAACATTAGGCTCATTTTACAAGGAGGGCCAAAATAAGTGTGAAAATGTCCCCAACAACATTTTTCAACACTACAAATACAAGAAGGAAAAGCAAATGGAATTAAAGACATCGAAGGAGGCAACTCTATAGCATAAGAAATATTCTCCATTCCCTTTTTTGTGGTGGAAGAGGTAGCTTACTATTACACTATCATAGAATATTAAATATTGAAACATCATAGGGAGAGATTGTATAACTAACTTTCAATACCATGACCCTACTCTTATATATAACATAAGCTTGATATAACAAATCTCCCCTAGGAGGGAGAGGTCTAAATAGAGCATGTCAAAAGTGATCTAAAGAGAAGCCCCCACATGACACTAATGATTTATAGCTAGTTCCATACACCAAATGTATAGTGCCTTTATGGGGGAACTTTAAGAATTTATGGATTACAGAGGAAACATTTTTTATAGAGACTGGCCATGGAATACGTAGCCTAACTCTAAACAAGTTATATTTTTGGATCATAATAAATGACACATCAACATCTTTGGGTCCAACTAAGACTAACTAATAAATGGTTCCCATGAGGTGATAGAAAGCTCATCATGGGTGTAGAGAGTGGTCTATGACTCTTCGTATTTCTCCTTATGTAAACTATTTATGAAAAGGTTTTCCTTCATTATCACATTCGCACAACTCATTAGATTGACCATGACACTAATCATGATGTTTCCATTAATTCATGTGGGAACATACAATGGGGAGTAATCCTTATTTAATGGTAAATCATGAAATGTAAAATTTATATCAAGAATTACACTCTCACTCTCAATAGGAGACATACATGTGAATGAGACCATGTTCATGTACTCAGATGGAATTAGTAGAAAAGACGTAAAAAAATGGATTAGCAAATAATACCTAGATTTCATTCCCATATGTCAGAGACTCTTTCTAACTACGTATCTGAATGTCATAGATTTAGTCACAAAGCTAAATTCCTTACACAACACAAATCTATGACATGCATAAGACATAAGAGAAAAATTACTAACACAAAGAAATGATAGAAAGGACATTCACATTGGGTTCACCAAAAATGTAGAGAAGGAGGATTAGTCACCCCAAAGGCTCTCAAACCATGGTAGATCCTAAGGGAATGAGCTTCCCTAAACTTCCCCAGACTACCTAATAAGTTGGAAAGAAAAATGAAAAGCTGAAAAGGAAGGGAAAATAGGAATATGTTTACCTTCTTCTTATAATAGATGTTTTCTAGGACTGAGAGAGAAGACTCCAAAGGTATCAAACTACAAACCATGCAACTATCTATTAGGGGATGGTGATATAGGAGTCAAACTTCATCATTCCACACTAGACTCTTAGAGACATGTTTGCATCCTATACAAATAAATGGTAAAGTAGTAGCCATAAACTCATAGAGTCTACTTACAACTTGAGGGTATGTGTAGGATCATGATGGGCCAAAAAGTAGCAGTATAATGTGTATGTGTAGGGGTATGTGGCTAACGCTTTTTTTTACCCAAAATTGATGAAACAAAAAGGGTTTTTAAAGGATATTCTCATCTTTCACCAATATAAATTATTCTTTACTTTGAATTTAATAAGTAATTATTATTCATTTTCTATTTAAATTACGGCTAAAGTCCTGATTAATAGGTTGATTGAAATTTTTTTATAGCTTTCAAATAGTATCACATTTTTTGAATCTGAAATATGTCACATTCTATGCTTCACATACTATAGGATTATTAAAAAAAGAGAATTTCATGAAGTTTTGACCAAGTTAAGGTGGTCAGACATACGAGTTTTTTATATTTTTTAAAATTTGTGATTAAAAATTCATAATTAATTATTTATTTGGAAAAAACATAAAAAGAAATGTGCATCACATCGAGACATGAGTCCTCTACTTATATCTAAAATATTATAAAAAAATATTATCATTTTATTGTGGTTAGGGTGGACAGACAGACACCTACTTTTAATTTTTTCCCCGAAATTTAAGTACTACTACATTCAAATTTAAAATTTTCACCAAATAGATATATATATATATATATATATATTTAAATAAACCTAGTAGTTTAGAAACTACATTCAAGTTGCTACAAATTCTATTCTTACATATTTGGGTATGTGCGGGATCATGATGGGCCAAAAAGTGGCAATATGATGGGTATGTGGCTGACGACTATTTTTTTACCCAAAATTCATGAAATGAAAAGGGTTTTTAAAGGATATTCTCATCTTTCCACCAATATAAATTATGATTTACTTTGAATTTAATAGGTAATTAATATTCATTTTCTATTCAAATTATGACTAAATTCCTAATTGATAGGCTATTGAAAAACATCTATAGCTTTCAAACAATATCACATTTTTTGAATCCAAAATATGCATAACATTCTATGCTTCAGATACTATAGGATTAAAAAAAAAAAATGAATTTCATGAAGTTTTGACCAAGTTAAGGTGGTCAGACATACGAGTTTTTATATTTTTTAAAGTTATAATAAAAAATTCATAATTAATTATTTACTTGGAAAAAAATTTACAAAAAAATATGCATCACATTAGGGCATGAGTCCTCTACTTATATCTAAAATATTATAAAAATATATTATAATTTTGTTGTGGTTAGGGTGGTCGGACATAGACCTGCTTCTTATTTTTTCATGAAATTTAATTACTACTACATTGAAATTTCAAATTTTCACCAAATAGATTTTAATTTCTTAAACAAACCTAGTAGTTTAGAAACTGCATTCAATTTTCTATAGATTCTATTCTTACATATTTTTGAAATAATATAGATAACTTATTCAAATTTTTACGTCAAGTTGCCTAACTTTGGTTTTTTTAATTTTTTGCCACTTAAGGGCCTGTTTTTTCAATGATGATCCTGCACATACCCATTTTTTAAATAATATAGATAATTTATTCAATTTTTTACGTCAAGTTGCCTAACTTTGATTTTTCTAAATTTTTTGCCACTTAAGGGCTTTTTTTTTCCATGATGATCTTGCACATACCCTTGGATGTTATAGTTTTGGAATTTGACAAAAATGTATGGAAATGCAAATTACAACAAGAATAATACTATAAAAGCTACTCCAATAGTAAAATGATGAAGAAAGAAGAAGAATTCCAACTTACTCAAGGTCGACTTCTCCATCTACCTCGAAGTGAATGAACCACACCTACATACACAGTAATAAGAAAAATGTTGGGGTTGTGTTTTAAGGATTATCTCAGTCAAACCCTCGTTTTGGTGTTCCCAACTTCATGGAAAACTAGATAGAAAACAAAATAAATAAAAGAAATAAATAAGAATATAAAAATGACACAAGAGAGTAGAGAGCAATATCAATCTAGATGCTACTCTACAAGAACGGTAATTTTTGAGTAAGTAAAAAGACACAATATCACCTCCCTTTCTACGTGCACTCAATAATGAGATTGGAAGGAGATGCATAAAATTACTATGCCAATGAAGTGAAGCCTTAAGAAGCTAGAACAAGAGTAGCACTGGAGCAAGAAGATAGTATAGGAGCCAAGTATGGATCCAGTAGTAGTAGGAGAGAGTAAGACTAGAGCAAGAAGTGTAAGAATGATCAAGAGAATTACTATAATGAAGAGACTACATGAGAGTGAAATAAGTTGATAGAAGTGTCTATAAATGGGAAAATTGGAGGAAAATAGTCATTCTTAGTGATCAAGATATTGTAGGGGGATGTTATGTTCAGAGGCGATAGAGTATCATAACATCTCTATTGTTTGCTAATGTACGAATCTTGTTGAGATGATAACATGGTTCCAAAACATTTGCATGACATGTGCATCAGAAATAAAAATTCCCTCACCTACACAAAATGGCAAGGACATCTGGGAAAAGCAAGATAAAAGTGGGGGGGATTTGTATCTTCAGACTTGTATGGCTAAAATGAGGGTAAATTAATAGGAAATTTTCCTAGGGGAAAATTTATGCCATTACACTAATTTGACTATGTGAAGCACACACATGGATAAAATTTTATGTTGTCAAAGTAATGAAACATGTTCTAATGATAATTTGTAGAATTTAATAGGTTACATGAATAACTAAATTTGTCTTAAAAATACTAAAATTTAACACCTTTTTGTGCTTTTCAAATGAAAAAATATGCAAGCCTATACATTTTCAATGCTTTTCACTAGGATGTTTGTGCACTTTAACAAATAAAGAAGTATATGATTACACTCAAATTTGAAAAAGAAAAATTTATAATTTCAAAAAAAATTGCAATTGTAAAAAGTGTTGAGTTCATGAAAATTTTATGTTGGAAAAAGGATCTAGGGTCTAAATCACAACTTTCCTAAAATTACATTAGAAAGGAACCAAAATTGATCACATAAAACCACTTGACTACTATCCTTAATGGTTGAGCTAGAATGGTTTATTAGGGTTTTGGTCCTAATTTTTGTGTGGGTTGATTGATTTTATATTGGATATGATGTTTTTTATGTGAAATTGAACTAGCTTTAATATGAATCTACAACAAACTAATCTAAATAAATAAAAATGTAAGACTAAAACATGGAAATTGATAATAAAATACTAGAATATAGAGATAAAGGAACCTGATATATGAATTACATTTGAAATTGTCTAGTTAAGGAAGGTTGTACCCTACACTAGAGCCTTCAAAATATATGAAAGGGTACAATTAGGTCATGGTCTATAGCCTCTTTCCTCCTAGACTAAACTTTTGAGCTATGTATGTTGATTAATAATCCCTCTTGTCCTAATTTGTTTAAATAGAAGACTTGAATGCTTAATCTTGCTATAGGGTCTTCAATCTGTTTCTAAAACCACTTAAGATCTACCACCTACAAATGATAGAGGGGAGAAAGGGTTGTTCCATATTGGGGACTACCTAATTCAAATGTCATTTTTTTTTTCACTTGGGTATGTGTGGGATCATGATTGAAGAAATGGGCCCTTAAGTGGTGAAAATTTCAAAAAATTAGACTTAGGAAATTTGACATAAAAATTTGAATAAGTTATCTATATTATTTCAAAAACATGTAAGAATAGAATCTATAGCAAATTGAATGTAGTTTCTAAACTAGTAGGTTTATTTAAAATATATATATTTGGTGAAAATTTGAAATTTGAATGCAGTAGTACTTAAGTTTCAAGGAAAAAAAAAGTAGGTATCTATTTGACCACCCTAACCACAATAAAATGATAATATTTTTTTATTAAATTTTAGATATAAGTAGAGGACTCATGTCCCGATGTGATGCATATTTTTTGTAATTTTTTTCCATGTAAATAATTAATTATGAATTTTTCATTACAACTTTTAAAAAATATAAAAACTTGTATGTCTGACCACCTTAAATTGGTAAAAGTTCACATGAAATTCAATTTTTTTTAATCCTATAGCATGCAAAGCAAAGAATGTGACACACGTTTCAAATTAGGAAATTAGTCGTAATTCAAATAGAAAATAACTAATAATTATTTATTAAATTCAAAGTAAAGCATAATTTATATTGGTGGAAAGTTAAGAATTTCCCTTAGAAACCCTTTTTGTTTCATCAATTTTAGGTAAAAAAAAGTCACTAGCTACATACCCTATACATACCCATCATATCGCCACTTTGTAGCCCATCATGATGCTACACATACCCACCTCCATAATGGTTATGATAATGTAAAGAGTGATTACCCTCAATCGTGTAAAGGTAAATGAATAAAAACAAGGGATAAATGACAAGTGATGCAAATTAACAAAAGATTAGGTAAAATTATTGGATGTGAATTTACTTGTTTTTTTTCTTTTGAAAACCCTAGTTCATTATGGAATTCTCTTGAGATTTACAAATTCGCTCATTATATGCTTTGGATTCCAAGTGAATCATTTTCCTAGATGGATTATGGCATTTATGGAGGAAATATTACTAAAGATCTAGTATGAATCCATCTTGTCTATATTTACTCTCAATTGATGTGATCCAAGGCATCAAACTATCTATTTTCCATGTTTTAACATGAGTCATTGATCTTTGATAGAAAGGATACGGACTTTCGATCAAAAACTTGTTGATCATTTTAAAAATATTTGACATATGTTGAAGAGATATTTGACTAATGAGCTTAATCCATGTGGTGAAAACTTTACATGTCATTAAACGAGTCACCAAAAAAATACAACTTGAGCTTTACTAACTGTTGATGCAAAAAGTTGGCAAGGTAACGACCCTTTGTGGGAAACTCAGTTTATGGGGGACCTATTGCGCTAAACTGAATGACCTCTAGATTTTTAAAGAAGTCAACTTCTTCTATGAATGAGGTTTTGGAATGGGAAACAAAAGTAGATATAAAATAAAGAATCTAATTAAGGAAATATACCAATATTTATATAAAAGGCATGATAAACGTATCTTTTGGATATGATCTAAGGGCTTGCTTAGCAATTTACCATGTCCTAGAATAACAAAAATTAAGGATTGTAGCATAAATATCTCATTTAATGACAATATAATAATCATGCCCATTTATTGAAAACAAGAGTCAAAAGACATGATTTGAACAAATAAACCATTCAAACAATAATGGTGCAACATAAAGTTTATCAATAGAATAAGAAATAGAGAGGCTAAAAAATGGCACATTCTATGAGTTCTTGCAATAATCTAAACAAAACAAAGGCCTGGTCTCTCTAAAAATCTTGTAATTCTAAAAACTAGTGAAATATCATGTGTTCTCCAAACTTGTAACCTTGAACATTGGAACCTTCGGAACTTGCCATTTCCTCTGAAGCAAAGAGAAGTATTTATAGCAAGCCTTCCACGCCCTAGAAACAAACAACTGAAAAGATTCATAATCATAGCAATGATGTCAAGAAAATGATCTCCCCCGACCATTGTAACATAAAAGATTTGAGACACAAGATTTGGTCACCCTCCATTCAGGTGCATCACCTGCAAATGATGGTAGTGGTCAAGCAGAGTCCCATGTGGACAAGTGTCACCTCTTTGGATAGGCAGTTATAACATGTGGTAGAAGATTGTAGCCCTTAGTTTGCTTTAATCCTTCACTAAATAAGCTTGCCCTGAAGGGACATGTCACAGCATATTGCTGCCTACAGTCAATTTTCCTTTCCTTCACTGAAAACTTGCATTGAGATGACACATAGCAAGTTGTTTACTATAGATGCCACTTGTAGGGCCCACCAAATATTTATGTGAATGGGAGCTATGTGGAACACGAGCGGCAACCGATGAGGAAGTGAAAGGAAGCAATCAAAATGACCCATGGTGAAGACACGTGGGATAATTTTGAGAGACGATAGAAGAGCAAGGAGAAAAATCCTTCAAAGAGCAGTGAGTAGACATGTGGCAAAGGCTACAGTGACAGCCAAAAGTGGGCTGATGAAATTCATTGAAGGAATGGGTCAGTACTTATCCAAAAATCAAAAATCCAAAGGGAGCATGGTGAATTTCATTTTCATAGCTTCTAGAGACTATTAGCGACATTTTGCATGAGGAATGTGAAACCCAAAATTTTCTCTGGTTCACAGAATAGAGTACCATCCATTGGGGACAAAATTAGAGCTTGGAAAGGGCTCCTTGTAGGGGTGTCCATTCATCTTCAGATGGTCTTTCTATATTGTGCAAATTCTCTTACACTCCTTCCAAGTCGACCGTTTCTTTATAAGGCATTGTCTTAGGTAAATTGACCCCTGCCTCACAATGGAACAATAGTTTCACAAGAGGATGAATAATACCTTCAATGTTTGTCACAATAGGAGGATGGCTAAAACTCTAGAAAGTGGTTGGGTCTTCCTCCTTCTCTTCAATTCTTTCTGCAATTTTTTTAGTTGTGGCGATTAACTTGTCTTCAAAAAATGTAGACGACATACCCATCTCGCTCAGCTGGGATAAATTTTCCTGCATGTCTAATGAGCTTGAATTATGCTCATAGTTTGAGTATTATGATGTATTTTTAATACCCTTACACTTATTGATATTAATGCTTGTTTTAACTCTTTGATTAAAATTTTTTTATCTAAAATTGGATAGTGTCCTATAGCAATACATTTCTATATTCTTACAGCTTAACATCTCTATGTGTTTATATTAATTACCCTGTTTGACCTCCCAAATGACTAATATAATGCATGTGTTTTTTTGGATAATGAAATGGATTTAATATGTGATTAATGGATGTGTATTGTGTTATTTTCCACGCATGCTTTCTTTCCCTTATGTTTCCATGTGCATCGTAGGTTGTTGAAGCAAGCATGAACGAGTCAAGCGCAACAAATCTCGGCCCTACATTAAAGTCCATTTCTAGCATGACGTTGAGGAAATTGTTCCAACAAAGACTCTATGACTGGGTCATTGGGAAGAAATCTAAATGATCATTAATCTGACAAGAGTGGAATGCTAAATTCTCTCTGAATCATGTTGAACGAATATACTTTCATTTATGAGAAGTTTATTCCTTAGTTTTAGAATACATTTATGTCCACATCTTTCTCTGTTAGAGTTAGTTAGTTTCTTTTCTAGTTTAAATAAATGTTCCTCTTGCATGAGTGAGAAATCAGAGTATGTAAAAGTTAGTATTATAATAAGAGATAGTGTTTTGTGTTAGTTTTCTTATAAGAAAAATAGTGTATATGGTTCCAAGTTTATGAATAAAAGTTGATGAAGTTTTGAGTTCAATTCTTGCATAAATTAGTTGATGCTTGCTAAGGGGACCCACTTAGTAATTATCTATAGTTAGTTAGTTAGTTCTTTATTTCCTGTTGATTATAAGTTAGATTTCATTCTTGAAATTTTTAGCGCAAATTAGTCTTATATTGTTCCTGCAGCATCGGGAATCCATCACTGTGTTTGTTCCTACAACATAATGCTAGTTCATAGTTTGTTTCTTAGTCATAGTTTTCCTAATTTATGTTTTAATTAAGTTTAGAAGGCTTCACATTACATTCATGTAGCATAGGTAGAATTCCTTCCAAGCATTTATTTCCGGTAAATTGTGACTGAAACTGGTTCTTAGTGCACATACAGTGCCGCTCCATTTTAAGTATACGTTCCCTAGTTTGACAATGTAAATGAATGACCATAAGAGGATGCTAGTCACTTATTAGAATGTCCAATTCCTAGGTTAGGATTTGTCGTGACTTGTATATCCTTTTATGGATGTGACCATTTTTGGCGCCATTTCTAGGGATGGTTTCAAGCTAAGAACCTGTCATAGTCATTGTTAGTAGTAGTTTATTCTGTTATTCAATCATTTTGAAAATTCATTCTATTGCATGCATAGAAGAAGAGACGCTCTGGGAAGATTCCTCCCTAACCTTCCATTCCCTGATAACAATCTTGAACCAGCTTAAAATCTATTTGAGGAAAGAGGAGACCAAGATATCAATCCGTTTGTTGAAAACCTACTTGTTGAACTACCATTTGATCTAGCTGGTGAAGAACCTGAAGAAAATTCATTTGCTTTGATACTCCATCAAGCAGCTATGGCACATAATCCACCTAATCCACCTTTTTCTTTTGAATTCCCCATCATTTCTCAGCAAGATAATGATAACCTTAAAAATATTCCTTCTTCATTACTTCCCAAGTTCTATGGACTAGTTATAGAGGACCCAAAAACTTTCTTGTTTGAGTTTGACATCCTATGTCATAGCTATGATTACACTTCAGATGCTCGCAGGCTGAAGTTGTTTCCTGTTACTTTGAAAGAAGGAGCTCTTAGATGGTTCATGAGTTTGGGAAGGGGTGTTGTTGATAGTTGGGAAACCATGCAAATAAAATTTCTTGAGAAATACAAGAAATATTATAAGAGTGGTAGTAAGGGTGATGATATATTCAGAATTCAACAAAAGGAGCATGAAAGCCTAGAAGACTATATATCAAGATTCTTCTTTTCCCTGAAAAAGAATTTAGACCATACTCTCAATGAAGAATCTTAGAAACTAATTTTTCTAAGAGGAATCAATGATACCTGTATAGATGCCCTGGACCTAATGGGAGGAGGATATATAACCCAAGTGTCTTGGGATGATATAAAGAAAATATGTCTCAAATAATCTCAAGCAATTGTTAAGAAGGGTAGAGGTCATCAAGACACAGTGGGAAAGTCTTCTACTAATGGAATTTCATAAATGGAGATCACAAATTTGCTTTCTGAATTCAAGCAATATATCATAAACAATATGGCTACATAGTTGGATACTATGCAAGCTCGGAAGAAACATGAGGAAGCTAAAGTAATCTTGGCTGAGTTCTGTCCACATTGTAGACAAAAGAAAGGTGACTGCAGATGTAAGATGGTGGCTAACCTAGAGGCTAAGCAGTTACCTACTGACTTTAAGATAGTAGAAGGTGATGATGACCAAGTATTCTTTGTTGCACAAAGGTGACGATGGGCTCAAAGATAAGGTATGCCTCAAGACCCTTTGAATTTTGGTAATCATTATTATAATTACAATAACCAATGGCAATCTACATATGGCCCATCACCACCTTGGAATACTTCTCAACCTCACTGGCCTAACTATCAGAGTCCTCAATGGCAATATCCTCAAGGAGGTTGGCAGCAACCACAAGGACAATGGACTCCACCCCCAGGTAACTGGTAGTAGAATCCTCAATGGAGAGGTTCTCAGTAATGGAAGAACCAATCCCATGGATCCCTGCAGCTTCAGTAGCCACAACCTCTAGCCCTCATGCCACCTCCTGCAGCACCTGCAGCAAATATTGGCCCTTCAAAACAAACGCCTATGCCAGCTCAACTATTCTCAAATCTTAATAATAAGCAGCAGTAGCCACAACAGTTTATGTATCTTGCAAAAGCCAATCAGTATCTAGCTTATGCTCTGAATATTCATGATATCCATCTTAGGTCTAGAACCACTCTCCCTACTCCATAGCCACCTATAATTATAAGGATTCTAGATTCTGCCTCTGAACAACCTATTGATCCTGCAAAACATATACCTATATTAGATACTGTCTCTAAGGAACCTATTCTACAGCATCAGGCCAAACCGCCTTTTCCTCAAAGATTGCAAATTACTACATCAAATTCAATGGAAGATCCTACCTTTGATATTTTAGATCAGCTAAAGAATATACACATTCAAATTCCCCTTTTTCAAGCCATTAAAGATATCCCAATTTATGGAAAAGCCATTAAGGGGGCCTGTTTAAAGAAACCGGGAAGAAATAAAAATCCCCAAACTATCCATATTCTAGGACAGTTGGTAGATATTATGTTAGGGTAGTCATTCCAAAATATACTGACCCTGGGAGTCCTGTAGTACAAATAAATATTAATGGCCAGATAGTAAAGAATATTTTGATAGACCTTGGTGCAACCATCAATGTAATGACCAAGCATACAATGGAGTGCTTGAAAATCCCAACAATTCAGTCTACACTTACCATCCTACAGCTTGCTGATAGTTCCACAGTAAAACCTAATGGAGTGGTAGAAGATATCATTGTCATCCTTGAGTCTTGGAAATACCCAGCAGACTTCACCATATTGTCCACTAAGGAAACTTTGGGAGGATATCCTATTATCCTAGGTAGACCATGGTTAGCTACAACTGATGCTTTTATAGGATATCGTTCAAGAAACATGACAATTTCTGATGGTTAGTCAAGAAAGAAATTGGCTTTATATCCACCTACCCAACCTTGGCCAGACTTGTCTCAACCAATTTGGCTAGATTTAGGAGAGGAAACTGAAGAATTCAATTCATTGGCTTGGATAATTATGTTGCAAACTAATCCATTTTCTGAGCTTCAGAGTGAGGATGGCCTGCTTTTACACATTTTGTAGTCCAACTCTGATCTAAGTAGTATGTCTATTTTAGATAGCTGTCCTCAATAGTGTTTCCTACAACAATTGAATTCTAAGAGCCAGCCACTTGGATCTCCTGCATTTTATCACAACTTGCTTCCACATGAAATACAGACACCACATTTATCAACATCCTCCATGAATGATCTTACCAAGCAAGTAGAAGTGTCTCTAGGCCATTGTCTGAACATCAATAATAAACTATCTCAATCTCAACAAGCTGCCCTAGTCACAATGCTACAAGATCAACAAAAAATTTGCATGGGACTATGGGGATATGAAGGGAATAGATCCTCAACTCTATACTCACAAGATCTACATTAAGGAAGATTGTTTACCTGTTAGACAACCTCAAAGAAGGATAAACCCAACACTTAGGGAAATAGTTAAAACAAAGCTCCAAAAATTGCTTGATGCTAGTTTTATCTACCCCATTTCAGACAGTCAATGGGTATCTCCATTGGTGATTGTTCCTAAAAAAGGTGGAAAATGCAGAGTTTGTGTAGACTATAGGTAGTTGAACATAGCAACTAAAAAGGATCATTTTCCACTGGCATTTGTTGACCAAGTACTAGACTCATTGTCTGGTAAAAAGTATTTCTTCTTTTTGGATGGATATAGTGGGTATAATCAAATTAGAATTTCCCCTGAGGATCAAGAAAAAATAACTTTTACCAGTCCTTGGGGCACTTTTTCCTACTCTATCTTACCTTTTGGACTGTGTAATGCACCTGCAACATTTCAAAGGGCAGTGATAAATATTTTTGCTAACATTTCTCATGATTTTATGGAGATCTACATGGATGACTTCACTACTTATGGAGTTACTTATGAAGAAGCATTAGCCAATTTGGAAAAAGTATTGAAAAGATGTCAGGAGCAAAATTTGTCTTTGAATAGTGAGAAATGCTTTATGATGATGCAAGAGGGAATTGTTTTAGGCCATCATATCTCTCAAGTAGGAATTCAAATTGATCCAGCAAAAATAGAAGTTATTCTAACTTTTCCAACACCTATAAAACAAAAGGATGTTAGAAGTTTCCTAGGACATGAAGGATATTATAGAAGATTTATCAAAGATTTCAACAAAATAGTCAATCCATTATATGCCTTATTGACTAAGGATTCTGAATTTAACTGGACTGAGGCCTGTGAAAAATCTTTCATGTAGCTTAAGAACCTACTTACTCAAGTACCTATTCTTCAAGGAACGAAGTGGAGTCTGCCCTTTCATATACACACAAATGCTTCTGATTATGCCATAGGGGAAGTTTTAGGACAGAAAGAGAATTCCATAGAGCATGCCATATATTTCATTAGCAAAAACCTTCAAGGCCTTGAATTAAACTATATTGTCATAGAGAAATAATTGCAAGAAGTTGTGTATGCCCTAAACAAGTTTCGACATTATGTCACTGGTTACCAAATATTTGTACATGCAAATCTTGCAGCAATAAGATACCTCATGAATAAGTCTACCATATCTGGTAGATTAGCAAGATGGCTCCTATTGTTGTAGGAATTTGATATCATAGTTATTGAAAAGCTAGGTCAGGCTCATGTGGTGGCTGATTTCTTGTCAAGACTTCAAAAAACTACACCTGCCACCCCTAAGGTAATTGATGATAGCTTTCCTAATGAAAATCTATTTTATATTGCTACTCAAACTCCATGGTATACATATATTGCAAATTATTTAGCAGCCAACAAAATTCCAACACACTTCTCACCAAAGGAAAGGAAATTGTTGGTAGAAAAAAGTTTTAACTTTACATGGATTGCAAACTATTTATTTTACACAGGACCTGACCAAGTCATGAGAAGATGTGTTAGGGAAGATGAGACCTATGACATTTTGCATGCCTGTCATGATGAACCATGTGGTAGGCACTTTGCAGCCAAGAGAACATCTATGAAGGTGTTTACTACAAGATACTATTGGCCCACACTACACAAAGATGTTGTAGCCTACACCATAAAATGTGACAGATGTCAATGAATGGGGAGACCAACAAGGTCTAATGAAATACCCTTGAATCCACAAGTGGTAGGTAGTCCCTTTGACAAGTGGGGCATGGATTTTGTTGGGCCTATCGATCCTCCATCCAATGAGAAATCATACATTTTGGTTTGTACTGATTATGTAACCAAGTGGGTGGAAGTAAAAGCAATGACACATGCTCGTGACAATAAAGTTGATGAGTTCCTATATGAGAAGAATTTTACTCAGTTTGGAGTCCTAAGGGAACTTGTTACTAATCAAGGAGCTCAATTTACATCCAACTTAATCACTGCATTGATGAATGATTACAAGATCAGGCACAAAAAGTCTAGCCCCTATCACCCTCAAGCCAATGGTCAGGCAAAGGTTACCAACAGAGAAATTGAGGCAATCCTTACAAAGACAGTCCAATTACACAAGAAGGATTAGAGCAGTCACCTTCTTGAAGTAGTCTAGGCCTATAGAACAACATGGAAAACAACTATAGGGTTCAGTCCTGGGTATGTGTAGGATCATGATGGGCCAAAAAGTGGCAATATTATGGGTAATTGTAGGGTATGTGGTTGACGACTTCTTTTTACCCAAAATTGATGAAACAAAAAGGGTTTTTAGAGGAGATTCTTAGCTTTCCACCAATATAAATTATGCTTTAATTTGAATTTAATAAATAATTATTATTCATTTTCTAGTAGAATTACAACTAAAGTCCTGATCGATAGGCTAAATGAAAAACATCTATAAGTTTCAAATGGTATCACATTTTTTGAATCCGAAACATGCGTCACATTCTATGCTTCAAATACTATAGGATTAAAAAAAAAAAAATCATGAAGTTTTGACCAAGTTAAAGTGGTCAGACAAACAATTTTTTAATTTTTTTAAAATTTGTAATAAAAAATTCATAATTAATTGTTTACTCAGAAAAAAATTACAAAAAAATATGCATCACATTCGAACATGAGTCCTCTACTTATATATAAAATATTATAAAAAAATATTATCATTTTATTATGGTTAGGGTGGTTAGATAGACACCTACTTCTTATTTTTCTCCTAAATTTTAAGTACTACTGCATTGAAATTTCAAATTTTCACCAAATAGATTTTATTTATTTTTAAATAAACCTAGTAGTTTAGAAACTACATTAAATTTTCTAAAAATTCTACTCTTACGTATTTTTGAAATAATATAGATAACTTATTCAAATTTTTACATCAAGTTGCCTAACACTGATTTTTCTAAATTTTTTGCCACTTAAGGGACTATTTTTTCCATGATGATCTTGTACATACCCTCCTTTTGAGTTACTCTATGGAAAAACTATCATGTTGCCAATAGAGTTTGAGCATAAGACCTTGAGGACTACTCTCTAGATTAACATTGATATTTCAGAAGCCCAAAAGGAATGCCTCCTGCAACTGAATGCATTGGATGAGATAAAGAAATCTTCCCTGCAACATACTAAAACTATACAACAACAAAGAAAAAAATGGCATGACAATCATATTAGAACTAAGCAATTCTTTTCCAGTGATTGGGTGTTGCTCTATGACTCCAGATACAAGAAAAATCAAGGTAAACTCACCACAAGATGGCTTGGTCTTTATGAAATAGAAAATGTGTTTGATAATGGTTCAGTTCAGTTAGCTACAATAGATCTAGTCCGATTCAAGCTGTTGGTTAATGGACACCGTCTTAAGTTGTATCATAAGTCAATGTCCAAAGAAGAATTTATGAAGCAGTTTGTTTCGGATATGACCACTGATCTTCCTGCAGCAAAAGGCTTCGACCTTTCTCCTGCAACATCTCTTTAAAATTCCACGCTGCATGCCCATAATAAAGGTTTCCTTTTTAAGGAAGCCACGTTCTTCATTTTTCATCCATCACCACTATTCATCCCCTTTTCTTCCACGTCATCCATCCTGTCATACTACCCTCATTTATGGTTTCCATTCCAGCTGTCATTTCATGTTGAGATGTGATCTTTCCTGGCATGTACGAGCATTTATTACAAGGTACACAATATCTTTTGTTCTCACATCATTTATTTATTTCATTTATTCATTAACTACTATGTACATATCAGTCATTTCTTCACCTATCCTTTCGTACATGTGTGGACACATGCCAATTTTTTAGTAGGGGGCGGAGATAATCCATTTCAAACTTTTTCTTATGCCACTGTCACAACTGTTGAGATATTTTTATTTTCTTGTACTTTCCAAATATGACTGCATACTTTTATTCTAAATAAAAAATAACTGCTTGATTTAAGTAGTCTTTAACAATAATTTCATGCAATTATCCTTTGTGTCATTCTTGGAAAAGTAAAGAAAAGTGGAAAAGTGACGACAGGGCAGAAAGAAGCAGAAAGAAGCAGAAAGAAGAAGGTTTTTTGAATTTTCAGAAAAGGTTTGAGTTTTAGGAATCTCAACAAGAATAATTTGTGAATATGGGTGGCCAGTTAGTAAGACATGAGCCTGTAGGTCATGAAATCTTGATGCAAAATCCTTAAGTAGTTCAGGCATTCAACAATTGTGGTTGGCTGAATTATTTTCTGAGGTTAGATTTCTTTAATGAGGAAACTACATGTGAGTTTTTCAGGACTCTTTAAGAAGGAGAAGCTATAGTGTGGGGTTTAACAATAGCCATTACGGAAGAGCAGATTGTAGAAGTAACTGAGCTTCCAACAATAGGATAATTTTTTTTTTCAGATGCTGTCTCTGCTAGGGAAGAATTCACAATACCAACAAATGGACCCTTGGAGGTTTCTAAACAAGGATGCAAACGAGTGTCAATTCCTTTTCCATACTTAGAATATGCCATCCTCATAATCAGGTACTTGACTTGTGAGAGACGCTTTTCCTATTTACATTCCTACCATTTTAAATTATTGAGTCATATGAGGCATGGTTTAGCTATCAATGTTCCAAATTTTTTGTTAAACCTTTTGAAACAATGTGCCAATGAAACCCAGAGGGGTAGGGACAACTCTATCGCCCATCATTCCCTCATTAAACTCTTGATTGAGTGTTCCCTAAGGGATGCATCACCCCTTTCTTGGCACAAATTTTTTTTCCCAAAAAGGTTTGCAACTTCCAAAGCATCATAGAGCACTCCCTGCAGCACCTACTCCTATAGCCTCCACATCAGAGCCCTCTACCCGAGTACAAACTAGGTCTGCTAGTAGAAGAGAAAAATGGAAAATGAAGGTAGGAGAGTCATCTAGGGTAGAACAAACCCCAAAGTGTGACCCTCATATTCAAAAACAAAATTGTCCCTCTACTGCAACATCTTCTCCTGTAGCCATTCCTCCTGCAACAATGCATGTTGCCACTACAATTTCACCATCATCTTCTCCTGCTGAAACTGAATCTTCTAGGAAGGTTAGAAAGAAGAAAGCCACGAAGGTGTCTCCTATAGCTGTTACTCCTGAAACATTGCCAAAAGGGGTTTCATCAAGGAAACAACAAAAAGTTACCTCAACCTCCGTCCAACCTGAAATTATATTAATTTCTGAGGACTCTAAAGAATTCAGTCATGATGATTCTTAGAATGTATCTGAGAATGTTCCACAAAGCCCATTTTTTGTTCTTAGGGAAATGAAAAAAGAGCCAATGGAAGTTGAGGAAGCACATTTTAGTAGTAATGAAAGGGGAATGCCAAGTCTTGATGACTTGGCTGAGGCAACTAGGAATATTTTAGAGGAAATATAATCTCCTCATGCACAGCAATAGGAATTCAACTACAACAAGAGGAAGAACAGCCTGAATAATTGGGAGTGTCCAATGAAACCTCATTACCCCTTGCAACTTGTCAAGCAATGGTTGTTTATAAGAAGACATTATTGATTGAATTTTTGGAATATCTTAGGACCGCATGGACGTCTGTCACATTTCAAACCTTGAGTTTCTACCATTTAGCCAAGACTGAAATTCAACAAAGTCTTTGGGAAGAAGAGAAGAAGAAATTGAAAAGATAAATTGAAAGACAAAAATAAGAAATCCAGGAAATGAAAGAGAAAATGGATGAAATGATGAAAATAACTAGTAAAATTATGGAATGTAGACCACTGCCTAGGGTATATGCTATGTGCCTAAAAGAGAAATTTATTTGGTTTCAATTAATGAGAATTTCAAGGAATTTAGATCATGTTATTCATATAGCCAATGAATTTTATGATGCATATCAAGTAGCCCCTAGTTGGCTGAAAAATTCTTTATGTGAATTTTATTTGCATGGTTTGATAATTTCCTCTGAAACAAAGTGGAATCCATTTCTTTACATTGGTGATATTCATTTGAGGTCACTCATGTCTTGGGCGGCCAATGAAACTAATTATGGAAGACAATTAGAAGCTTATGAAGAGGTTGAAAGGAATGAACCTATTCCATTAGGACCTGAAAACTTAGATCCCCACACAATGCTGAAAAATTGGCTTACTGTTGTGTATGGGTTCAATGATCAAATAGAATGAATACAAATATTTGATATCAAGAAGTAGGTGTATGAAGAGTTAAAAGGCCAACCATATCTATTTTGGAAGCTTTCATCTTCGAGAATTGAGACAAGATGGGAGAAACTGACTGTTGGTCTAAGGAAATTTGAGCCTCATAGCCCTCTGAACTTTAAAGCAGCCCTTAGAAGGATAGAGTACATGCATCTTGGTCTTCAGAAGAGGTTTGAGTTATGGTTACCAATAGAATTTCGACCTCCGGTTTTGATGTGGCCACTTTACCCTTACCGGGCTACAAATGTTAATGAGGATACAAAAACCCACAAAAATGAGAGATGGAAAAATTTCAGAGGCTTCTATTACAAATTTGGAACTTCATTACAGGGCCATGCTAGTCCTAATGATTTCACATAGACAACTAGGAAGCTTAATGCTGGAGAACCATCATTAGGATAAGTAGGGGGAAAATGATGAGCTCGAATTATGCTCATAATTTGAGTATTATGATGTATTTTTAATACCCTTACTCTTCTTGCTAATGGTTGTTTTAACTCTTTGATTAAATTTTTTTTATCTAAAATTGAGTAGTATACTATAGCAATACATTCCTATATTTCAGCAGTTTAACATCTCTATGTGTCTATATTAATTACCCTGTTTGACCTCCCAAATGACTGATATAATGCATGTGGTTTTTTGGATAATGAAATGGATTTAATATGTGATTAATGAATGTGTATTGTTTTATTTTCCACACATGCTTTCTTTCGATTCTGTTGCCATGTGCATCACAAGTTGTTGAAGGAAGCATGAATGAGTCAAGCGCAGAAGATCTCGACCCTGCAATAAATTCCATTTCCAGCACAACGTCGAGAAAGTTGTTCCAGCGAAGATTCTCTCACCAGGTCATTGGGAAGAAATCTAAATGATCACTAATCTGGGAAGAGTGGAATGCTAAATTCTCTCTGAATCGTGTTGAACGGATATGCTTTCATTTATGAGAAGTTTGTTCCTCAGTTTCAGGATACATTTATGTCCACGTCTTTCTCTGTTAGAGATAGTTAGTTAGTTGCTTTTCTAGTTTAAATAAGTGTTCCTCCTATGTGACTGAGCAAGCAGAGTATGTAAAAGTTAGTATTATAATAAGAGATAGTGTTTTGTGTTATTTTTCTTATAAGCATAACAATGTATATGGTTCCAAGTTTATGAATAAAAACTGATAAAGTTTTGAGTTTTCTTGCATAAATTAGTTGATGCTTGCTAAGGGGGCCCACTTAGTATCTATAGTTAGTTAGTTAGTTGTTTATTTCATGTTGATTATAAGTTAGATTTCATTCTTGAAAGTTTTAGTGCAAACTCAATCTTATATTTTTCCTGCAGCATCAGGAATCCATCCCTGTGTTTGTTCCTGCAGCATAAGGCCAGTTCATAGTTTGTTTCTTAGTCATAGTTGTCATAATTTCTACTTTGATTAAGTTTAGAAGGCTTTGCATTACATTCCTGTAGCATCGGTAGAATTCCTTCCAAGCATTTATTTCTAGTAAATTGTGACTGAAATTGGTTCTTAGTGCACATACAGTGTCACTCCACTTCAAGTATACGTTCCCTAGTTTGACAATGTAAATGAATGACCATAAGAAGATGCTAGTCACTTGCTAGAATTTCCAATTCCTAGGTTAGAATTTTTCATGACTTGTATATCATTTTATTAATGCAACTAATGCCATCGATTGTTTGGTTGAAAGTTGTTGTGGCTGCTTTAGTCCCCTAGAAGGCCAAGTGGCAATGGATGAACTTGTTTTCCATCTAGGCAATAATATCCCAATCTTCAATCCCTGCTTTGGCTAGGTCTTCGTCACAGACCGAATATAGTTTGGTCACCAAGCTCTTTGATTCCAGAACCTTTACTAAGATGAACCGTGGGAATTGCTCAATTGTTTTGTGAACCTCCTAGCTTAGTTTTGTTGCCTTTGAGATGAACCGAAGCATTACTTGTAGTGTTAGGTAGAGGTTTTTAACATTTTCCCAATAAGAAATATATAGTTGATGAGCTAATGGGATAAGGTCTAGCTACGTGGAGGAAGCTTGGAGAGAGCTCTTTAGAGAGGAGATCTCCACATCATTTGAGTTTATGACCTCTCATAATTCCACATTCCTCTTTTTTGCATATGCTAGTTGCTTCCCAAAGCTACTTATCTCTTTACACTAGTTCTCCTTGGCTCGGGCATGGTTCGCCAATACTGTGTCATGAGAGGAATTTGTCTCTTGAAGCTCCTTTTCTAACTGGGCCTTTTAGATAAAAAATTCCAAATGATTATTTTATAATTCTTGCTCATATAGAGTGCATTGATCTTATATCTATTTATCCCTTTGTTGCATATTTTTCTCCATCGAAGTTAATTGGCTCTGATATTTCTAGTTTCTCTCCTGTAGCTCATTAAGCAATGTGGGATAAATGGACTAGGACTTATTGAGTTTCTCTAGGAGTTTTCTCCACTCTAACTCTTTCACTTGCACTTTCTTAGACAAGTTTGCAACCTCTATTTCTAGTGATTTCTCCTTCATTTCTAGGAAATTTTCCCTTTCATTTGCAAGCTTTAGCTCCTCCTCCTTTTTCTTCAATTGACAACCAGACTTCAAAAAGTTGGTTGTCACCACCCGTTATGTTTCCTCCATGAGTTCTACCTTGTCTTGTGGCTGGGTTGCGACCAGATCAAGCCCCATGGCATACATGTTGTAATCACCAAACTGCATCTCACCATATGGTTTGGTAACATTCAAGTACATGGTGGTGAAACTTAGAATTTTTTGTGCTTCATTGTAAATTGTATACACCTTGGACTCTACCTCCTCTTTATCATCCTTTTCTTTTTTCTTTTGGATCTTGAGGGCTTGCATTTGTTTTATGGTTTCTCCCTGGGAAATGAATTTGGTTTGAAACTTAACCAGCCTGCCAGGGATAGGTATACCAAGAGGTAGGGAAAAAGGGAACACAAGTGTAGAAGGCCCCTGCATTTTCTTTAATGGGAGATTGGAAATTTTGGGCAGAGAAAGTGAACCTTCCATAGTTTAGTTTGTGAATGGGCAGAAGGGCTCATCAATTACGGTGATGGGGTAGTCATAATTGAGTCTATTTGTTGGGAATACTAGGCTAGACCCAAGGTAGCAAAGGAAATATGGGTTCCAATGGCAGTTAAGCCTTTAGAAAGAGATACAAGGAGAGATTGAGAAGCAGTGGTTGGTGTTAAGGTTCATGGAGGCATCAAGATAGACATGGCCAAGTATAGGAGAATTGGGAGAAATCTCCCTCAAACATTATGGTAGGGGTAGACAAAGTAGGCCCGACACTTGTAGAAATTGGCGTTGTGGAAATTGAAAAGGACACCAAAGATTGAGAAGTAAGAAAAGTGGAAGAAAAAATTACTTGTTGATTGGACATGGGTGGTGCTTCGCTTGTCACTGGATGTTCATTTACTTCAACTTCTTGGATCACTGCGAGCACTTGGCCTGGGGCAACTACTTGTGATCCTTCTCTTGAAATAGAATTCATGCATTTTCATTTAGCGAGTAGGGTGTCTTCAATCTCTAGGGTTTCTAGATATTGTTGTTGAGACACCCCTCATCACCATGGAGGCTTAGGTGAGTTTCCACAAGGCTTGTGACATATTCAATCACACATTTGAAGCGACATAGGTTGACTATCCTATATAATTCCTTCTTTATTGGGCAAAGAGGATGCTACTATCTCAAATTCCTCTTCTTCCTACTCTTCTCCTTCATTGTGGTTGTCGTCTCTGTTATCGCTTGAATCAAAAGTAGGGTTCTCATCATCCCAGAGATCTTCAAACTACTTATCCTCCTTTATGATATCATGAGGATTATCAAGCCGTTTTGTTTCCTACTAAGACATCCATAAGGCTCTGATCCTTTCATTGGTCCATTCCTCTACATTTCTCAGCTGATTGTACATAGTTTTTCTAATTTTGTGCTTCTCATTATAATCTGCCACAATGAGATAGAACCTATGCCATGGTGGCCTACTGTCTTCCATGGGGATATGAATTAGGTCAACCAAAAATTCATCTTCATCCTCTAATGGGTTGTACCTCCATTCCTAGTAAGGTCAAGAGCTATGAGTTACCTTGAGGTGATCATAAGATAATTCATTGAAAGGGCTGTAATCCCACTTGTCACAAATTTTTACCAACCCCAAATGAGTTAGCTTGTCCTACAATAGCAGATCTATCTACTTATTTTCCAGGGCCACTGTTTTGAAACTTATTAGATAGGTGGAGAATCCCCTCCTCTTGATTCTTTTCATGCTAGATAAGGTAATATCAATAATGTATGCCTACTGGAAAAATTCTAGAGCCAACACTCGATTAGTCACACATGTCAGAAGGTGGAAGGGTTCCCTAGTGAAGCCTCACATTCGAATGAATGTAAAATCCACTATGAAAAACCAATCACACTTTGGTGTGAATTTCTCCATAAACTCTACTTGAGTCAAGGTGAGTTGATTAATATACTCCTCTCCTTGTAGATCTTTCAAAATCAAAGTCAAGAAATAATCTGAAAATGCATAATAATGAAAAGTAGAAGAGAGGAGTGGGGTCTAGACATAAATTTGCTTTTTCATATTCTTTTCATCAAAGATAGACAACTCCATATGCTCAACAAAGAAATTAGGGTTTTGATACAAAAACATATAAGCAAGATAGGAGACAAATATGAACTTTCATTCAATTGGGTACTTGTTAATTTGCTCTAACATCTTCATTACAAGGTACTCTACAAAATCATACTAGAAGTAAAAAAATTTCCTACGGAATTAGAAAGCTAGTCCCTATTGAAAAGACCACACCTCTTGGTCAGTATCCATATTGGAAACAAATGCCATCGTTGAAAACGAATCTTGTGGATCTTCCTTGAAAGTGCCATTCAAAGCAGGAATTCTTGGCAGCTTCCCACATTATGCTTGAATTCTTCTAGTCTCTTCATTGTAAAACTCCAAAGCCTTATCCCTAGTGCTCCATATTTTATGTCTCTGCTTAAGAGTGAATTTCTCCACTTCCACCCCTATTTCCATAGGGTCTGGAATGCACAACATATACCAGAAGGCAACTGCACTGATATTAACTGACAAAGTTTGACCCTCAATAGTGCTAGTACTTGGGTTGAAATGCTTAATGACTACATCGACCAATTTCAGACAGTAGTGCCTAGATGGGACCATATATTAAGGAAACCCAATGAACCATAATTTTTCTATAGTCGATAGTGGCCATTTTGACACCTTCAATCATGTGCATGACTCTTCCCTCAATCCTTTAGGGTTTTTTGTGAGAAAGGGATCATGAACATTATCCCAATCTTCCTGAACTAAGTTCTAGTCTCTATATATTTTGGGCTTGTCTAGCTACCTTGTGTTCGCCCATTTTGGATTGTCAGGAATACCCGATGTAGCATATGAAATATCCTCAAACACATTAATGGTTGGTTCTTCTCGTAGAGCTTTAGCTAAGTTTTGTGTGGCCACTAGTCTAACTCCTTGGCTTGAACTTTCTGTCATTGTTAATCTACAAGAATCTTTCTACTTTAGCTTGAATTATTTTACAATTTCACCTTGGCTCTAGTTGTGCTCTAGAACTTTTTTCTTTCTACTTTGAGTAGCATTCTTAAAATAAAACTATTAAGTGCCTTTAAAATTTTACATACTATATTTTGCGATCTTTTCTCAAGGTGGTAGACGAGAGTCACCTTGTTTTTCATTTAATGTGGCATGTACCACCAACCCTTGGCTTGTGCGAGATGAATTACTAGCCATTTTGGTGCGACAAGAATTCATAATTGTGATTAGCAACCATATTGTACAGTGTGATTTTCTTGGAACTTCACCTGATGCTTTGTAAGCACTCTAAGCACTCATA
Source organism: Sequoia sempervirens (assembly GCA_007258455.2). NCBI lineage: Eukaryota > Viridiplantae > Streptophyta > Pinopsida > Cupressales > Cupressaceae > Sequoia > Sequoia sempervirens. The sequence goes on along the minus strand of VDFB02271358.1, from coordinate 742,766,575 downwards.
TGCATTGGAAATTAATATACCAAAAGGAATGATTAAGCCAATGATATGATCAGTATTTGAAAAGATATGAGTTCTACCTCAAAATGAGTAAAAAACCTGGAGAACAACACCTCATTCCTTAGCCATGCATAACACCACCGATTGTTGCCACCAACTTAAGCTAATTAAGTAGCCCTTATTATTTTTGTGCACAACAAACTGTACTTAGCAGACACAATTGGGTGGGAAATTCAAGTAGGCCTGGGAAAAAATTTCAAGTTGGTACTTGATTAACATCATGTTTATGGAAAGTGGATTACCATACCATTCCTCACTTTTTCTATAAATAGGCACCTAAGTAGTAGTGAAATCACACATAGTGATTTGAGCAGAGTTGGTATTAGGTAATTGGTGTAGCAGTTTAGAATTTTTAATTGCATAACGTTCTCATAGGCTAGATTTAGGTGCTTTATAGGAATAGTTTTAAGGTATTCACAGAGAGTTTGACAAGATGAAAACCCCAATTAGGCTAGTGTCACATAAGTCTCAAACTAACTTTTTAGGAGAGATTTCTACCAGGTGCTTAAAAAGGATGATGAAGAACAAACATTCATTGTCCATCATAGCCATAAAATGGGTTTTGGGATGAGACTTCCTTGAGTATGAGGATAGGTGTAGAGTTAACACTGATGTGTGCTCATACATTGTCACCTCCATGTTGGATATAGGGATTCCCAAGCCTTTAAAATTGTGTCTGGTGAAAGAAAATTTTCACAAAATGTACCTGAATGACCTTCGGGAGGTTGTTCCAAATGCTACATATGGTGGGGGAATTTTGACTGCAAGTGACCTTCAGAGGTTCATAGAAGAGGATGTGGTTGTGTCATGGCTTCCATTTCTAAGTGGCTTTCGCCTCCAGCTACAAGATGAGAACCGCCAAAGGGTAACTCAAGCTTTCCACTTCATGTTTTGTATCTATGAAATGGTGAAGTTCTATGACATCGACTGGTACACAAATTTCAAGAACTTGGTGTTCCCTCGACACAATTTTTTTCCTTTTGATGATGCTACTACTACTGATATTTCCCCTACTGATGAGGATGTTATGGACACTACCATTGATGCATCTATTGCTACTACTCACACCATGAACTAAAGGCTTCTATTTTTTTCTCTTTGCTTTAAAAAATATAATAGTAATTAGTCCCTTTTTGTATACATGCCTGAAAAATTCTTTCGTAAAATATAAATGAAGAAGCATAATAGAATATACTTTTGGAAGTGTGGCCTATGAGCCATTTTGAAAATGTAAATATCAAAGAATATATAATGGAAATATATCCTTATATAACCATCTTCTTGTCTCGTTTTGGATTCTGCAATTGGGTAATTTTCTTCTTTTCAACATGTATGTATCAATTTAGTTTTGCATGTGGGTTTTTTAATCATTCTCTCTATTCAGCTATGAGTTCATTTCTCTTGCTCTTAGCAATAATGGGTCACTTGTTCCTTTCTGCCTCAGACCACATGATAAATAAAAAGACTAGCCAATGAAACAAAAGGGGAATAAAGGAAAAGCATATAAACATATTTACATGGGTAGGGTAAGAAAGCCTAATTAAATATTTTCAAGTGAATTTTGTTGACTGGAATTTCCAATGCCTCTTTTTCCATAGTCTCTAACTCATATGTATTATGCTCCTTGCATTGAATTATTTTGAATTGGTCTTCCCAAAGGCTATCGAACTTTATGTGCTAGCCTGGATTTGTGGCCCTTTCATTACATTTTAGTGCCAAGTCTCAGCACTTTAGGCTTTTGTCAAATGTCTTCTTCTCAAACTATCTTTTAACCACTTGTTGGAAGTTAGTCATGGTTGTTAGGTACTTTTTCCTCTTTTCTTGTACTTATAGCAACTCGACTAACTGTACCTCCATTGCATTTTTTTTCTCCACCTCAAGAGACTTTAGCAATTGCAGCACTAGGATCTCCATAAAGATAGGAAATACCACCTCTTTTCCATAAACTAGCTCATACGGTGATGTCTTGAGAACCTTCTTTGGAGTTATGTGGTCCACCTAGAGTGTTGCTCATAGGTTTTTGTGCCACTCACTTTGATATTCTAACCCAATTCTTTTGAGGAGCCAGACCAGATTCTTGTTTGTTTATTCGGCTAACCTGTTACCCTACAGGTAGTAATTTGATGATGTTTTAAGGAATATGTTGTGTATAAGTACGAATTGAATTACCTTGGAGCCTAGAAAAGCTATAGCATTATCGGAGATGATAGTTTTGGGTGGGCCAAATGTCATCACTGGTTCCTCCAAGAAGTCCACTATTTATGCCTCTGTCTCATTCTTTAGTGGTACAACTTTATTCCATCTCGTGAAGTAGTCTATGGTCATTAAGATCCATTTATGTCCTACACTAGAGGCTAGATTGATCATTGTGATGAAGTCTAAACCCCATTGCATGAATGGCTGATCAACCACTATTAGAGTGAGAGGCATTGAAAAATTATTTCTTCTTCTTGGAAAAAATTGACATTCCTTGCAAGTTTTCACCAAGGAGTAGGAATCATTGACTAGCAACGGCCAAAAGTATCCCACACACATGATCTTGATGGTAGTTGTCCTTGCAAAAAAATGTCCGCCAACAGAACTGCTATGGTAAGTGTTGAGGATCTTTTTTGCTTGCTCTATGGTAACACATCTCAATAGAATGTTGTTGAAATTTCTCTTGAAAAGGATGCCTTCAATGAGTGTGAATTTGATGTTATGTAGCTGATAGAATCTCCTCTTCTGAGAAGGAAGCCCAAAGAATATTTTCATGTATGCATAAGTGTTATCCTATCTGCTAGCCAACAACATTAAGACTTTGGATCATTCATTAGGACTAGTTTTGAATTCTCTTCTTTGGTGGTCATTTCTTCATTGTGCACAAGATATTCTCACAGTCCTCTTCCTCAGATAGTTTTTGTAGGTTTAACCTCAATGTCATACTCAAAGATCTTGGTGATCCAATTGACCCTTTTCATGATAATTTCTCCTTCCATGATGTATTCACGCACACTAGAATGTGCAACATAGAAAATCACCTTATTGGAGGAGATTAGGTGTCGAAACTTCTTGAGCCCCTTAACTATTGCAAATGCCTGCCTCTCTACAAAGTTGTAGTTTTTTTCATATTCCTTTAAGATCGAGGAGTGAAATTCTATTGTATTTTCTCCCTTTCCCTCATCATCTTTCCGAGTTAAGACAATAGCAATGCTTGAATTACTACTGAGTACATACATTATGAATTCCTTTGATAATTATGGTTTGACTAGAATAACACTGAAAGAGATAGCATCCTCAAATTTCTCAAAGGATTCTCTAGCTTCTTTTTTCCATTTACATATCTAATCCTTTTTCAGCATTAGGGTAATTGGCCTAATTATTCCTACAAAATTAGAAATAAATTTTCTAACAAAATTTACCTGCCCCAAGAAGGATTGAATGCCCTCCTTGTTGACTAGGAGAGTAGGCTCTTTGATTGCTTTCACCCACTTAGGATCAATTGAAATTCCCTCTTTGGACACTATGTGTCCTAGTAGTTTTCCTTGCGGTATTTCAAAGACACATTTTTTGGGGTTCAGGGATATCTCAAACTCTTGGAATTTCTTGAACACTATCTCCATATGATCAATATGATCATCATTGGATTTGAAGAACACCATCAAATCATCTAGGTAGATTAGTTCACTGAAAGCGATATCCATTGCTTGCTAGAAGGTAGCTCCTGTATTTGAGAGGCCAAATGACATCTTGGTGTATGTGAACCTTCCCCACTTGGTAGTGAATGTTGTCTTATGTTGATCCTCTGATTTGAACTAGAGAAGCCATCTAACATGGAAAAAATCTCCAGCCCTACCACTATTTGTAGGATTGACTCCATTGAGGGTAGTGGGTAATGATCCTTTAGGGATGCTTCATTTAGGTCTTGAAATTCTACACATAGATGAATATCTCCATTTTTCTTTTTGAAAGGGACCAAATTGGATACCCACTTGTTATGCTTGATTGAGAAGACAATTTGTGACTGGATTAGCTTTGTTAATTCTTGCACCATTAGTGATTCAATCTTGGGATTGACTGGTCTTTATTTTTGGCAGATGGGCTTTCACCTTCTGCCAACTCTATTGTATGTCGGATGATATTGGGATCATATCCCCTGAGGTCATCATATGACCAGGCCGCTACTCCTTCATATTTTTTATGAAATATGATAAGCCTTTCTTTATAATGATATGGGACATCATTCCTGACTTTGAACTTTCTCCCATCTCTGACCTAAAGGTCTGCATAGTCACCTTCATCTGCTAAATACTTATGTTTGTCATTTCTTCAATCATCACAATCGAAAAGGTTTATGAGAGTGACCAATCCTTTTGGAAGCTTATTGGATTTAAATTGGATGATTTTTCCTTCATAGGCCTCATCAAACCTTGGTTGGATTTGGTCAGAAAATTCTCATGACTTCTAGATGAATGAGGCAATGTGTTTATCATTTTCAAACACTTGCTAGCTTTGGTCATTGTCTAGAATCGTCAGTCAGACTATTAGTCATACAAAGTGTTTGTTGTGAATGAGATTGGAGGTGGGATCGAACCAATATCTGATTGATTCCATTAAATCCACATCTTTATTCTATTCTTAGGGAACCATTTTAATATTGAAGGCTTTGAAACCGTCAATCAAATCCCACACTCGGTGTCTATAGGATTACATGCTGACATTCTTGGCCAGGGTATGTGCAGGATCATGGTATGCCAAAAAGTGGCAATATTTGTAGGGTATGTGGCTGACAACTTTTTTTTCACCCAAAATTAATGAAATGAAAAGGGTTTTTAGAGGAGATTCTCAGCTTTCGAAAAATATAAATTATGATTTAATTTGAATTAAATAAATAATTATTATTCATTTTCTATTAGAATTACGACTAAAGTCCTGATTGATAGGCTGATTGAAAAACATCTATAACTTTCAAACAAGATCATATTTTTTGAATCCAAAACATGTGTCACATTCTATGCTTTACATACTATAGGATTAAAAAAAAAAAATTAAATTTCATGAATTTTGACCAAGTTAAGGTGGTTAGACATACAAGTTTTATATTTTCTAAAAGTTGTAATAAAAAATTCATAATTAATTATTTACTTGGAAAAAAATTACAAAAATATGCATCACATCCGGACATGAGTCCTCTACTTATATATAAAATATTACAAAAAAATTATATCATTTTATTATGGTTAGGGTGGTCAGACAGACACCTACTTCTTATTTTTCCCTGAAATTTAAGTACTACTGCATTGATATTTCAAATTTTCACCAAATAGATTTTATTTATTTTTAAATAAACCTAGTATTTTAGAAACTACATTCAATTTTCTACAAATTCTGTTCTTACATATTTTTTAAATAATATAGATAACTTATTCAAATATTTACGTCAATTTGCCTAACACTAATTTTTCTGAATTTTTTGCCACTTCAGGGCCTATTTGGCATACCATGATCCTGCACATGCCCGCCACGAAAATCTATTGGACTTGATTGACTACTAGTTTGGAATCTCCAAACACCATTAGTTGCTTTATTCCCATTCATTTTGCAAGGCTGATACCTTGCACTAGTCCTTCATATTTAGCTTTGTCACATAGATTTTAGGAACCTGAAATGCTAGGGTCTCTTCTTAGGGTTTTCCACCTAGAAAAAGAGAGATTTGTGCTCCTAAAATGCTTATGTACATTCAAATAAGAATGTACAAGATGTTTTATGAGCTAAATGGAATGAATTAAGTGTAATTAAGCTATGGAATTGATTGATTAACTATGCCAAACCTAAACAAAAAGAATTTTCTGAAAACACATTGTGTATTGCAACAATGAGCTAGAAACATAGGTAAATGAAAACAAAATTTAACGAGATTGAAAAAAGTGCACTTGGAGGTAGAATGAAGTCACTGGAAAGTTCTAGAATGTCTTTGAAACTTTTTTTAATGGCCACTAGGACTCATTCAACATGCATGGTGAATTAGTGCTTTTTTTGCTAAAATCTTTCAGAAACCCATTTCTAACTGCTAGGAGTTGGAATTTGAGAAATTAACTTTGTAGGCATATAGATGGGTCTCATTCACCATGGGTGGTGAATCATTCAACCTATAGGAATCTAGAAAATTAGAGGAAGATTATCTGGAGTTAGATCTGTACTTCTATCTCTTACAAGTCTTTGCTTCTAAAACTACTAGATTCAGGTTTGGAAGTGACTTTTTCTTGACACTTTGAATTGAGTGATAGGAGGATGAATTGAATGACTTTACAACTCAATAATTATATCCTTCCAAGAGACCTAAATCTACAAAAAACCAAGACAAGAAAGATAAATTGTTGATTGTTAGGGCATGGGGGTTTGCCTTGGTCAAACCTCATTTAGGTAATTAAACCAAAATGATGAAATAAATAAATGAAGCATGTAATAATTGAATGAATTACCATGCAATGATGATTTGTCTTGGATGTTTACATCAATACATGAATATTTAGCTCTTGAATGCTTTAGAAAGCTAACTTAAATACTTATAATGGATAAACCTTAACTTGCATGATGTGTAGTGAAAGATTAATGATAAAACAATGATGAGAGATGTAATAATGAATGGTTAGATGTAAAATGAGGATAAAAAAACTTATTTGTAGTCAATTTTTCCTTAGTAACAAATTATACTAGATCACAGGGCGACATGTAGTGAAAATAAGCTTTCACTTTCACTTTTTCCCACTCAAGGGTCAAAATGGGGGCCAAATAGGACTCATTCACCCACATGGTGAGTGGGTCCCACTTGGATGGGACTCATTCACCATGCATGGTAAATGGGTCCCACAGGAGTCATTCTGACACCTATGAATCTAAGGAGATAGGAAATAAGGTTTAAAATGCTATCTTGTTGGGTGTTTGATGAATTAAAGCCTCAACATTCACAATATGGGTAAAATAGGACCTATTAGTGGTGATGTAAATGTTCAATAGGGCTTGGGGCACATAAATCAATGTGAAAGTGTGATTAAATGCAATTTATAACACTAAAGTTAGGTCCACATAGCCTAGAAGGGCACATTACAACACTATTTTATCATTAAGTTCACATTAAGAATCTTCTAGATTGATGTAATAATGTTATTAAATATGTTTTATAATATTGAATTAGGGAGAAGTAAGTTAATTATGTCTAGAAAACTGTGAAAGTCCTTTACAAGAATTTACAATACCCTTACAAGACATCACTAAAAGCATGTTATTTGATTTGCAAGGGTTCAAGACCTAGTGTGCACACATAAAATTCCTCACAACACTAAATTAGGGCCTCATTCAGTCCATTTAATCTCATGTCAAGCAGTGGGTCCAATTTTTTGTGAAACTAGCTTCATTCTTCGAGCAAGAAAATTGGAAGCAAAAAGACCTTAGTGTCTTTTCATTCTATGGGGATATTAAACATATCCCAGCCCCTGCACCATTCTGGCATCTTGCTTTGTTGAAGTGCAACATCCATTTTTCTGAGGCTTGATCACCTTTGGATTCTTTGACAACCATTGGGAGAACTTGATCTTCATTGTAGATGACATAGGTGCCCAGTCTGGTAGCATGGTACTTACCGAAGAGCTTGGTATCTATATGTTCACTTAAGAGAACATCTTCTTGATCATTCTAGTCTTTAATCACTTTTTCATATTCTAGTAGCTTAGTGTAATACATTTCTTTCTTGGTGATAGAGGTATGCACGACTTCAAAATTCATAATGGATTCATCGGCTACATGTTTCAAATGTAAAGCTTCAGATTCTATCTTGATCTTTGCACCATGCTTGGTTCTAAGGATCAAATGTGACTAGTCCAGGGATAGATATCTACCCACCTTTAAAGTAATTTTTTTTGGATAGACAGAGGCCAAACATGGGGGGAACATCTATAATCATAGTGTCTTGCGGTACTGTGATACTAGGGAAAGAAAATGGAGTCAAGGAAAGTGCTTTACTAACACCTATAGTTTCGACTTTATTTCCATCAAGTTGAATCACTCCTCTTTGTAAGGGTTCACAGTTGAGCCTTAAAGCTTCAACTATTTCTTTAGGCATAACTATGGTGCTAGCACCATAATCAATCATGGCATTATGTAATAGTTTCTCCCCTATAATGAGAGTTAAGAAGAAGGGTTGAGGCTTCAATTTATCTCTTGCTTCACTAGGGGCTTCCTCTATGCTATTTGTAAGAACTTTGGCTGAAGATGGTTGATCAACAACCCTTTCTTTAGACAACTGCTCCATTGGCATTGCACTTATGTCTTCCTGAAGAGCCTTATATAGTATCGTATTATGTTCCAAGATGGCTAGAATATCCCATAGAGATACAATAGAAAATGATTTTTTCAATTGTTCCACCATGTTGAATGGTGGTGGATTCAAAGGTTTTTGCTCCTTAGTTCTTGTTATAACAATATCCTTTCATGGTAGGCATTGCGGCAATGCTACAGAGGTATTAGGCATCTGGTCAGGATTACCTTTAGGTTGCAAAATGACTAGTTTCAAGACAAATAGTTCACCCGTAAATATTCTCATAGAGTGAGTGTTGTAGTAAGATTGCACCTACAGTGTCTTAGATGTGGACGTATCATTAGAAAACAATGCTTCTTATTCTTCCATCCATGAGAAGAGTGCATGGTCTAGGGTAATGTATGTTTCTTTATCTAGTGACATCCCTTGCATTTGTATGGTGAGCATCGTGTTATCCATCTATGAAGAGGTATACACATAGCTTCTAGGATCTGACGTTGTGGCTTGGCTGCATTACTCCACCACCTTTTATTGTAGGTTGCCATGTGGGAAATTTTGGGGCATATGTGAATTTCTGCAAGGGAAGCAATAAGGATTGGTGTCATTTGCTAAATTGTTTTGTCCCACAATCAACTCTCTGTTCGGGCTTAGATTAGCACTCTATAATGGAGTGGGTACAGGTACTATTTGATTTGTTTTTTTTGCCTGTATATTTTTGTGAGCGCCTCCTTTGAACTAGTTTTTTTGGTAAGAGGACCATCCGCCTTGATAATTCTAGTGAGCATGCTTCAGAGGTATGGCCTAGTTGCACTTGATAACAATTATCTCTCTAACAATAGTTCACAACATCTCCTTGAACTCACCCATCTCGTCCTTTGAAGAGCTGGATATAGAAGCAACATTCTACGACATGCTCGGGTACATGTACATGGATTAAGGAGGAGCCGTTGTGTTGGTAGAAGGAATCTCATGAGTAGGAACCAATATATCTAGAAATATGGAGATGATGGGATGAGGCAAAAAATTCCCAGCATCTATCATATTTTTCTCCACCATAACAATAATGATATATGCACCCAGTAGTGTCATTACACTAGAGACTAGATCATCATTGAAATGTCAAGGTTGATAGAATTCAAGTAGAACATGAATGTGAGATCAGGTGGTGGGTGGATATCAAGTTGAATCCTCTGCTAGCTTGTATAGAACTGAGCATTAAAATCAGCCATGGCATCGTGCAAGGCTCACTTTATGATTGAGTGTTGATAATATAGTGATTATCGATCTCCTTCATTTTAAAATGTCTAGTAAAAAGGATCTCCAAGTTCATCCTAGGTATTGATATAATTTTTTGGCAATGTGTGGTACCAATCTAGTGCCCTACCCATAAAAGAAGCAACAAGCAACCTTAATGCCACATTTTGGGCTATAACTCCATGTACCAGACATATGTATACAACATCTTGCAAATGTTTGGATGGTGTTCTTGAGCAATCTTTAGTGAATTTAGGTATAGCCTTTGGGGTGGAAACCGGAATAGCAGCCCAAATGACTTGCACTATTGGTAATAGGCTGATGATTCATACACCCTTCTAAAATTTTGATTCATTTAAGGTCAGTCCCACTAGGCGTGCTAGGAAAAAGAAAAATTGTTGATGCCAAAAATTGGCAAGGTAAAACTCCTTTGTGGGAAACTCAATTTATGGGGGACCTATTGTGCTAAACTGAGTGATGTCCAGATTTTTAAAGAAGTCGATTTCTTCTATAAATGGGGTTTTGGAATGGAAAATGGAAGAAAATATAAAATAAAGAATATAACTAAGGTGATATGCCAAAATTTAGATAAAAGGCATGATAAACCTATCTTTTGGATATGATCTAAGGGCCTACTTAACAATTTACCATGTCCTAGAATAACAAAAATTAAGGATATTAACATATTGAACAACTCATTCAATGACATAAAATAACAATCACACCCATTTATTGAAAAGAAGAGACAAAAGACATAATCTAAACTAGTAAACTTACTTTCAAATTATAGAAGTACAGAAAATAAACCATTCAAACAATAATGGTACAACATAAAGTTTACCAATAGCATAAGAAACAGAGAGGCCAAACAATGGCATAGTCTATGAGTTCTTGCAATAATCTAAACAATACAAAGGCTTGGTCTCTCCAAAAATCCTATAATTCTAAAAACTACTGCAATAGCATGTGATCTCAAAACTTGTAACCTTGAACATTGGAACCTCTAGAACTTTCCCTTTCCTCTAAAGAAAAGAGTAGTATTTATAGCAAGCTTTCCATCGCTTGGTGAGCAACAAATGAAAAGATTCAGAATCATAGCAATGATGTTGAGAAAATTATTTCCCCTGACTTTTGTAATAGAAAAGATTCAAGACATGGCATTTGGTTTCCCTCCATTCAGGTGCATCCCCTACGAATGATGGTAGTGGTCCAGTAGAGTCCCATGCGGACAAGTGTCACCTCTTTGGATAGGTAGTTAGAACAAATGGCAGAAGATCACATCCCTTGGTTCACTTTAATCTTTCACTGATGAAGCTTGCGCTGAAGGGATGCGTGGAAGCATATCATTTCCCATAGGTTATTTCCATTTCCTTCATTAAAAACTTGTGCTGAGATGACACATAGCAAGCTGTTTATTATAGATGCCTCTTGTAGGGCCTACCAAATCTTTATGTGAATGGGAGCTATGTGGAATGTGAGCGGTGGCTGATGAGGAAGTGAAAGGAAGCAATCAAAATGACATGTGGTGAAGACATGTGGGAGCATTTCAGGAGATGATAGAAGAGCAAGGAGAAAAATCCTTTGGAGAGTGGTGAGTAGACAAATGGCAAAGGCCACAGTGACAACAAAAAGGGGGCTGATGAAATTCATTGAAGGCATGTGCTGGTACTTAGCCAAAAATCAAAATCCTGAAGGGAGCGTGATGAATTTCATATTCACACTAACATCATGATAAGATCCACATGGGAGCTTTTCACAATTTTGCAGCTCAAAAATTGTACTGCTATGAGGACCTTACAAAAACATGGAATGCTACCAACATTGTTCCATGTGGTACACTTTTCTTTCAATAGATTTTAATAATGATCAAATGCCACATGTCCACCTCCCATTTTATTTGATAGAACACTTTAATAATGCATAACATGTCCCTTTTCCATAGTTTTGAAATGTAATTTTGGACCCTCTCAAGATACCCCATTGACTCATGAAATACTCTTAAAACATGCTATGTATCTACATTTAGGCTTACAACATGTGTCAACCATTTCATGGATATGTAGGAAATTTTCACCCTTAGTAATATAAATTCCGTAGAATGGTGTAATCAATTGAAAAGTGATAGCTATCAACGTTTTCATAATAAAATATTCTTGTAGAATAAATCATGTAAGTAGTGGGGTCCACATATAGGGTACAAATAACTTAAGGATTTATAAGGCACATGCTCTTGATACAACTTTACGTTACTAGAGAAAAAAGGGGACAAAATAATAAAGGCAACATCAATGCAAGACTTTTAGAAGTTAATATTTAACAAGTGATGTGGTGCGTTGAGTTCCTGCTGCCAAGAAAGGAGCTTTTAGGTTCGTCGGGGAAAGGAAAATACCGTTCAAGATTTGTAAATTGAATTGTAAAACTTAAATGCAAGCTTCTAGTATTTGTTGATTATTTGTAGTTGAAATTTAGAATTTGGTGATGAACGTAGAAAACTAGAAGCAATGAAATAAAATACTGTATTATGTGAGAAGCAAAATATAGAGGCTAGAGTTTGTTATTAATACTATGAAATTTGTCTATTTTTTTCTTGCACTAAAACTTGTTGGGACAAGTGTATATTAAAATTCATATATTTTGTGTGCTTGTTAAATTTAATGTTAATAAATTTTTATATAAAAGTAATTTAGGAATTTTAATTAGTTTAGTGTGAAGGTAGTAATAGAGAAATGGGCAAAGCAAATGTCATCTTGTAAGAAACAAAGAAGGCCATATTTAAAAAACTATTTATTAAACATAGTTATTTGTTAACATATAAATTGTTTTGAGTAGATATGTAAGACATACAAAATAAAAAAATTAGTGATAAGTTAAAAATTTAAAAGAATTTTAGAAAATGGAGATATCAAAAAAATAAAAGTATTTTAATTTATTTTATATACAAGACATATAAAATAAAAATAATAGTAATAGGTTGAAAATTTTAAAGCATTTTACAAAATGAAGAATATAAGAGTATTTTATTTTATTTTATATACAAGACATATAGAATATAAATATTCAAAAGTATTTTATCTTCTTTAATACCATATTATTATGTTCAATTAATAGTAATATTTTTGAATATTTTAACCATCTCTATTTTTTTATAATATATTTAAATACTCTTCAAAATTAGATTCATTTAGTTAAATAAAATAATTATAATTAATATTTTATTTACCCTGAATTTAGAAAAGAACTTATGGCCATGAAAAATAGGCTATAAAAAGTAAAGTCAATGGGAACAACAACTTTATAGCTATACTAAAGGTTTAAATATTAATAATTTTTTTAAAAATATTAATGCACTTATATCATTGAGAAGTCCCGCCAAAAACAATATGCTGAGGCTAGTGGTATGGAGCAATCCCAACACCTAGTAGTGTGTTAATGGTGAACAAGTGTAAAAAAGAATTCTTCTCTATCCCTTGTTGCACTGCATACCTTCTAGATGTCGACTGAGTGCATATATAGTGAGAATGGCAAGAGTGTTACATGTAATCATGTGAGAATATAGACTAGAAAAAAAAAGTCCTTTGATTGATGCATTAGAGTATGATCTACAAATTCTATGAAGAATGCTAAGGCATAACAAAGTGTTTTATTGTTTCAAAGGAAGATGACATTTTCAAAAGAACAACAAAATATTGGAGAATTCCATAGAGGTTAGTTGTTATTGCTTTCTAAAGTATGAAATATTAAATGTATAAGAACTTTAACTATTTCGTAAAACCAATGGAGATGGGAATTTATGTACGATTTAGAAAACCTAACTTAGAAATCCTACCAAAGTAACTACACATGACATATGTTATGTATTTCATAAACATTAAATAGTAAAATCTGAGAAGTAGGCTACATATGGAAAATTAAATGCTCTGGGCAAGTTCTTGTTAACTGTGAATGCATCAAATGCATTGACTATGGATTGATCACAACAATTTTGCATTTTACTTGTTAATTTTGTCATGTGCTTTTTTCTTTTATGTTTATGAATAACATATTATGTGTAATCGGCTATGGTCATTTTTTAAAATCGTCCTTGTAGTAAAAACCATTTTTTGGAATTGGAGTGGAGAAAAAGACCTATGGAGTTACAAATATACTTGATTCTTGAAGGAGAGACTGTGAGGTTAGAGTATCAGATGTTTTTTCTCCTTTGCTTCCAATGAAGTTTGATTCTTTGAATGTTTGGAAAAATTATGTGAATTGTTTGAATTTGTCTATTTTTTTCCCAAAAGCAAGCAACCTTTGCAATTATTTGATTGAAATAATGTTGGAGTAAGAGATGTGCATAATTGCAACAATGTGTTGCTTAGTACAATAATCAAAATTTGAAATTTTTTAAAGTAAATATGGAAAATAGAAAGACCATTTTTCTAAGAGGCAAGTCACTGTTGCAATTAGGGCACGCCACTATTGGAATTGTATGATGTGCATTGGATATGGGACACTTGTTGATCAATCTATAGCTATTGCATTTCATGCCTCCACGATCGACTAGACCTTGCTGAAAGTAAACAATTACACATAATTCTCATTTTCTTATTGTGTATGAATTCCAAAGGAAACAATTACACATATCTAGCATTGTAACCTTAGTTGAAAAAGTAATTATTATACACGTGAAATTGGTAAATGTGTTTACTATTGTAGGGTGCATTAGGCTAAGAAAAAAGCCTATACAATTTGCATTTAACCTACCCCTTGCCTTCAACTACTCAATTTGTTTTGGTTGCATAACATATGCCATGCACTGTATCCATTTCCCATGTGAGGGATTCTAACAATAAAGAGGGACAAAACTAATGGAAAAAGGAATAGTGGTTAATTAAAACTTTACTGTAAGAGCTAACAACATATTTAATAATACTTAAAAAAATTTTGGTGAGTTATAATAATTTATTTGCAAAATGTTGTTCACAAGATTTATAGATTCAATTGAATATTATCACACATTTACACATAACAGTCCTACTATTCTCAACATCCATGCACTTGAATCATTTGTACAATGTGTGCATGATGTAAAAGCATACACAATAATTCCCATTTAGGATTGGTCTATTTGATTAACACCAGCATATCATTTTTTTGAAGGAACTTTTATATGTTGTTGCCTCACACAATTTACATCCACTAATTTAATATTTTCCACAATATATAATGTCCCCCTATTTTACTAATTTACTTAAATGAAAATGAATAATAGAGCTACTCCAACTAATAAAAAAAGAGATAAATCATAATTTTCAAACACCAAAAATATGTTCTTGGGTATGTGCAAGATCATCATGGAAAAAATAAGCCCTTAGGTGGCGAAAAAATCAGAAAAATTAGAGTTAGGGAACTTGACATAAAAATTTGAATAAGTTATCTATATTATTTCAAAGGTATGTAAGAATAGAATTTGTAGAAAATTGAATGTAGTTTCTAAACTACTAGGTTTATTATAAAAAAAGAAATCTATTTCGTGAAATTTTGAAATTTCAATGCAATAGTACTTAAATTTCAGGGAAAAAATAAGTAGGTGTCTCTCTTACCACCCTAACCACAGTAAAATGATCATATTTTTTTATAAGATTTTAGATATAAGTAGAGGACTCATGTCCCTATGTGATGCATATTTTTTTGTAATTTTTTTCCAAGTAAATAATTAATTATTATTTTTTTATTAAAACTCTTAAAAAATATAAAAAATTGTATGTTTGACCACCTTAACTTGTTCAAAACTTCATGAAATTAAGTTTTTTTTTTAATCCTATAGTATGCGAAGCATGTTTTGGATTCAAAAAATGTGATACCATTTGAAAGCTATTGGTGTTTTTCAATCAGTCTATCAATCAGGACTTTAGTCATAATTCAAATAGAAAATGGATAATAATTATTTATTAAATTTAAAGTAAAGAATAATTTATATTGGTGGAAAACTGAGAATCTCCTTTAAAAAACCTTTTCATTTCATCAATTTTTGGTTTAAAAAACTCGTCGAGCACATACCCTACACATACCCATGTTATATCACCACTTTTTGGCCCATCATGATCTTGCACATACCCCCTTAAATCCCTACTATAGGAAAAAGAATAAAAATAATTTAAATAGTATAATTTCATTAGCCAAGCAACTATTTCAAAAGAAAATTCATCAAATGTGATAATAAGCATGCCTAGTGCATCCACTATGTTTTGTTATAAAGTGGATCTTGTTGATTATTGAGTTATCCACATAAACTAAGTTACTCAAAAAATAGCTCAAAGAGAACTCAATCAAGTATCAACTGAATCTTTCATGTCTCATATTTATCATTCATCTCTTTTCCTATCATGTGTAGCGGGTTTGGTACTCTTCTTTGTGTAAGAAAATAAGCCAAATAGAAACACATTATAAAACTTATCAAATAAATTTGATTGGAAAACCAAGTATGTCAAATTGAAATGCAATAATTGCAGGAGCAACTTTACCATTAAAACATGCATGTTTTATATTTGTGACATATAACATGCTTAAAATTTGTAATACCAGGTTTTAATCTATTTTAACGACAACATGAGAAAATAAATTATTGTTTAGCATATAAAGGAAAAAGAGGTCAACTGTAAAATAAAAGTGGCAAGAATTTTTAAGTCATAAAAATGAAATATAGTGATATAGGCCAAAAGCTAGGAACAAAAGCATAAAAAAAGGAGAAGTGTAGGTTGATGCAATGGCAAATAGCTTTACACTTTCTTGTGTTTCTTCATCACCTACAATGTCATTATTATGGTTAGTACAAAAACAATATTTTATATATAATTGTAAACATATTTTGGAAATTGAAGAGGGAGAAGAGTACTTGTATCAGTATCATTTTGTACCTTGTTGTAGCATACAACATTCATTTAGTTAGGATAATAGCCTATGTGATGACAATTTTTTTATTGAGGCTAAAATTGCCTTTGGTGATAAAGTCCCATAGTACAAATATAACTACTAATTTTTCCTTGATGTAGTCTTCATATTTCATGTTTTGAAGAGGGAGCAATAGTTTTCAGAGGAAATGGTTTTAAAATGAACAATGGACTATTTTCTTGTCATTTGTTATGATGATAGCCTTAGGATGAAGTGATTATATGTGGCTCACTTCCTTTTCACATTGGTTGCAATAAGTGGTTTCTTTTTGGAGAATGTCGTAAGTGTTGAATTTATAATTGCAAGTCAGGAAAAAATCTTCAAATGGATTTGAAAGTGTGTTTGTTGCTTTTAATGTGCTTGTAACCTGAAACATGTGAACGTGATTGTTAGAAGGGGTAGTTTTAAAAAAATTAAATGAGAGAGATAATATTTTTAAAAAGTCACCTTAAACATTGATTGCATAAAAGTAGTTAGCTTCTCCACTGTTCTTTTGTTTTTAAATTTGGAAATAAATGTTGATCAACCCATGTGGAATGTGTTCTTTTGATTTGTGGTTTTTAATATATTCTTGAAAAGAAATGTTGGAGCTTTTGTCCTGTATAGTTGTTCCTCCATTTGCAAGTATTGTTGTTCATGAGATGGACATAGTTACAGCTGCATGACAATGAGAAAGTTAGCTTTTGTTACAAATAAATTTTAGTAGTGACCACAATGCTATAAAAAAAGGTTAAAATGGATTAGTGTGTATGCTGGGAGACATTTGTTCATGCGCTCTATTGGAATCTGCTATGCCATCTTTGATAGCAACTGCATATTGGTTACCTACTTTCTTAGAACCAACAACCAATGAACCTATTGTTCCAATTGGATATTGATTTGTGGTTGCTAGTAGCTGGATGATAGTTGTATCTGTAATGAAGTAGTATTCTATAGAAAAGTGAGGCATGATTTCAACTATGCTTGTCTATGTCAATATCAATATGCAATCATAATCTCCTCTATCATAATCTGTCCTAGGTGTAATTTGGTAGTCTTATCTTGAAACTCCCAATCCTAGAATTATTGTGTTCTCATGTTCTTGCATAGGGTTTCCACTGATATTCAGTGTAATTTTCATTTCTAATTTAATATATGTGATATCTACACATAGTACTTCACGTGTTTTATTGAATTTGTCAAATGTTGCTTTCTAGACAACAAGGATGTTAGCTTGGAATGTGTCACCAACCTTTTTTGCATTTAAGTCTTCAATTGATATGGTATTTTTGACTTTTGTTCTCCAAAAAACCAAGAGAAATGTTAATCTTATATTTGGGAAATGTAGGAATGCATGTGATAGGAAAATAGAATAAGTTTGTTATCATTTGATTGTGTCTTCTACCATGGCTTGCACTTGCTATTGTGGTCTTTTTGTTTGATCCATAATTTTCCTGCAAAGTAGTGATATAGTATTAGAGAATCTATTGGAGAATAGAAAAGTGGTCAGTCCAATATGCCTCTGATTTGTAAATGTTGCATACACTTGTGAGTGAATCTGATCAAATATGGTCAATGAGCGACTTGTGTAGATTGTGTGATTTGTTTTAAAAAAAATGAATGTTGTTAGTTTGCATGAAATTTTGGAGTGTTCTTTTTCTTTTCTTTTTTTCTGAACACATATTGAAATCAAAGTTTCCTACAATGTACAAGGGTACATGTGCAGGATCACGATGGGCCAAAAAGTGGTGTTATGATGGGTGTGTGTAGGGTATGTGGCTAATGACTTTTTTTTACCCAAAATTAATGAAACAAAAAGGGTTTTTAAAGGAGATTCTCAGCTTTCCACCAATATAAATTATACTTTACATTGAATTTAATAAATAATTATTATTCATTTTCTATTTGAATTATGACTAAAGTCCTTATTAATAGGGTGATTGAAAAAAATCCATAGCTTTCAAACGATATCACATTTTTTGAATCCAAAACATGTGTCACATTCTATGCTTCACATACTATAGGATTAAAAAAATAAAAAATGAATTTTATGAAGTTTTGACCAAATTAAGGTGGTCAAACATATGAGTTTTTATATTTTTTAAAATTTGTAATAAAATTTCATAATTAATTATTTTCTTGGAAAAAATTACAAAAAATATGCATCACATTGGGACATGAGTCGTCTACTTATATCTAAAATATTATAAAAAAATATTATTATTTTATTTTGGTTAGGGTGGTCAGACAGACACCTACTTCTTATTTTTTCCCTGAAATTTAAGTACTACTCCATTGAAATTTCAAATTTTCACCAAATAGATATTTTTCTTTTTTAAATAAACCTAGTAGTTTAGAATCTACATTCAATTTTCTACAAATTCTATTCTTACATATTTTTGAAATAATATATATAACTTATTCAAATTTTTATGTCAAGTTACCTAACTCTAATTTTTCTTAATTTTTTGTCACTTAAGGGCCTTTTTTTTCCATGATGATCCTACACGTACCCACAATATGTTTCTTGTATTTTCGTATGTAGTTACAACTTGTAGAATTGTTATTATTTCTTGTATGGGAGTATTAGGTCTTGCATAAATATTACAGATATTAATTTTATTGATGCATAGCAATATTGTGACTATGATGGCTTCAATATTTGTAGAGATGTGTTCTTTTGCTTTTGATATGAATAGATGTTTTTTAGTCCAATTCATTATGCCATGTATCATATTCATACCAAAGGTTTTAAAATATTGTGATAATATATTAGGTTGTAAGATATGAATGTGTACTTCTTGTAAACAAAAAAATTTTGATTGCATTTTTTCATAATCATTGGCAATGTCGTGTGCATGTGGTTTTAATGTACAAGTGTCTAGTGTGCATAAAAGTATCTATATTGTATTGTGTGGACATGTAGCTTGAATATTGAGTTGCTACTATACAATTGACTGGAGGCGATGCATTTCTAGTTGGTTCAAAAGCCAAATATTGCATTGTTATCCGTTGTGAATGATGAATGGTTTGTTCACATGCTAGTTGTATTGGGAATTGTTTTCTAATTGTAATTTTCTTGTTCAATGAATTTTTTTGTATGGATCTAGCAATGTGCAATATAGGAACCCATTATTTGTTAATAATATCAGTGTAGTATTGTGCTAGCTTTTTGCATTGTTATTGTCCAATTGTTGGATTGGTAAATTTGAGCAAAACAACATCAATGTCATTATGTGTTGTATATGCTTTAAATATTTCGTCAGAACCGTTGGCTAGGCCATCTTGTCTATTTTAGTTTCCTACATAGAATTTGACAAGGATATCTTGTTTCAAGTATATTTGAGGGGGAAGAGTGTTGTATGACTGTAAAGCCATATTACATTATAGTTCTCCTCATGCTCAACTCTTGCATTTAGCAGTATCATTTTACTTGGAATGTCCAATAACATTTTACTTTTGTGCACATCTACATCAACTTTCCTATAGAACAATTGTGGAAGTGTTGGATCCAAAGGTGTAGGATGGAAGAAAAGCTGGATAAGATTTTTTATGTCATAATTTGTTTGTAAGGGGTATGTGCAAGATTATCATGGAAAAAAAATCCCTTAAGTGGAAAAAAAAAAAGAAAAATCAGAGTTAGGAAACTTGACATAAATTTTTTAATAAGTTATCTATATTATTTCAAAAATATGTAAGAAAAGAATCTGTAGAAAATTTAATGTATTTTCTAAACTACTAGGTTTGTTTAAAAAAAAAATCTATTTGGTGAAAATTTGAAATTTCAATGCAATAGGACTTAAGTTTCATGGAAAAAATAAGTAGGTATCTGACCACCCTAACCACAATAAAATGATAGTTGCTTTTTATAATATTTTAGATATATGTAGAGGACTCATGTCCTGATGTGATGCATTTTTTTTGTAATTTTTTTCCAAGTAAATAATTAATTATAATTTTTTATTACAACTTTTAAAAAATATAAAAACCTCGTATATCTAACCACCTTAACTTGGTCAAAACTTCATAAATTCAATTTTTATTTTTTAATCCTATAGTATTCGAAGAATAGAATGTGACACATGTTTTAGATTCAAAAAATGTAATACCTTTTGAAAGCTATAGATGTTTTTCAATTAGTCTATCAATCAGGACTTTAGTCACAATTTGAATAGAAAATGAATAATAATTACTTATTAAATTAAAAGTAAAGGATAATTTATATTGGTGGAAAGTTGAGAATCTCCTTTAAAAACCCTTTTTCGTTTCATCAATTTTGAGTTAAAAAAAGGTCGTCAGCCACATACCCATCATATTGCCACTTTTTGGCCCATCATGATCCTACACATACCCTAAGCCTATTCATTTTATATTAAGGAGTGCAATAAATTTTTCATCCTTTTGTCTCATAGTTGTGACCAATAAGTAGCATTTTACATTGTCTTTCCAAAAATTTTAAGGCATTAATTTAGTTACAGTGGGTTTATTTTCAAATACAATGAAGTCAAGGATAGGTTGCACTTGGTAGAGATCACCATAGATGATTTTATCAAGGTTTCCAAAGTACATTGTAGGAATTTACATTATGTCTCATAGTCATCTATCAATGTAGCATACCGATTAATGGGAAAATGGGTGGTTTATAACCTTCTTCATAGAACACCACTATTCTCCTATTATCATTCAATAATGTCCAAGGAGTCCCAATTGGATTGACTAACTACCTCACAAGGTGAGTCAATTCTTAATAGGAAGGTCCTCGTAGGGGGATTTTTCAGCTTTTAGGGGCACCACCAAGCAAATGTTTGGAAAATAAAATATTGGAAATCATAATATGATATGCAGATGAATGCTAAATGACCTAGAAGGATAAACAAAATATAATAGAAAACTATGAAACTGGAAATGAGGATGTGTATACCTAGGAAGTCTGGGGATGTAAGGATTCTGAAAATGCAAAGAAGTTTCCCAAATATTCCAACAAGCATAAATACACCCAAGATGGTGTATTAGTCTTGTTTTTTTTCAGGGCAGATGCGAAGTCTTCAGATGTCCAAACGAGATCTGCCGGAATCTATGAAAAATATGCCTCAGAGGATTAAGATTCCCTAGGTGGCCTATTAGTCTCATTTTTAATTTCTAAAAACTTTGAATGTGGTCCTAAGCTCCAAGGTCTACACTTGCTTCTCCTCAAATCTCAAGTTTTGAAACTTCTAGATTCGACCTCTAGGTGAGTTTCCATGAAGTCTACCACTTTGCAATGCAACTTTTAAACTTTTCAGTTTAAATGATCTTCAAGTCTTCAACCTAGATCTGTAATCACAAATATGCAAGCTGGGAAAAACATGTTTTTTGTTAGTGAATGGGGGTTTTCCTTTGTCAAACCCCTTGTAGGTAATTAAACCAAATGATGAAATGAAGCATGAAACATGAAATATGTAAATGATATCACCTTGGATGATGTCTTGTGAAACAAATATGCAATATACCATGTGGTGGCCATCAATAATGTAGATCTTGGATCCTTGAATATAATGTGAACAATGGTTGCAAATATATCTTCAATGCTAAATCCACAATCTTAGCTCAACAAGATGAATGGATGCACTAAACCCTTGACATAATGCTTGAATCTAAAGGATGGCTCCAAATGCTTGATGAATTACTCCTGAATGCATAAAATTTCCTTAGGCATGAATACACAAGAATGATTTTTATCTTGTTATATCAATATGAATGAAGGAACCTTGTATTTATACTTATTCATGCTTAATATCTTGACATTTTACACAACAATCCAATATATGAAATCACTAATTAAAGAAGGCTAAATCCCACAAAGATTTGAAATTAAATCCCAAAAATAAGCCAACGAGGACTAAGACTCCCTAGGTGGTATCTTAGTCCCAAAGCTCAAATATCAGGGTATAGACTCCTAAAAGGGACCTTTTAATGTATATTCAAAATAAGGGTCCTAAGACCCATGGATGACAAAGACACCCTAAGTGATGTTTATTCCTAGCCCACAAATCAGGGACACATAGACACAATCATTAAATGATCATTTATCTTTTGATGTTTTTCAAGATTATCCATAAAAATATATAGTTTATTAGGCTTGTGGATACAAAATAGGACCAATTAAGCCATAAAGAAGTATAAATAAAGAAATATAGGCCCAAATAAGTGTGAAAATGAAAGGGTATGCATTTTACTATACACTACATTTATCCCCCACTTTAGTGAGAGGATGAAGTTGCTTCAAACTCACACTAAAGTAGCCAACCACACAATCAAGAGGGGTTCCAATGTATGAATGTTAGTAGGATAGGATGAAAATAACCAATAAGAATGATCAAGCCCCCACAGTACTAAATTTGACACCATTTTCTGATGTATGTTCGTCGGTGGTTTGAAAAATATTTGTCAGAGTAGTGATGAAATGGAAAAAATATTTTCGTCGTTGTTTTTTCATCGCAGGTCCGATGATGAATAAAATGTCAAAAAAACTACACAGATTCATCAGTCATCGGGATCATAAAATGCCTTGGATTGTCATTGGAATATCGATGAAATGGGCGTCGAAAGAATACTAGAATTTTGTCACCAATTTGACGAAATGGGTAATTATTTACGACAAAGCCATCATCGCAACTAAGCAACTTTGTCGGACCATTTATGTGGTTCGTCGGTGATGTATGTCGAAAGTGCAACGAAAAGGGCAAGGAGTTACGATGAAGCCTTCATCACAGCTAAACAACTTCGTTGGACCTTTTTCTATGATTCGTCAGTGGACTTCATCGTAATTATGACGAAATGCATAAGGAGTTACGATGAAGCCTTTTTCGTAGCTATAAAAACTTCGTCGGACCTTTTTTGTGATTCATCGGATGTGTGTGTCAAAATTTTGATGAAACAATGCAATTTTTTTAAAAAAATATTCGTTGAAATGTACCATCAGTGAGAGATCAATCAAGTCACGTCCCTTCGTATTCAAATCTTGGGCAATTATTTTATTCGAGCTCTAAACTATTCAAATATTAAGGATTTAATTAGCTATAAAATGGAAAGTTTTTGGTTAGACATAATCCATCATCTTTTACATATCTTTATTCACTTCAAGTGCTTCAGATAAATTTGTGTAAATGAGACAGAAATGTGAATCTTTTATGACAAAGAAAATTCTTAAAAGTATGGGGGAGAGAGAAAATGGTAGGGGGCAAGAGAATGCTTGAATGTATAGCAAAGTATAACATTTTGATCATTATAACAATGAAATGAATCTTAAGTTTGAAGCATAAATATCATTTACAACATTTATGATCAAGAATGAATGTAAGTAGAGAAAGTTTTGCATACTTGCAGATGGTACAAAAGTTCATGGTTAAGTCGAAGCCTCCCATCAACAACAAGATCCAAATATCCATGTATCTATCTCAAGCAAGCCTCTAAACCCTTTAGAGCTGTCAATT
Source organism: Sequoia sempervirens (assembly GCA_007258455.2). Taxonomy (NCBI): domain Eukaryota; kingdom Viridiplantae; phylum Streptophyta; class Pinopsida; order Cupressales; family Cupressaceae; genus Sequoia; species Sequoia sempervirens. The sequence continues at coordinate 742,742,593 of VDFB02271358.1, read as the reverse complement.
TTTCCACTAACCTGTTATGCACAAAAGTCAAATTTTAGAGTTATGTCACCACTAAAAATAGAAGAAACCGAGCTTTGAAACCAAATCCACACACAACACAATGTGGTATTCATACAAAGCCATACAAACAAACTAAACTCAAAACATTGGAATGGAAACAACTTAAAATTATGAGGCAGAGGATGGATTTAGGGTAAAAGAATCATTTTTCTACCACCATAGTGAAAATTTAGCACTTTCTTTCATCTTTGTATATTGGTTTGATGCTTCAAACAATGCATTTCTGATATTGAAAAGTGCATTACGTTATAGAGCTTCTCTTTTTTTCAAGAATAGTTTAATATTCTCTACTTAATAGGGTCAACCATGTGGCAGTGGAAGCTCATTTGGCCCGTCCGCCCTCCCCCCTCACATCACTCTCAATTCTCTATACCCAATCATATAACATTAATCATTCATTCATCCATTAATAACATATAGCATTCATTCATTATCATATAACATTCATTAATTAACATATTCACATTCATTCATTAACATATAATATTCATTCTTTCTGTTTTTACATATTATCAAAAATATGGTTGTCATGATATGATTACAATCACTTCTTTTTTTGTTTCTTTTTCAAAGCTACATAAATCTGAAGTGGAGTATCATTTTATAAATCAATATTTGTCCCCCATTTAGTTGTTCTACCCTTTGCTCATGATCTTAATGTATGCCTAGTCGTCTGCTCATGGCATGGACGCCACCTCAAGGGGGGTCTGCTATAATAAGAAAGAAATGTTAAACTGATATGTTTTATTATTATTGTTACAAGTATTTCATTAATTAAAAGAACATTAGCGTATGTGCAGGATCATGATGGGCCAAAAAGTGGCAATACTATGGGTATTTGTAGGGTATGTGGCTGATGACTTTTTTTTAATCCAAAATTGATGAAACGAAAAGGGTTTTTAGAGGAGATTCTAAGCTTTCCACCAATATATATTATGCTTTAATTTGAATATAATAAATAATTATTATTTATTTTCTATTAGAATAACGACTAAAGTCCTGAACAATAGACTGATTGAAAAACATATATAACTTTCAAATGGTATCACAATTTTTCAATCTGAAACATGTGTCACATTCTATGCTTCACATACTATAGGATTAAAAAAATAAAAATAAATTTCATGAAGTTTTGACCAAGTTAAGGTGGTCAGACATACGAAGTTTTTATATTTTTTAAAAGTTGTAAGAAAAAAAAATCATAATTAATTATTTACTTAGAAAAATATTACAAAAAATATGCATCACATCCGACATGAGTCCTCTACTTATATATAAAATCTTATAAAAAATATTATCATTTTATTATGGTTAGGGTGGTCGACAACACCTACTTCTTATTTTTTCAAATTTAAGTACTACTGCATTGAAATTTCAAATTTTCACCAAATAGATTTTATTTATTTTTAAATAAACCTAGTAGTTTAGAAACTACATTCAATTTTCTACAAATTCTAAATTCTTACATATTTTTGAAATATTATAGATAACTTATTCAAATTTTTACGTCAAGTTGCCTAACACTGATTTTTCTGAATTTTTTGCCACTTAAGGGCCTATTTTTTCCATGATGATCCTACACATACCCATTAGAGTGGTTCTCTTTACCTGATGGGTCCACATCATGTTCCTGAACTTTTTTTATAGACTCATGCTCAACATGTTGAACACCCTCTAAATCCTAATCTGCAGTTGAAACATGAAAGGTTACATTAATTAATACACCAATTGAAATTAAATATGTTTAGGAGAACATGAGACCTGGTCCTCTTTACTTGATGAGACATCATGTTCCTGATATTCTCTAGCATCATGATATTCTCTATTCATCTCAACATGTTGATCATGCTCTACATGCTCTAAAGTTGAAACACGAAAGGTTACATTAATTAATACACCAATTGCAATTAAATATGTTTAAAAGAACTTTAGGGGCTGATGCAAGAAGTTGGGTACACAAAAAGCTCAAAAAGTAGAAATGTTTTTGCTATTTTTTAGAATTTATCACACTTGGACTGAAAATTTGGGGCACTTACACAATGAATCTTAAAAAAGTCACTAATATGAAATCTATAATTTTCAATCTAGTTTCCAAATATGTAAATTATTAAAATACCTAGATTATAGAAATTAAATTTTGATAGGGATCTATAAAAACCACTTTTTAAAAGTCCCTTTTTTTTACCATACCAAGCAACTGTATAGACAACACTTTTTCTCCCAAATAAAATTACTTTGATAATTACTTTTGGGAAAAGACAGCTAAGAACATGAAGTTTGATGTGGATTTTTTTTTGTAATTTTTGGTTGAATACATTTTTTTTATTAAATTTTTATTAGCCTTAATTTATGTTTTTTAAAATCAAAGTGTATGGACAACATAATTGGACCTAAAAAAAAACATTTTTTACTATTTTTTTTCATTGTGTAGATAATTTTCTGAAGTTTGATTCCATATAATTTTTTTTACAAGAAACTTAACCAATAAAAAGTTATTAAAAAACCAAAAAAACCTGATATTTGAAGTTTAAGGACTAATTTTCTTAGAAATTAATTAAAAATAGCAAACATAATCCAATCATAACAAAAATTATATATTTAGAAAGTAGACATTGTGTTATCTAATGGTTTTTAATTTTATAGATTCATTTTGAAAAAAAGTCCATCAGTTATGCTATCAAAGTTGGACATTCTTCTTCAATCTACCTTAGTTTTTTAGTTGCAGGTCAAAAACTAAGGCTCCGATTGCCAAGCCTTTCCCAAGCCTAAAACCAAGGCTGGATGTGGTGTGGAAATTCAATTTTTAAATAACGCGTATGCATTACAGAAACATGTACGCGTTATTCAAATGAAACGTGTGCGCGTTTCATAACGCATACATGTTACCCATTGACCCGTTGGGAAAACACAATGCGTAAGTAGTTGTTTATGTTTGAAAACTAGATACCTTTGCAAAGTGCATACGTGTTTCTAAACCCGTATGCATTCAAAATGCATACACATTTCTAGTCCGCATACCCATAGTTGTGTGCATACGCGTTTGGATTTTGACTCAGGTACCCGATTAGTAACGCGTACATGCTTCCTTCAAAACTTTTTGTTTTTCCCAAAATTTCCCCTCTTCATGTACTCAACTTCTTGCTTTTACCCTTAGAGTGGTCCTTTTTACCTGATGGGGCCACATCATATTCTTGATCTTCTCTAGCCTGATCATGCTCAACATGTTGATCACTCTCTACATGCTCTAAAGTACCAGGATGCACACCATGACCTTAATCTATAGGTTGTGCTCCACCCTCACTAGGCTACATTCCAATGTCATGTGTAGTAATATCATTGCTTGAATGTTTAAAACAAATAGGCATGCAATTACTTTATAGTTTAAATTAATATTGAATCGATTGTAGTCCATAGAAGCATAAATCTGCAAAAAATCCCAATTAATCATGATTTTTTAAAAATCAGCAGGCTAGTCAATTTTTTCTCTGATTTTTTAAAAAAATTGTTGACTTTTTGGTCAATGGATATATTCCGTTTCAAACTACAAAATAGCCAAAAAATGTGTTTAAAATCTTCAAAAAAAAATGAATAAAATCAAGCTAATTTTTGCGCAAAAAAAAACATGAGACCATGGCTTGTTGCTTACTATTATGCTTTGATAGATTTTTTCCAAGCATCCATAGCTTGTTTGAAAGCACTATTTTAGGCTTTTAGCCATAGCAGCAAGGCATTGAACTGTTTGATAAAATGATATGGTAGACATATATGAAAAATGTAGTAGCATAGACAAGGTAGTGAACTGCTTGAAAAAAATGTCTCAAAGAAATGTAGTCTCATGGTGATGGAATGGCATTACAAGCAAATTGTTACGGATTGCCATGGCATTCCATCACCGTGTGACTACATTTCTTCTAGGAATTTTTTCAAACAATTCACTGCCTTGTCTATGTTATTGCTTACTATTATGCTTTGGTATCCATAGCTTGTTTGAAAGCACCTGTTTTAGGTTTTTAGCCATAGCATGAAGGTGTTTAACTATTTGATAAAATGCTTTGGTAGACATGTATGAAAAATGTGGTAGCATAGAAAAGGTAGTGACCTATTTGAAAAAATACTTCAAAGAAATGTGGTCTCATGGTGATGGAATGCCATAACGAATGCCATGACAAACAAATTGCTATGGATTGTCATGGAATTCCATCACCATGAGACCACATTTCTTTGAGGAATTTTTTGAAACAGTTCACTGCCTTGTCTATGCTATTGCTTACTATTATTCTTTCATAGATTTTTTGCAAGCATCCATAACTTGTTCAAAAGCAACTGCTTTAGGCTTTTAGCCATAGCAGCAAGGAAGTGAACTGTTTGATAAAATGCTTTGGTAGACATGTATGAAAAATTTGGTAGCATAGACAACTGTCACCACCTGATATTTATGCAGTTGTAGTATGTTTTGTGCAATGTAATCAGCGATATAAATATAACCAACAAAAATCTATTTTCTATAATTCATGGATTGAACTTTGTATTTTATTTACTCTCAATGTCTGTATGCTATGGAAATTCCATTAATTTTTTTAAAAAAGTAGTTTCTGACTGTTTTTCTTCAATTTTTTGTGTTTTTTTGTAAATTTGATTTTTTCATGATCTTTTCCCAAATTTTTCCCCAAATGATTAATGTTGCTATATATTGCACAAGTATTCAATTTTAAATAAACTTTATTGAGTTTATTTACCTATGTGTCGGATGTAGTGGAAGGTTGTGTTTTCCCAGTCAAGACTATTAGGCGTTCAACTACGGCTCCATAGCCTTGCTAGAAGGCAATCATTAGGTCATCTTCTGTGGGAACTCTGTTCAATTCAGAGCCCTACATTTTTGCATAAGATCATGAATTTTTCTTCTATGGTGTGATAAAACAAAAATTGTTTTCAATTTATTATTTGGATACTATATTTCATTTATTGATACTTACAATTCGTGCGACTAATTTCATATAAGTTCCACTAGATCCAAGTTTGTGTTGCTCGTGTTTTTCTAGTCTTTCCTTTGTTGCCTTCGATGTGTTGGGCAGCCTATGAAAAGTTTGAAATAAGTTAGATTATGTAAAAATAAAGAGTAATCAGTATATATTTACATTGTTGATAGTATCACATACCTTCCTTGGCTTGGTGGTGTCTTTCATTTTTTCTTTTCATCCTTCTCCTTTCCATTCGACACTAGGTCCTTCCACTCCCTCTTCAGAATCATGGGGGGATGCTCGTACTTTTTGTTCTTCTCTAAATGTGACCTCTATTGGTCCCTCACATACTTTAGATAGGTACCAGCTTTCTGAAGGACCTTGGTTCGGTTGAATGTTTAATCACCGAACAACACAAATAAACGGTTAATAAGCTCATCTTTTAAATCTTAATTTTAGGCATTCCACCATGTTCGTATGGTGGGCTTGAAGAGATCCAATGTAATATCAATTAGATATTTATAAAATACATCATTTCCTGCAAAATGATCATGGGATCAATAGTCTAAAAAGAGTGATCAATAAGTAAATTTCAATTGGATTATATATAATAATAATTAAAACATTTTAAAGTACCTAGGACCCTCTCTATCTATATGGGAATGAAATCCTCAGTCACCACAAGTGTGACTAGAAATGTTCCCGTACTAGTAATACGGAAAGATCTAGGAAATTCTACTAAAACATCACCAGTACTAGTGGCCTCTGCATCCCCAGGTACATGTCCTAACACATGTTCTAGAATGTGCTCGTTGCCAGAGGGTACATTAAAAGATGCCTACATAGTATGTGTTTCTGACATTTTAGAAGACAATATAGGCACAGATGGTGGGGTCAGATGATGTGATGTATGCCTAGGAAGATTAGGATGGACACTTGTACTAACCCCTACTCCTCGGGCAACACTTGCAGTACCCTAATCATGGCTAGGAGCATCATGAGGAGGAAAATAACCTTGTAAAAACAACACATATTTTAGTTCATGACATAAAAGAGTACAAAATATAAAACCACGAATGAACTTATGTTATAATTAAAGACCTCATGACAGCTTACTTACAAGTTTTGTAATCTTTGTTTCAATATTTTAACCTTCTCTTTTATCTCATCTATTTGAGGCACTATGAACATCAACTTAACCATTTCTTGATTGCATTTTTTTTGGACCTTCTTTATCACATCGAGAGGGTTTTTAGAATAATCGATGTCATCGTCACCAAATATTGACTGCAAATCACTATGGATGCTCTCCTCTACTACTGGTGCCTTTCCTCGATCATTCAACTACAACAAGAATATTAAAAACATTATCGAAATTAACCCAAAAAACTTATGAAAAAAACATAATAATAAAATATTTTTCTCGTATCTAATTTGTACAATTACAATGAGGTAAACTTGTTTGGTAGAAGTGTCAGAAGATACATTGCGATCTATGCTCTAGGCTAGAGCCTTCTCTATATGATCAATGTCCTACTATGACAAAAATTAAATATAAAAAACCATTACCGAAATGAAACCAATAGACTTACGAAAAAAATATAAGAATAAAATGGTATATTGGAGTCATTAATTGGAGGTTGGGTAAAATGGTACATAGTATGTACCACCCCCATAGTAACTATGTTTGTAACTAAGTGATTTAAATTGTAATTGATTAGCAACTCTTCCCCTGCAGTTATTGATTTTATCGCACATACGAATACATGGTTTCCATCGTGCACCTCAAATATGCAATTGGGTTGCTTATTTTTTGACCCAGGTCATGTACTATTTATAAACCATACAATATTCCCTAATGCTTTTGGCCTTCCATCAATTTACATAGCCACTCATTTATTTTGATCCTTATCTTTTAGTTGTATATAATTTGCTGATAGTGCATACCTATGCATACTTCGTGCATATCGAACCAGTTGCATCCAATATTTGTAACTGTAACAGGGTCTGACATAGTCCATCAATTCAGTAACTTTGTCGTAATAGACCTTTATGCCATCCATGCAAAATAGGCCCAAACCATGTAATGACGATGGTGTTATGTGATATATCCTCTCATTGAGACAAAAATTAGTGTTTATTGGAGGAAGTTCCTAGGGTACCCATTGTTTCCATAGATGTTTGTACCTCAAGGGGACCTCGACATCGCCTATGCTCTCGTCATCATAAGAACATGGCCCCCCTTTAGCAAGAAAAAATTCCATGTGTTTACAAAATTTTCTTCTTAGCTTTTGACCTCTAGTTGATCTCCCCCTTTTAGACATACTACATGTCTCACTTTCCTCTTCTCTTCCTAAATTTCCCTCACTCGAGGAAGGAAGATATGAAAAATACCTATTTGGTGGTACCTACACTCATAAGGATGTTGGATGAAGTTCTTTCATGGTGATGTGATCCCAAGGTGACATTATGATTAATCTATCATTTCATCGCTAGAATTTCACAAGTTATAAGGTAATCAAGTCTTGATAGATTGCAAGCTATTGTTACTACCATCCAAATGTGTGCATCACAAATCAAATCTACTTAATTTTTTAACTCCCAAACTTTGTAACAAGTGTTAAATGTGACTATGGTCCACTAGTTACGCAACCAATGCCTCAAATGTATTCTCTAATTGTAATCAAATGACTTTTTCTCTTCATTCAAGTAAATAAACTTGAAGGGAAACACCACCAAGTGGTTTATTGGACACCTGACTAAAAATAGCAGCAAATTTACATTTAATTTCCATATGTCTAAGTGGTTAACGGGGAGGGAGTGTGTACTAGGCCTGTTAAGTCATCATAAGTTTACGCTTTGGCAATAATTTTTTTTTAAGTCATTAAATCTTCCTATGTCTAATTGCTAGTAGATTTTTGGTATGTTTTAAGGTGGGATGATTGATGAAAGAGACCAAAGACTAGCCTTTCTCCATGGTATCCAGGTACACATAGCAATAGTCTTCTCTTATCCTATTGGGCATGATTTAAAGAACTTAGCTAGGAATTATTCATTTAACCTAGGGTTTTCTCATAATTCCATCATTAGAAAAGTATGATCAAATTATTCTATTATGAAGAATTGATCTATGTGCCTCTAGTAATCACTAAAAATGTTTGTAAGGATAAAATGATGAATTGCATCAGGTAGGAGAGAATAAACTGAGTTCTTCAAAGATTATATTCCTCTATTCATAATTTTTAAGGGTTGTATGTGGAGGAGGTTATCACTACCAAGAAGGGAGGAGAGCTTTCCTTGTATTATTTTATAATTTTCATTATTCTTATTTATTTTATACCTACATTTACAAATACACATACATATGCATTTACTGTTTCATTTATTTCTCATGTAGTTTAATAGTTTGATCAATTTCATATTATATGTGTTGAAGACTTTAGAATTTCAATTACATTAATATATCGATATGTTGTATCTATAACACTACAAAACCATATGCTCTTTGCATTTACGCTTGCATTTAGAAATACACATTTATATACATAGATATAGATTTCTTTAATGATATGTTGCATTTATTTTTCTAGGAGAGCATCCAGTTATTGCATTTACGTTTACATTTAAAAATACATATGCATACATAAATACACACACACACACACACACATATATATATATATCTCTGTGTGTGTGTGTATGTATATCATTTATATTCAGTATTTATAAACAACCCATTAGGTCTGCACATGGATAAAAATTCATAAAATTAGATCTCCCATACATGTTTTGTTGAAACCTAGGCTTGATCCTCTCATTTCACATGCTTTTCTTCACAAAACTATTCAAGACAACAACTATACCTTCTTTGTTTCTCATCCTACACCCTATTCATGCATCCTACAATTACAATAGTATCCATGGGGCCTCTTACAAAATTTACAGTAATCACAAAAAGTGTAAGAGCTCCTTTATATCATTGCTTGGAATACAAAACCCTGAAAAATAGGGTAACTCAGATTATGATTTGTTGGTGAGTTGTATGGACAAAATCATTAACACCAGCTCATTCTTGGAGTCTTTTGAAAGAGAAGCGAATTAGGTGGTAGTTAAGTACAAACCTTATAGTGTCAAGGTGAATGAGGTGTTCAATTTTGATTGGCCAACTAATGAAGAGTACCAGAAATGGGTAAATGTATATTTAACTGAGGAAGAGTGAAAAGGAGTAGGCTGCTAATGGTTGAAAAATCAACTATTACAGTTACAAAAAGTTCCAATTTTGTTTTTTGGTGACAGTATAGGTGTAGAATTCTTGAATTTTTTTGTTGCTGCATCAACCATTCTCAGCGGGCATGATGAACAAGAAGATTCTTTAGGGAGATTATTGTTGTAACAATTTTTTGGAATATCACAAGGTGGTCCAATTGGCTAGTGACACATGTGCTTTCTAGCCTGATGCTTGTTTTCTCCTCCTTTTTCTATAAGAAGGATTTCAAGGCCAAAAGTACTGGTTAGCAAGTTAGATATTTTTGGTCGAGTCTAGATGAAGTTGCAGAGAAAATTGTAAAGTCTGATTTTTTAGGGAAAATAAAATTTAGGTTTTGAGTCATTCTGTAGTAGGTTTTGAATTCATGGGGATTTGATGTTTTATGACAATACTGGCATTTGAATTGATATGATTAATTCAAACTCATGTCTCTCCATTATACATGCATATCTGAATTTTGAATAAAATGATCAAGGGTTCTTTCATTCATCTCACTATTGTGGTGTGTATGATTCTTTTTTTAGGTTTAATTCAAGGAATTAATTAAACTGCTTGAATGGGAATGTAGGTGGATATGTTCTATATAAGCTATTTTATTTTTTCTGTCTTATCTTATACCATTTTATGAGAATGGGGTTGCCAATGTACAAGATCTTTGGAAACTAGGCATGAAAATTGAAGGTTAAAGAGAATGGGGGTGCCAAACTTACAGTACTCATTGCCCCTTGGTCGTCGATTTTCCATGAGTGCCCTCAACCTCATCGTCGGTGCTAGTATTGACCTTGTTTTCACTCCTCCAAACTCTTCCTCAGCGCTGATTTTGACCTTGTTTTCACTCCTCCAAACTCTTTGTCGGAGCTGGTATTGACCTTGTTTTAACTCCAAACTCTTCCTCGGCACTGGTATTGACCTTGTTTTCACTCCTCCAAAATTTTCCTTGGCACTGATATTGTCCTTGTTTTCACTCCTCCAAACTCTTCGTCAGCATTGGTATTGACCTTGTTTTAACTCCAAACTCTTCCTTGACACTGGCATTGACCTTGTTTTAACTACTCCAAACTCTTCCTTAGTGTTGGCATTGACTTTTTTTTCACTACACCAAACTCTTTCTCGATGCTGGTATTGACCTTTCACTTCTCCAATTTGACGAGCTACAACATCATTTTTTTATCTTTTACACTATGTTAATTTAGTTTAAAATTTTGGCACCATTTACCTAGGTTTTAATATTTTACAATATAGTTAAGTATATATTAGCTATATTTTACATAATAAATAATATAATTATTCAACTTATTATAATTATATATTATATTCTTTAACAAAATTATTAAATACGTATAAAATTATTATAATTAATAATTAATAATAAGTATATTTTAATATAATACAAAATATAATTAATATAATATATATTTAATATAATAGTAATATATATTAATGTGAGAGAGAGAAACTAAATTTTATTGGTTGTTTCATGTCAACAATCCAAGGATGGCATGTGTCCTTGGGGAGTTATGCTCAAGGTAGCATGCCATTTGATTAAAGATATGATAATTCTCCTTTAAGACCTCTTCAATGTACCCATTCCACACTAAAGGAGACAAAGATAAATATAGAGAAGAAAATATAGAGAGAGGGAGATAATGACAAGCATTAAAATAGAAAGGGAGAAAAAGAGATAGAGAGGGGTAGAGATATAAAGAGATAAGGATGAATAGATAGAGATATAGGGAGGGTGATTGATATATCTCTCCCTATCACTCTCTATATCTCTATATATCCCACTATCTATGTCACTCCCGCCTCTTCCCCCCTCTATCTATTGAGCTATCTCTCCCTCTCTCCCATTTCTCTCTCATTCACTCCATCTCTCCCTCTATCTCTCCTACTCTATATATCTATCTCTATTTCTCTTTTTATCTTCCTCTCACTCCTCTCTCTATCTATTTCTATCTATATCCCTTTCTCTCCCTCCCCCTCTCTATCTCCCCCTCTCTATCTCTCACCATCTCTCCCTCCATATCCCCCCTATACATTGACTCTCTATCTCCACCTCTCTTCCTTTCTCTTCCCATATATCTCCATCTCTCTCTCTCTCTTCCCATATATCTCCATCTCTCTCTCTTGCTCTCCCCATATATTAACTAAGAGGCCATGCAAGCATACAATAGTATATGTTGGTAAAATTATAATAGTGTTTTATTAAACTATAAGTAGATTATTGTCACCACTTTTCATTCAACATGAAATATTAGTCTACTAATCTCTAATAAAATTTATAACTATTAAAAATGATTACACACAATAAATTATAAATTCTCAAATCAAATTTAGTTATACATATAAAAAAAATCATAATAAAATCTTTTGAACTAATATTTTAGTAATAAATGTTTTATTTTTATTTTTGAACTTTTTAAATTTTATAACTATGATATGGATGCTAATTAAAATAAATAAATGATGTTCATTAAAAAATTATAAAATCTCATTAATAAATTATAATTGAATTATATTTTAGAATAAAAGACTTTGAACTAATATTTTACACATAAAATTGTTTTATTTTTCAAATATTAAATTTTATAATTATAATATAGATGCAAAATAAAATAAAATAAATCATTAACAAAGTAAATCAGTATTTCATTTCAATGTAAAGCAATGATAAATCTTTAAAAGATTATTATAATCAATGGTTGAGGTGACTATAAACTCAATCGAATAAATATGATATAGGGAATGAAAGTAAGAATGACTCAAAGAAAATTATCTATATGATATGCCAATTTAATGGAAGTTAATTGAAGTAATGGAAGTGCCAAAATCACTTATATCAGGTGAAAATTGTGTACCAATTAGATTGAAGAGAATTGATTTTTGAAATATATTTTTTTATATAATTCGCATCTATACATTGATAATAGATTGAACAATTCAAATAGAAAAATTACTCAAGTCTCACTAGTTAAAATAAGAGTTATTAATAACCAGTTAAATTCTGGTGGTGCCTATAGTTCCCTGGTAGGAACTAAAAAACAACTTATGTTGTTATTTGTCGTCTGCCTAGTAATGCCCACTTCTCCTTTTAATGAATATTTTATTTTGTAAGGGTTGATTTAGTGTTGCCATTGATCTATTTCCTATAGATATCAATGGTGCCTGCCATCCCATGATCGGGAATTGAAGGATCGCGAAATCATGGGCATGAGCCACGTGTCCTATCTAGGGGATCAAATTTGTGCTATCGTTGGCCAACTGCTATTTGATCTTATTCGTTCCCTGCCATCCCATGATGGTGCTTGGATTGGTTGTGAAATCATGAGCAAGTGCCACATGTCTCATCTGATGAAGCCTAAAGAGTAAAGGAAACACTAGTCATCTTTAAATGTATTAAGGGGCAGACTACTAAAGTGTTCTCGAGACGCACAAGCTCTAAATTGATGGATATGTTATAATCTAGCTGGAAAAGTTTCTCAAAGGTTAATGATATGGTTGGTGACTATGTTAAAGGAATGTGATCATTGATGCTCAGGATCAATGGTTGCCTGCCATCGCATGATCATAAGCTTTAGGATTGCGATATAGCGGGCAACCACCACGTGGACTTCCTTCATAGTGTATGGTAAGGTGGGCCCCTTATCATCATGTTAGAAATTATGTCAGCTTGTTTTGAAGGTAGTCATTGATGATTTGATCAAGCTGAAGAATCGACGGCTCGAATTTAAATTTGCATCAAATATGGTTGGAGTTGTTCGTGCAGCACGAAATTGAGCTTTAAGGGAAAATGAGGCACTTACTTGTGTAATTTGATTGACAATAAAATAAATTTTCCTACTTGGTTTGTGTCACAAAGCATTCAACTATTTCGCGGAGTAGTTTCAGAGCTGAAGGTAGAATTGCGAGTTTCTGCAGCTAGAATTTGGGAGTTTTGCGAACAAAGTTGTGAGTTTATTTTTTATGCCTCATGGTAATTTTGCATTTGAATTTGGAAAAGGATTAGTTGGATGTGTTATGAGCTTGAACATTGATGAATGTGTTAGGGCTATAGTTTAATTATAGTTGTGAGAAATTGTAGTGTTTTGTCCTGTAATTTTCTATCTTTGGTTAGTCCTAGCTATCTGAATTATAACATTATAAAGAAGCCCTAGTTTGTCTAAGATGGCACTGCCCAAGCAACATTCTCACCAGAATGAATATTTGAAATGAAACCTGTATGATTATTTCCTAGATCAATTGCCCTTGTCAATGAATGATAGGAGGAAGGGATTGGTCCTAATGCGAGGGAAAATCTTGGGGGAAGGGTTAGTGTATAATTGCTCCAACATTGTCGATGCTAGGGTTCCCCTCACTAGCTTGGAATTGTTCAGATTGTGGTACTGACACAGGAACTTGCCTCACCCTTTTTCAAATGGATGGATGTATGATATGGGGAAGCTGGTGTTACCAAATGTATTCCCTGATGTAGAACTACTTAGGACAGTGGCTGCAAGATATGACCCTGTTAAATGGATAATCAAGGACATTGATGGAAAGGTTCTACTGAGCATTAATAGAGAAAATGTCCAACATATTTTTGACTTGAGTGAGCCATGTGAAGACTTGGTTCCTATCAACTTGGAGGAAATGAAGGAGTATGCAATGCTTAAATATTTTTTTAGAGCAAGGTTGCTTCCACTTCATCTGGCTAAGGCAAGAGGTTCAAATTTTCATATCAGCCCTAGTGACAAGGAACCTTTCAAATTAAATTGTTTTGCAAACCATTTCCTGGCCACTTTCTATTCTTTATGTCATATTTTGGGTTTCAGTCTTGGTACGATAATTCCCATTGCTTATATGTTCATGGGGGTGCAAATACAACACCCTAACTTCTTTGTGACCTATGACTTCATTTCTTTCTTGGCTGAGAGGATGCATGAAGGGCTATCAAAGCTATAAAACAATGATACCGACACTCAATTATTTTGGTATTCTATGCCAATGCATATGTTTTTGTTGAAGAATGCCGACTTTTTCTCTAAGAGGATGAAATTAAGGAAATCAGTTGATGGAGAAAGATTTCTAGTATAGATATGGGTTGCAGATTTATCTTGTAATAAGGAAAGCACTAGTTATGTGCAATTTGATAATTTTTTTGCTTCTAGGTTAAGGGCTATATTAATGGTGAATATACTTAGGATCATTGAGGAATTACATAATTTCCTCAGGCCAAAGGAGAGGAAGCCAGAATTGAAGGTTTACCATAACTGGGTTGAAATTATCCCATACCTAGTCAGCACTATCTTGAGAGTATATGGTTTTCAGGGAGCCCTTCATATACTGCCATACAATGTGCAACCAAGAGTGGGATTTGTAGAAATAATGTGGTAGATAGGTTGTATTCATGTGGAAAACCTCACTAGAAGGGGTAAGGGAACATTTTCCCCAGATTATACAGTGATGTTTGATTTTGTATTTTCAAAGGGAGGCTAGACGCATTTTGATAAATTCTTTAATGATTACCATTTGAGGTATGGACCCAAGCGGCAGCATGATCTTGAGGGTTTCTTTGCTCTTTTTAGAAAAAGAATAAAAGCTAGAAAATTTGTGCATGAGTTCAATTTCCCTGAAGACTTGATTAGAAATGAATTTAATTTGAATAGACAGGAGTTGAAGAAGGAGAAATGGATAGCTTATGGTAAGCTACTAGATTTTGTGTAGAAAATGGATCCGAAATATGATCCACTATTGGAGTTCAGTCCCCACCATAAGAAATTTGATTTTATGATGGGAAACTTCAAGGAAATTATGGGCACATTGAGGAAAAACAAGATAAATTTAGAATTGAGTCTGGGTGTACAAGAGCAAGGTTCCAGACCAATTGAAACAAGGCCAGCATACCAACCTACATAAAAGTGGCCCATTTACAGGAGGAAAAAGGATAGTAGAAGTGATGAAGAAGTGGACAGAAAAGGAAATAATATTATGAAAGTGCCTCCACAACTAAGTCCAAAATTCAAAGTGCCTGGGGCAATCAAAATTATTGATTTAGAATCATCACCAGAAGAAAATCCCTCATCACCACCATCTGATCCGAGCCCTAAGAGGCAAAGAATTGATCAAACACAGGAGGATTTGATGGATGAGATTATTATTACTAACCAAGACATGGAAGTTGGTATTCCTTCCCCTCCTAGGCCAACTGAATTAGTTTTATTTGATTTAGAAATCAAAGGTAGAAGTGTACAAGATACAAGAATGGAGGCATACAAGGATTTTCTAGATGAAAATACATTTGTAAAAAACCCATGTATTCTTGCAATCGGTATGGAGGATGAAGTTTAAAGAGTATCAAGATAAATGTAGGTAGAGAAGAGAACTAAGGCCTAACAAGTCAGACCAGGAGAATGATGAGGACATAAAAGTTGAATTAATGGAAGAATTCAAGAACATCACTCTTGAAGAAGGAAGAAAAATGGTGAGTTAGGCTGGTGTATTAATTTTTCTTGAATGGGACATTGCAGATGCAATAGCATTTAATGCTATTATGAAGTCTAAGAATCCCTTTCAAGACTCTGAAGAAGAGGTCAAGGAAACATTTGTTATGCCCAGTTTTAATAACCTAAGAATGTTGCAATAGTGTATAATGGTGTAATAAATTTTTTTTTTTAAAGTATTAATATTAAGTTAATTAATTGCATACATTCGTTAAGTTACTAAACGATTCACTACTTTGAGTTTTCCATAAGTGACTAAAGTATTTCGCATTGCACATTTTAATTTAAAACAAAAAGATAAACATTGCATAACATTGAAAATTTTCCATTCAAGATATAATAAAGTACAAACATGTTTTTCCATACATTGCATTTAATCACATATACAATACTCATCCATCTGATGAGGTAGTTCAAATAATAATTACAATTACAATTACATTGTTCACCTCTTATACAATTGAGGGATGTTTTCAAATACAATTTTACAATAATGAAAGTACATATAAGATCCAAGTGTGAGCTCTCCCTCCATGAAGCTCTAGATGCCATGATCAAACTGGGGACCCAACGGAGTAAGGTGCACATTCCACCCAACCATGTGGTACCCATAGGTCCACCCCCCGTGCTAGGAGATAGTAATAAGGTTACCTAGACCTAATCTACTAACCCTAGACACTAGTACAAAAAAGACTATTGGTTACATTGCTTCCAGATTTAGATAATTGATTGTAATACAAACACAAGGCTTACAGTTATTCTAGGTGGAGTGTCATCACAACGTTGCAAAGGTTACCCTGGTGTTTCTTCCTAGGTTCCGGCCCCCAATCCTTGGGTTACCCTGGTAACCTCTTACGAAACTCGCCCCTATTGCATACTATTGTGGAATCGAATGTCTCTTAAGGAAACAAGACACCGATTTTCCATTCCAGGCCTTCTCATCTTATACTCATGACTGAAGAAGCTCAAGAGTCATAAGCGAGGCATGTACATCTTGTTAAGTGTTTTAATCTAACTATTGTGTTCTATAATTTTCACTGACTTACTAACTATTTGTAAGTTACCCTGACACCCCTTTGTGTGTCGGCCCTTACAAATAGCCACTCCCCTAAACATAACATAGGCATCTAAGTTTTCATAACTAGGGTTAACAAGTGCTCAAAGTACATCTCACAATAACATATAATTCTCAACGGACATCAAAACTATTATCAAATACAGGTATCAAAACACCATATTTTTACATGCACGACCGAAGTCAACTTATGAAACATATTCAAACAATAATACTCCCTTTTAACACAATTTATTCTGGAAGGCTTATACAACAAAGACTTTCCTAATTTGCCCCAAAAGAAGACTTGTACAAAAGCAAATCAAGAAAAATAGACACCTACTATTTGGATCTACTAAATCCAATCATTCATTAAGTTGAAAAATTAATCTTCTAAGATTTAATCCATTTCCATGCATTACGAATATCAAATCTACAATATGCCCAATTTCATATCTATAAATTTTATAACTCCAAAATAACAATTTATTCTATAACAATTATCTAAATCATTCAAAATATCTAAATCTAGATATTTAATAGTTTTAATTCTTTTAAACATATCATTTAAACACAATAATATTTTTAAATAAAAACAAATAATAAATATATTTTAATTTAATATATATATATAAATATACATATAATATATATTAAATATCCATAAATTTTGAAATTCAAAATCGAATTAATAAATGACATATAAACCTATTCACATTTTATATATTTATATAAAATCGAATATAATAAATAACAAATGAATTTCGCATTTTAATTCTAACTTTGTTTTAATTTTCAACAGTGTTAAACAGGGCTCCCACGGGCCTCCCTATGGGAGGTTACATCCCTACCAGGGCTGCGCCCAGTAGCCCCTAGCTGCTGTGCGTAGCCTTGACAACTGCGCCCATGGCTATGGGGAATGGGGAGGGTTTCGGCCCTCCCCTAAATTTCATTATATATTTTTTTAACAAAAAAACAAAACCCTGCGGAAAATTGCGTCCGCATTTCAGATTTGGTCCAGAATTTTAAAAGAATAAAATTCGCCCATACGGCGATCTTGTAAAAAGAATTTTTTCATATAAATTCCCATAAATTCACAGCAAAATAAATATATATAAAACTTAAAATCTTTCAAATACAGAAGCATATTCTGACAAAAATTTTCTATAGAAATTTGAGAAAACTTATTACTGTACAGGGTTTTTTTTTTTTCTTCCCAAATTTTCTATTTTATTACAATAGGTTTTTCCAATTTTAACAAAATAAACATTTATTCAAAAATCAATTTTCCCCAATTTCTCTTTTCTAAAATTATCACAGGGGTTTTCAAGATGAGTCTTGTTTTTGAGAACTTTCTTTTTCTTGACTAAGTTCTTGAAATTTTTGCAAACAAATAATAAATTTTAACAGCAAGTTTTCTACAAGCAAATTGTCAAGAAAATAAAACTTATTCTTCAAATTTTCTTTCAAAACAAAGAAACTGAATTCACCAGTAAAATACCTATTATTTAAAGGTTGTTTGTAGAATGTAATCCTTCAAAACTCCTTCACAGCACCAAATGCTAGAAGCTTTAATCAACCACCAAGAATCCTTTGGAGGATCTTCCACAAAGAATCGCAACCCCAAAAAAATAGAGAGATAACAACTTCTAAGAAGATTTCAATTTTTTTTGTAATACCGTTAGAGAATTTTTGCAAGTGTTCTGATAAGTTCCCCATAAGGAAATTGAATAATCCCCGTGCAAAATCCCATATCCAAAATATCCTCCGTAACAAAATTTCAACAACCTCATTCAACACACTGGCACACATGTCGAGAAGAGGTTACAAAATATCTTCTCCACTTATCGGCAATTTGCCAATTCAATTTTGCATGCAATTTTAATTTATTTAATTAAAAAATTTAAAACTTAAACTTTAATTTGAATGCATTTTATTTATTTATTTTTATTTTCTAATTTTCCACAATTTATTTAATTTTCAAATGCAATGTAATTTACTCACTTAATAATTTAATTTAATTAAAATAGTTTAATCCTTTTAAGATCAACTATTTAACCGAATAAGCTAATTAATGGATTAAATTATCAAGCAAGTAAATCTCTACCACATTTAAACATTAATTAAATAACAATAATTTAAAACATGATAACCAACATAAAAAAATTAACCAAATTTATCCTTTTCAAAATGATTTAACCAAACAGAAAATACAAGACAAACCTATGACTCAGAACTAAAACAGACAAAGTACTAAGACCAGGGTTAAAGACTAGACTAGGGTAAACCAGACTACTATCTCCCGATCAACATATCTGTTGAGTCTTGACACGCTCAGACCTGAGTACCCAGGTGGAGTTGGTGTCATGTACCTACAATTTCCTACAACCAAGCAAATAACATGCATACATATACATATATAAAGCATTAAACAAACACACCATGCAGAGAAAATCAAAGATATCGTAGGGCACTCGCAAGCGAGTGATGCGATTCCGTTCTCCACACTAATACACGTCACAACAAACTGACGAAATAAATAGTTGTTAGTCCATCATAACATATACATAACAATAATCATCTAAAAATTAAACATCTACACTAACTCAAAGCATATCAGAAACAATAATCATTATACAGGGTATCATCATGTCACATAATAATCCACTATCGCTCAAAACCAATAATCAAAATATCCAAACAAAGTATCATAGTTTAACAGTGTGAAAACATAACAACAGAAAGCATAAGCATAAACGGAGGGGTACTACAACATTGCAAAACTCTACTTTCAATGAGGAATATGAAACTCTGGCAATTTGGGCATTGGCCCCACAAGGGAGAAAACTAGATGTTTCTAATATTAATCCAAATTTCAAGGGAGGATTGATAATAAAGAGATCTTTAGAGACATCAACCACTGAGGCCACTAATTTGGTTGTGAATGTGGCCAAATTGGCCCAAAAGACTGCTAAAAGGGAGGAAGCTGAAAGGAAGAGCTTAATGGAAAAATATAACCTTTTGATTGAAAAGTACAACAAGATGCAACATAAAAATGTTGAGTTGAAAACTAAAGTGGAGAGGTTGAGGTATAAGTAGATTGGGGAGACATCAAGTGCTCAAGGAACCAATACATTACCTTCCATAGTCAGTTCCTTTTGCTTCTCCAATTGTTTCCACACCAGGATCTCCAAGTCAAAATCCTGTCCTCACCCTTTCTTTAGAGGAAGTTGAAGAAGAAACATAGTGCTTTGTCGATCCTACAAAGAAGCAACTCTTGCAAAAAATTAATGAATTGCAGGAATCATTAAACAAAAGTGAGGAGGGATCTCTCTTAAAGAAAAAGGAAATTGTTACTACTATTTTGAGGCATTTAAATGAAAAGGTTGATAGAAAATTTCTATCTATACAATCTTTATATTCTTTGTTGTTAGCAACAATAAAGAATATTGATAGGGATCAGGAAGTAGCGATACCAATAATTGAGAATTGGATCCCTCAGGCCAGTGATTTGGATATCATCTATAAGGCCTCAAGGTTTGATATAAATAATAGGCCCCAATCATTAATGCCTACTCATATGTTAGTAAAATCATTGCAAGGTTTTCAAACCTTACCAGATGACTTAAGTAGGAAGCTTAGGGAGCTGGTGAATAATTTCAATGATTGGGGTAACACATTGTTACCTAATTTGATTGATGAGCAGGGGAAAATTAGGTCATTTCAACAATGGCAGGCTCAAGCAAGTGAGGCCATCAATGATCAAATCAATTCAATTTGTGATGAATCAGACTATGATTTTTTGGTGAGCTATATGGACAAAATCATTAGTACCAGCTCATTTTTTGAATCTTTTGAAAGGGATGCAAATCAGGTACCAGTAAAATACACACCTTATAATACCAAGGTGGATGAGGTTATTAATTTTGACTAGCCGACTGATGATGAGTACTAGAATTGGGTAACTAAATATTTGACTAAGGAGGAGTAAAAGGAGTGAACTACTAATAGGTGGCAGATCAGATGTTGTGGTTGCAACGATTCCAGTTTTGTGTTGACAACTTTCTCGGTGCGGTTTTCTTTTGGTTTTTTGCATCAACGTTCCTCAGCTGATATGATGAACATGAATATTTTCAAGGTGGTGGCTAATGTAACAAATTTTGGAATATCACCAAGTGCTCCAATTGACTGGTGACAGGTGTACTTTCTGTCCTGATGCTTGTTTTCTCCTTCATTTTCTATAAGAAGGATTTCAAGGCCAGAAGTACGAGTTAGCAAGTTAAATAATTTTTGTTGATTCTAGGTGAAGTTGTAGAGTGAATTGTAAAGTTTGATGGTTTTAGAGAAATGCAATTTAGGTTTTGAGTCATTCTGTAATAGGTTTTGAGTTCATAGAGATTTAATGTTGTATAACAGTACTAGCATTTGAGTTGAAATGAAAATTTGAGCTCATGTATCTCCATTGTACATACATATCTGAACTTTGAATAAAATAGCTAAGGGTTGTTTTATCCATCTTGCTGTTGTGGTGTGCATGATTCTATTTTAGCTTTAATTCAAGGAATTATAGGTAGATATGTGTTGTATAAGGATTTGATAAGTAGTCATGGGTTAGAATTCATACTGATGAAATTGTAATGTAATATTGTCAGGGATCTTATATGTGATGTATTAAATCTATTATAAACCTCTAGATGCTTATGAATTTGACTCCTGCAATGGATATATGGCACTGATCTAAGTTGTAATTATTAGTGTAGTTTAGTATTTTTTTGTCTTTTCTTAGAGCTTGCTACAAATTGCAAATCATTGACTAGCTTATAGAATGAATTTTGTTTAGTTATCTCACACTCTAGATAGTTGATATTTTCTATGAACAACCAATTCTAGTTGATATTATCTTATCGTGTTGAGCTATTAAGTGAGAACATCTACTATTGTTAATGTTGTTATAATAATGGTGTAGAGGTTGTAAACACATTAAGGGATCACCCTCCCAGGTCTTGGAGATCCCGAAGAGTAGGAGGCTTTTAAAGTCCTCATCAATTGGTCTAGGTCCTTTGAGCTTCCTTCAATTGGAATTGGCAATTCCATAGGTAGATTAGAAGAAAAACTTGGTTACATTGTAAAAAGAACCAACATACACGTCAACCACTAAACAACCACCTCTACAACATAATTTTTAATCTTTTATGATCACATGAAACATAAAACAGACTAATTTCAAGGTTGTTAACATTAGTATTGAAATGTTTTAATTTTTCGACCTTTCAAAAAATTAAAAAGTACATCATTAAATTAATTATGTAATGGCATAAAAATTAAAAAAATCATGAATTAATTATGTAACCACATAATTCAAATATAATTCTATCAAAAAATTAATATCAAATAGGTCATATAATCACATAACTTATACATTTCAATGTCATTGATCTTCTTCTTCATCCAACTCTTTGTCTATATCATCTGATCCATATTTGGCATTGTAAGGATTGGTCATATCATCATCATCTTCATCGATATCAGTTTCAATAATGTCATCATCCACACAGATATCATCTTCATAAACATTAACTCCTAAATCATCATGATCTAGTTCCTCCTCTTCGACATCTTCATCAGGGACATCATCAACTAACTGTTGATCCTGGTCATCATCTACATCATCTTCTAGTTCTCCAATATCTTATTCTTCTACCAAATTATACTTTACCAGCCTTCCTCTTGTATCATGTCTAACAACAAATGACCAACCCGGTTTACTTGGAACCTCTGAGTAAAATACCTGCTCATATTTGGTTGGAAGAACATAGGGCTCATTTCTAGCTCACTCGATCAACCTTGTATTAACCATGGTAAATCTATTATCATGTTCAATAACAGTTCTCTAAGGATCATTTTCATTCAATCATAGCCTGTACCATAGGAAGATGAACAAAATTAATTTGAAAGACTTAAAGTCACACTCAAGTATATCATCCAAAATCCCATAGTATTGATTTCTGAGACTTCTGGATGTATGTCGCTTCTAGATGAAACATTAGTTACTTGAAAGATTGTAGTTATACCAGAATCACAATTTTTATTCATGTCATCCAACATTTTGATTCAAAATTTATGACCATTGCACCACATAGCCTTGTGGTGTTTCACTTGCAATATGTCAAACATGTAAAAAAAATTGCAATATCGTCATTTGATAAACATATTTATTCTTGGCCAAATGTATGCAAAAAAAAAATATCAACATATATATACATCAATATAATTGAAAATAATTAAATAATATGGGTGATTAATATATTTATACGTACTTGTTTATCTCTTAAACCATATGCTAAATCAATTTCCCTTTGTGTAACATTGGAATCTCCATTACGATGAGATTCTTTAACCAATGAAGCCACACCTTCCCATGTTAATGTGCGACCAGATTTTTCACATCGTTCAATCCATACCATCATCCAATCAAGATTGTTGGTGATGTACAAATGTAGTGCATCCCACTCTTGACCAACTATACCAAAAAAATTTGAAATTCACAAATGACGTATAATTAGTTAAATACCATAGTATACGGCCTTAATTTATAATTGATGTATATTGAAGATTGAAAATTAAATAAATACAATATACATAAAAACCATATGTAAAATGTATTGCAATTAATCTCCATTACCATCTTATAATTACCTCTCACTTTCCTCAATCTACCTTTCCCCAACAGGTACTCCCCTTCGAATTTGTTAATGGAGTTGGAATTCCAAATGTGATCTACATGGGTCTTTGTTGCAAACTTAGGACGATATTCACTAATGTACACCACGGTTTGGTATACCATATACCCCTCCACCATAGAACCCTCAGGATGTGCTCTTTGTCTAAACAAAGCCTTCAAAAATTTCAAGTTCCTCTCAACCATCCACATTGACCTTATGTGTACAGGTCCACACAATTCAATCTCCTCAAATTGGTGTATGAGGTAGTGTTCTTGTGCATTGAAAAATGTTGAAGGTAGACACTTTTGCATTTCACACATTAGATGAGGAATTTTTCTCTTCCAATAATTTATATCTGATTTATGGATTTCATTAGATGACAACCATCTATAAGTGATTCAAGGCACAAATATATTAACGAGATTTAACAAAAATATACAGTATATTACATAACAAGTAAAAAAAATGGAAATTATAAGATGTATACAACAAATTGAACAAATCTCGCTACTTACCTCATGTATTTTCCAAGATCATATATAACTTGCTTGACATTGTTGTCAAAGTTTTCTGGGAGAGATGGAGGTAGAATGTACTACAACAATTATAAAATGATCTTTTCATTATTTTTCCAAAAGTAGTAAACACAATACACTGAAAAATACATGCATTATACAAGTGTATATAATATACCTGAATAATTATCTTAATGAAGGTATGCCAATCATGCATTTTCATCCCTGACCCAAATTCACCTTTCTTTGTTATTATATTGTTTATGTTCACAACAAATCCTATGGGAAATCAATTTTTTTGTATGAATTTTTTATAGAATTACTTTGCTGCTCTATTAATAACCAAGGAAGGGAACTTATATTAATTTGGTCTCCATCTCTATTTAATTGAATGACATTTTCATTGCATGATTGGCTTCTTGAATGTCACTACAAATTTTGACAATTTTTTCTTTTCCATTCCTTCCATCCAATATTTTCCATAATGTTTCTATTATATTCTTTCTGATATGCATTGTATCAAAAAATTGCACAATTTGTAGCTGTTCATAGTAGGGCAACCTACTAAATTGTTTGGGATAACTTTTCAGTCCCTGTGGAAGCCAACCATTAATGCCTTGACCACCTTCATGAAGAATATAAGTTAAACAAATTAACAATGACAATCATTGTCAATTGCAAAATGAGTAAACACAACACAATATAAAAATATAAATTCAGAACATATCATATATGATAGATAAACAATTTGATCTATTGACGATTAATTCTATTATATTCCAACTTCCATAGGCAAGGTGACATTCTTCGTGGTTTTGATGTAGTCTCCTCTTTCCCATTGAAAAGATGTTTTTCAGTAGTTTGATACTTATGATTTCTATGGAGGAAGTTACTATACTCATCAAACACCTGCTTTCCTAAACTTGTTGAATGATGAGATTTCATCTTTGGACCACAAATTGGACATGCAAATTTTCCCTTTGTTTGAAGACCTACAAGATGATATATAATTGGATTAAATATGTCAAACTTTTTTAATTATATATAATGAATAGATTATTTTAAAAATATGCATGATATCTAATTCATCAAATTAAATATTGTTAAAGTGTAGTTGAACATTATAACATACCACAAAAATCTATTAGCCCTGGGGCATCATGAATTGTCCATACAAGCATTGCATGGAATTGAAATTATCTTTGTCCTATTGGTCTAGAGATGTCATACATAGTGATGCCATTCCATAACTTTAGTAACTCATCAATATGAGGCTCGATATATACATTCATATATTTAACTTGGTACTTACCTAGTTGAATGAACATAAACATTACATAATTATTATAACTATTTTACTGCAATATATATAAATTAAAGTACATGACTATTGAATGAAAAAAATATAAATCATTATGCAACAAATAAGACAAATGAGATGCTACTATGTTAAAGAAAATTAATGTAAACAAATACCTAGAACAATCATTGACAACATTATGTGCTCCCTCTTTATTTAAATCCATGGAAGAATGTTATTGTTGATAACAAAAATAGGCCACATTGAGTAAATAGATCTTAGCTCTCGAAATGGATTGACACCGTTCGCTCCCAATGAAAGCATGAGATTACGAGGTTCTTCTTTAAAGTGTGACCATTTTTCCTCCATGTCCCTAAATGGAGAACCATCTGCATGCATTCAAAGAATGTCATCTTCACTTCTATTCTGTGCATGGTAATCCATAAATTGCGCTAAGCTTTCACACCTAAATATTTGTTGCATATGTGGAATAATGGGAATATAATGAAGAACCTTCTGATGCACATTTTTTGTTAGTTGATCTTATCGATATCTACTGATATGATATTTTGGGCATTCTATAGAAAATTATTGTTGTTTGTGATATATAATATGATCATTGGGGCATGCATCTATTGCTTGATACTCCATTCTGATATCTTTCATAATGACACATAAATTTCGGTATGAGCGAGGTAAAATATTTGATGATGGTAACAAAAATTCACCAATCAATCTACAACAAAATATAATTTGTTCATATAAAGAATATTAATGGTACATATTTCATCATGTATTTACTAGTGATGAACTAACAACAATTATAATAGATGAAAAAAGATGACATATATGACATACCTTAACATCCGTGAGATTGCTATGTTTGATAAACCATTCATAACCTTCAAGTTCAACAACAACAATACAATAGAGAGAAGAGTTGTTTCAGAGCCTTCATAAAGGGGCTCATATGCCTTCTCAAGTACAAATAAATCATAAACATCATCAAAGTCATCTTGATCATCATGATCAGCTCTACCACTAAATGTGTCATGGATCAATGTATTCGTACCACCATCTTCAACTGTTTTTTCTGGTGCATGATCACCTTCTTCCATAGGATCATTAACTTCATCTTCGATATTCATAGCTCCATGTTTGTCCGCTTGCAAAACCACATTCTCTGGGCCGTGATAATCCATATCATCTGCCCTAGGGCGCCCCACCTTTGTAATAATGATAGACACAAATAAACCATGATCATGATCAAGTGATTATATATATATATATATATAATGTTAAAATGATATAAATATTTACAAATTCAATCAATATAAACAGATATAATGAAAAACTCACCAATGGATGATAATCATGCCCCCCTTTAGCACAACCATGCTACCTACAATTTTTTTCAGCTGTCGTGATTAAAATTCATATCGTCTTTAAGCCCTTGCAATTATTACAAGGACAATAACATTTCCCATCACCCTTTCTTTTCAATCTAGCCCACATTATATCAAGTGTCTCTTCATTTTGTTCTGGACTAATATTATTTGACATGATTTTTCTTTACCAAGCTTGACTATTTAGATCTTCAAAAAATATCAAACTCACACTCCAATAATTTTTATTCATATCTACATGTAACATAATCTAATAATTCTGATATTTTACACCAAAAAAATTTGGCATGCAACCACCCCTGCAAAAGAGAAGATAGTTTGAAGTTAATGACCCCAAAAAACACTTTAAAATGCTAATTCCAAAACCTATTAAATTTTGATTTTACTATGATTTCCAATCGTTAAGACTCCTAAAATCAAAATATTGAACTTGATCACAAACTTCCTACAACAATGGATGTAGCAAGTTAGTAAGAGCAAATGACCCATTCCTAAGGAGCAACAAGTCGGAATCATCATTGCTAATGTCAATACGGATTTATCCTTTTAGTTAAAGATGAAATGTGTCACTTCTTATGATGAGCTTATCCCTAGGGCCATCAACATTGAGAGATCCCTAATAAAAAACAAAAAAAGCATTGGTAAGAGCATGATTAGGGTACAAACCTTAGGCCTCTGTAGAAACATAAACAATAACTATAGCGGATTAGTGAGGTTTCAATACCAAAAAGATTGAGACATTGTAGGTAATAACAAAATATTGTAATCTAAAGATTGTAGCCAATAACAAGCATACTATGTAGCTTAGTGACATTTGTATATGAAATCTATGGTAAGAAGAATGACAATCACTTGAGATGTGATAGTCAAAAAGAGGTTGAGCAGTGAAAACATATAAAGATCAAACCTTGCATAGTAAAGTGGAGATTTTAACAATGAGTTTCCTTACCCCCTTGCTGACCTTAAGGATTTTTCAAATTCTTTTGGTAGTGTTACACAAGGAAAATGCAATTAGGGAATGATTGTCCAAATGTATTAACAGTGGTAATCATAGGTTCAATGTTTCTTCTTAGCCATTAATGTATAATGGAGGTAGTGGATTGCATGTTTGAGCAGTGTTTTGAGACTCATCAGAGATGGGAGAATAGTGAATAATACCTTGTGGACTTGGAAGTAGTTTCAATAATGTTGAAGGATCTTAAGAACATCAATACCATGAAACAATGAGTCCCCTATAGTAAGTAGACAATCTATAGGGCATAGTTTGATTTTATAGAATGATGCTCATGAAAGGAATCTTCAAGTGATAGTGAGTGAGCTATTTGAGATTGCAATTGAGGGTGCAATACCTAGTCTTAAAGGAAGTTAGAAAAGTAGTAAATGTGCAAGAAAATCAAATCGTACACAACAAACAATTCACAATGTTATCTTCCATAATGCCTTGAGTTTGAAGACAAAAATCTCATTGTATCTTCATGATGAAAGTGGTGACCTTAATGGTTAATCACTGGAAACCGTGATTTTAAAACATGTTATTGTGCTTATGGAGGCAACATTTTAAGCAAGGCAGTGAGTGGTGGTTTGGAACAATGGTGGGTATGAAGGACTTGCTTTATATGCGTAGTATGCAATCTAGCTTAAGACGACATTCTTAGAAGAAATTGAAGGTGGATTATGAAACTCAAGGGTTACCATGAAAAGTATTAAAGCAAAGACTGAGATCTATTTAAAAGCCATGGTCATGAATATATCAAAGATGTCACATGCAAAACCCTAGTAGCTGGAGTAATGAATACAGTTCCAAAGAGGATAGTGTGCTGGGGAAGATTTAGGAGATCTCCACATTATCTATTTATAGGGAAATACATTATTTATTTATTTTTTTAATTAAAAGAAATCATTGTAAACCCTATATAGGATAAATTGATACTTCAAAAGCCTCTGCAGGAATTTGAGATTATGCAAATATATGTCAAGTATCATTCATAAGGTTTAGAAAATATTGAACACTCTCTAGAATAGCCCAATAAACATGGGTTGTGATTGAATTCACTACATAATTGATATAACACAACCACTTTGCATGTCAACCAGAGTTATAGGCTCTTTATTGCAGCAAGAGGTAATCAATATTCGATCATGCTATAATTACATCCTAACCTACTAAACTTGAGATAACCTGAATGCACCCAATGATGATTGACACCTACATTATACAACTTTAATTAACTGCATTATATGAGTGCCTCCATTTCTATCACAACATAGCCACATTAAACTTGGGTCACACATAAGTGCATCATGTATTTGTTATAGCACAATTGTGCCACATGACCAATAGAGTTATGGATCACATAATTATAGTCACAAGAATTTGTTCCTTGGTTGTGATCTTATGATGATTTCACACAAAAAAATATGGACATGAAATTCTCAAAACTCTAAACCTCTAAAAATGAAATTTGATGAGATGCTACTTTAAAATATGATTTTCAAACCTAGAACTACAAATATGACTTCACAACTGAATTCTGCAAAAAGGAAATGACTACGCTCAACCTAGCGATATCTTCTTGAATTTTTTCTAATTTTTCCCAAGAAAATCGTCCTTAGTTCTCCACAAACTATCTGAAGTAGAGCAAAACATTGTCACAATAAACTTTCAAAAAATTGAAAATTATGCATCAAATTTTACAAGCACCCAACAAACATTAAATTTTACATATTTCGTCAGACAGTTTCATTGGATTTTGTAGTCAAATGTATTAGTTCTAGGATCAAGATCCTATGACAAATCAACATAGGCACAAAGGAATAAAAATGTGGATTATATATGAAGTGATAACCAAATTTCCAGTATACACCATTAAAGATAGAAAAAGGAAAAAAAAATGCCACGGATCAAGCTTCAACTGGCCATCCAATGCGCTGTGGATTGGGTCCAGGTTTTTTGTCCAAAAAGAGTTTACAAGTGGAACACTTTGTCAACTATGCAAACAAAACACATGCTCACAAGGGCTAGTGGAAGCTAGGTATCCACTAGGTGATCCCCAAGAGGTCCATAACAAAGTCATAACTCCATGACTATGATAAGGACAAAAAGAAAAATGCATACTCACAAGTGCTAGTGAAGCGAGTTGTTCACTAGATGAGCCCCAGGGGACCATATAAAAGCCATAACTACATGACTTTAGTAAGGTATAAAAAAAAATATAGTATAATAAGAAAGAGGGATGTTTGAAGGGATTTTTCTTAGTTCATGAAAGGTCTCATCTTAGGGAACATTATGCTAAACGTCTCTAGGAGAGAAGTTAAAGAAATATCACACTCTCAAAGGAAATCAAACCCAATGACACCACCAAGAAAATCATGCATCACAAGAATAAAGAAAATCACACAAGGAACATGAAAACAAATGAAAATGAAATCATGCCAAAATAATGCCAATGCATGCCCCCAGTTTAAAGGAATTGTTAGCACTGTGTTGTGAGAAATTACTTTAAAGTAGAAAAAATGAAAAGGAAAAGATATTTTCCCCCAAAAGATAGTATGTCACATGTGAGCCAACTTGATCCATGCCATCCACATCCCAAGTACATGGAAGGTAGTTAACTAGCCAAAATAGGCAACAGCAAGTGACATACAAGGACAATGCTACCTAACCCCTTCCCCCAGCTTAGTGTAGGAAAAGGGTGAGTTTAATAGGATGAAAATAAGTATTAGTTAGAGGAAATAGGTGCTTCAACATAGGGAAGAGCATCACACTCCTTGAGATGTTGAATTTTTTTTTAAAGACTTACATTCATTAGCAGAATGACTATGAACTCTATGATATGAATAGAATGAAGTCTTGTAGTAAAATTTATTTCAAGTTTTTGGAGGGAGAGATATAAGTGATCCTAGAGGAGTCTCAACAAGATATTATTTTGATCAATAGTAGTAGGTGTTCCTTTAGTTGTGCAAGATGTCATACATACACTAAATGACAAGGCTTTAGATGAAAATGGAGATAAGGGAGGTAACCCTAGATCTTTCTTGAAAGAGTATGATATGCCGGTTTACTTCTTGTGTTCTGTATAGCCATGTGTAGGAGGGAGATTGTATCCAATACCATAACAACCTTCCAAGTTAGATGAAGAGGGTTTATGTTTTTTAGAAGGATTGGTTTCTTCATGAGAACACAAATCCTTTTTAAAGTTATGTATCGTCTCCCCATGATGGACGGGAGTTAGATAGCCCCCATCACTATAATGGGGTAATGTTGGTGACATAGAACCACGTTGAGCATATGAAACACAAGGTTGTTTTAGTTTTGGTTGTGATATTTTGAACTCTCATTTAACGGGAGGTGTAATACCCCAATCATCATTAGAACTCGTATCTAAAAATGAATCGTTGGTATATGACTCTTTGGATTTTGAGGGTGAGATTTTGGATTCTCTATTAAAAGGAGGCATAAAATATAACAACCCCTAATTATCACTAAATATGTTTGTTGTAGGTGAAGGATTAGCATCAACTTGTATAGGTTCAACTTTTTATTTTGGAATGAAAGTATTAG
This sequence comes from Sequoia sempervirens, assembly GCA_007258455.2. NCBI lineage: Eukaryota > Viridiplantae > Streptophyta > Pinopsida > Cupressales > Cupressaceae > Sequoia > Sequoia sempervirens. The sequence continues at coordinate 742,711,271 of VDFB02271358.1, read as the reverse complement.
GAGAGTTGGAAGTGTTTTGGTCATGTGATTTATAGCTTTGTTAATCTAATTCAACCATGTATATCATATTGTTGTATTAAAATTTCATTATATGGTGGAGAGTAGAGGGGACTCCTTTCATAGCATGAATCCATGGTCTCCCTAGGAGAAGATTGTATGAAAGAGGTCCTAGCATGATATGGATATGGGTAGGAAACACTATATAGGGCCAACCTCAATAGGTAATGTGATCATCCCTAGTGGTTTCCTATTAACATTGTCAAAGCCACAAATATGAACATCATTAAGTTGAATAATCCTCTTGTCCATGCCTATTTTTTCTAGGAGGTCCATGCTATAAACATTAATTTCTACTCCATTGTCTATGAGAGTGTGCCTAACTACAATTTGATTAATGATCACCTTTATCATGAAGGCTTCACTCTTTTTTTGAGTCTCAATCGAGGGAAATTCATGTTTAGGGATTGTGATTTATGATAGTGTGACTTGTGTGGAATGAAAGGAGGATGTTACATTACTCAATTCCATAGAAGCTTGGATCTCCTCCTACTTTATTTGTAACATTTATTGAAATAAACATTTGTATGTAGGTGATAGTTAAATAAGTTGCCATATGGATATATTAGCAGGGGTCTTCTCAAGATCTTCAACTATATTATGAAAAGGAAAAAGAGGAGCATTAGGAAAAAAATGTTGACGTGACAGTGATGTTGTGGGAGCTATTTGTGGTCCCAATTTTTTTTGAGAAATTGTGTTATATCTTGGTTTCTACAAAAAAATGTTAGATTGCTTCATAGATTTCAAGAAATCTCTTATTTTCTGATGTGATTTGTTAATGGGAGGTGACTTAGGAAGCTCACTAATTATGGGAGATCCATTTTTTGTCGTTAGAACCTCAAAAATATTATCTTTATTTGCATGATCTCTTAGTGAAGAAGAATATAATGTCACTTCACCTAAGGAAGCCTCATTACATGTGTCAATGTTTATATTTTCTTGAACCATGATATCCTCCCTAGGAGGAGAGTTTTTCAGAAAACCACAGATGAAATGTTTATGACACTCAAAGGTAGATTCTTCCAAAATGACTTCATCACAAGTAGGGGAATGATCAATGGTTGAATTTTCTTGTTCATAAATGATGTTGTTGTCTTGTTACAGAATTTTTTCTCTAGGGGAAGAGATGAATTTAATATTCCCATGACTTTCATTGATTATATCTTCTAACATCGAAGTATCATCTTCACAACTAGGAGATACACTAAGAGAAGAAAAAATGTTACTGTCATGATCATTTATGGTTTCATTACTTTGTTCAATAATAGGATAGGTAGGGGAGGGATCAAAAAGAGGGTCATCAATGTCTTGTCCACTAAGAGAGGTAGAAGGAGAGAAACAACTAGGACTCTCAAAACTCTCATTGATTGGTTCTTCTAACACCAAAATATCTTCTTCACAAATAGGAGAGATATTAGGAGAAGAAAAAATATGATCATTAGGATTGTCCAAGGTTGTATTCCCTTTCACTAAAACACTCTCATAGCGACGGGATATGAAATTTTTTTTAGCATTCCTATAAAGGTAAGGTACTAATGTATTGTTTGGCCAAAAATGAAAATAAATATTAGCCATATAATGCAATGCTTTAATATTGTAAAAAATATGTATCCAAAGATGCAAAAAAAATTTATCCAATGTATGCAAAAATTTAAGAATACAAACAATGTATATCAAAAAATGAAAAGTACTTTTATTAAACTTATGCAATTTTTTATGAATATAAATATTGTATATGCAAAAGTGAAAAGTGATTTTATCCATTGTGACATAGATTTTGGGAACCCTAAGATGCTTGGCTCTCTTCCTAGGGTTTTTCACCTAGAAAGAGAGAGATTTGGGCTCCTAAAATATTTATGTACATTCAAATAAGGATGTATGTAGTATGATGTAATATAAATGAACTAATATAAGTACAATTGAGTGATTAAAATGATCTAGAATGAATGCAAATATGCATTTTATGCTATGTTTGAAAACATAGTGTAATATGCAAGCAACTATGAAATATGAAGAAATAGAAAGAAATATGTAGAACTAAAGGTACAAGGTCAAATTTGTGTGCACTTGGAAGTTGTGTGAGATATCTAGAGTGTATGGAATGCGTATGAATTTTTTTTATGTGGGACTCATTCACCAAGGGTGGTGAATTAGTCCTTCGACTATTGTAAAAGTGTCTAAATCTAATTTTTGATAGCCAGGAGTTGATTTTATTAAAAAAATGCAAATATCCAAATTTCAGGTGGGACTCATTCGCCAAGGGTGGTGAATCAATCCTTTGCAAGATTTCTATATAGTCAAGAGTCAACACTGCTACACCAAAATGTGTAATGACTGGATGTTAGGTTGTCAAGATCAATTCTAGAGAAAATGGGCTAAAAGTTACTCAAATAGCTTGAATAGATGATAAATTGATTTGAAGATCCTAGATGACTTTATTTCCACTTTTCAACACCTTTAAACCTATTAAAGATGCACAACAAAGCTATAAATACACATGCACAAAGGGGAAAAATGTTGGGGGGTTAGTGAATAGTGGTTTTCCTTGGTCAAACCCCACTTTGTTAATCACACCCAATAATAATAAGTGAAATTTAAAGAAAATGTAAACTAACAACATTAAAATGCTATTAACTCACCAAATCCTTGATCTGGTAAGCCTGAAGTGATGTCAATGGCTGCTCCAAAGTGCTCAAAAGTGCTTGAATTGATGATGCAAGATGCTTGATTGCTTGAAGATTGCTTTAATTATGAATGCTTGAATGAGGAGATGTAAAATGAGGTTAAAATCACATATTTATACAAATATTGTGTGTTAGTATCCATTCATACCTCATCACAAGCTGACATGAAGTGAATTTGACTAAAATCCTGAAAGAAATTTTGAAAATTTTTGAATTTAGGGCCAAGGGGGACTCATTCACCACCCTTGGGAAATGAGTCCCACCTGAGACCCACAACCAAGTGTCAAAAAGAATGTCATGTTTATTGTTGTTTTTTGGGGTAGGACCCAAAAATACACTTAATATAAGCATATGAGGGCATAAATAAATAAAATAAAGCATGAGAAAGGTGTAAATAGTGAAAATATTCCTAGAAAAGTGTGAAATATTGTTACAAGACTTTACAACACTTTGAAGTAGGACTTGTTAATGAATGAAAAGGTGATTTTTAGGTGAATTGCATTAAATAGAGTCTAGAAGAATGTAGAAATGTCTTACAACACTTCATTACACCTTCAAATGGCATTGTTCTTTGAATTTTAGCACCAAAATAAGCATGTTCAAGCCAAGATACATCATAAAATTAAAGAACAATAGCTCCAACAATATGAAACAAGACCTAAAAGACCATGAAAATGATGAGGGTCCATTTTTTGACAACACAATTAGCCCCCACTTTAGTGAGAGAAACTTGGTTTCTCACACTAAAGTAGCCATGAACATCAAGAAGAGGGTTTGAATGCACAAGTTACATTAGAAAGATGGAATACAACAACAACCAAAAGGTATGATCAAGACCATAGGATAAATATCCAATGGAAAAATAAACACAAGGACAAAGGAACACACAAGTGTTGAGAGGAATTGAGTAAAGCTTTGATCATCAATCCAACTAGTTGTGAAAGTAGACTTAAGCTAATTGTTTGAAAATGAGAAATGTGTACTCACTCTGGGGCCACAGAACTAGTTGTCCGCAAGGTGAGAAATCCCTAAAAGAAAATTAAGATACATACGCTAGTTGGTATGCACTCACAAAACATAAAAGTGGCTATTGGGAAAAGTAATGCTGCTAGTTGGGCTTCCCGCTCAACCATGCCAAAGCTATATCCATTCAATAACTTTAACAAGGCGCCACAAACCCAAAAAAAATGCAAATGTTGGTTTAAGTTTCATAAAATAAGCAAAATAGGATGGCACCATAGGCATGCAAGTTGTGTTATGCAAGGTGGCCAAACAAATAAGACAACTCCAGAGGCATGCAAGTTGTGTTATGCAAGGTGGTCGAATAAGAATGTTATGTGTAATATGTTCAAAGGAGTCTTGTTCAGTTTATGCAAGGTTAGTCACTTAGGGAACATTGTGTATAATGTCTCCAAAAGAGGACCAATCAAATAATAGTATACTCACAACTTAGGGGATGCAATGTGTCACATCAAACCACTAAGAGGAAAGCAATATGGTAATTTAGATCACACTTATGAAAGACATCACACCCAATGTCATCCACAAAGTGATAAACACATCGTGTAAATGACAAGGCTTTGCTAAGAATGCAAATGAAATAATGGTAATGTATGCCTCCCACTTTAAAGGAATTGCTACACATTGTTCTGTGAGATATTACTTGAAAGTAGAGGAGGAAAGAAAGAAAGACAAAAAAGACATGATATCCAACTGGGAAAGCTCTATGCCAATTCATATGTTTCAAAGTTAAGCTGCATCATGTCAAGGAGAAGGTAAAAGCAAAGAAGGAAGCAAGTTTCCCCCTATAAAATAAAGCACACCAAACACATAAGGGATCTATGGATTTGGGGTCAGTATATTCATCATTGCAGTGTTTTTATTAAAGAGTTTGGAACTTTTGTCATTCCCCAAAGCACATACAAATGGAAAAATGACACAAAGAGAGCGAAAGTAGAGGAAAAAAAAAGTTTTTTTTGAGTCAACATGGAAGAGACATTGTGGTCTCGATGCTTTGCATCATCCCCAAAAGGAAAACACAAGCAGAAAGATGAAAAAGAAAAGTGAAAAAGATTTTGGGTCAACATGAAGGAGACATTTCAGTCTCAATGTCTTGTGTCATCCCCGAAAGGAAAACATAAAACAAAAGCGAAAAGTAAAATACAAAGACCTTGTGGGTCAACATGGAAGAGACATAGGGTTTCTCAGTGCTTTGCATCATCCCGTAAAGGAAGACACAAAACAAAAGTGAAAATTAAAAGACAGAGACCTTGTGGGTCAACATGGATGAGACATATGGTGTCTCAACACTTTGCGTCATCCCCAAAAGGAAAAACACAAAACAAAAAGAAAATTAAAAGGAATAACAAATAGAGGAATAGAGATACACATAGAAGTGTATAAAGATAAGAGAACATCAAACACATGATACGAGGGAACACGATATGTACATAAAAATAAAAAAGGTAAAAGACAAGCAATGTAAATTCAATTCAACCATTAACTAAGTTATTCTTTTCTCAGTCTTGGATGAACAAGAGGAAAAAGGAATAACAATGCTAAGAGAAAAAAAATGCATTACAAGGACAAGGCTAACAATTTCTTGCCTCCCATAAAGCGTAAAAGCAAGAATGAGCTGAGACAAGTGATGGAAAAGGACCATGCAATAGTGAGAATGGAAAAATTCTACAATTATGGCATGAAAGGATAATGGTGTTTTAAAGGATGAGGCAAAAATAGTCAATGTCTGTGAAGTGATACTTTTTTAGTATTTCATTCAAAATCTAACAGTCTTCAGTTTGATGTCTGAGAATACGATGATATTTGCAATATGGTATGTTGGAATCATGAGGACAAATGACTAGTATATTGGAAGGTGGTAAAAGTATGAGACCTTTTTTTAAAAGCAATTGAAGTCTCTGTTCACATTCGGTTGGAGGATGTGTAGGGAACTTTATTTTTTTCAGTTTGTATGGTCATTTGTGTTTACTAGGTTCTCCTTTTTCATGAGTAAAAGAAATACTGGAATCCATAGGGATCCTAACATCCTTTTCATTAGGAGGAGAGAATGTTTGTTCACATGGAAGGAGAATGTTCAAATTAGGAGGATAATTCAAGATGATTGTTCCAACATTTAAGAGTCTCCTAGGTTGAAGAGGATGTCTCATGGGATGGGAAGGATCTTGATATCCAAGTCTTGTTGTGTTGGATTTAGTTGGTTTTTGTTCAAAAATGTGATGGATGTCATGTTCGTGTTTTGTGTCACAACCTTGTTTACTTAAAATAGTAAAGCCTTTACCATAAGTTTCCTCAAGGTTGATAGGATTTTTTGTGACAATATTCTCATAAAATGGTTGAGATTGTCATGGTTGATAGGAACTAGGTTCACTTGAGGGAGGAACCATACGTCCTATGTTGACTTCAAGGTGTAAGTAAGCAAAATGATCAGGTGGTGCAACAGTAGGGAGTTCTTGTGATCTCATAGAGGGATAAAACGTTGCATTTGCTTCTAGGTTGTCAAGGAAACCATTATAGAACTTGGTCATGCTAAAATAATCTTCTTCAAAGATGTCGACATCATGAGGAGGACCATCATGAGGAGTTAAAGGAGCGTGAGTTTTTTCAATGTCATTAAGGTCACAACAAAAGGTGCAATTGGACATGTCTACTAATGATTTGAGGGAATTCCAAAACTTATTAAAGGAAAATTTCATGATGAAAATAAAAAAAGATGCAATAAATGAGAAAAATAAGAGAATCTATTACTAGGAACAAAATGTAGAAGTAGAAGGGGATAATGCCAAAGAGTTGAGAAAAATGTTGTTTCAGAAATGTAGAGGGACTGATTTGCCTTAGGTGGCGAATGAGTGCCAAGATGCAAATTTTTTTGGACTTTTCATAATTTTAAGAATGAATTAAATTCCTTTTAGAATAAAAATTTAGACATAGTATTCAAAGTTTCAATTTGTTTTAATGAAATTGAATGCAAGAATGAAAACTAAATGAGTTTTTAACTAATGCAAAATGAAAGATCCTAGAATGCAACAACCAATCAATGTCCTAATTGAATGTCAATGCAAATGAAACTAGGATGCAAGATATTTATGCAATTAGAAGTTTATACATGTTCAAAAGTTAGGTTCACCAAAATGTGACATAAATTTTGGGAACCCTAAGATGCTTGGCTCACTTCCTAGGACTTTTCACCTAGAGAGAGATTTGGGCTCCTAAAATACTTATGTACATTCAAATAAGGATGTATGCAGTGTGATGTTATGTTAATGAACTAATCTAAGTGTAATTGATTGATTAAAATGATCTAGAATTAATGCAAAGATGCAATTTATGCCTTGTTTGAAAACACAGTGTGGTATGCAAACAACTATGAAATATGAAGAAATAGAAAGAAATATGCAGAATAAAAGGTATAGGGTAAAATATGAGTGCACCTAGAAGTTTTCTAAGCTTTCTAGAGTGTCTGGAATGCTGATGAAATTTTCTGATTTTTCATAGTGGGACTCATTCGCCAAGGGTGGTGAATCAGTCCTCCGACTGTTGAAAAAGTGTCAGAATTTGATTTCTGACAACTGAGAGTTGATTTTAGACAAAAGAAAAATTTCCAGAATTTAGGTGGGACTGATTTACCAAGGGTGGAAAATTAGTCCTTCCCAATATTTTTGAAAAGTCACGAGTCAACACTACTACACTAGACCTGGTAATGACTGGATGTTAGGTTGTCATGATCAATTCTACATAAAATGGGTTGAAAGTCACTAAAATATCTTGAATAGATGATGAATTCATTTTAAGAGCCAAGTTGACCTTAATTCCACTTTTCAACACCATTAAACCTATAAAATATGCAAAACAAAGCTATAAATACACATGCACAAAGGGGAAAAATGTTGGGGGGTTAGTGAATAGAGGTTTGCCTTGGTCAAACCCCACTTTGGTAATCAAACCCAATAGAAATAAGTGAAATGTAAAGTAAATGTAAAATAACAACATGAAAATGCTATTAACTCACCAAATCCTTGATCTTATAAGTCTGAATTGATGTCAATGGCTTCTCCAAAGTGCTTGAAAGTGCTTGAATTGATGATGCAAGATGCTTGATTGCTTGAAGATTGCTTGAATTATGAATGCTTGAATGAGGAAATGTAAAATGAGTTTAAAATCACATATTTATACAAATATTGTGCCTTGGTATCCATTCATACCACATCACAGGCCAACATGAAGTGAATTTGAGTAAAATCCCAAAAGAATTTTTGAAATTTTTTGAATTTGGGGCCAAGGGGGACTCATTCTCCACCCTTGGAAAATGAGTCCCACCTAGGACCTACAGCCAAGTTTCATAAATAATGTCATGTTTAATGTTGTTTGTTAGGATACGACCCAAAAATACACTTAATATAAGCATATGAGGGTATAAAGAGATAAAATAAAGCATAAGAAGGGTGTAAATAGTGAGAATATGCCTATAAAAGAGTGAAATCTTGTTACAAGACTTTACAACACTTTGAAATAGGAATTTTTAATGAATGAAAAGGTAATTTTTAGGTGAATTGAATTAAATAGATTATAGAAGAATGTAGAAATGTCTTACAACACTTCACAACACCTTCACAAGATGTTGTTCTTTGAATTTTAGTGCCACAATAAGCATGTTCAAGCCAAGATACATCATAAAATTAAAGCAACATAGATCCAACACTATGAAACAAGACGTAAAAGACCAAGAAAATGATGAGGGTCCATTTTTAGATGACACATCCATATTATGCAAAGCTTCAGAAATGTGAGCATTTTTAGATCTAATGATGCTTGCAATTCAAATTATTTAAAAAAATGAGTTCCCTAAATTGATGTTTTTCACCTAGATGCATAAAACAAATGTTCTTGAAACTTTCTAGACTTATAGTATATGTTATGAGGAGACTTAGGAAGCACAAAAAAGTAGATTTAAATCTTGAAAAGTATAGCTTCAAACTGATCAAAGACAAAGATGCTAGTAAGGGAGTTTTAGTCCTACTGAAGGAATTTGAAGGTTCCATAAGTTGGAATAGAATGAAATCAACTTAGTCACGATTTTGAGGTAAAAATACAAAGAGGGACTAAGACACGAGTAAGGGAGTTTTTTTCCTAGTAGAGGTTTTTTTTAGAAAAAACAACAAATTTTAATTTGTTAATAGTGTTGCCATATTGCCTACCTAGGGAACTAATGTTTGGAAACAAAAAATTATGTAAATGAATGCAAGAAAACATGACTATTGACAACCAATTGGATGCAAAAGTGAATGCAATTTTTTAGTTTTGAATGTAATAACAATGTGTCTAAATGAAATTAGGATGATTAATAATGTAATTTTCAATTTTTCATTGGGATAAAATGATGCAAGCAAGCAAAAATGAAACCGATATGAACTTTCACTAATGCAAATATGAGAAACCCTAGATGAATGTTCACTAAATATGATAAACCCTAGATGCAACTTCACTAATGTAAGATGAAATGCAAGAATGAATGCAAAATAGATCTAGGGATTTAATCAACTCCAAATCATATTAATGAATTCCCAAGAAGTCAGGTTCACCAAAATGATTAATGGGAAAATGAGTGCTTTATAACCTAGGTCATAGAACACTAAAATTCTCCTATTATCATTGAATAATATCCTAGGATTCCCATTTGGATTGACTAACAACCTCACAAGGTGAGTAAATTCCCAATTAGGAAGGAACTAGGATGGGGATTTCTCAGCTTTTAAGGGTTCACCACCAAGCAAATTCTTGGAAAAGAAAATGTAACTGAAAAACACAATATGATATGCAAATGAATACTAAATGACCTAGAAAGATAAACAAAATATAATAGAAAACTATGAAACTAGAAGTGAGAATGTGTGTACTTGGGAAGTCTAGAGATGTTGTGATGATTCCAAAAGTGCAAAGAAGCTTCCCAAATATGCTAGGGAGAAAAAAGACACCCAAGATGGAATATTAGTCCTAATGCTCCTTTTTTGGGTAGATGTAGAGACTTCAAATTTTAGAACCAGATCTAAAGGAATCTTTGAAAAATATGTCTGGGAGGACTAAGATTCCCTAAATGGCGTATTATTCCCATTCTAAATTTCTAAAAACTTTGAATGTGGTCCTAAGCTCCAAGCTCTACACTTGCTTCTCCTCTAATCTCACATTCTGAAATTTTTGAATTTAGCCTATAGGTGAGTTTTCGTGAAGATGACCACTTTGCAATCCAAATTTTCAACTTTTCATCTTTTCACTTCAAATGATATTCAATTATTCAACCTATATCTGCAATCAGAAATATGCATGATGGGAAAAAATGTTGTTTGTTAGTAAATGGGGGTTTTCCTTGGTCAAACCCTTTGTAGGTAATTAAGCCAAATAATGAAATGAAGAATGAAACATTAAATATGTAAATCATATAACCTTGGATGATGTCTTGTTAAGAAAATTTGCAATCTAACATATAGTGGTTGTTAGCAATTAGGATTGCACCCTTAGCCAAGTTAGACTTGCCTATCCTAGTGTAACATGGAAATGCTCTTAGATTTGTTGATAAATCTAGAAGTGAGAGCAAATATCTAGAGTGGGCTAGTTCCCCTAGTAAACAACCTAATCTAGAAGACCTTCAATGGAAAGGGTTAAAAGGAAAAACTAAAAATAGAGATCCTAAAACCTAAGATGATTGACTAGAAATATAAATATTCTAACAACTTTCTGCTCTCAACAATCTCCTTAAAACCTCTGATTCTCACAATCCCACCCTAGAAACACATAATCCAATAGTGATTTGCATAGAGGTTCACCAAATAGAACACAAAATGAAACCTGAATTACATGAAACCCTTGTAAAAAAAATTGCAATGATAATACATGAAGAGGATTCTACATTTCAATCACAGTTAACATCAAATTGTGACTATGAATTTGAGACAAGAAAATGAGAAAGGAAATCTTGTTGTTTATTTAAATGAAGGAGTGTCAAGCTCAAAATTTAAGTACAAGAAAATGTTTGTAAAACTCTTTGAGTGTGTAGGAGACCAAGAAACAATCAATCTGAATTAAGAAAATTAGAATTTTCTCCAAACTTATACCGTCCAAGTGTCACCATGGTAAAAAATAGCAAAAATCAGCTCCACTGTATCTCGAAAATAGAAACTTTGATCAATTTTTGAGCTCCTTAGAAAAGCCTAAAAAATAGTGCCTCAAACTACTCAAAACTAGATCAAAAAGATAGAAACTTCCTATCTCCAAAGGGTCAATCCAAAAAATCCACAAAATCAAGTACAAACAACTCAAAACTAAAATTGGAAAGTTCAGTTTGCCACCTCTTTCTAAAATTCTCCCAAGTGATCTCAACTCAAAATGGCAAGTCTAGTGAAGACTCAATTACCCAAACTGCATTTTAAAAACATAATAAACATTAAGGTAATTTATAGAAACATTACCTTAATGATGTTTTACATCATATGCAGTTTCAGACACTTGAAATATAAACCTCCCTATTACATCTATTTTGATGCAATTTGTCTCCAAATATTATGAATTTTTTACAGTTTGAGTGAAATTTGATATTTTGCAAAAAATAAAAATACTATGTAATGGCTCCTATACATTTGATTTTTCTATAAAAAATATAAAAAAACTAACCATGGGCTATATCCCATAAAGTAACTAGGGTGTGTGAATCTATTAACCCAATGAGAGGGGCCAAAGTGCATGTGATTTTCCCATAAAATCATAAAGAGAGCTATGAGTTTGTTTGATTTTCTTTTTCTTTTTTTTTAAATGCCTAAGGCATGGTTCGACCTACACAACATTGGTGAAAAGGTATTAATAAGGATTATTTTTTTTAAAAGAATGTGCTAAAGTACACATTTGTACCATAGAAAAATGGATATTTGGACATTTTCATGGTCATTTAGGTATTTTTATCTTGTGATGCTTGGCCTATTTTTCTTAGATTTAATGTTGTAATATAACCTATACACTCACATTAGGTATTGAATATTTAAATTATTAAGACTATATGATGTATTGTAAAGGTGTCCTAAAGTGACATTACAACACATTTATACACTGTTTTAGACACTTATTATAATTCATCTAAATATTCCCCTTTTTATCCCTTACCAAGTCTCATTTTAATTTTTTTTAAAGTCTTCTAAAAAAATTTCACGCTTTTCTATACTTGTCACCACTAGTTACACCTTTCTCATGATTTATTTGG
>VDFB02271358.1:742669871-742699171 GCA_007258455.2 Sequoia sempervirens | reverse complement strand
CATTGTTCATTTTAAAACCATTTCCTCTGAAAACTATTGCTTGCTCTTCAAAACATGAAATATGAAGACTACATCAAGGAAAAATTAGTAGTTATATTTGTACTATGGGACTTTATCACCAAAGGCAATTTTAGCCTCAATAAAAAAATTGTCATCACATAGGCTATTATCCTAACTAAATGAATGTTGTATGCTACAACAAGGTACAAAATGAATACTGATACAAGTACTCTTCTCCCTCTTCAATTTCCAAAATATGTTTACAATTATATATAAAATATTGTTTTTGTACTAACCATAATAATGACATTGTAGGTGACGAAGAAACACAAGAAAGTGTAAAGCTATTTGCCATTGCATCAACCTACACTTCTCCTTTTTTTATGCTTTTGTTCCTAGCTTTTGGCCTATATCACTATATTTCATTTTTATGACTTAAAAATTCTTGCCACTTTTATTTTACAGTTGACCTCTTTTTCCTTTATATGCTAGACAATAATTTATTTTCTGATGTTGTCGTTAAAATAGATTAAAACCTGGTATTACAAATTTTAAGCATGTTATATGTCACAAATATAAAACATGCATGTTTTAATGGTAAAGTTGCTCCTGCAATTATTGCATTTCAATTTGACATACTTGGTTTTCCAATCAAATTTATTTGATAAGTTTTATAATGTGTTTCTATTTGGCTTATTTTCTTACACAAAGAAGAGTACCAAACCCGCTACACATGATAGGAAAAGAGATGAATGATAAATATGAGACATGAAAGATTTAGTTGATACTTTATTGAGTTCTCTTTGAGCTATTTTTTGAGTAACTTAGTTTATGTGGATAACTCAATAAGCAACAAGATCCATTTTATAACAAAACATAGTGGATGCACTAGGCATGCTTATTATCACATTTGATGAATTTTCTTTTGAAATAGTTGCTTGGCTAATGAAATTATACTATTTAAATTATTTTTATTCTTTTTCCTATAGTAGGGATTTAAGGGGGTATGTGCAAGATCATGATGGGCCAAAAAGTGGCGATATAACATGGGTATGTGTAGGGTATGTGCTCGACGAGTTTTTTAACCAAAAATTGATGAAATGAAAAGGTTTTTTAAAGGAGATTCTCAGCTTTCCACCAATATAAATTATTCTTTACTTTAAATTTAATAAATAATTATTATCCATTTTCTATTTGAATTATGACTAAAGTCCTGATTGATAGACTGATTGAAAAACACCAATAGCTTTCAAATGGTATCACATTTTTTGAATCCAAAACATGCTTCGCATACTATAGGATTAAAAAAACTTAATTTCATGAAGTTTTGAACAAGTTAAGGTGGTCAAACATACAATTTTTTATATTTTTTAAGAGTTGTAATAAAAAAATAATAATTAATTATTTACTTGGAAAAAAATTACAAAAAAATATGCATCACATAGGGACATGAGTCCTCTACTTATATCTAAAATCTTATAAAAAAATATGATCATTTTACTGTGGTTAGGGTGGTAAGAGAGACACCTACTTATTTTTTCCCTGAAATTTAAGTACTATTGCATTGAAATTTCAAAATTTCACGAAATAGATTTCTTTTTTTATAATAAACCTAGTAGTTTAGAAACTACATTCAATTTTCTACAAATTCTATTCTTACATACCTTTGAAATAATATAGATAACTTATTCAAATTTTTATGTCAAGTTCCCTAACTCTAATTTTTCTGATTTTTTCGCCACCTAAGGGCTTATTTTTTCCATGATGATCTTGCACATACCCAAGAACATATTTTTGGTGTTTGAAAATTATGATTTATCTCTTTTTTTATTAGTTGGAGTAGCTCTATTATTCATTTTCATTTAAGTAAATTAGTAAAATAGGGGGACATTATATATTGTGGAAAATATTAAATTAGTGGATGTAAATTGTGTGAGGCAACAACATACAAAAGTTCCTTCAAAAAAATGATATGCTGGTGTTAATCAAATAGACCAATCCTAGATGGGAATTATTGTGTATGCTTTTACATCATGCACACATTGTACAAATGAATCAAGTGCATAGATGTTGAGAATAGTAGGACTGTTATGTGTAAATGTGTGATAATATTCAATTGAATCTATAAATCTTGTAAACAACATTTTGCAAATAAATTATTATAACTCACCAAAAAAAATTTAAGTATTATTAAATATGTTGTTAGCTCTTACAGTAAAGTTTTAATTAACCACTATTCCTTTTTCCATTAGTTTTGTACCTCTTTATTGTTAGAATCCCTCACATGGGAAATGGATACAGTACGTGGCATATGCTATGCAACCAAAAAAAATTGAGTAGTTGAAGGCAAGGGGTAGGTTAAATGCAAATTGTATAGGCTTTTTTCTTAGCCTAATGCACCCTACAATAGTAAACACATTTACCAATTTCACGTGTATAATAATTACTTTTTCAACTAAGGTTACAATGCTAGATATGTGTAATTGTTTCCTTTGGAATTCATACACAATAAGAAAATGAGAATTATGTGTAATTGTTTACTTTCAGCAAGGTCTAGTCGACCGTGGAGGCATGAAATGCAATAGCTATAGATTGATCAACAAGTGTCCCATATACAATGCACATCATACAATTCCAATAGTGATGTGCCCTAATTGCAACAGTGACTTGCCTCTTAGAAAAATGGTCTTTCTATTTTCCATATTTACTTTAAAAAATTTCAAATTTTGATTATTGTACTAAGCAACACATTGTTACAATTATGCACATCTCTTACTCCAACATTATTTCAATCAAATAATTGCAAAGGTTGCTTGCTTTTGGGAAAAAAATAGACAAATTCAAACAATTCACATAATTTTTCCAAACATTCAAAGAATCAAACTTCATTGGAAGCAAAGGAGAAAAAACATCTAATACTCTAACCTCACAGTCTCTCCTTCAAGAATCAAGTATATTTGTAACTCCATAGGTCTTTTTCTCCACTCCAATTCCAAAAAATGGTTTTTACTACAAGGACGATTTTAAAAAATGACCATAGCCGATTACACATAATATGTTATTCATAAACATAAAAGAAAAAAGCACATGACAAAATTAACAAGTAAAATGCAAAATTGTTGTGATCAATCCATAGTCAATGCATTTGATGCATTCACAGTTAACAAGAACTTGCCCAGAGCATTTAATTTTCCATATGTAGCCTACTTCTCAGATTTTACTATTTAATGTTTATGAAATACATAACATATGTCATGTGTAGTTACTTTGGTAGGATTTCTAAGTTAGGTTTTCTAAATCGTACATAAATTCCCATCTCCATTGGTTTTACGAAATAGTTAAAGTTCTTATACATTTAATATTTCATACTTTAGAAAGCAATAACAACTAACCTCTATGTAATTCTCCAATATTTTGTTGTTCTTTTGAAAATGTCATCTTCCTTTGAAACAATAAAACACTTTGTTATGCCTTAGCATTCTTCATAGAATTTGTAGATCATACTCTAATGCATGAATCAAAGGACTTTTTTTTTCTAGTCTATATTCTCACATGATTACATGTAACACTCTTGCCATTCTCACTATATATGCACTCAGTCGACATCTAGAAGGTATGCAGTGCAACAAGGGATAGAGAAGAATTCTTTTTTACACTTGTTCACCATTAACACACTACTAGGTGTTGGGATTGCTCCATACCACTAGCCTCAGCATATTGTTTTTGGCGGGACTTCTCAATGATATAAGTGCATTAATATTTTTAAAAAAATTATTAATATTTAAACCTTTAGTATAGCTATAAAGTTGTTGTTCCCATTGACTTTACTTTTTATAGCCTATTTTTCATGGCCATAAGTTCTTTTCTAAATTCAGGGTAAATAAAATATTAATTATAATTATTTTATTTAACTAAATGAATCTAATTTTGAAGAGTATTTAAATATATTATAAAAAAATAGAGATGGTTAAAATATTCAAAAATATTACTATTAATTGAACATAATAATATGGTATTAAAGAAGATAAAATACTTTTGAATATTTATATTCTATATGTCTTGTATATAAAATAAAATAAAATACTCTTATATTCTTCATTTTGTAAAATGCTTTAAAATTTTCAACCTATTACTATTATTTTTATTTTATATGTCTTGTATATAAAATAAATTAAAATACTTTTATTTTTTTGATATCTCCATTTTCTAAAATTCTTTTAAATTTTTAACTTATCACTAATTTTTTTATTTTGTATGTCTTACATATCTACTCAAAACAATTTATATGTTAACAAATAACTATGTTTAATAAATAGTTTTTTAAATATGGCCTTCTTTGTTTCTTACAAGATGACATTTGCTTTGCCCATTTCTCTATTACTACCTTCACACTAAACTAATTAAAATTCCTAAATTACTTTTATATAAAAATTTATTAACATTAAATTTAACAAGCACACAAAATATATGAATTTTAATATACACTTGTCCCAACAAGTTTTAGTGCAAGAAAAAAATAGACAAATTTCATAGTATTAATAACAAACTCTAGCCTCTATATTTTGCTTCTCACATAATACAGTATTTTATTTCATTGCTTCTAGTTTTCTACGTTCATCACCAAATTCTAAATTTCAACTACAAATAATCAACAAATACTAGAAGCTTGCATTTAAGTTTTACAATTCAATTTACAAATCTTAAACGGTATTTTCCTTTCCCCGACGAACCTAAAAGCTCCTTTCTTGGCAGCAGGAACTCAACGCACCACATCACTTGTTAAATATTAACTTCTAAAAGTCTTACATTGATGTTGCCTTTATTATTTTGTCCCCTTTTTTCTCTAGTAACGTAAAGTTGTATCAAGAGCATGTGCCTTATAAATCCTTAAGTTATTTGTACCCTATATGTGGACCCCACTACTTACATGATTTATTCAACAAGAATATTTTATTATGAAAATGTTGATAGCTATCACTTTTCAATTGATTACACCATTCTACGGAATTTATATTACTAAGGGTGAAAATTTCCTACATATCCATGAAATGGTTGACACATGTTGTAAGCCTAAATGTAGATACATAGCATGTTTTAAGAGTATTTCATGAGTCAATGGGGTATCTTGAGAGGGTCCAAAAATACATTTCAAAACTATGGAAAGGGACATGTTATGCATTATTAAAGTGTTCTATCAAATAAAATGGGAGGTGGACATGTGGCATTTGATCATTATTAAAATCTATTGAAAGAAAAGTGTACCACATGGAACAATGTTGGTAGCATTCCATGTTTTTGTAAGGTCCTCATAGCAGTCCAATTTTTGAGCTGCAAAATTGTGAAAAGCTCCCATGTGGATCTTATCATGATGTTAGTGTGAATATGAAATTCATCATGCTCCCTTCAGGATTTTGATTTTTGGCTAAGTACTAGCCCATGCCTTCAATGAATTTCATCAGCCCCCTTTTGGTTGTCACTGCGGCCTTTGCCATTTGTCTACTCACCACTCTCCAAAGGATTTTTCTCCTTGCTCTTCTATCATCTCCTGAAATGCTCCCACGTGTCTTCACCATAGATCATTTTGATTGCTTCCTTTCACTTCCTCATCAGCCACCGCTCACATTCCACATAGCTCCCATTCACATAAAGATTTGGCAGGCCCTGTAAGAGGCATCTATAATAAACTGCTTGTTATGTGTCATCTCAGCACAAGTTTTTAGTGAAGGAAATGGAAATAACCTATGGGAAATTATATGCTGCCACGCATCCCTTCAGCGCAAGCTTCATCAGTGAAAGATTAAAGTGAACCAAGGGATGCGATCTTTTGCCATTTGTTCTAACTACCTATCCAAAGAGGTGACACTTGTCCGCATGGGACTCTACTAGACCACTGCCATCATTCGTAGGGGATGCACCTGAATGGAGGGAAACCAAATGCCATGTCTTGAATCTTTTCTATTACAAAAGTCGGGGGAAATAATTTTCTCAACATCATTGCTATGATTCTAAATTTTTTCATTTGTTGCTCACCAAGTGGTGGAAAGCTTGCTATAAATACTACTCTTTTCTTTAGAGGAAAGGGCAAGTTCTAGAGGTTCCAATGTTCAAGGTTACAAGTTTTGAGATCACATGCTATTTCAGCAGTTTTTAGAATTATAGGATTTTTGGAGAGACCAAGCCTTTGTATTGTTTAGATTATTGCAAGAACTCATAGACTATGCCATTGTTTGGCCTCTCTATTTCTTATGCTATTGGTAAACTTTATGTTGTACCATTATTGTTTGAATGGTTTATTTTCTGTACTTCTATAATTTGAAAGTAAGTTTACTAGTTTAGATTATGTCTTTTGTCTCTTCTTTTCAATAAATGGGTGTGATTGTTATTTTATGTCATTGAATGAGTTGTTCAATATGTTAATATCCTTAATTTTTGTTATTCTAGGACATGGTAAATTGTTAAGTAGGCCCTTAGATCATATCCAAAAGATAGGTTTATCATGCCTTTTATCTAAATTTTGGCATATCACCTTAGTTATATTCTTTATTTTATATTTTCTTCCATTTTCCATTCCAAAACCCCATTTATAGAAGAAATCGACTTCTTTAAAAATCTGGACATCACTCAGTTTAGCACAATAGGTCCCCCATAAATTGAGTTTCCCACAAAGGAGTTTTACCTTGCCAATTTTTGGCATCAACAATTTTTCTTTTTCCTAGCACGCCTAGTGGGACTGACCTTAAATGAATCAAAATTTTAGAAGGGTGTATGAATCATCAGCCTATTACCAATAGTGCAAGTCATTTGGGCTGCTATTCCGGTTTCCACCCCAAAGGCTATACCTAAATTCACTAAAGATTGCTCAAGAACACCATCCAAACATTTGCAAGATGTTGTATACATATGTCTGGTACATGGAGTTATAGCCCAAAATGTGGCATTAAGGTTGCTTGTTGCTTCTTTTATGGGTAGGGCACTAGATTGGTACCACACATTGCCAAAAAATTATATCAATACCTAGGATGAACTTGGAGATCCTTTTTACTAGACATTTTAAAATGAAGGAGATCGATAATCACTATATTATCAACACTCAATCATAAAGTGAGCCTTGCACGATGCCATGGCTGATTTTAATGCTCAGTTCTATACAAGCTAGCAGAGGATTCAACTTGATATCCACCCACCACCTGATCTCACATTCATGTTCTACTTGAATTCTATCAACCTTGACATTTCAATGATGATCTAGTCTCTTAGTGTAATGACACTACTGGGTGCATATATCATTATTGTTATGGTGGAGAAAAATATGATAGATGCTGGGAATTTTTTGCCTCATCCCATCATCTCCATATTTCTAGATATATTGGTTCCTACTCATGAGATTCCTTCTACCAACACAACGGCTCCTCCTTAATCCATGTACATGTACCCGAGCATGTCGTAGAATGTTGCTTCTATATCCAGCTCTTCAAAGGAAGAGATGGGTGAGTTCAAGGAGATGTTGTGAACTATTGTTAGAGAGATAATTGTTATCAAGTGCAACTAGGCCATACCTCTGAAGCATGCTCACTAGAATTATCAAGGTGGATGGTCCTCTTACCAACAAAACTAGTTCCAAGGAGGCGCTCACAAAAATCTATAGGCAAAAAAAACAAATCAAATAGTACCTATACCCACTCCATTATAGAGTGCTAATCTAAGCCCGAATAGAGAGTTGATTGTGGGACAAAACAATTTAGCAAATGACACCAATCCTTATTGCTTCCCTTGCAGAAATTCACATATGCCCCAAAATTTCCCACATGGCAACCTACAATAAAAGGTGGTGGAGTAATGCAGCTAAGCCACAACGTAAGATCCTAGAAGCTATGTGTATACCTCTTCATAGATGGATAACACGATGCTCACCATACAAGTGCAAGGGATGTCACTAGATAAAGAAACATACATTACCCTAGACCATGCACTCTTCTCATGGATGGAAGAATAAGAAGCATTGTTTTCTAATGATACGTCCACATCTAAGACACTGTAGGTGCAATCTTACTACAACACTCACTCTATGAGAATATTTACGGGTGAACTATTTGTCTTGAAACTAGTCATTTTGCAACCTAAAGGTAATCCTGACCAGATGCCTAATACCTCTGTAGCATTGCCGCAATGCCTGCCATGAAAGGATATTGTTATAAAAAGAACTAAGGAGCAAAAACCTCTGAATCCACCACCGTTCAACATGGTGGAACAATTGAAAAAATCATTTTCTATTGTATCTCTATGGGATATTGTAGCCATCTTGGAACATAATACAGTACTATATAAGGCTCTTCAAGAAGACATAAGTGCAATGCCAATGGAGCAGTTGTCTAAAGAAAGGGTTGTTGATCAACCATGTTCATCCAAAGTTCTTGCAAATAGCATAGAGGAAGCCCCTAGTGAAGCAAGAGATAAGTTGAAGCCTCAACCCTTCTTCTTAACTCTCATTATACGGGAGAAACTATTACATAATGCCATGATTGATTATGGTGCTAGCACCATAGTTATGCCTAAAGAAATAGTTGAAGCTTTAAGGCTCAACTGTGAACCCTTACAAAGAGGAGTGATTCAACTTGATGGAAACAAAGTCGAAACTATAGGTGTTAGTAAAGCACTTTCCTTGACTCTATTTTCTTTCCCTAGTATCACAGTACCGCAAGACACTATGATTATAGATGTTCCCCCCATGTTTGGCCTCTGTCTATCCCAAAAAAATTACTTTAAAGGTGGGTAGATATCTATCCCTGGACTAGTCACATTTGATACTTAGAACCAAGCATGGTGCAAAGATGAAGATAGAATCTGAAGCTTTACATTTGAAACATGTAGCCGATGAATCCATTATGAATTTTGAAGTCGTGCATACCTCTATCACCAAGAAAGAAATGTATTACACTAAGCTACTAGAATATGAAAAAGTGATTAAAGACTAGAATGATCAAGAAGATGTTCTCTTAAGTGAACATATAGATACCAAGCTCTTCGGTAAGTACCATGCTACCAGACTGGGCACCTATGTCATCTACGATGAAGATCAAGTGCTCCCAATGGTTGTCAAAGAATCCAAAGGTGATCAAGCCTCAGAAAAATGGATGTTGCACTTCAACAAAGCAAGATGCCAGAATGGTGCAGGGGCTGGGATATGTTTAATATCCCCATAGAATGAAAAGACACTAAGGTCTTTCTGCTTCCAATTTGCTTGCTCGAAGAATGAAGTTGGTTTCACAAAAAATTGGACCCACTACTTGACATGAGATTAAATGGACTTAATGAGGCCCTAATTTAGTGTTGTGAGGAATTTTATGTGTGCACACTAGGTCTTGAACCCTTGCAAATCAAATAACATTCTTTTAGTGATGTCTTGTAAGGGTATTGTCAATTCTTGTAAAGGACTTTGACACTTTTCTAGACATAGTTAACTTACTTCTCCCTAATTCAATATTATAAAACATATTTAATAACATTATTACATCAATCTAGAAGATTCTTAATGTGAACTTAATGATAAAATAGTGTTGTAATGTGCCCTTCTATGCTATGTGGACCTAACTTTAGTGTTATAAATTGCATTTAATCACACTTTCACATTGATTTATGTGCCCCAAGCCCTATTGAACATTTACATCACCACTAATAGGTCCTATTTTACCCATATTGTGAATGTTGAGGCTTTAATTGATCAAACACCCAACAAGATAGCATTTTAAACCTTATTTCCTATCTCCTTAGATTCATAGGTGTCAGAATGACTCCTGTGGGACCCATTTACCATGCATGGTGAATGAGTCCCATCCAAGTGGGACCCACTCACCATGTGGGTGAATGAGTCCTATTTGGCCCCCATTTTGACCCTTGAGCGGGAAAAAGTGAAAGTGAAAGTTTATTTTCACTACATGTCACCCTCTGATCTAGTATAATTTGTTACTAAGGAAAAACTAACTACAAATAAGTTTTTTTATCCTCATTTTACATCTAACCATTCATTATTACATCTCTCATCACTGTTTTATCATTAATCTTTCACTACAAGTCATGCAAGTTAAGGTTTATCCATTATAAGTATTTAAGTTAGCTTTCTAAAGCATTCAAGAGCTAAATATTCATGTATTGATGTAAAAATCCAAGAAAAATCATCATTGCATGGTAATTCATTCAATTATTACATGCTTCATTTATTTATTTCATCATTTTGGTTTAATTACCTAAATGAGGTTTCACCAAGGCAAACCCCCATGCCCTAACAATCAACAATTTATCTTTCTTGTCTTGGTTTTTTGTAGATTTAGGTCTCTTGGAAGGATATAATTCATTGGAAATTGAGTTTTAAAGTCATTCAATTCATCCTCCTATCACTCAATTCAAAGTGTCAAGAAAAAGTCACTTCCAAACCTGAATCTAGTAGTTTCAGAAGCAAAGACTTGTAAGAGATAGAAGTACAGATCTAACTCCAGATAATCTTCCTCTAATTTTCTAGATTCCTATAGGTTGAATGATTCACCACCCATGGTGAATGAGTCCCATCTATATGCCTACAAAGTTAATTTCTCAAATTCCAACTCCTAGCAGTTAGAAATGGGTTTTTGAAAGATTTTAGCAAAAAAAGCATTGATTCACCATGCATGTTGAATGAGTCCTAGTGGCCATTAAAAAAAGTTTCAAAGACATTCTAGAACTTTCCAGTGACTTCATTCTACCTCCAAGTGCACTTTTTTCAATCTCATTAAATTTTGTTTTCATTTACCTATGTTTCTAGCTCATTGTTGCAATACACAATGTGTTTTCAGAAAACTCTTTTTGCTTAGGTTTGGCATAGTTAATCAATCAATTCCATAGCTTAATTACACTTATGTCATTCCATTTAGCTCATACAACATCTTGTAAATTCTGATTTGAATGTACATAAGCATTTTAGGAGCGCAAATCTCTCTTTTTCTAGGTGGAAAACCCTAGGAAGAGACCCTAGCATTTCAGGTTCCTAAAATCTATGTGACAAAGCTAAATACGAAGGACTAGTGCAAGGTATCAGCCTTGCAAAATGAATGGGAATAAAGCAACTAATGGTGTTTGGAGATTCCAAACTAGTAGTCAATCAAGTCCAATGGATTTTCGTGGCAAAGAATGTAAGCATGCAATCCTATAGACACCGAGTGTGGGATTTGATTGAGGGTTTCAAATCCTTCAATATTAAAATGGTGCCCTAAGAATAGAATAAAGATGCAGATTTCATGGCATCAATCAGATATTGGTTCGATCCCACCTCCAATCTCATTCACAACAAACACTTTGTATGAGTAATAGTCTGACTGACGATTCTAGACAATGACCAAAGCTAGCAAGTGTTTGAAAATGATAAACACATTGCCTCATTCATCTAGAAGTCATGAGAATTTTTTGACCAAATCCAACCAAGGTTTGATGAGGCCTATGAAGGACAAATCATCCAATTTAAATCCAATAAGCTTCCAAAAGGATTGGTCACTCTCATAAACCTTTTCGATTGTGATGATTGAAGAAATGACAAACATAAGTATTTAGCAGATGAAGGTGACTATGCAGACCTTTAGGTCAGAGATGGGAGAAAGTTCAAAGTCAGGAAAGATGTCCCATATCATTATAAAGAAAGGCTTATCATATTTCATAAAAAATATGAAGGAGTAGCGGCCTGGTCATATGATGACCTCAGGGGATATGATCCCAATATCATCCAACATACAATAGAGTTGGCAGAAGGTGAAAAGCCCATCTGCCAAAAATAAAGACCAGTCAATCCCAAGATTGAATCACTAATGGTGCAAGAATTAACAAAGCTAATCCAGTCACAAATTGTCTTCTCAATCAAGCATAACAAGTGGGTATCCAATTTGGTCCCTGTCAAAAAGAAAAATGGAGATATTCATCTATGTGTAGAATTTCAAGACCTAAATGAAGCATCCCTGAAGGATCATTACCCACTACCCTCAATGGAGTCAATCCTACAAATAGTGGTAGGGATGGAGATTTTTTCCATGTTAGATGGCTTCTCTAGTTACAATCAGATCTAGTTCAAATCAGAGGATCAACATAAGACAACATTCACTACCAAGTGGGGAAGGTTCACATACACCAAGATGCCATTTGGCCTCTCAAATACAGGAGCTACCTTCTAGCAAGCAATAGATATCACTTTCAGTGAACTAATCTACCTAGATGATTTGATGGTGTTCTTCAAATCCAAGGATGATCATATTGATCATATGGAGATAGTGTTTAAGAAATTCCAAGAGTTTGAGATATCCCTGAACCCCAAAAAATGTGTCTTTGAAATACCGCAAGGAAAACTACTAGGACACAGTGTCTAAAGAGGGAATTTCAATTGATCCTAAGTGGGTGAAAGCAATCAAAGAGATTCCTCTCCTAGTCAACAAGGAGGGCATTCAATCCTTCTTGGGGCAGGTAAATTTTGTTAGAAAATTTATTTCTAATTTTGTAGGAATAATTAGGCCAATTACCCTAATGCTGAAAAAGGATCAGATATGTAAATGGAAAAAAGAAGCTAGAGAATCCTTTGAGAAATTTGAGGATGCTATCTCTTTCAATGTTGTTCTAGTCAAACCAGAATTATCAAAGGAATTCATAATGTATGTACTCAGTAGTAATTCAAGCATTGCTATTGTCTTAACTCGGAAAGATGATGAGGGAAAGGGAGAAAATACAATAGAATTTCACTCCTCGATCTTAAAGGAATATGAAACAAACTACAACTTTGTAGAGAGGCAGGCATTTGCAATAGTTAAGGGGCTCAAGAAGTTTCAACACCTAATCTCCTCCAATAAGGTGATTTTCTATGTTGCACATTCTAGTGTGCGCGAATACATCATGGAAGGAGAAATTATCGTGAAAAGGGTCAATTGGATCACCAAGATCTTTGAGTATGACATTGAGGTTAAACATACAAAAACTATCTAAGGAAGAGGACTGTGAGAATATCTTGTGCACAATGAAGAAATAACCACCAAAGAAGAGAATTCAAAACTATTCCTAATGAATGAGCCAAAGTCTGAATGTTGTTGGCTAGCAGATAGGATAACACTTATGCATACAAGAAAATATTCTTTGGGCTTCCTTCTCAGAAGAGGAGATTCTATCAGCTATAGAACATTAGATTCACACTCATTGAAGGCATCCTTTTCAAGAGAAATTTCAACAACATTCTATTGAGATGTGTTACCATAGAGCAAGCAAAAAGGATCCTCAACACTTACCATAGCAGTTCTGTTGGTGGACATTTTTTTGCAAGGACAACTACCATCAAGATCATGTGTGTGGGATACTTTTGGCCGATGCTAGTCAATGATTCCTACTCCTTGGTGAAAACTTGCAAGGAATGTCAATTTTTTCCAAGAAGAAGAAATAATTTTTCAATGCCTCTCACTTTGATAGTGGTTGATCAGCCATTTATGTAATGGGGTTTAGACTTCATCACAATGATCAATCTAGCCTCTAGTGTAGGACATAAATGGATCTTAATGACCATAGACTACTTCACAAGATGGACTAAAGTTGTGCCACTAAAGAATGAGACAGAGGCATAAATAGTGGATTTCTTGGAGGAACTGGTGATGACATTTGGCCCACCCAAAACTATCATCTCTGATAATTCTATAGCTTTTCTAGGCTCCAAGGTAATTCAATTCATACTTATACACAACATAATCCTTAAAACATCATCAAATTACTACCTGTAGGGTAACAGGTTAGCCGAATAAACAAACAAGAATCTGGTCTGGCTCCTCAAAAGAATTGGGTTAGAATATCAAAGTGAGTGGCACAAAAACCTATGAGCAACACTCTAGGTGGACCACATAACTCCAAAGAAGGTCCTCAAGACATCACCATATGAGCTAGTTTATGGAAAAGAGGTGGTATTTCCTATCTTTATGGAGATCCCAGTGCTGCAATTGCTAAAGTCTCTTGAGGTGGAGAAAAACATTGCAATGGAGGTACAGTTAGTCGAGTTGCTATAAGTACAAGAAAAGAGGAAAAAGTACCTAACAACCATGACTAACTTCCAACAAGTGGTTAAAAGATAGTTTGAGAAGAAGACATTTGACAAAAGCCTAAAGTGCTGAGACTTGGCACTAAAATGTAATGACAGGGCCACAAATCCAGGCTAGCACATAAAGTTTGATAGCCTTTGGGAAGACCAATTCAAAATAATTCAATGCAAGGAGCATAATACATATGAGTTAGAGACTATGGAAAAAGAGGCATTGGAAATTCCAGTCAACGAAATTCACTTGAAAATATTTAATTAGGCTTTCTTACCCTACCCATGTAAATATGTTTATATGCTTTTCCTTTATTCCACTTTTGTTTTGTTGGCTAGTCTTTTTATTTATCATGTGGTCTGAGGCAGAAAGGAACAAGTGACCCATTATTGCTAAGAGCAAGAGAAATGAACTCATAGCTGAATAGAGAGAATGATTAAAACACCCACATGCAAAACTAAATTGATACATACATGTTGAAAAGAAGAAAATTACCCAATTGCAGAATCCAAAACGAGACAAGAAGATGGTTATATAAGGATATATTTCCATTATATATTCTTTGATATTTACATTTTCAAAATGGCTCATAGGCCACACTTCCAAAAGTATATTCTATTATGCTTCTTCATTTATATTTTACGAAATAATTTTTCAGGCATGTATACAAAAAGGGACTAATTACTATTATATTTTTTAAAGCAAAGAGAAAAAAAATAGAAGCCTTTAGTTCATGGTGTGAGCAGTAGCAACAGATGCATCAATGGTAGTGTCCATAATATCCTCATTAGTAGGGGAAATATCAGTAGTAGTAGCATCATCAAAAGGAAAAAAATTGTGTCGAGGGAACACCAAGTTCTTGAAATTTGTGTACCAGTCGATGTCATAGAACTTCACCATTTTATAGATACAAAACATGAAGTGGAAAGCTTGAGTTACCCTTTGGCAGTTCTCATCTTGCAACTGGAGGCGAAAGCCACTTAGAAATGGAAGCCATGACACAATCACATCCTCTTCTATGAACCTCTGAAGGTCACTTGCAGTCAAAATTCCCCCACCATATGTAGCATTTGGAACAACCTCCCGAAGGTCATTCAGGTACATTTTGTGAAAATTTTCTTTCACCAGACACAATATTAAAGGCTTGGGAATCCCTATATCCAACATGGAGGTGACAATGTATGAGCACACATCAGTGTTAACTCTACACCTATCCTCATACTCAAGGAAGTCTCATCCCAAAACCCATTGTATGGCTATGATGGACAACGAATGTTTGTTCTTCATCATCCTCTTTAAGCACCTGGTAGAAATATCTCCTAAAAGGTTAGTTTGAGACTTATGTGACACTAGCCTAATTGGGGTTTTCATCTTGTCAAACTCTCTGTGAATACCTTAAAACTATTCCTATAAAGCACCTAAATCTAGCCTATGAGAACATTATGCAATTAAAAATTCTAAACTGCTACACCAATTACCTAATACCAACTCTGCTCAAATCGCTATGTGTGATTTCACTACTACTTAGATGCCTATTTATAGAAAAAGTGAGGAATGGTATGGTAATCCTCTTTCCATAAACATGATGTTAATCAAGTACCAACTTGAAATTTTTTCCCAGGCCTACTCAAATTTCCCACCCAATTGTGTTTGCTAAGTACAGTTTGTTGTGCACAAAAATAATAAGGGCTACTTAATTAGCTTAAGTTGGTGGCAACAATCAGTGGTGTTATGCATGGCTAAGGACTGAGGTGTTGTTCTCTAGGTTTTTTACTCATTTTGAGGTAGAACTCGTATCTTTTCAAATACTGATCATATCATTGGCTTAATCATTCCTTTTGGTATATTAATTTCCAATGCATACGAGTGCTTAGAGTGCTTACAAAGCATCAGGTGAAGTTCCAAGAAAATCACACTGTACAATACGGTTGCTAATCACAATTATGAATTCTTATTGCACCAAAATGGCTAGTAATTCATCTCGCACAAGCCAAGGGTTGGTGGTACATGCCACATTAAATGAAAAACAAGGTGACTCTCGTCTACCACCTTGAGAAAAGATCACAAAATATTGTATGTAAAATTTTAAAGGAACTTAATAGTTTTATTTTAAGAACGCTACTCAAAGTAGAAAGAAAAAAGTTCTATAGCACAACTAGAGCCAAGGTGAAATTGTAAAATAATTCAAGCTAAAGTAGAAAGATTCTTGTAGATTAACAATGACAAAAAGTTCAAGCCAAGGAGTTAGACTAGTGGCCACACAAAACTTAGCTAAAGCTCTGCGAGAAGAACCAACCATTAATGTGTTTGAGGATATTTCATATGCTACATTGGGTATTCCTGACAATCCAAAATGGGCGAACACAAGGCAGCTAGACAAGCCCAAAATATATAGAGACTAGAACTTAGTTCAGGAAGATTGGGATAATGTTCATGATCCCTTTCTCACAAAAAACCCTAAAGGATTAAGGGAAGAGTCATGCACATGATTGAAGGTGTCAAAATGGCCACTATCGACTATAGAAAAATTATGGTTCAATGGGTTTCCTTAATATATGGTCCCATCTAGGCACTACTGTCTGAAATTGGTTGATGTAGTCATTAAGCATTTCAACCCAAGTACTAGCACTATTGAGGGTCAAACTTTGTCAGTTAATATCAGCGCAGTTGCCTTCTGGTATATGTTGTGCATTCCAGACCCTATGGAAATAGGGGTGGAAGTGGAGAAATTCACTCTTAAGCAGGGACATAAAATATGGAGCACTAGGGATAAGGCTTTGGAGTTTTACAATGAAGAGACTAGAAGAATTCAAGCATAATGTGGGAAGCGGCCAAGAATTCCTGCTTTGAATGGCACTTTCAAGGAAGATCCACAAGATTCCTTTTCAACGATGGCATTTGTTTCCAATATGGATACTGACCAAGAGGTGTGGTCTTTTCAATTGGGACTAGCTTTCTAATTCTGTAGGAAATTTTTTTACTTCTAGTATGATTTTGCAGAGTACCTTGTAATGAAAATGTTAGAGCAAATTAACAAGTACCCAGTTGAATGAAAGTTCATATTTGTCTCCTATCTTGCTTATATGTTTTTGTATCAAAACCCTAATTTCTTTGTTGAGCATATGGAGTTGTCTATCTTTGATGAAAAGAATATGAAAAAGAAAATTTATGTCTAGACCCCACTCCTCTCTTCTACTTTTCATTATTATGCATTTTCAGATTATTTCTTGACTTTGATTTTGAAATATCTACAAGGAGAGGAGTATATTAATCAACTCACCTTGAATCAAGTAGAGTTTATGGAGAAATTCACACCAAAGTGTGATTGGTTTTTCAGAGTGGATTTTACATTCATTCGAATGTGAGGCTTCACTAGGGAACCCTTCCACCTTCTAACATGTGTGACTAATCGAGTGTTGGCTCTAGAATTTTTCCAGTGGGAATACATTATTGATATTACCTTATCTAGCGTGAAAAGAATCAAGAGGAAGGGATTCTCCACCTATCTACTAAGTTTCAAAATAGTGGCCCTGAAAAATAAGTAGATAGATCCGCTATTGTAGGACAAGCTGACTCATTTGGGGTTGGTAAAAATTTGTGACAAGTGGGATTACAGCCCTTTCAATGATTTATCTTATGATCACCTCAAGGTAACTCATAGCTCTTGACCTTACTGGGAATTGAGGTACAACCCACTAGAGGATGAAGATGAATTTCTGGTTGACTTGATTCATATCCCCATGGAAGACAGTAGGCCACCATGGCATAGGTTCTATCTCATTGTGGCAGATTATAATGAGAAGCACAAAATTAGAAAAACTATGTACAATCAGCTGAGAAATGTAGAGGAATGGACCAATGAAAGGATTAGAGCCTTATGGATGTCTTAGTAGGAAACAAAATGGCTTGATAATCCTCATGATATCATAAAGGAGGATAAGTAGTTTGAAGATCTCTGGGATGATGAGAACCCTACTTTTGATTCAAGTGATAACAGAGACGACAACCACAATGAAGGAGAAGAGTAGGAAGAAGAGGAATTTGAGATAGTAGCATCCTCTTTGCCCAATAAAGAAGGAATTATATAGGATAGTCAACCTATGTCGCTTCAAATGTGTGACTGAATATGTCACAAGCCTCGTGGAAACTCACCTAAGCCTCCATGGTGATGAGGGGTGTCTCAAAAATAATATCTAGAAACTATAGAGATTGAAGACACCCTACTCGCTAAATGAAAATGCACGAATGCTATTTCAAGAGAAGGATCACAAGTAGTTGCCCCAGGCCAAGTGCTCGCAGTGATCCAAGTAGTTGAAGTAAATGAACATCCAGTGACAAGCGAAGCACCACCCATGTCCAATCAACAAGTAATTTTTTCTTCCACTTTTCTTACTTCTCAATCTTTGGTGTCCTTTTCAATTTCCACAACGCCAATTTCTACAAGTGTCGGGCCTACTTTATCTACCCCTACCATAATGTTTGAGGGAGATTTCTCCCAATTCTCCTATACTCGGCCATGTCTATCTTGATGCCTCCGTGAACCTTAACACCAACCACTGCTACTCAATCTCTCCTTGTATCTCTTTCTAAAGGCTTAACTGCCATTGGAACCCATATTTCCTTTGCTACCTTGGGTCTAGCCTAGTATTCCCAACAAATAGACTCGATTATGACTACCCCATCACCGCAATTGATGAGCCCTTCTGCCCATTCACAAACTAAACTATGGAAGGTTCACTTTCTCTCCCCAAAATTGTCAATCTCCCATTAAAGAAAATGCAGGGGCCTTCTACACTTGTGTTCCCTTTTTCCCTACCTCTTGGTATACCTATCCCTGGTAGGCTGGTTAAGTTTCAAACCGAATTCATTTCCTAGGGAGAAACCACAAAACAAATGCGAGCCCTCAAGATCCAAAAGCAAAAAGAAAAGGATGATAAAGAGGAGGCAGAGTCCAAGGTGTATACAATTTACAATGAAGCACAAAAAATTCTAAGTTTCACCACCATGTACTTGAATGTTACCAAACCATAAGGTGAGATGTAGTTTGGTGATTACAAGATGTATTCCATGGGGCTTGATCTGGTCGCAACCCAGCCACAAGACAAGGTAGAACTCATGGAGGAAACGTAACAGGTGGTGACAACCAACTTTCTGAAGTCTGGTTGTCAATTGAAGAAAAAGGAGGAGCAGCTGAAGCTTGCGAATGAAAGGGAAAATTTCCTAGAAATGAAGGAGAAATCACTAGAAATAGAGGTTGCAAACTTGTCTAAGAAAGTGCAAGTGAAAGAGTTAGAGTGGAGAAAACTCCCAGAGAAACTCAATAAGTCCTAGTCCATTTACCCCACATTGCTTAATGAGCTACAGGAGAGAAACTAGAAATATCAGAGCCAATTAACTTCGATGGAGAAAAATATGCAACAAAGGGATAAAGAGATATAAGATCAATGCACTCTATATGAGAAAGAATTATAAAATAATCATTTGGAATTTTTTATCTAAAAGGCCCAGTTAGAAAAGGAGCTTCAAGAGACAAATTCCTCTCATGACACAGTATTGGCGAACCATGCCCGAGCCAAGGAGAACTAGTGTAAAGAGATAAGTAGCTTTGGGGAGCAACTAGCATATGCAAAAAAGAGGAATATGGAATTATGAGAGGTCATAAACTCAAATGATGTGGAGATATCCTCTCTAAAGAGCTCTCTCCAAGCTTCCTCCGCGTAGCTAGACCTTATCCCATTAGCTCATCAACTATATATTTCTTATTGGGAAAAGGTTAAAAACCTCTACCTAACACTACAAGTAATGCTTCGGTTCATCTCAAAGGCAACAAAACTAAGCTAGGAGGTTCACAAAACAATTGAGCAATTCCCACGGTTCATCTTAGTAAAGGTTCTGGAATCAAAGAGCTTGGTGACCAAACTATATTCGGTCTCTGACAAAGACCTAGCCAAAGCAGGGATTGAAGATTGGGATATTATTTCCTAGATGGAAAACAAGTTCATCCATTGCCACTTGGCCTTCCAGGGGACTAAAGCAGCCACAACAACTTTCAACCAAACAATCGATGGCATTAGTTGCATTAATAAAAGGATATACAAGTCATGACAAATTCTAACCTAGGAATTGGACATTCTAGCAGGTGACTAGCATCTTCTTATGGTCATTCATTTACATTGTCAAACTAGGGAACGTATACTTGAAGTGGAGTGACACTGTATGTGCACTAAGAACCAATTTCAGTCACAATTTACTAGAAATAAATGCTTGGAAGGAATTCTACCGATGTTACAGGAATGTAATGCAAAGCCTTCTAAACTTAATCAAAGTAGAAATTATGACAACTATGACTAAGAAACAAACTATGAACTGGCCTTATGCTGCAGGAACAAACACAGGGATGGATTCCTGATGCTGCAGGAACAATATAAGACTGGGTTTGCACTAAAACTTTCAAGAATGAAATCTAACTTATAATCAACATGAAATAAACAACTAACTAACTAACTAACTATAGATATTTACTATGTGGGCCCCCTTAGCAAGCATCAACTAATTTATGCAAGAAAACTCAAAACTTTATCAACTTTTATTCATAAACTTGGAACCATATACATTGTTATGCTTATAAGAAAAATAACACAAAACACTATCTCTTATTATAATACTAACTTTTACATACTCTGCTTGCTCAATCGCACAGGAGGAACACTTATTTAAACCAGAAAACCAACTAACTAACTATCTCTAACAAAGAAAGACGTGGACATAAATGTATCCTGAAACTGAGGAACAAACTTCTCATAAATGAAAGCATATCCGTTCAACACGATTCAGAGAGAATTTAGCATTCAACTCTTCCCAGATTAGTGATCATTTAGATTTCTTCCCAATGACCTGGTGAGAGAATCTTCGCTGCAACAACTTTCTTGACGTTGTGCTGGAAATGGACTTTACTGTAGGGTCAAGATCTTCTGCGCTTGACTCATTCATGCTTCCTTCAACAACTTGTGATGCACATGGCAACAGAATCGAAAGAAAGCATGTGTGGAAAATAACACAATACACATTCATTAATCACATATTAAATCCATTTCATTATCCAAAAAACCACATGCATTATATCAGTCATTTGGGAGGTCAAACAGGGTAATTAATATAGACACATAGAGATGTTAAACTGCTGAAATATAGGAATGTATTGCTATAGTATACTACTCAATTTTAGATAAAAAAATTTAATCAAAGAGTTAAAACAACCATTAGCAAGAAGAGTAAGGGTATTAAAAATACATCATAATACTCAAATTATGAGCATAATTCGAGCTCATCATTTGCCCCCTACTTATCCTAATGATGGTCCTCCAGCATTAAGCTTCCTAGTTGTCTCTCTAAAATCATTAGGACTAGCATGGCACTGTAATGAAGTTCCAAATTTGTAATAGAAGCCTCTGAAATTTTTCCATCTCTCATTTTTGCAGGTTTTTGTATCCTCATTAACATTTGTAGCTCGGTAAGGGTAAAGTGGCCACATCAAAACCGGAGGTCAAAATTCTATTGGTAACCATAACTCAAACCTCTTCTGAAGACCAAGATGCATGTACTCTGTCCTTCTAAGGGCTGCTTTAAAGTTCAGAGGGCTATGAGGCTCAAATTTCCTTAGACCAACAGTCAGTTTCTCCCATCTTGTCTCAATTCTGGAAGATGAAAGATTCCAAAACAGATATGGTTGGCCTTTTAACTCTTCATACACCTACTTCTTGATATCAAATATTTGTATTCTTTCTATTTGATCATTGAACCCATACGCAACAGTAAGCCAATTTTTCAGCATTGTGTGGGGATCTAATTTTTCAGGTCCTAATGGAATAGGTTCATTCCTTTCAGCCTCTTCATAAGCTTCTAATTGTCTTCCATAATTAGTTTCATTGGCCGCCCAAGACATGAGTGACCTCAAATGAATATCACCAATGTAAAGAAATGGATTCCACTTTGTTTCAGAGGAAATTATCAAACCATGCAAATAAAATTCACATAAAGAATTTTTCAGCCAACTAGGGGCTACTTGATATGCATCATAAAATTCATTGGCTATATGAATAACATGATCTAAATTCCTTGAAATTCTCATTAATTGAAACCAAATAAATTTCTCTTTTAGGCACATAGCATATACCCTAGGCAGTGGTCTACATTCCATAATTTTACTAGTTATTTTCATCATTTCATCCATTTTCTCTTTCATTTCCTGGATTTCTTATTTTTGTCTTTCAACTTATCTTTTCAATTTCTTCTTCTCTTCTTCCCAAAGACTTTGTTGAATTTCAGTCTTGGCTAAATGGTAGAAACTCAAGGTTTGAAATGTGACAGACGTCCATGCGGTCCTAAGATATTCCAAAAATTCAATCAATAATGTCTTCTTATAAACAACCATTGCTTGACAAGTTGCAAGGGGTAATGAGGTTTCATTGGACACTCCCAATTATTCAGGCTGTTCTTCCTCTTGTTGTAGTTGAATTCCTATTGCTGTGCATGAGGAGATTATATTTCCTCTAAAATATTCCTAGTTGCCTCAGCCAAGTCATCAAGACTTGGCATTCCCCTTTCATTACTACTAAAATGTGCTTCCTCAACTTCCATTGGCTCTTTTTTCATTTCCCTAAGAACAAAAAATGGGCTTTGTGGAACATTCTCAGATACATTCTAAGAATCATCATGACTGAATTCTTTAGAGTCCTCAGAAATTAATATAATTTCAGGTTGGACGGAGGTTGAGGTAACTTTTTGTTGTTTCCTTGATGAAACCCCTTTTGGCAATGTTTCAGGAGTAACAGCTATAGGAGACACCTTCGTGGCTTTCTTCTTTCTAACCTTCCTAGAAGATTCAGTTTCAGCAGGAGAAGATGATGGTGAAATTGTAGTGGCAACATGCATTGTTGCAGGAGGAATGGCTACAGGAGAAGATGTTGCAGTAGAGGGACAATTTTGTTTTTGAATATGAGGGTCACACTTTGGGGTTTGTTCTACCCTAGATGACTCTCCTACCTTCATTTTCCATTTTTCTCTTCTACTAGCAGACCTAGTTTGTACTCGGGTAGAGGGCTCTGATGTGGAGGCTATAGGAGTAGGTGCTGCAGGGAGTGCTCTATGATGCTTTGGAAGTTGCAAACCTTTTTGGGAAAAAAAATTTGTGCCAAGAAAGGGGTGATGCATCCCTTAGGGAACACTCAATCAAGAGTTTAATGAGGGAATGATGGGCGATAGAGTTGTCCCTACCCCTCTGGGTTTCATTGGCACATTGTTTCAAAAGGTTTAACAAAAAATTTGGAACATTGATAGCTAAACCATGCCTCATATGACTCAATAATTTAAAATGGTAGGAATGTAAATAGGAAAAGCGTCTCTCACAAGTCAAGTACCTGATTATGAGGATGGCATATTCTAAGTATGGAAAAGGAATTGACACTCGTTTGCATCCTTGTTTAGAAACCTCCAAGGGTCCATTTGTTGGTATTGTGAATTCTTCCCTAGCAGAGACAGCATCTGAAAAAAAAAATTATCCTATTGTTGGAAGCTCAGTTACTTCTACAATCTGCTCTTCCGTAATGGCTATTGTTAAACCCCACACTATAGCTTCTCCTTCTTAAAGAGTCCTGAAAAACTCACATGTAGTTTCCTCATTAAAGAAATCTAACCTCAGAAAATAATTCAGCCAACCACAATTGTTGAATGCCTGAACTACTTAAGGATTTTGCATCAAGATTTCATGACCTACAGGCTCATGTCTTACTAACTGGCCACCCATATTCACAAATTATTCTTGTTGAGATTCCTAAAACTCAAACCTTTTCTGAAAATTCAAAAAACCTTCTTCTTTCTGCTTCTTTCTGCTTCTTTCTGCCCTGTCGTCACTTTTCCACTTTTCTTTACTTTTTCAAGAATGACACAAAGGATAATTGCATGAAATTATTGTTAAAGACTACTTAAATCAAGCAGTTATTTTTTATTTAGAATAAAAGTATGCAGTCATATTTGGAAAGTACAAGAAAATAAAAATATCTCATCAGTTGTGACAGTGGCATAAGAAAAAGTTTGAAATGGATTATCTCCGCCCCCTACTAAAAAATTGGCATGTGTCCACACATGTACGAAAGGATAGGTGAAGAAATGACTGATATGTACATAGTAGTTAATGAATAAATGAAATAAATAAATGATGTGAGAACAAAAGATATTGTGTACCTTGTAATAAATGCTCGTACATGCCAGGAAAGATCACATCTCAACATGAAATGACAGCTGGAATGGAAACCATAAATGAGGGTAGTATGACAGGATGGATGACGTGGAAGAAAAGGGGATGAATAGTGGTGATGGATGAAAAATGAAGAACGTGGCTTCCTTAAAAAGGAAACCTTTATTATGGGCATGCAGCGTGGAATTTTAAAGAGATGTTGCAGGAGAAAGGTCGAAGCCTTTTGCTGCAGGAAGATCAGTGGTCATATCCGAAACAAACTGCTTCATAAATTCTTCTTTGGACATTGACTTATGATACAACTTAAGACGGTGTCCATTAACCAACAGCTTGAATCGGACTAGATCTATTGTAGCTAACTGAACTGAACCATTATCAAACACATTTTCTATTTCATAAAGACCAAGCCATCTTGTGGTGAGTTTACCTTGATTTTTCTTGTATCTGGAGTCATAGAGCAACACCCAATCACTGGCAAAGAATTGCTTAGTTCTAATATGATTGTCATGCCATTTTTTTCTTTGTTGTTGTATAGTTTTAGTATGTTGCAGGGAAGATTTCTTTATCTCATCCAATGCATTCAGTTGCAGGAGGCATTCCTTTTGGGCTTCTGAAATATCAATGTTAATCTAGAGAGTAGTCCTCAAGGTCTTATGCTCAAACTCTATTGGCAACATGATAGTTTTTCCATAGAGTAACTCAAAAGGAGGGTATGTACAAGATCATCATGGAAAAAATAGTCCCTTAAGTGGCAAAAAATTTAGAAAAATCAGTGTTAGGCAACTTGATGTAAAAATTTGAATAAGTTATCTATATTATTTCAAAAATACGTAAGAGTAGAATTTTTAGAAAATTTAATGTAGTTTCTAAACTACTAGGTTTATTTAAAAATAAATAAAATATTTTTGGTGAAAATTTGAAATTTCAATGCAGTAGTACTTAAAATTTAGGAGAAAAATAAGAAGTAGGTGTCTATCTAACCACCCTAACCATAATAAAATGATAATATTTTTTTATAATATTTTATATATAAGTAGAGGACTCATGTTCGAATGTGATGCATATTTTTTTGTAATTTTTTTCTGAGTAAACAATTAATTATGAATTTTTTATTACAAATTTTTAAAAATTAAAAAATTGTTTGTCTGACCACTTTATCTTGGTCAAAACTTCATGATTTTTTTTTTTTTAATCCTATAGTATTTGAAGTATAGAATGTGACGCATGTTTCGGATTCAAAAAATGTGATACCATTTGAAACTTATAGATGTTTTTCATTTCGCCTATCGATCAGGACTTTAGTTGTAATTCTACTAGAAAATGAATAATAATTATTTATTAAATTCAAATTAAAGCATAATTTATATTGGTAGAAAGCTAAGAATCTCCTCTAAAAACCCTTTTTGTTTCATCAATTTTGGGTAAAAAGAAGTCGTCAACCACATACCCTACAATTACCCATAATATTGCCACTTTTTGGCCCATCATGATCCT
Organism: Sequoia sempervirens; assembly: GCA_007258455.2. Lineage (NCBI taxonomy): Eukaryota > Viridiplantae > Streptophyta > Pinopsida > Cupressales > Cupressaceae > Sequoia > Sequoia sempervirens. The sequence goes on along the minus strand of VDFB02271358.1, from coordinate 742,673,359 downwards.
ACACATACCCAGGACTGAACCCTATAGTTGTTTTCCATGTTGTTCTATAGGCCTAGACTACTTCAAGAAGGTGACTGCTCTAATCCTTCTTGTGTAATTGGACTGTCTTTGTAAGGATTGCCTCAATTTCTCTGTTGGTAACCTTTGCCTGACCATTGGCTTGAGGGTGATAGGGGCTAGACTTTTTGTGCCTGATCTTGTAATCATTCATCAATGCAGTGATTAAGTTGGATGTAAATTGAGCTCCTTGATTAGTAACAAGTTCCCTTAGGACTCCAAACTGAGTAAAATTCTTCTCATATAGGAACTCATCAACTTTATTGTCACGAGCATGTGTCATTGCTTTTACTTCCACCCACTTGGTTACATAATCAGTACAAACCAAAATGTATGATTTCTCATTGGATGGAGGATCGATAGGCCCAACAAAATCCATGCCCCACTTGTCAAAGGGACTACCTACCACTTGTGGATTCAAGGGTATTTCATTAGACCTTGTTGGTCTCCCCATTCATTGACATCTGTCACATTTTATGGTGTAGGCTACAACATCTTTGTGTAGTGTGGGCCAATAGTATCTTGTAGTAAACACCTTCATAGATGTTCTCTTGGCTGCAAAGTGCCTACCACATGGTTCATCATGACAGGCATGCAAAATGTCATAGGTCTCATCTTCCCTAACACATCTTCTCATGACTTGGTCAGGTCCTGTGTAAAATAAATAGTTTGCAATCCATGTAAAGTTAAAACTTTTTTCTACCAACAATTTCCTTTCCTTTGGTGAGAAGTGTGTTGGAATTTTGTTGGCTGCTAAATAATTTGCAATATATGTATACCATGGAGTTTGAGTAGCAATATAAAATAGATTTTCATTAGGAAAGCTATCATCAATTACCTTAGGGGTGGCAGGTGTAGTTTTTTGAAGTCTTGACAAGAAATCAGCCACCACATGAGCCTGACCTAGCTTTTCAATAACTATGATATCAAATTCCTACAACAATAGGAGCCATCTTGCTAATCTACCAGATATGGTAGACTTATTCATGAGGTATCTTATTGCTGCAAGATTTGCATGTACAAATATTTGGTAACCAGTGACATAATGTCGAAACTTGTTTAGGGCATACACAACTTCTTGCAATTATTTCTCTATGACAATATAGTTTAATTCAAGGCCTTGAAGGTTTTTGCTAATGAAATATATGGCATGCTCTATGGAATTCTCTTTCTGTCCTAAAACTTCCCCTATGGCATAATCAGAAGCATTTGTGTGTATATGAAAGGGCAGACTCCACTTCGTTCCTTGAAGAATAGGTACTTGAGTAAGTAGGTTCTTAAGCTACATGAAAGATTTTTCACAGGCCTCAGTCCAGTTAAATTCAGAATCCTTAGTCAATAAGGCATATAATGGATTGACTATTTTGTTGAAATCTTTGATAAATCTTCTATAATATCCTTCATGTCCTAGGAAACTTCTAACATCCTTTTGTTTTATAGGTGTTGGAAAAGTTAGAATAACTTCTATTTTTGCTGGATCAATTTGAATTCCTACTTGAGAGATATGATGGCCTAAAACAATTCCCTCTTGCATCATCATAAAGCATTTCTCACTATTCAAAGACAAATTTTGCTCCTGACATCTTTTCAATACTTTTTCCAAATTGGCTAATGCTTCTTCATAAGTAACTCCATAAGTAGTGAAGTCATCCATGTAGATCTCCATAAAATCATGAGAAATGTTAGCAAAAATATTTATCACTGCCCTTTGAAATGTTGCAGGTGCATTACACAGTCCAAAAGGTAAGATAGAGTAGGAAAAAGTGCCCCAAGGACTGGTAAAAGTTATTTTTTCTTGATCCTCAGGGGAAATTCTAATTTGATTATACCCACTATATCCATCCAAAAAGAAGAAATACTTTTTACCAGACAATGAGTCTAGTACTTGGTCAACAAATGCCAGTGGAAAATGATCCTTTTTAGTTGCTATGTTCAACTACCTATAGTCTACACAAACTCTGCATTTTCCACCTTTTTTAGGAACAATCACCAATGGAGATACCCATTGACTGTCTGAAATGGGGTAGATAAAACTAGCATCAAGCAATTTTTGGAGCTTTGTTTTAACTATTTCCCTAAGTGTTGGGTTTATCCTTCTTTGAGGTTGTCTAACAGGTAAACAATCTTCCTTAATGTAGATCTTGTGAGTATAGAGTTGAGGATCTATTCCCTTCATATCCCCATAGTCCCATGCAAATTTTTTGTTGATCTTGTAGCATTGTGACTAGGGCAGCTTGTTGAGATTGAGATAGTTTATTATTGATGTTCAGACAATGGCCTAGAGACACTTCTACTTGCTTGGTAAGATCATTCATGGAGGATGTTGATAAATGTGGTGTCTGTATTTCATGTGGAAGCAAGTTGTGATAAAATGCAGGAGATCCAAGTGGCTGGCTCTTAGAATTCAATTGTTGTAGGAAACACTATTGAGGACAGCTATCTAAAATAGACATACTACTTAGATCAGAGTTGGACTACAAAATGTGTAAAAGCAGGCCATCCTCACTCTGAAGCTCAGAAAATGGATTAGTTTGCAACATAATTATCCAAGCCAATGAATTGAATTCTTCAGTTTCCTCTCCTAAATCTAGCCAAATTGGTTGAGACAAGTCTGGCCAAGGTTGGGTAGGTGGATATAAAGCCAATTTCTTTCTTGACTAACCATCAGAAATTGTCATGTTTCTTGAACGATATCCTATAAAAGCATCAGTTGTAGCTAACCATGGTCTACCTAGGATAATAGGATATCCTCCCAAAGTTTCCTTAGTGGACAATATGGTGAAGTCTGCTGGGTATTTCCAAGACTCAAGGATGACAATGATATCTTCTACCACTCCATTAGGTTTTACTGTGGAACTATCAGCAAGTTGTAGGATGGTAAGTGTAGACTGAATTGTTGGGATTTTCAAGCACTCCATTGTATGCTTGGTCATTACATTGATGGTTGCACCAAGGTCTATCAAAATATTCTTTACTATCTGGCCATTAATATTTATTTGTACTACAGGACTCCCAGGGTCAGTATATTTTGGAATGACTACCTTCCCTAACATAATATCTACCAACTGTCCTAGAATATGGATAGTTTGGGGATTTTTATTTCTTCCCGATTTCTTTAAACAGGCCCCCTTAATGGCTTTTCCATAAATTGGGATATCTTTAATGGCTTGAAAAAGGGGAATTTGAATGTGTATATTCTTTAGCTGATCTAAAATATCAAAGGTAGGATCTTCCATTGAATTTGATGTAGTAATTTGCAATCTTTGAGGAAAAGGCGGTTTGGCCTGATGCTGTAGAATAGGTTCCTTAGAGATAGTATCTAATATAGGTATATGTTTTGCAGGATCAATAGGTTGTTCAGAGGCAGAATCTAGAATCCTTATAATTATAGGTGGCTATGGAGTAGGGAGAGTGGTTCTAGACCTAAGATG
>VDFB02271358.1:742490274-742669771 GCA_007258455.2 Sequoia sempervirens | reverse complement strand
ATTTGATCTTATTCGTTCCCTGCCATCCCATGATGGTGCTTGGATTGGTTGTGAAATCATGAGCAAGTGCCACATGTCTCATCTGATGAAGCCTAAAGAGTAAAGGAAACACTAGTCATCTTTAAATGTATTAAGGGGCAGACTACTAAAGTGTTCTCGAGACGCACAAGCTCTAAATTGATGGATATGTTATAATCTAGCTGGAAAAGTTTCTCAAAGGTTAATGATATGGTTGGTGACTATGTTAAAGGAATGTGATCATTGATGCTCAGGATCAATGGTTGCCTGCCATCGCATGATCATAAGCTTTAGGATTGCGATATAGCGGGCAACCACCACGTGGACTTCCTTCATAGTGTATGGTAAGGTGGGCCCCTTATCATCATGTTAGAAATTATGTCAGCTTGTTTTGAAGGTAGTCATTGATGATTTGATCAAGCTGAAGAATCGACGGCTCGAATTTAAATTTGCATCAAATATGGTTGGAGTTGTTCGTGCAGCACGAAATTGAGCTTTAAGGGAAAATGAGGCACTTACTGGTGTAATTTGATTGACAATAAAATAAATTTTCCTACTTGGTTTGTATCACAAAGCATTCAACTATTTCGCGGAGTAGTTTCAGAGCTGAAGGTAGAATTGCGAGTTTCTGCAGCTAGAATTTGGGAGTTTTGCGAACAAAGTTGTGAGTTTATTTTTTATGCCTCATGGTAATTTTGCATTTGAATTTGGAAAAGGATTAGTTGGATGTGTTATGAGCTTGAACATTGATGAATGTGTTAGGGCTATAGTTTAATTATAGTTGTGAGAAATTGTAGTGTTTTGTCCTGTAATTTTCTATCTTTGGTTAGTCCTAGCTATCTGAATTATAACATTATAAAGAAGCCCTAGTTTGTCTAAGATGGCACTGCCCAAGCAACATTCTCACCAGAATGAATATTTGAAATGAAACCTGTATGATTATTTCCTAGATCAATTGCCCTTGTCAATGAATGATAGGAGGAAGGGATTGGTCCTAATGCTGGTAAAACTGTGTAAATAAGAAAAGTAATTGCCCACCATTTGCCTATGCTGTGTCTCCTCAATCAGCCAAATTGTTCCCGACAGGGTACCCTACTGCGAAAACCCGGCCCTCGTTCCTTTCAAACACGGATGGTTGATATGGGAAGCTGGTACCAAATGTGGCCCCCCATGTAGAACTATTACCGGACAAGTGGGTCGTATTGACATGACCCCTGCTAAATGGAGAATCATGACATTTATTTGAAAATGTCCAACGGTACTTGATATGAAAAATGTCCAACATATTTTTGACTTGAGTGAGCCATGTGAAGACTTGGTTCCTATCAACTTGGAGGAAATGAAGGAGTATGCAATGCTTAAATATTTTTTTAGAGCAAGGTTGCTTCCACTTCATCTGGCTAAGGCAAGAGGTTCAAATTTTCATATCAGCCCTAGTGACAAGGAACCTTTCAAATTAAATTGTTTTGCAAACCATTTCCTGGCCACTTTCTATTCTTTATGTCATATTTTGGGTTTCAGTCTTGGTACGATAATTCCCATTGCTTATATGTTCATGGGGGTGCAAATACAACACCCTAACTTCTTTGTGACCTATGACTTCATTTCTTTCTTGGCTGAGAGGATGCATGAAGGGCTATCAAAGCTATAAAACAATGATACCGACACTCAATTATTTTGGTATTCTATGCCAATGCATATGTTTTTGTTGAAGAATGCCGACTTTTTCTCTAAGAGGATGAAATTAAGGAAATCAGTTGATGGAGAAAGATTTCTAGTATAGATATGGGTTGCAGATTTATCTTGTAATAAGGAAAGCACTAGTTATGTGCAATTTGATAATTTTTTTGCTTCTAGGTTAAGGGCTATATTAATGGTGAATATACTTAGGATCATTGAGGAATTACATAATTTCCTCAGGCCAAAGGAGAGGAAGCCAGAATTGAAGGTTTACCATAACTGGGTTGAAATTATCCCATACCTAGTCAGCACTATCTTGAGAGTATATGGTTTTTAGGGTGCCCCTCATATACTGCCATACAATGTGCAACCAAGAGTGGGATTTGTAGAAATAATGTGGTAGATAGGTTGTATTCATGTGGAAAACCTCACTAGAAGGGGTAAGGGAACATTTTCCCCAGATTATACAGTGATGTTTGATTTTGTATTTTCAAAGGGAGGCTAGACGCATTTTGATAAATTCTTTAATGATTACCATTTGAGGTGTGGACCCAAGCGGCAGCATGATCTTGAGGGTTTCTTTGCTCTTTTCAGACAAAGAATAAAAACTAGAAAATTTGTGCATGAGTTCAATTTCCCTGAAGACTTGATTAGAAATGAATTTAATTTGAATAGACAGGAGTTGAACAAGGAGAAATGGATAGCTTATGGTAAGCTACTAGATGTTGTGTAGAAAATGGATCCGAAATATGATCCACTATTGGAGTTCAGTCCCCACCATAAGAAATTTGATTTTATGATGGGAAACTTCAAGGAAATTATGGGCACATTGAGGAAAAACAAGATAAATTTAGAATTGAGTCTGGGTGTACAAGAGCAAGGTTCCAAAACAATTGAAACAAGGCCAGCATACCAACCTTCAGAAAAGTGGCCCATTTATAGGAGGAAAAAGGATAGTAGAAGTGATGAAGAAGTGGACAGAAAAGGAAATAATATTATGAAAGTGCCTCCACAACTAAGTCCAAAATTCAAAGTGCCTGGGGCAATCAAAATTATTGATTTAGAATCATCACCAGAAGAAAATCCCTCATCACCACCATCTGATCCGAGCCCTAAGAGGCAAAGAATTGATCAAACACAGGAGGATTTGATGGATGAAATTATTATTACTAACCAAGACATGGAAGTTGGTATTCCTTCCCCTCCTAGGCCAACTGAATTAGTTTTATTTGATTTAGAAATCAAAGGTAGAAGTGTACAAGATACAAGAATGGAGGCATACAAGGATTTTCTAGATGAAAATACATTTGTAAAAAACCCATGTATTCTTGCAATCGGTATGGAGGATGAAGTTTAAAGAGTATCAAGATAAATGTAGGTAGAGAAGAGAACTAAGGCCTAACAAGTCAGACCAGGAGAATGATGAGGACATAAAAGTTGAATTAATGGAAGAATTCAAGAACATCACTCTTGAAGAAGGAAGAAAAATGGTGAGTTAGGCTGGTGTATTAATTTTTCTTGAATGGGACATTGCAGATGCAATAGCATTTAATGCTATTATGAAGTCTAAGAATCCCTTTCAAGACTCTGAAGAAGAGGTCAAGGAAACATTTGTTATGCCCAGTTTTAATAACCTAAGAATGTTGCAATAGTGTATAATGGTGTAATAAATTTTTTTTTTTAAAGTATTAATATTAAGTTAATTAATTGCATACATTCGTTAAGTTACTAAACGATTCACTACTTTGAGTTTTCCATAAGTGACTAAAGTATTTCGCATTGCACATTTTAATTTAAAACAAAAAGATAAACATTGCATAACATTGAAAATTTTCCATTCAAGATATAATAAAGTACAAACATGTTTTTCCATACATTGCATTTAATCACATATACAATACTCATCCATCTGATGAGGTAGTTCAAATAATAATTACAATTACAATTACATTGTTCACCTCTTATACAATTGAGGGATGTTTTCAAATACAATTTTACAATAATGAAAGTACATATAAGATCCAAGTGTGAGCTCTCCCTCCATGAAGCTCTAGATGCCATGATCAAACTGGGGACCCAACGGAGTAAGGTGCACATTCCACCCAACCATGTGGTACCCATAGGTCCACCCCCCGTGCTAGGAGATAGTAATAAGGTTACCTAGACCTAATCTACTAACCCTAGACACTAGTACAAAAAAGACTATTGGTTACATTGCTTCCAGATTTAGATAATTGATTGTAATACAAACACAAGGCTTACAGTTATTCTAGGTGGAGTGTCATCACAATGTTGCAAAGGTTACCCTGGTGTTTCTTCCTAGGTTCCGGCCCCCAATCCTTGGGTTACCCTGGTAACCTCTTACGAAACTCGCCCCTATTGCATACTATTGTGGAATCGAATGTCTCTTAAGGAAACAAGACACCGATTTTCCATTCCAGGCCTTCTCATCTTATACTCATGACTGAAGAAGCTCAAGAGTCATAAGCGAGGCATGTACATCTTGTTAAGTGTTTTAATCTAACTATTGTGTTCTATAATTTTCACTGACTTACTAACTATTTGTAAGTTACCCTGACACCCCTTTGTGTGTCGGCCCTTACAAATAGCCACTCCCCTAAACATAACATAGGCATCTAAGTTTTCATAACTAGGGTTAACAAGTGCTCAAAGTACATCTCACAATAACATATAATTCTCAACGGACATCAAAACTATTATCAAATACAGGTATCAAAACACCATATTTTTACATGCACGACCGAAGTCAACTTATGAAACATATTCAAACAATAATACTCCCTTTTAACACAATTTATTCTGGAAGGCTTATACAACAAAGACTTTCCTAATTTGCCCCAAAAGAAGACTTGTACAAAAGCAAATCAAGAAAAATAGACACCTACTATTTGGATCTACTAAATCCAATCATTCATTAAGTTGAAAAATTAATCTTCTAAGATTTAATCCATTTCCATGCATTACGAATATCAAATCTACAATATGCCCAATTTCATATCTATAAATTTTATAACTCCAAAATAACAATTTATTCTATAACAATTATCTAAATCATTCAAAATATCTAAATCTAGATATTTAATAGTTTTAATTCTTTTAAACATATCATTTAAACACAATAATATTTTTAAATAAAAACAAATAATAAATATATTTTAATTTAATATATATATATAAATATACATATAATATATATTAAATATCCATAAATTTTGAAATTCAAAATCGAATTAATAAATGACATATAAACCTATTCACATTTTATATATTTATATAAAATCGAATATAATAAATAACAAATGAATTTCGCATTTTAATTCTAACTTTGTTTTAATTTTCAACAGTGTTAAACAGGGCTCCCACGGGCCTCCCTATGGGAGGTTACATCCCTACCAGGGCTGCGCCCAGTAGCCCCTAGCTGCTGTGCGTAGCCTTGACAACTGCGCCCATGGCTATGGGGAATGGGGAGGGTTTCGGCCCTCCCCTAAATTTCATTATATATTTTTTTAACAAAAAAACAAAACCCTGCGGAAAATTGCGTCCGCATTTCGGATTTGGTCCAGAATTTTAAAAGAATAAAATTCGCCCATACGGCGATCTTGTAAAAAGAATTTTTTCATATAAATTCCCATAAATTCACAGCAAAATAAATATATATAAAACTTAAAATCTTTCAAATACAGAAGCATATTCTGACAAAAATTTTCTATAGAAATTTGAGAAAACTTATTACTGTACAGGGTTTTTTTTTTTTCTTCCCAAATTTTCTATTTTATTACAATAGGTTTTTCCAATTTTAACAAAATAAACATTTATTCAAAAATCAATTTTCCCCAATTTCTCTTTTCTAAAATTATCACAGGGGTTTTCAAGATGAGTCTTGTTTTTGAGAACTTTCTTTTTCTTGACTAAGTTCTTGAAATTTTTGCAAACAAATAATAAATTTTAACAGCAAGTTTTCTACAAGCAAATTGTCAAGAAAATAAAACTTATTCTTCAAATTTTCTTTCAAAACAAAGAAACTGAATTCACCAGTAAAATACCTATTATTTAAAGGTTGTTTGTAGAATGTAATCCTTCAAAACTCCTTCACAGCACCAAATGCTAGAAGCTTTAATCAACCACCAAGAATCCTTTGGAGGATCTTCCACAAAGAATCGCAACCCCAAAAAAATAGAGAGATAACAACTTCTAAGAAGATTTCAATTTTTGTATTATTGCGGAAATTTGAGAGTTCTCGAGAGAATGACATCTCTTTGTAATCTCGAGATCTTAAGATCTTCATAGAATAATTTTGTAATTAATCCCGATCGAATATATCGGTATGATGGTTGAGATAGCAATATCTTTTCATTATCAGCATTGGTTAATCGTGGATTTAGATGGATTGATTTGAGTGATTCTTAATGTGTAATTAAATGAACTTCACTTTTGAAATGGTTTGTTTAAGCCAGTTTCAGCCTCTTGCCCTCTCACGTCCGTTCGTTCGCCTCGCATTTAATTTATTCAAAGCCGGTTCCGCACCACGTCCGCCGCAATCGCCGAGTCGTTCACCTCTACCGCCAGCCTGCGCCAGCCGTCGCGCACCGCCAGCCCTGCCCGACCTTCAAACATCGTCCAGCCCGGTACGCCGTCCTTCCGTTCCGGATTGTCGATTCCATTCAATATGCATCCGTTCGAAACGACACGCCAATCTGAAAACAAAGTAGTCGGCACAACCTGCATAATTCCACACCGTTAAAATACCATATGTTAAACACGTCGCCACCAATTCAATGGCGTCCAGTTGATATGAAATTAGGTATCCGCAATGGTCGATGCATTCCAAGCCCTCCACGACTTAATACTACAACAAATCACGTAATAGTTGTTAGTCCATCATAACATATACATAACAATAATCATCTAAAAATTAAACATCTACACTAACTCAAAGCATATCAGAAACAATAATCATTATACAGGGTATCATCATGTCACATAATAATCCACTATCGCTCAAAACCAATAATCAAAATATCCAAACAAAGTATCATAGTTTAACAGTGTGAAAACATAACAACAGAAAGCATAAGCATAAACGGAGGGGTACTACAACATTGCAAAACTCTACTTTCAATGAGGAATATGAAACTCTGGCAATTTGGGCATTGGCCCCACAAGGGAGAAAACTAGATGTTTCTAATATTAATCCAAATTTCAAGGGAGGATTGATAATAAAGAGATCTTTAGAGACATCAACCACTGAGGCCACTAATTTGGTTGTGAATGTGGCCAAATTGGCCCAAAAGACTGCTAAAAGGGAGGAAGCTGAAAGGAAGAGCTTAATGGAAAAATATAACCTTTTGATTGAAAAGTACAACAAGATGCAACATAAAAATGTTGAGTTGAAAACTAAAGTGGAGAGGTTGAGGTATAAGTAGATTGGGGAGACATCAAGTGCTCAAGGAACCAATACATTACCTTCCATAGCAGGGTCAGTTCCTTTTGCTTCTCCAATTGTTTCCACACCAGGATCTCCAAGTCAAAATCCTGTCCTCACCCTTTCTTTAGAGGAAGTTGAAGAAGAAACATAGTGCTTTGTCGATCCTACAAAGAAGCAACTCTTGCAAAAAATTAATGAATTGCAGGAATCATTAAACAAAAGTGAGGAGGGATCTCTCTTAAAGAAAAAGGAAATTGTTACTACTATTTTGAGGCATTTAAATGAAAAGGTTGATAGAAAATTTCTATCTATACAATCTTTATATTCTTTGTTGTTAGCAACAATAAAGAATATTGATAGGGATCAGGAAGTAGCGATACCAATAATTGAGAATTGGATCCCTCAGGCCAGTGATTTGGATATCATCTATAAGGCCTCAAGGTTTGATATAAATAATAGGCCCCAATCATTAATGCCTACTCATATGTTAGTAAAATCATTGCAAGGTTTTCAAACCTTACCAGATGACTTAAGTAGGAAGCTTAGGGAGCTGGTGAATAATTTCAATGATTGGGGTAACACATTGTTACCTAATTTGATTGATGAGTAGGGGAAAATTAGGTCATTTCAACAATGGCAGGCTCAAGCAAGTGAGGCCATCAATGATCAAATCAATTCAATTTGTGATGAATCAGACTATGATTTTTTGGTGAGCTATATGGACAAAATCATTAGTACCAGCTCATTTTTTGAATCTTTTGAAAGGGATGCAAATCAGGTACCAGTAAAATACACACCTTATAATACCAAGGTGGATGAGGTTATTAATTTTGACTAGCCGACTGATGATGAGTACTAGAATTGGGTAACTAAATATTTGACTAAGGAGGAGTAAAAGGAGTGAACTACTAATAGGTGGCAGATCAGATGTTGTGGTTGCAACGATTCCAGTTTTGTGTTGACAACTTTCTCGGTGCGGTTTTCTTTTGGTTTTTTGCATCAACGTTCCTCAGCTGATATGATGAACATGAATATTTTCAAGGTGGTGGCTAATGTAACAAATTTTGGAATATCACCAAGTGCTCCAATTGACTGGTGACAGGTGTACTTTCTGTCCTGATGCTTGTTTTCTCCTTCATTTTCTATAAGAAGGATTTCAAGGCCAGAAGTACGAGTTAGCAAGTTAAATAATTTTTGTTGATTCTAGGTGAAGTTGTAGAGTGAATTGTAAAGTTTGATGGTTTTAGAGAAATGCAATTTAGGTTTTGAGTCATTCTGTAATAGGTTTTGAGTTCATAGAGATTTAATGTTGTATAACAGTACTAGCATTTGAGTTGAAATGAAAATTTGAGCTCATGTATCTCCATTGTACATACATATCTGAACTTTGAATAAAATAGCTAAGGGTTGTTTTATCCATCTTGCTGTTGTGGTGTGCATGATTCTATTTTAGCTTTAATTCAAGGAATTATAGGTAGATATGTGTTGTATAAGGATTTGATAAGTAGTCATGGGTTAGAATTCATACTGATGAAATTGTAATGTAATATTGTCAGGGATCTTATATGTGATGTATTAAATCTATTATAAACCTCTAGATGCTTATGAATTTGACTCCTGCAATGGATATATGGCACTGATCTAAGTTGTAATTATTAGTGTAGTTTAGTATTTTTTTGTCTTTTCTTAGAGCTTGCTACAAATTGCAAATCATTGACTAGCTTATAGAATGAATTTTGTTTAGTTATCTCACACTCTAGATAGTTGATATTTTCTATGAACAACCAATTCTAGTTGATATTATCTTATCGTGTTGAGCTATTAAGTGAGAACATCTACTATTGTTAATGTTGTTATAATAATGGTGTAGAGGTTGTAAACACATTAAGGGATCACCCTCCCAGGTCTTGGAGATCCCGAAGAGTAGGAGGCTTTTAAAGTCCTCATCAATTGGTCTAGGTCCTTTGAGCTTCCTTCAATTGGAATTGGCAATTCCATAGGTAGATTAGAAGAAAAACTTGGTTACATTGTAAAAAGAACCAACATACACGTCAACCACTAAACAACCACCTCTACAACATAATTTTTAATCTTTTATGATCACATGAAACATAAAACAGACTAATTTCAAGGTTGTTAACATTAGTATTGAAATGTTTTAATTTTTCGACCTTTCAAAAAATTAAAAAGTACATCATTAAATTAATTATGTAATGGCATAAAAATTAAAAAAATCATGAATTAATTATGTAACCACATAATTCAAATATAATTCTATCAAAAAATTAATATCAAATAGGTCATATAATCACATAACTTATACATTTCAATGTCATTGATCTTCTTCTTCATCCAACTCTTTGTCTATATCATCTGATCCATATTTGGCATTGTAAGGATTGGTCATATCATCATCATCTTCATCGATATCAGTTTCAATAATGTCATCATCCACACAGATATCATCTTCATAAACATTAACTCCTAAATCATCATGATCTAGTTCCTCCTCTTCGACATCTTCATCAGGGACATCATCAACTAACTGTTGATCCTGGTCATCATCTACATCATCTTCTAGTTCTCCAATATCTTATTCTTCTACCAAATTATACTTTACCGGCCTTCCTCTTGTATCATGTCTAACAACAAATGACCAACCCGGTTTACTTGGAACCTCTGAGTAAAATACCTGCTCATATTTGGTTGGAAGAACATAGGGCTCATTTCTAGCTCACTCGATCAACCTTGTATTAACCATGGTAAATCTATTATCATGTTCAATAACAGTTCTCTAAGGATCATTTTCATTCAATCATAGCCTGTACCATAGGAAGATGAACAAAATTAATTTGAAAGACTTAAAGTCACACTCAAGTATATCATCCAAAATCCCATAGTATTGATTTCTGAGACTTCTGGATGTATGTCGCTTCTAGATGAAACATTAGTTACTTGAAAGATTGTAGTTATACCAGAATCACAATTTTTATTCATGTCATCCAACATTTTGATTCAAAATTTATGACCATTGCACCACATAGCCTTGTGGTGTTTCACTTGCAATATGTCAAACATGTAAAAAAAATTGCAATATCGTCATTTGATAAACATATTTATTCTTGGCCAAATGTATGCAAAAAAAACAATATCAACATATATATACATCAATATAATTGAAAATAATTAAATAATATGGGTGATTAATATATTTATACGTACTTGTTTATCTCTTAAACCATATGCTAAATCAATTTCCCTTTGTGTAACATTGGAATCTCCATTACGATGAGATTCTTTAACCAATGAAGCCACACCTTCCCATGTTAATGTGCGACCAGATTTTTCACATCGTTCAATCCATACCATCATCCAATCAAGATTGTTGGTGATGTACAAATGTAGTGCATCCCACTCTTGACCAACTATACCAAAAAAATTTGAAATTCACAAATGACGTATAATTAGTTAAATACCATAGTATACGGCCTTAATTTATAATTGATGTATATTGAAGATTGAAAATTAAATAAATACAATATACATAAAAACCATATGTAAAATGTATTGCAATTAATCTCCATTACCATCTTATAATTACCTCTCACTTTCCTCAATCTACCTTTCCCCAACAGGTACTCCCCTTCGAATTTGTTAATGGAGTTGGAATTCCAAATGTGATCTACATGGGTCTTTGTTGCAAACTTAGGACGATATTCACTAATGTACACCACGGTTTGGTATACCATATACCCCTCCACCATAGAACCCTCAGGATGTGCTCTTTGTCTAAACAAAGCCTTCAAAAATTTCAAGTTCCTCTCAACCATCCACATTGACCTTATGTGTACAGGTCCACACAATTCAATCTCCTCAAATTGGTGTATGAGGTAGTGTTCTTGTGCATTGAAAAATGTTGAAGGTAGACACTTTTGCATTTCACACATTAGATGAGGAATTTTTCTCTTCCAATAATTTATATCTGATTTATGGATTTCATTAGATGACAACCATCTATAAGTGATTCAAGGCACAAATATATTAACGAGATTTAACAAAAATATACAGTATATTACATAACAAGTAAAAAAAATGGAAATTATAAGATGTATACAACAAATTGAACAAATCTCGCTACTTACCTCATGTATTTTCCAAGATCATATATAACTTGCTTGACATTGTTGTCAAAGTTTTCTGGGAGAGATGGAGGTAGAATGTACTACAACAATTATAAAATGATCTTTTCATTATTTTTCCAAAAGTAGTAAACACAATACACTGAAAAATACATGCATTATACAAGTGTATATAATATACCTGAATAATTATCTTAATGAAGGTATGCCAATCATGCATTTTCATCCCTGACCCAAATTCACCTTTCTTTGTTATTATATTGTTTATGTTCACAACAAATCCTATGGGAAATCAATTTTTTTGTATGAATTTTTTATAGAATTACTTTGCTGCTCTATTAATAACCAAGGAAGGGAACTTATATTAATTTGGTCTCCATC
Organism: Sequoia sempervirens; assembly: GCA_007258455.2. NCBI lineage: Eukaryota > Viridiplantae > Streptophyta > Pinopsida > Cupressales > Cupressaceae > Sequoia > Sequoia sempervirens. The sequence goes on along the minus strand of VDFB02271358.1, from coordinate 742,658,107 downwards.
TCTATTTAATTGAATGACATTTTCATTGCATGATTGGCTTTGAATGTCACTACAAATTTTGACAATTTTTTCTTTTCCATTCCTTCCATCCAATATTTTCCATAATGTTTCTATTATATTCTTTCTGATATGCATTGTATCAAAAAATTGCACAATTTGTAGCTGTTCATAGTAGGGCAACCTACTAAATTGTTTGGGATAACTTTTCAGTGTGGAAGCCAACCATTAATGCCTTGACCACCTTCATGAAGAATATAAGTTAAACAAATTAACAATGACAATCATTGTCAATTGCAAAATGAGTAAACACAACACAATATAAAAATATAAATTCAGAACATATCATATATGATAGATAAACAATTTGATCTATTGACGATTAATTCTATTATATTCCAACTTCCATAGGCAAGGTGACATTCTTCGTGGTTTTGATGTAGTCTCCTCTTTCCCATTGAAAAGATGTTTTTCAGTAGTTTGATACTTATGATTTCTATGGAGGAAGTTACTATACTCATCAAACACCTGCTTTCCTAAACTTGTTGAATGATGAGATTTCATCTTTGGACCACAAATTGGACATGCAAATTTTCCCTTTGTTTGAAGACCTACAAGATGATATATAATTGGATTAAATATGTCAAACTTTTTTAATTATATATAATGAATAGATTATTTTAAAAATATGCATGATATCTAATTCATCAAATTAAATATTGTTAAAGTGTAGTTGAACATTATAACATACCACAAAAATCTATTAGCCCTGGGGCATCATGAATTGTCCATACAAGCATTGCATGGAATTGAAATTATCTTTGTCCTATTGGTCTAGAGATGTCATACATAGTGATGCCATTCCATAACTTTAGTAACTCATCAATATGAGGCTCGATATATACATTCATATATTTAACTTGGTACTTACCTAGTTGAATGAACATAAACATTACATAATTATTATAACTATTTTACTGCAATATATATAAATTAAAGTACATGACTATTGAATGAAAAAAATATAAATCATTATGCAACAAATAAGACAAATGAGATGCTACTATGTTAAAGAAAATTAATGTAAACAAATACCTAGAACAATCATTGACAACATTATGTGCTCCCTCTTTATTTAAATCCATGGAAGAATGTTATTGTTGATAACAAAAATAGGCCACATTGAGTAAATAGATCTTAGCTCTCGAAATGGATTGACACCGTTCGCTCCCAATGAAAGCATGAGATTACGAGGTTCTTCTTTAAAGTGTGGCCATTTTTCCTCCATGTCCCTAAATGGAGAACCATCTGCATGCATTCAAAGAATGTCATCTTCACTTCTATTCCGTGCATGGTAATCCATAAATTGCGCTAAGCTTTCACACCTAAATATTTGTTGCATATGTGGAATAATGGGAATATAATGAAGAACCTTCTGATGCACATTTTTTGTTAGTTGATCTTATCGATATCTACTGATATGATATTTTGGGCATTCTATAGAAAATTATTGTTGTTTGTGATATATAATATGATCATTGGGGCATGCATCTATTGCTTGATACTCCATTCTGATATCTTTCATAATGACATAAATTTCGGTATGAGCGAGGTAAAATATTTGATGATGGTAACAAAAATTCACCAATCAATCTACAACAAAATATAATTTGTTCATATAAAGAATATTAATGGTACATATTTCATCATGTATTTACTAGTGATGAACTAACAACAATTATAATAGATGAAAAAAGATGACATATATGACATACCTTAACATCCGTGAGATTGCTATGTTTGATAAACCATTCATAACCTTCAAGTTCAACAACAACAATACAATAGAGAGAAGAGTTGTTTCAGAGCCTTCATAAAGGGGCTCATATGCCTTCTCAAGTACAAATAAATCATAAACATCATCAAAGTCATCTTGATCATCATGATCAGCTCTACCACTAAATGTGTCATGGATCAATGTATTCGTACCACCATCTTCAACTGTTTTTTCTGGTGCATGATCACCTTCTTCCATAGGATCATTAACTTCATCTTCGATATTCATAGCTCCATGTTTGTCCGCTTGCAAAACCACATTCTCTGGGCCGTGATAATCCATATCATCTGCCCTAGGGCGCCCCACCTTTGTAATAATGATAGACACAAATAAACCATGATCATGATCAAGTGATTATATATATATATATATATAATGTTAAAATGATATAAATATTTACAAATTCAATCAATATAAACAGATATAATGAAAAACTCACCAATGGATGATAATCATGCCCCCCTTTAGCACAACCATGCTACCTACAATTTTTTTCAGCTGTCGTGATTAAAATTCATATCGTCTTTAAGCCCTTGCAATTATTACAAGGACAATAACATTTCCCATCACCCTTTCTTTTCAATCTAGCCCACATTATATCAAGTGTCTCTTCATTTTGTTCTGGACTAATATTATTTGACATGATTTTTCTTTACCAAGCTTGACTATTTAGATCTTCAAAAAATATCAAACTCACACTCCAATAATTTTTATTCATATCTACATGTAACATAATCTAATAATTCTGATATTTTACACCAAAAAAATTTGGCATGCAACCACCCCTGCAAAAGAGAAGATAGTTTGAAGTTAATGACCCCAAAAAACACTTTAAAATGCTAATTCCAAAACCTATTAAATTTTGATTTTACTATGATTTCCAATCGTTAAGACTCCTAAAATCAAAATATTGAACTTGATCACAAACTTCCTACAACAATGGATGTAGCAAGTTAGTAAGAGCAAATGACCCATTCCTAAGGAGCAACAAGTCGGAATCATCATTGCTAATGTCAATACGGATTTATCCTTTTAGTTAAAGATGAAATGTGTCACTTCTTATGATGAGCTTATCCCTAGGGCCATCAACATTGAGAGATCCCTAATAAAAAACAAAAAAAGCATTGGTAAGAGCATGATTAGGGTACAAACCTTAGGCCTCTGTAGAAACATAAACAATAACTATAGCGGATTAGTGAGGTTTCAATACCAAAAAGATTGAGACATTGTAGGTAATAACAAAATATTGTAATCTAAAGATTGTAGCCAATAACAAGCATACTATGTAGCTTAGTGACATTTGTATATGAAATCTATGGTAAGAAGAATGACAATCACTTGAGATGTGATAGTCAAAAAGAGGTTGAGCAGTGAAAACATATAAAGATCAAACCTTGCATAGTAAAGTGGAGATTTTAACAATGAGTTTCCTTACCCCCTTGCTGACCTTAAGGATTTTTCAAATTCTTTTGGTAGTGTTACACAAGGAAAATGCAATTAGGGAATGATTGTCCAAATGTATTAACAGTGGTAATCATAGGTTCAATGTTTCTTCTTAGCCATTAATGTATAATGGAGGTAGTGGATTGCATGTTTGAGCAGTGTTTTGAGACTCATCAGAGATGGGAGAATAGTGAATAATACCTTGTGGACTGTGAAGTAGTTTCAATAATGTTGAAGGATCTTAAGAACATCAATACCATGAAACAATGAGTCCCCTGTAGTAAGTAGACAATCTATAGGGCATAGTTTGATTTTATAGAAGGATGCTCATGAAAGGAATCTTCAAGTGATAGTGAGTGAGCTATTTGAGATTGCAATTGAGGGTGCAATACCTAGTCTTAAAGGAAGTTAGAAAAGTAGTAAATGTGCAAGAAAATCAAATCGTACACAACAAAACAATTCACAATGTTATCTTCCATAATGCCTTGAGTTTGAAGACAAAAATCTCATTGTATCTTCATGATGAAAGTGGTGACCTTAATGGTCAATCACTGGAAACCGTGATTTTAAAACATGTTATTGTGCTTATGGAGGCAACATTTTAAGCAAGGCAGTGAGTGGTGGTTTGGAACAATGGCGGGTATGAAGGACTTGCTTTATATGCGTAGTATGCAGTCTAGCTTAAGACAACATTCTTAGAAGAAATTGAAGGTGGATTATGGAACTCAAGGGTTACCATGAAAAGTATTAAAGCAAAGACTGAGATCTATTTAAAAGCCATGGTCATGAATATATTAAAGATGTCACATGCAAAACCCTAGTAGCTGGAGTAATGAATACAGTTCCAAAGAGGATAGTGTGCTGGGGAAGATTTAGGAGATCTCCACATTATCTAATTATAGGGAAATACATTATTTATTTATTTTTTTAATTAAAAGAAATCATTGTAAACCCTATATAGGATAAATTGATACTTCAAAAGCCTCTGCAGGAATTTGAGATTATGCAAATATATGTCAAGTATCATTCATAAGGTTTAGAAAATATTGAACACTCTCTAGAATAGCCCATTAAACATGGGTTGTGATTGAATTCACTACATAATTGATATAACACAACCACTTTGCATGTCAACCAGAGTTATAGGCTCTTTATTGCAGCAAGAGGTAATCAATATTCGATCATGCTATAATTACATCCTAACCTACTAAACTTGAGATAACCTGAATGCACCCAATGATGATTGACACCTACATTATACAACTTTAATTAACTGCATTATATGAGTGCCTCCATTTCTATCACAACATAGCCACATTAAACTTGGGTCACACATAAGTGCATCATGTATTTGTTATAGCACAATTGTGCCACATGACCAATAGAGTTATGGATCACATAATTATAGTCACAAGAATTTGTTCCTTGGTTGTGATCTTATGATGATTTCACACAAAAAAATATGGACATGAAATTCTCAAAACTCTAAACCTCTAAAAATGAAATTTGATGAGATGCTACTTTAAAATATGATTTTCAAACCTAGAACTACAAATATGACTTCACAACTGAATTCTGCAAAAAGGAAATGACTACGCTCAACCTAGCGATATCTTCTTGAATTTTTTCTAATTTTTCCCAAGAAAATCGTCCTTAGTTCTCCACAAACTATCTGAAGTAGAGCAAAACATTGTCACAATAAACTTTCAAAAAATTGAAAATTATGCATCAAATTTTACAAGCACCCAACAAACATTAAATTTTACATATTTCGTCAGACAGTTTCATTGGATTTTGTAGTCAAATGTATTAGTTCTAGGATCAAGATCCTATGACAAATCAACATAGGCACAAAGGAATAAAAATGTGGATTATATATGAAGTGATAACCAAATTTCCAGTATACACCATTAAAGATAGAAAAAGGAAAAAAAAATGCCACGGATCAAGCTTCAACTGGCCATCCAATGCGCTGTGGATTGGGTCCAGGTTTTTTGTCCAAAAAGAGTTTACAAGTGGAACACTTTGTCAACTATGCAAACAAAACACATGCTCACAAGGGCTAGTGGAAGCTAGGTATCCACTAGGTGATCCCCAAGAGGTCCATAACAAAGTCATAACTCCATGACTATGATAAGGACAAAAAGAAAAATGCATACTCACAAGTGCTAGTGAAGCGAGTTGTTCACTAGATGAGCCCCAGGGGACCATATAAAAGCCATAACTACATGACTTTAGTAAGGTATAAAAAAAAATATAGTATAATAAGAAAGAGGGATGTTTGAAGGGATTTTTCTTAGTTCATGAAAGGTCTCATCTTAGGGAACATTATGCTAAACGTCTCTAGGAGAGAAGTTAAAGAAATATCACACTCTCAAAGGAAATCAAACCCAATGACACCACCAAGAAAATCATGCATCACAAGAATAAAGAAAATCACACAAGGAACATGAAAACAAATGAAAATGAAATCATGCCAAAATAATGCCAATGCATGCCCCCAGTTTAAAGGAATTGTTAGCACTGTGTTGTGAGAAATTACTTTAAAGTAGAAAAAATGAAAAGGAAAAGATATTTTCCCCCAAAAGATAGTATGTCACATGTGAGCCAACTTGATCCATGCCATCCACATCCCAAGTACATGGAAGGTAGTTAACTAGCCAAAATAGGCAACAGCAAGTGACATACAAGGACAATGCTACCTAACCCCTTCCCCCAGCTTAGTGTAGGAAAAGGGTGAGTTTAATAGGATGAAAATAAGTATTAGTTAGAGGAAATAGGTGCTTCAACATAGGGAAGAGCATCACACTCCTTGAGATGTTGAATTTTTTTTTAAAGACTTACATTCATTAGCAGAATGACTATGAACTCTATGATATGAATAGAATGAAGTCTTGTAGTAAAATTTATTTCAAGTTTTTGGAGGGAGAGATATAAGTGATCCTAGAGGAGTCTCAACAAGATATTATTTTGATCAATAGTAGTAGGTGTTCCTTTAGTTGTGCAAGATGTCATACATACACTAAATGACAAGGCTTTAGATGAAAATGGAGATAAGGGAGGTAACCCTAGATCTTTCTTGAAAGAGTATGATATGCCGGTTTACTTCTTGTGTTCTGTATAGCCATGTGTAGGAGGGAGATTGTATCCAATACCATAACAACCTTCCAAGTTAGATGAAGAGGGTTTATGTTTTTTAGAAGGATTGGTTTCTTCATGAGAACACAAATCCTTTTTAAAGTTATGTATCGTCTCCCCATGATGGACGGGAGTTAGATAGCCCCCATCACTATAATGGGGTAATGTTGGTGACATAGAACCACGTTGAGCATATGAAACACAAGGTTGTTTTAGTTTTGGTTGTGATATTTTGAACTCTCATTTAACGGGAGGTGTAATACCCCAATCATCATTAGAACTCGTATCTAAAAATGAATCGTTGGTATATGACTCTTTGGATTTTGAGGGTGAGATTTTGGATTCTCTATTAAAAGGAGGCATAAAATATAACAACCCCTAATTATCACTAAATATGTTTGTTGTAGGTGAAGGATTAGCATCAACTTGTATAGGTTCAACTTTTTATTTTGGAATGAAAGTATTAGGAGAGTTGGAAGTGTTTTGGTCATGTGATTTATAGCTTTGTTAATCTAATTCAACCATGTATATCATATTGTTGTATTAAAATTTCATTATATGGTGGAGAGTAGAGGGGACTCCTTTCATAGCATGAATCCATGGTCTCCCTAGGAGAAGATTGTATGAAAGAGGTCCTAGCATGATATGGATATGGGTAGGAAACACTATATAGGGCCAACCTCAATAGGTAATGTGATCATCCCTAGTGGTTTCCTATTAACATTGTCAAAGCCACAAATATGAACATCATTAAGTTGAATAATCCTCTTGTCCATGCCTATTTTTTCTAGGAGGTCCATGCTATAAACATTAATTTCTACTCCATTGTCTATGAGAGTGTGCCTAACTACAATTTGATTAATGATCACCTTTATCATGAAGGCTTCACTCTTTTTTTGAGTCTCAATCGAGGGAAATTCATGTTTAGGGATTGTGATTTATGATAGTGTGACTTGTGTGGAATGAAAGGAGGATGTTACATTACTCAATTCCATAGAAGCTTGGATCTCCTCCTACTTTATTTGTAACATTTATTGAAATAAACATTTGTATGTAGGTGATAGTTAAATAAGTTGCCATATGGATATATTAGCAGGGGTCTTCTCAAGATCTTCAACTATATTATGAAAAGGAAAAAGAGGAGCATTAGGAAAAAAATGTTGACGTGATGGTGATGTTGTGGGAGCTATTTGTGGTCCCAATTTTTTTTGAGAAATTGTGTTATATCTTGGTTTCTACAAAAAAATGTTAGATTGCTTCATAGATTTCAAGAAATCTCTTATTTTCTGATGTGATTTGTTAATGGGAGGTGACTTAGGAAGCTCACTAATTATGGGAGATCCATTTTTTGTCGTTAGAACCTCAAAAATATTATCTTTATTTGCATGATCTCTTAGTGAAGAAGAATATAATGTCACTTCACCTAAGGAAGCCTCATTACATGTGTCAATGTTTATATTTTCTTGAACCATGATATCCTCCCTAGGAGGAGAGTTTTTCAGAAAACCACAGATGAAATGTTTATGACACTCAAAGGTAGATTCTTCCAAAATGACTTCATCACAAGTAGGGGAATGATCAATGGTTGAATTTTCTTGTTCATAAATGATGTTGTTGTCTTGTTACAGAATTTTTTCTCTAGGGGAAGAGATGAATTTAATATTCCCATGACTTTCATTGATTATATCTTCTAACATCGAAGTATCATCTTCACAACTAGGAGATACACTAAGAGAAGAAAAAATGTTACTGTCATGATCATTTATGGTTTCATTACTTTGTTCAATAATAGGATAGGTAGGGGAGGGATCAAAAAGAGGGTCATCAATGTCTTGTCCACTAAGAGAGGTAGAAGGAGAGAAACAACTAGGACTCTCAAAACTCTCATTGATTGGTTCTTCTAACACCAAAATATCTTCTTCACAAATAGGAGAGATATTAGGAGAAGAAAAAATATGATCATTAGGATTGTCCAAGGTTGTATTCCCTTTCACTAAAACACTCTCATAGCGACGGGATATGAAATTTTTTTTAGCATTCCTATAAAGGTAAGGTACTAATGTATTGTTTGGCCAAAAATGAAAATAAATATTAGCCATATAATGCAATGCTTTAATATTGTAAAAAATATGTATCCAAAGATGCAAAAAAAATTTATCCAATGTATGCAAAAATTTAAGAATACAAACAATGTATATCAAAAAATGAAAAGTACTTTTATTAAACTTATGCAATTTTTTATGAATATAAATATTGTATATGCAAAAGTGAAAAGTGATTTTATCCATTGTGACATAGATTTTGGGAACCCTAAGATGCTTGGCTCTCTTCCTAGGGTTTTTCACCTAGAAAGAGAGAGATTTGGGCTCCTAAAATATTTATGTACATTCAAATAAGGATGTATGTAGTATGATGTAATATAAATGAACTAATATAAGTACAATTGAGTGATTAAAATGATCTAGAATGAATGCAAATATGCATTTTATGCTATGTTTGAAAACATAGTGTAATATGCAAGCAACTATGAAATATGAAGAAATAGAAAGAAATATGTAGAACTAAAGGTACAAGGTCAAATTTGTGTGCACTTGGAAGTTGTGTGAGATATCTAGAGTGTATGGAATGCGTATGAATTTTTTTTATGTGGGACTCATTCACCAAGGGTGGTGAATTAGTCCTTCGACTATTGTAAAAGTGTCTAAATCTAATTTTTGATAGCCAGGAGTTGATTTTATTAAAAAAATGCAAATATCCAAATTTCAGGTGGGACTCATTCGCCAAGGGTGGTGAATCAATCCTTTGCAAGATTTCTATATAGTCAAGAGTCAACACTGCTACACCAAAATGTGTAATGACTGGATGTTAGGTTGTCAAGATCAATTCTAGAGAAAATGGGCTAAAAGTTACTCAAATAGCTTGAATAGATGATAAATTGATTTGAAGATCCTAGATGACTTTATTTCCACTTTTCAACACCTTTAAACCTATTAAAGATGCACAACAAAGCTATAAATACACATGCACAAAGGGGAAAAATGTTGGGGGGTTAGTGAATAGTGGTTTTCCTTGGTCAAACCCCACTTTGTTAATCACACCCAATAATAATAAGTGAAATTTAAAGAAAATGTAAACTAACAACATTAAAATGCTATTAACTCACCAAATCCTTGATCTGGTAAGCCTGAAGTGATGTCAATGGCTGCTCCAAAGTGCTCAAAAGTGCTTGAATTGATGATGCAAGATGCTTGATTGCTTGAAGATTGCTTTAATTATGAATGCTTGAATGAGGAGATGTAAAATGAGGTTAAAATCACATATTTATACAAATATTGTGTGTTAGTATCCATTCATACCTCATCACAAGCTGACATGAAGTGAATTTGACTAAAATCCTGAAAGAAATTTTGAAAATTTTTGAATTTAGGGCCAAGGGGGACTCATTCACCACCCTTGGGAAATGAGTCCCACCTGAGACCCACAACCAAGTGTCAAAAAGAATGTCATGTTTATTGTTGTTTTTCAGGGTAGGACCCAAAAATACACTTAATATAAGCATATGAGGGCATAAATAAATAAAATAAAGCATGAGAAAGGTGTAAATAGTGAAAATATTCCTACAAAAGTGTGAAATCTTGTTACAAGACTTTACAACACTTTGAAGTAGGACTTGTTAATGAATGAAAAGGTGATTTTTAGGTGAATTGCATTAAATAGAGTCTAGAAGAATGTAGAAATGTCTTACAACACTTCACAACACCTTCAAATGACATTGTTCTTTGAATTTATCCACCAAAATAAGCATGTTCAAGCCAAGATACATCATAAAATTAAAGAAACATAGCTCCAACAATATGAAACAAGATGTAAAAGACCATGAAAATGATGAGGGTCCATTTTTTGACAACACAATTAGCCCCCACTTTAGTGAGAGAAACTTGGTTTCTCACACTAAAGTAGCCATGAACATCAAGAAGAGGGTTTGAATGCACAAGCTACATTAGAAAGATGGAATACAACAACAACCAAAAGGGATGATCAAGACCATAGGATAAATATCCAATGGAAAACTAAACACAAGGACAAAGGAACACACAAGTGTTGAGAGGAACTGAGTAAAGCTTTGATCATCAATCCAACTAGTTGTGAAAGTAGACTTAAGCTAATTGTTTGAAAACGAGAAATGTGTGCTCACTCTGGGGCCACAGAACTAGTTGTCCGCAAGGTGAGAAATCCCTAAAAGAAAATTAAGATACAGACGCTAGTTGGTATGCACTCACAAAACATAAAAGTGTCTATTGGGAAAAGTAATGCTGCTAGTTGGGCTTCCCACTCAACCATGCCAAAGCTATATCCATTCAATAACTTTAACAAGGCGCCACAAACCCAAAAAAAATGCAAATGTTGGTTTAAGTTTCATAAAATAAGAAAAATAGGATGGCACCATAGGCATGCAAGTTGTGTTATGCAAGGTGGCCAAACAAATAAGACAACTCCAGAGGCATGCAAGTTGTGTTATGCAAGGTGGCCGAATAAGAATGTTATGTGTAATATGTTCAAAGGAGTCTTGTTCAGTTTATGCAAGCTTAGTCACTTAGGGAACATTGTGTATAATGTCTCCAAAAGAGGACCAATCAAAGAATAGTATACTCACAACTTAGGGGATGCAATGTGTCACATCAAACCACTAAGAGGAAAGCAATATGGTAATTTAGATCACACTTATGAAAGACATCACACCCAATGTCATCCACAAAGTGATAAACATATCATGTAAATGACAAGGCTTTGCTAAGAATGCAAATGAAATAATGGTAATGTATGCCTCCCACTTTAAAGGAATTGCTACACATTGTTCTATGAGACATTACTTGAAAGTAGAGGAGGAAAGAAAGAAAGACAAAAAAGACATCATATCCAACTGGGAAAGCTCTATGCCAATTCATATGTTTCAAAGTTAAGCTACATCATGTCAAGGAGAAGGTAAAAGCAAAGAAGGAAGCAAGTTTCCCCCTATAAAATAAAGCACACCAAACACATAAGGGATCTATGGATTTGGGGTCATTATATTCATCATTGCAGTGTTTTTATGAAAGATTTTGGAACTTTTGTCATTCCTCAAAGCACATACAAATGGAAAAATGACACAAAGAGAGCGAAAGCAGAGGAAAAAAAAGTTTGTTTTGAGTCAACATGGAAGAGACATTGCGGTCTCGATGCTTTGCATCATCCCCAAAAGGAAAACACAAGCAGAAAGATGAAAAAGAAAAGTGAAAAAGATTTTGGGTCAACATGAAGGAGACATTTCAGTCTCAATGCCTTGTGTCATCCCCGAAAGGAAAACACAAAAGAAAAGTGAAAAGTAAAATACAAAGACCTTGTGGGTCAACATGGAAGAGACATAGGGTTTCTCAATGCTTTGCATCATCCCGTAAAGGAAGACACAAAAAAAAAGTGAAAATTAAAAGACAGAGGCCTTGTGGGTCAACATGGATGAGACATATGGTGTCTCAACACTTTGTGTCATCCCCAAAAGGAAAAACACAAAACAAAAGAAAATTAAAAGGAATAACAAATAGAGGAATAGAGATACACATAGAAGTGTATAAAGATAAGAGAACATCAAACACACGATACGAGGGAACACGATATGTACATAAAAATAAAAAAGGTAAAAGACAAGCAATGTAAATTCAATTCAACCATTAACTAAGTTATTCTTTTCTCAATCTTGGATGAACAAGAGGAAAAAGGAATAACAAGGCTAAGAGAAAAAAAATGCATTACAAGGACAAGGCTAACAATTTCTTGCCTCCCATAAAGCGTAAAAGCAAGAATGAGCTAAGACAAGTGATGGAAAAGGACCATGCAATAGTGAGAATGGAAAAATTCTACAATTATGGCATGAAAGGATAATGGTGTTTTAAAGGATGAGGCAAAAATAGTCAGTGTCTATGAAGTGATACTTTTTTAGTATTTCATTCAAAATATAACATTCTTCAGTTTGATGTCTGAGAATACGATGATATTTGCAATATGGTATGTTGGAATCATGAGGACAAATGACTAGTATATTGGAAGGTGGTAAAAGTATGAGACCTTTTTTTAAAAGCAATTGAAGTCTCTGTTCACATTCGGTTGGAGGATGTGTAGGGAACTTTATTTTTTTCAGTTTGTATGGTCATTTGTGTTTACTAGGTTCTCCTTTTTCATGAGTAAAAGAAATACTGGAATCCATAGGGATCCTAACATCCTTTTCATTAGGAGGAGAGAATGTTTGTTCACATGGAAGGAGAATGTTCAAATTAGGAGGATAATTATAGATGATTGTTCCAACATTTAAGAGTCTCCTAGGTTGAAGAGGATGTCTCATGGGATGGGAAGGATCTTGAAATCCAAGTCTTGTTGTGTGGGATTTAGTTGGTTTTTGTTCAAAAATCTGATGGATGTCATGTTCATGTTTTGTGTCACAACCTTGTTTACTTAAAATAGTAAAGCCTTTACCATAAGTTTCCTCAAGGTTGATAGGATTTTTTGTGACAATATTCTCATTAAATGGTTGAGATTGTCATGGTTGATAGGAACTAGGTTCACTTGAGGGAGGAACCATACATCCTATGTTGACTTCAAGGTGTAAGTAAGCAAAATGATCAGGTGGTGCAACAGTAGGGAGTTCTTGTGATCTCATAGAGGGATAAAACGTTGCATTTGCTTCTAGGTTGTCAAGGAAACCATTATAGAACTTGGTCATGCTAAAATAATCTTCTTCAAAGATGTCGACATCATGAGGAGGACCATCATGAGGAGTTAAAGGAGCATGAGTTTGTTCAATGTCATTAAGGTCACAACAAAAGGTGCAATTGGACATGTCTACTAATGATTTGAGGGAATTCCAAAACTTATTAAAGGAAAATTTCATGATGAAAATAAAAAAAGATGAAATAAATGAGAAAAATAAGAGAATCTATTACTAGGAACAAAATGTAGAAGTAGAAGGGGATAATGCCAAAGAGTTGAGAAAAATGTTGTTTCAGAAATGTAGAGGGACTGATTTGCCTTAGGTGGCGAATGAGTGCCAAGATGCAAATTTTTTTGGACTTTTCATAATTTTAAGAATGAATTAAATTCCTTTTAGAATAAAAATTTAGACATAGTATTCAAAGTTTCAATTTGTTTTAATGAAATTGAATGCAAGAATGAAAACTAAATGAGTTTTTAACTAATGCAAAATGAAAGATCCTAGAATGCAACAACCAATCAATGTCCTAATTGAATGTCAATGCAAATGAAACTAGGATGCAAGATATTTATGCAATTAGAAGTTTATACATGTTCAAAAGTTAGGTTCACCAAAATGTGACATAAATTTTGGGAACCCTAAGATGCTTGGCTCACTTCCTAGGACTTTTCACCTAGAGAGAGATTTGGGCTCCTAAAATACTTATGTACATTCAAATAAGGATGTATGCAGTGTGATGTTATGTTAATGAACTAATCTAAGTGTAATTGATTGATTAAAATGATCTAGAATTAATGCAAAGATGCAATTTATGCCTTGTTTGAAAACACAGTGTGGTATGCAAACAACTATGAAATATGAAGAAATAGAAAGAAATATGCAGAATAAAAGGTATAGGGTAAAATATGAGTGCACCTAGAAGTTTTCTAAGCTTTCTAGAGTGTCTGGAATGCTGATGAAATTTTCTGATTTTTCATAGTGGGACTCATTCGCCAAGGGTGGTGAATCAGTCCTCCGACTGTTGAAAAAGTGTCAGAATTTGATTTCTGACAACTGAGAGTTGATTTTAGACAAAAGAAAAATTTCCAGAATTTAGGTGGGACTGATTTACCAAGGGTGGAAAATTAGTCCTTCCCAATATTTTTGAAAAGTCACGAGTCAACACTACTACACTAGACCTGGTAATGACTGGATGTTAGGTTGTCATGATCAATTCTACATAAAATGGGTTGAAAGTCACTAAAATATCTTGAATAGATGATGAATTCATTTTAAGAGCCAAGTTGACCTTAATTCCACTTTTCAACACCATTAAACCTATAAAATATGCAAAACAAAGCTATAAATACACATGCACAAAGGGGAAAAATGTTGGGGGGTTAGTGAATAGAGGTTTGCCTTGGTCAAACCCCACTTTGGTAATCAAACCCAATAGAAATAAGTGAAATGTAAAGTAAATGTAAAATAACAACATGAAAATGCTATTAACTCACCAAATCCTTGATCTTATAAGTCTGAATTGATGTCAATGGCTTCTCCAAAGTGCTTGAAAGTGCTTGAATTGATGATGCAAGATGCTTGATTGCTTGAAGATTGCTTGAATTATGAATGCTTGAATGAGGAAATGTAAAATGAGTTTAAAATCACATATTTATACAAATATTGTGCCTTGGTATCCATTCATACCACATCACAGGCCAACATGAAGTGAATTTGAGTAAAATCCCAAAAGAATTTTTGAAATTTTTTGAATTTGGGGCCAAGGGGGACTCATTCTCCACCCTTGGAAAATGAGTCCCACCTAGGACCTACAGCCAAGTTTCATAAATAATGTCATGTTTAATGTTGTTTGTTAGGATACGACCCAAAAATACACTTAATATAAGCATATGAGGGTATAAAGAGATAAAATAAAGCATAAGAAGGGTGTAAATAGTGAGAATATGCCTATAAAAGAGTGAAATCTTGTTACAAGACTTTACAACACTTTGAAATAGGAATTTTTAATGAATGAAAAGGTAATTTTTAGGTGAATTGAATTAAATAGATTATAGAAGAATGTAGAAATGTCTTACAACACTTCACAACACCTTCACAAGATGTTGTTCTTTGAATTTTAGTGCCACAATAAGCATGTTCAAGCCAAGATACATCATAAAATTAAAGCAACATAGATCCAACACTATGAAACAAGACGTAAAAGACCAAGAAAATGATGAGGGTCCATTTTTAGATGACACATCCATATTATGCAAAGCTTCAGAAATGTGAGCATTTTTAGATCTAATGATGCTTGCAATTCAAATTATTTAAAAAAATGAGTTCCCTAAATTGATGTTTTTCACCTAGATGCATAAAACAAATGTTCTTGAAACTTTCTAGACTTATAGTATATGTTATGAGGAGACTTAGGAAGCACAAAAAAGTAGATTTAAATCTTGAAAAGTATAGCTTCAAACTGATCAAAGACAAAGATGCTAGTAAGGGAGTTTTAGTCCTACTGAAGGAATTTGAAGGTTCCATAAGTTGGAATAGAATGAAATCAACTTAGTCACGATTTTGAGGTAAAAATACAAAGAGGGACTAAGACACGAGTAAGGGAGTTTTTTTCCTAGTAGAGGTTTTTTTTAGAAAAAACAACAAATTTTAATTTGTTAATAGTGTTGCCATATTGCCTACCTAGGGAACTAATGTTTGGAAACAAAAAATTATGTAAATGAATGCAAGAAAACATGACTATTGACAACCAATTGGATGCAAAAGTGAATGCAATTTTTTAGTTTTGAATGTAATAACAATGTGTCTAAATGAAATTAGGATGATTAATAATGTAATTTTCAATTTTTCATTGGGATAAAATGATGCAAGCAAGCAAAAATGAAACCGATATGAACTTTCACTAATGCAAATATGAGAAACCCTAGATGAATGTTCACTAAATATGATAAACCCTAGATGCAACTTCACTAATGTAAGATGAAATGCAAGAATGAATGCAAAATAGATCTAGGGATTTAATCAACTCCAAATCATATTAATGAATTCCCAAGAAGTCAGGTTCACCAAAATGATTAATGGGAAAATGAGTGCTTTATAACCTAGGTCATAGAACACTAAAATTCTCCTATTATCATTGAATAATATCCTAGGATTCCCATTTGGATTGACTAACAACCTCACAAGGTGAGTAAATTCCCAATTAGGAAGGAACTAGGATGGGGATTTCTCAGCTTTTAAGGGTTCACCACCAAGCAAATTCTTGGAAAAGAAAATGTAACTGAAAAACACAATATGATATGCAAATGAATACTAAATGACCTAGAAAGATAAACAAAATATAATAGAAAACTATGAAACTAGAAGTGAGAATGTGTGTACTTGGGAAGTCTAGAGATGTTGTGATGATTCCAAAAGTGCAAAGAAGCTTCCCAAATATGCTAGGGAGAAAAAAGACGCCCAAGATGGAATATTAGTCCTAATGCTCCTTTTTTGGGTAGATGTAGAGACTTCAAATTTTAGAACCAGATCTAAAGGAATCTTTGAAAAATATGTCTGGGAGGACTAAGATTCCCTAAATGGCGTATTATTCCCATTCTAAATTTCTAAAAACTTTGAATGTGGTCCTAAGCTCCAAGGTCTACACTTGCTTCTCCTCTAATCTCACATTCTGAAATTTCTGAATTCAGCCTATAGGTGAGTTTTCGTGAAGATGACCACTTTGCAATCCAACTTTTCAACTTTTCATCTTTTCACTTCAAATGATATTCAATTATTCAACCTATATCTGCAATCACAAATATGCAAGATGGGAAAAAATGTTGTTTGTTAGTAAATGGGGGTTTTCCTTGGTCAAACCCTTTGCAGGTAATTAAGCCAAATAATGAAATGAAGAATGAAACATTAAATATGTAAATCATATAACCTTGGATGATGTCTTGTTAAGAAAATTTGCAATCTACCATATAGTGGTTGTTAGCAATTAGGATTGCACCCTTAGCCAAGTTAGACTTGCCTATCCTAGTGTAACATGGAAATGCTCTTAGATTTGTTGATAAATCTAGAAGTGAGAGCAAATATCTAGAGTGGGCTAGTTCCCCTAGTAAACAACCTAATCTAGAAGACCTTCAATGGAAAGGGTTAAAAGGAAAAACTAAAAATAGAGATCCTAAAACCTAAGATGATTGACTAGAAATATAAATATTCTAACAACTTTCTGCTCTCAACAATCTCCTTAAAACCTCTGATTCTCACAATCCCACCCTAGAAACACATAATCCAATAGTGATTTGCATAGAGGTTCACCAAATAGAACACAAAATGAAACCTGAATTACATGAAACCCTTGTAAAAAAAATTGCAATGATAATACATGAAGAGGATTCTACATTTCAATCACAGTTAACATCAAATTGTGACTATGAATTTGAGACAAGAAAATGAGAAAGGAAATCTTGTTGTTTATTTAAATGAAGGAGTGTCAAGCTCAAAATTTAAGTACAAGAAAATGTTTGTAAAACTCTTTGAGTGTGTAGGAGACCAAGAAACAATCAATCTGAATTAAGAAAATTAGAATTTTCTCCAAACTTATACCGTCCAAGTGTCACCATGGTAAAAAATAGCAAAAATCAGCTCCACTGTATCTCGAAAATAGAAACTTTGATCAATTTTTGAGCTCCTTAGAAAAGCCTAAAAAATAGTGCCTCAAACTACTCAAAACTAGATCAAAAAGATAGAAACTTCCTATCTCCAAAGGGTCAATCCAAAAAATCCACAAAATCAAGTACAAACAACTCAAAACTAAAATTGGAAAGTTCAGTTTGCCACCTCTTTCTAAAATTCTCCCAAGTGATCTCAACTCAAAATGGCAAGTCTAGTGAAGACTCAATTACCCAAACTGCATTTTAAAAACATAATAAACATTAAGGTAATTTATAGAAACATTACCTTAATGATGTTTTACATCATATGCAGTTTCAGACACTTGAAATATAAACCTCCCTATTACATCTATTTTGATGCAATTTGTCTCCAAATATTATGAATTTTTTACAGTTTGAGTGAAATTTGATATTTTGCAAAAAATAAAAATACTATGTAATGGCTCCTATACATTTGATTTTTCTATAAAAAATATAAAAAAACTAACCATGGGCTATATCCCATAAAGTAACTAGGGTGTGTGAATCTATTAACCCAATGAGAGGGGCCAAAGTGCATGTGATTTTCCCATAAAATCATAAAGAGAGCTATGAGTTTGTTTGATTTTCTTTTTCTTTTTTTTTAAATGCCTAAGGCATGGTTCGACCTACACAACATTGGTGAAAAGGTATTAATAAGGATTATTTTTTTTAAAAGAATGTGCTAAAGTACACATTTGTACCATAGAAAAATGGATATTTGGACATTTTCATGGTCATTTAGGTATTTTTATCTTGTGATGCTTGGCCTATTTTTCTTAGATTTAATGTTGTAATATAACCTATACACTCACATTAGGTATTGAATATTTAAATTATTAAGACTATATGATGTATTGTAAAGGTGTCCTAAAGTGACATTACAACACATTTATACACTGTTTTAGACACTTATTATAATTCATCTAAATATTCCCCTTTTTATCCCTTACCAAGTCTCATTTTAATTTTTTTTAAAGTCTTCTAAAAAAATTTCACGCTTTTCTATACTTGTCACCACTAGTTACACCTTTCTCATGATTTATTTGGCCCCATTATGCACTTAGAGGTCATAATTAAGTGTATTTTTCAATATAAACCTGTTAAACATGATTAAATGCAACTTAATTCCTAACACCCACTTGCATGCCTTTAGTTGGACCCATTCACCATGGGTGACAAATGAGTCCCTCTTGGTAAAAAATTAAAAATAATTTCAAATTTCTTTTGGGTTTTTATTCATTGACCTAAGGTCGGCCTGTGATGTATTTTTGGGAAATTAGGGCATAAGTGTGTATAAATAAGTGTTTTTTCTATCCATTTTAACTCCCATTCAACCATTCATTAAAGTATTCATTCTTAAATTTAATCCATCTAAGCATCCATTCAAGCGTCATAGTATCATTCAATCAAGCAACTACCAAGCATCTTGGAACAACCATTGACATATCTTTAAAGGTGAGTTCATGAAACTTGCATGTTATTTTTTCATCATTCCTTTCTTATTTAATTTCATTATCAAGGGTTTGATTATCAAATTGGGGTTTGACCAAGGAAAACACTTATACTTTAACCCTTAACCATTTTTCCCCTCTTTGCATGTGTGTTTGCAAGTGTTGTATGTAGATTTTTCAAAGAGATAGGTGTTGAAAAGTGGTGAATAAGTCATCAAAGCTATTCAAGTGAACTAATACCTAATTCAATCTTGGAGACATCATTCAACCCATTTTCTATAGACTTGAATCTTTCAACCCAACAAGTAGACAAGCACAAATCTGGACCCACAAAGTTGACTTTAAAATTTACAGATTTCTATAGGTGGACTAATTTTCCATATGTGGTGAATCAATCCCACTACCATGCTCAAGAACTTGTTTTGTGAGGTTTTCAATTCTTGACAACATGAAACCCATTTCAATAGAATTTATCAGAAGTGGGATTGATTTTCCATCTGTGGCGAAGGAGTCCTAGTGGTCATCAATAGTAATTTATGAAGCATTCCAAAACCTTCTAGCTTCAACATTCTACCTCCAAGTGTAGTCCATTTAGTCTCATTATGTTTTGTTTTCATTTATTTATGTTTCTAGTTCATTTCTACATATCACATCATGTTTTCAAACACTTCATATTTCTTAGGTTTTGCATAAATAATCAATCTATTTTATCAGTTTTTTGCATTTAGGTCATTGCATTTATGCATAATTTCATTGTACTTGCATTATTTTGAGTGAACCACCTATATTTTTGGGTATATCTCTCCCCTTTAGGTGAAAACCCTAATAGAGCAAGAGAGTCGTAGCACACAAAAAAATATATGGTTCATTTTGGTGTACCTACATTCTAAGAATTATCTTTCTAATTTACATCTGAATTTACATCCTAGGACTCATTGCATTAGCTTTTGCATTATTTTTCATCCTAGGGTTTTCAAAATTGCATTAGTGAATATCTCATATAGATTTATTTTTTGCACTTCAAAACATTAAATTTTGCATATGCATCCTAGTTTTTCATCAGAAAATCATAAAAATCATTTTAAATGTTCTCAAAAATCACAAAAAAATCACCCCTGGACTCATTCACCATCCTAGGTGAATCAATCCATTTGCACTTTCTACACAATTTCTTTTGTTATTTTCACCACATTTTCTGCATTTCTATTTTCTTTAATTGCATCTCTTTCATTGTTTTTAGATTCATTGTTCTATTGAATTTCTTGTATTTTTTTACTTTCATTCATTTGCATCATGTACTTTTTCTTTAATAAGTTTTGGATTTATTTGAAAGCCTTAGTTGACATGTCAAATTGTGCCTTTGGTTGTGATCCTAATGATCTTTAGCTTCCTCATGCTCCTTTAACTCCTCATGCATGTCCTCCTAGTTTTTTTGAAATCATTGGAGAAGATGATGATAGCATGAATAAGTTCTTAAACAAATTTCTTGACAACCTCAAAGCCAATGCACCCTTGTATCCATCCATGAAGCAATTAAACCTTCCTACAGTTTCACATCCTAATACATTTGGATGCTTACATCCTGAAACAAATGAAGGATTTAAGTTTCCTCCAATAGGTGGACCTAGTTACTCTAACCACGCACCTCCTCAACCATTCTATGATAAAAACTCACTAGTACTCCAATCAACCTTGAAGAAACTTATGGAAAAGGTTTTACTATTTTGAAAAAGAAAGGATGTGACACAACAATTGAACATTCAATACATCATCTTTTTGAACAAGTAACAACTACGAAAACACATAAGGGTTAGGCTATCATGCTTCCCCTAATTTGAAAATTCTTCTTCCTCATGAGCAATCTTTTCCTAATAAAAACATTGTCACTATAATGATCCCCATGGGTTCTCATCCCCTTTCCATTCATGAAAAGGGTGAATCTAGTAAACGAAAATGACCTTATGAGCTGAAAAATCTTAAGTTCCCTCTCCATCTACCACCTGAATGTGAAAGGAAACTACAAATGCTTTTAAATAGACATCTTATACTATAACCACCTTCAAATAGGTTGTTCATCCATCCTAAATATTCCAATTTACCATATTGTAAATACCATTGTATTTTTGGACATTGGAGTGATGAATGTCAGACATTGAAGGAAATACTAAGTACCCCTTCACTGACACCGAATACTATCCTATCATCCCATACTACACTTTCCCACACCTCATCATGCAATAGTTGTAGAATCTTCCATTCTCACTATTGCATGACCTTTCACATCACCTATCTCAGCCCATTCTTTCCTTGCACTCATTGGGGCCATGGAGTTTCTAGTCTTGTCCTAGTAATGCATTTGTCCTTATCCCTTATCCATGTTGTTTACCTCCGGCTTATACTAAATTACATTGGAAGGTGGATGACTTGTTTCATGCATGACTTACATTTTCATTATTATCCTTTTAACATTTTCCTTTTTCTTTTCCTTTTTATTTGATTTCAAGTGTGTTTAATTTCCTCTCTCTCTTTGTGCAAATTCTTCTATTTTTTACCTTCATTCTTCTATTTTTCGTACATCAATTTTTCTTTTTACCCTTTTTTTTTGTTTTCCTTTTGGGGGATGACACAAAGCATTGAGACAACCTACGTCTCTTCCATGTTGACCCAAAAGGTCCCTTTTTCTTTTTCTTTTTCTTTTCTTGTGTTTTCCTTTTGGGGATGACGCAAGGCATTGAGGCCAAAATGTCTCCTTCATGTCAACCCAAAAGTATTTCTATTTAATTCACCTTTTACTTTTCACTTTTTTTGTGTGTTTTTCTTTCTGGGATGATGCAAATCATTGAGACACACTATGTCTATTCCATGTTGACCCAAATGGTTATTTTTCTTTTGTTTTCGTTCTCTTTGTGTCATTCTTCCAATTCTATGTATTCGAGGAATGATGATAGTTCTGAGCTCTTTAATCAATACATTGCAGTAACGAACATACTGACCCCAAATCCATATATCCCTTATGTGTTTGGTGTGTTCATTTTTGGGGGGAAACCCCTCTTTATTTTGTTCCTTCTCCTTCACATGACATAGCCTTACTTGAAAACATATGACTTGGCATAGGGGATTTTCAAGTTGGATATCATGTCTTGTTTCTTTTTACATTTTTCATTCACTACTTTAAAGTAATTTCTCACAAAATGATGTGTAGAAATTCCTTTAAAGTGGGGGCATACATTGGCATTATTCATTTTGCATTTTTACTTTTTCCTAGTTCTTAGTGTAGCCTTCTTGTTTCATTTGATGTATTTTTTGCTTTGTGGATTACATTGGGTGTGATATCCTTCATAAGTGTGATCTATCTTAGCATTTGTGTTTGTCTTAGTGGCCTGATGCGACCCACTACATCTCCTAAGTTGTTAATATTCTATTGTTTTATTGGTTCTCTCTCGAAGACATTAGACACAATGTTCCCTAAGTCATAGACCTTGCATGAACTAAACAAGACTCCTTTGAATATCTTTTGCATTTTACATTTTTGCATTTTGCATTTTGCATTTATATGGCCACCTTGCATAACACAACTTGAGTGGCTATGGTGCCATCATATTTGTTCATGAGTTCTAAGAATGAAAATATTTTCTTGTCTCATGAAGCATGAACAATTTTCTTTTTCCTTTGTGGCACTTTATTAAAGGAAGTATAACTTTGGTATGGTTGAGTGGGAAGCCCATTTCAAGGCACGACATTCCCCATAGCCACCTATATTTTTGTGAGTACATACCAGATAAGTGTATGTTTCTCACCTTTTGGGACTCCTCACCAAGTGGACAAACATGAGTTCCATCACCCTAGAGTGAGTATGCATTTTTGTTTCTAGAAAAACAACCTAATCTGATCCACAACTAGCTAAACAAATGATCGAAGCTTGATCCAACTTCTCCTATTTCTCTTCCATTTTTTTTCTTCATGTTTGTTCCTTTGTTATTATGTTTAGTTTTCCATGGTATCTTGATTTTGGGTACTTTATCATCCCTCTTGATCGTTGTTGTCTCATCTTGCTAGCATAAGTACATTTGGATCCCTCTTTATATGCATGGCTACTTTAGTGTGATTTTGAATCAAGTTTATCCTCTCACTAAAGTGGGGGCTAAATGTACTGTAGAAAAATTGATCTTTGGACATTTTCATGGTCATTTAGGTCTTTTTCCTATGATGCTTTACCAAATTTCCTTACATTTAATGTTGTAATGTAAATTATACATTCACATTAGGCCTTGAATATTTAAATTATTAAGACTTTATGATGTCTTGTAAAGGTGTTGTGAAGTGTTGTAACACATTTTTACACCTTTTAGGCTCTTCTTATTATAATTCATCTAAATATTCCCTTTTTATCCATTACCAAGAATTATTTTAAAGTGTTCTAAAGTCTTGTAACAAAATTTCATGCGTTTCTAGACTTTTCACCACTAATTACACCTTTCTTATGCTTTATTTGGCCCCTTTATGCACTTACAAGTCATAATTAAGTGTATTTTTTAATATAAACCCGATAAACATCATTAAATGCAACTTAATTCCCAAATCCCACTTGCATGCCTTGAGTGGGACCCATTCGCCATGGGTGGATAATGAGTCCCTCTTGACATAAAATTAAAAATAATTTCAAATTTCTTTCAATTTTTTATTCATTAAGACCTAAGTTTAGCCTATGATGTATTTTCATTAAATCATAGCATAAGTATGTATACATAAGTGTTTTTCTATCCATTTTAACTCCTAGTCAACCATTCATTCAAGTATTCATTCTTACATTCAATCCATCTAAGAATCCATTCATGCATCATAACATCATTCAATCAAGCAATTATCAAGCATCTTGGGGCATCCATTGAGATATCTTCAAACTTCAACAAGGATTTGTTGAGTTCATGACACTTGCATGTTATTTATTCATCATTCCTTTCTTATTTCATTTCATTATCAAGGTTTCGATTACCAAATTGAGGTTTGACCAAGGAAAACCCCTATACTCTAACCTTTAACCATTTCCCCCCTCTTTGCATGTTTGTTTAAGGGTCTTGTAGGAATATTTTTCAAAGATATAGGTGTTGAAAAGTGACGAACAATTCATCAAAGCTATTCAAGTCAACTAAGACCTAATTCAAGCTTGGAGACATCATTCAACCCATTTTCTATAGATTTGAATCCGTCAACCCGACAAGTAGACAAGCATAGATCTAGACTCACAAAGTTGACTTCAAAATTTGCATATATTTGTAGGTGGACTAATTCACCATCTATGGTGAATCAATCTAGTTTCTAGGCTAGGGAATATTCTTTCTGAGGTTTTCAGTTCCTGACACCCCAGAACCTATTTTAGCATAATTTATTAGAAGAAAGACTAATTTTCCATCTATCCCAAATGAGTCCCAATGGTCATCAATAGTAATTTTTTAAGCATTCCAAAACCCTCCAGCATCAGCATTCAACCTCTAGGTGCACTCCATTTAGTCTCATTATGTTTTTTTTTCATTTGTTTATGTCTCTAGTGCATTTCTGCATATCACACTATGTTTTCAAACACTTCATATTTCTTAGGTTTTTCATAAATAATTAATCCATTTTATTAGTTTGTTGCATTTATTTCATCAATTTTAGGCATAATTTAATTGCACTTGGAATAGTTTGAGTGAACCACCTAGATTTTGGGGTCTATCTATCTCCTTTAGGTGAAAACCCCTAATAGAGCAAGAGAGTCCTAGCACCCTTTACACAAATATTTGGTTGAACATTCGACTTAGGGAACTTGGAAACCCTAAGGTAAAAAATGACCTATATCCCTAATTTTTCTCATCATTTTCACTTGGGAAATCTTGAAGAAATGAGCTTTGCATTCAGCTACCATGGGAAATTATGGTTTTAGAATTGTCCCTACATTTTTCAATAGATTGCTCCATGCTTGGGTCGAAATCCTCTTGTAATTTGATCCCAAGTAATTTTTTAATTTCTCTGGTGACATTATGACTCCATTTTGAAGGGTTTTGAGGCCTCTTGGCTATAGCCTCTATAGTCTTTCTGACTTGTTTCTTTGTGCTTCTATTTTCTGTTGAATCCTTCACTTCGAGCCACCATGGAAATATTTACTTTGAGCTTCTTAAAAGACATGGTACACGGGCTTTAAATATTTTTCTCCACTCATAATTTGGGTAAGCTTTAGGATCTCATTCTTCTGCATTTCCCTCTTAAATAAGCTTGATTTGAGAATGATTTAAAGGAAAATGTTTTTCTTCTACGTGGAAACAAAAAAATGTGTGCTCCTCTACATAGGAAACTATCGTACCATACTCATTTCTTTGTTTATCTACAAAAATAAATGATTTTGGGCCCGACCCATGATATTAAAATTAATGAAATCCATAGAGGTAATGATTCTTTCATTTTTAAAAATACTTTTAGGGTTTTTAGCCCTTCAATGGCCATGGCCATTCACTTCATTTATTTCATTTTAAGGCTCTAAATCTTCCATTCTTAGGCTCAAATCTTTATTTTATTTTCTATTTGAAACTTTTGAAACAAAACCCTAACTTGGTTTCATACCTTTCTACATTATCCTTCAATTTCTTTAAAATCCTGATTTCATTGTGTATTTATCTATTTGCTCTTGAAGGATACAAATGGCTTCATTTTCTTCCATCCATATTGATGTAGCTCAAATCTTTCTCTCTGATTATAGAAACACCATGTTTCTCCAATGGGATTTCCCTTCAGGCACAAAGCTTTCCACCTTTGATTGTAACTTTTCCTTTGAAACCATGTTTATATTCTTTTACTAAACAATGCCAAGTTTTTTCTAATTCCATTCACATATATTCAAATTTAACTTAACATGATGTATTTGTTTGGTTCATTCACTTTTGGAAATGCTTGTTATTCAGCCAACATAATGTATCTCTAGGTCATGACAATCCTATTGTTGTTTGTAGCCATCCATTTTCAGGCACTTTGAATATTCAAAAGATGCACTTCAAGCTTCCACCTTTTACCATAGTTTCAACTTGAATGTGAACATGGAACACTGAAATGGAACTCTCTTTTATAAATGTAGCACCAACATACTGAAACAACGCTTGAGTTTTGTATTCCGTTTTACATTAGTGATGTTGTTCTTTACTTCATTCAACTCAAACCTTTTGTCTATTGTTTACAATAACTTATTTTCCTTTCATACCTTGGCTTTCATATTTCACTTGCAGCCACTTGTACTCTGATTGCTTCATTGAAAAAAAATCTCTTTGTACTCTTCATTCATTTTTATTTTATTGAAAGCAATTATAACTATGAACCTTGTTCCATAGTGCAAATAAGATCTTGATATAAGTGGCACTCTCGATATTATTTCTTGAATATTTTCTACTTGCTTCAACTGATACTCTTGATTTGTAGTCTGACATTGTGTATGCATGTTCACTATCACTCCATGAAAATGAATCACCTGCTGCCCTATCAATGTCAAATAATGTTAATTAAATGTGGCAGTGATGTAATACTAGAGTAGCGCTTTAAACATGACACATTTGTATGCAAACATAAATAAAAGATACTTCATTTTATTTCTATTCTACATAGTTTGACAATTTTGAGAATGATTCCTTGCTCATATGTGATTATCATCTTCACTTTGTATTTTGAATTTGATGGTCATGTATGGGAAATGCATCAACTTTCTTGGACTACTTTATGAGCTTCTCCTTTAGTTGTATGTTCTATCTTGAACATAGTGAATGTATTTATTTCCTTAAAATCCCCTCTTAAAGTCAAGGGGCAATGTGTTGAGCTCAACCCTTGTGGGAGCCCATTTTACACCACATGCTATTAAGTCTTCAAAATTAGATCAACAACATGAATTTTCCTATACCTATATAGTGAACAAACAATATTAGATTAAAAACAATAAGTTCAATGTTACTATGATGTTTCATCCTTTGTATTCTCTTGTACACTTCTAATCTTGCTCAACTAATTCAATGGGCCACAAGAAATGTTCTATATTATTGTTGATAGATCATATAGGAGGATTCATAACCCAAGCTCTAACAAAGCTTTCTCAATTATCTACAAGTTCACTTGGAGAAAAGGATCAAGGATGGATGAACAACAATGAAGACAACTTGAAGACACCTTAGGAAATGATGGCTATGATTCTTCTTACATTCTCCTTTCTATCTTTTATCTTTAGTAGTATAGTATATTCCTTGTCTTCCATTGACTCAACTATTCCCATGGCTTGTGTGGGACACTTGATCTTTATTTTGATGCCAATGAATATAAAATAACCATTTTTTCCAATCTTATTCAATTTTGTACTTTTCTTTTGCAAAAATCTATGAAAACTTATGGAATGAATAACCCAATATAGAATTAAAGCATTATTATTTGTATCTCATGCAATATTTTATGCTATAAATCATCAATGGTAAACATAAACACATTGTACACTTATGAAAAACTATTTAAAACTCAAATACATTCAATGGTTTAAGCAATTAAAGTAATGTATTGAAATTTTTTTCACCTTAAAATGAACCTGAATTAATCAGCTCTATCAATTTGAGGTGTGGTAAAAAATTGATAACAATCTTGGTGACCTCTACTAGATACTTGATTGCTAAGCATCAGACCAATCACCATATGTAAATCCATTGGGCATGGAGTGAACTCTGCCCTTCCAAAACTCAGTAATTATTGAAAATTGAAACTTGCAACACCAAAAAGTAGTAGAAAACAAAACCAAACCAAATAGAAAACAACTAGTAGACCTTGGTGGCTACAAAGTAATGTGAAGAAACACTTATGGAAAAGAAACAAAAGAAAAGAAAAGTGCTTCAAGCACTTATTACAAAAAACTATTCTACTATAGTACAAGGGTATAAATTTAACCCTCAGAAGTAGTGTTTTAAGTGGATCCCATTAACTGGGATCAAAAGAACCTCCCCATTTAACTTTGAGAGATAAAATGAATCACACTCCCTTAATTTTGTTATATCATATAATCTATCCCAAATTACATCAAATTTGGAGTGCTTCTGAGGTTTTCTCTCATGTTCATCCCATTTGAACACAGTCTCCAACAATAAAATATATGGGCTTTACTTCATAGAACTCCTGTATCATGTTATTTAGTTCTTCATTCAATTGAAAGTTATCTTTTTGGAACAACATTTTGTCAAAATTTATTTCATATAACTTTTGTTCATTGCTTGGTATTGACTCCAACATGAACATACTTCTTTGAATCGTGTCATCAAAGTTGGGAAATTCACCCGACCAATCAATTGGAAATTGTTGGGGCTCAACACCGATTGCATCTTTATAATTTTTAGCAGAAAGTTTAAAATTATCCAAAAATAGATTCTCCTTACCTTCCTCCTAGATTTGAATGAAAGGGAACTATTTTTTTTTCATGGAAATTTTCAATAAGTCTTTCTACCTCATTGAGAAATTATTCTTTGAAAAACTCTTCCTTATCCAAAGTTTGATTATCAAACTACATTTCTAACCACTCTTAGTCAAATTACCCATATTCTTTGAGGTATTCTTCTTGATCCAAATGTTGATACAAAGCTTCATTCTCAAAAATAAATTTCATCCATTCTTTAATAGATTCTTCATCTTCTTTGACGTCTTCCTTTTGATTTGAAACTTGACTGTCAAAAAGAAACTCCTTCCATTATTTGACAACTTTTTCATCCTTCAAAAACCTTGTGCCATCATCTAAGGGTTGACTTTGGCCTTTGGATAGATTAGGGACTGTTGCATCAGGTTCATGGATTACAAAGATGTTTAACCCTTCCTCCTCAGTGTGGCTAAGAGGGTCAAGTTCATGATTTTGGGTAGCCCACTCATCCAGGTTTTCCTCTTCATTGGATATATTAGGGTCTGAGGTCAAGGGTTGAATCTCTAGTCCATTAGTGGTGTACGGGTTAGCATTTAGTAGGTTGGGAATGTATGGATCAATGTGGTCTTTATCGAACGGTTCAAACCTAATGGTCACTTTGGTGCCATACCTAGTTCTAAAGAATAAATGGGACCAATCGACAAATAAGAATCCACCTAGTTTAGCAATAAAGTCTCTTAAGAGGAAAAGTGAAAAATGAGGGGGTAATTCAATGACATGGACATCTTAGGAAAGAAAAAGGTTAGGAAAAGCATGCAATGTGAGAGTAAAGTTTTTAATTATTCTTGTTGTTTGAACAATAGAACCATCTGATTGCACCACTCCTTTTGATAAGGTTTCATAGACTAAACCTTTACTAAAATTTTAGGCATAACAAAGCTACTAGCACCTGAGTCTATCATACAATTGTGGACAAGGTTATCTCCAATGATAAGACTTAAATAGAATGATGGAGGCTTCACTTCTTGATTTTGTTGCCCACCTTTGACTTATGAATTGTTTGTGAGTACAACCCTTTTTTTTTTGCATTAACATCTAAAATCGAAAGCTCAGCTAAATCATCTTGTAGTAAACATTTTCGGTCCAGGGTATGTAATGTATCCATAATAGACATGTTTATTGTAACTTTCTTTCGGTGTTCAACCACATTAAATGACATGAGACTTACCTTTTGCTGTCTAGAAGAAGTAACATCATCATTTAGCTTTGGTTGTCCTCTTTTCAAAATTTACACATTCGATTGTGTTACATGGATAGTTTGAGGTGGAATGGCATGAAATTTATCTTTTGGAGCTTTCTATTGTACATTTACAGCTTATTTCTCCACTTTTATAGCTCTCTTTTTTGACCTCATGTTTGTTGTTGTACAACAGAAAAATGGATCATTGACATTTTCATGGTTATTTAGGCCTTTCTCTTGTGATGATTAACTTATCTTGCTTTGATTTAATGTTGCAATGTGGCTTACACATTCACATTAGGTCTTAAACATTCAAATTATGATGTCTTGTGAAGGTGTTGTGAAGTGTTGTAACACATTTCTATACTTTTCTAGACTCTTCTCACTATAATTCATCTAAAAAATAACCTTTTCATCACTTATCAAGTCCTATTTTAAATTGTTTTAAAGTATTGTAACAAGATTTCACACTTCTCTTGGCTTGTTATCATAATTTACACGTTTCTTATGCTTTATATGACCCCTTTATGCACTCATAAGACTTAATTATGTATATTTTTTTACAGTAAACTTGAAAAATAACATTAAATGCAAGTTAATTCCTAACACCCACTTATAAGCCCAAGGTGGGACCCATTCGCCATGGGTGGAAAATGATTCATTCTTGGCTCCAAATTCAAAATAATTCAAATTTTCTTTCGGTTTTTTATCTAATAATACCTTATGTAAGCCTGTGATGAGGTATTATCAAGTTATTACACATAAGTGTGTAAAAATAAGTGTTTTTATTCTCATTTTAGCCCCATTCAAGCATTCATCAAGTTCATTGATTCACTAATTGCATTCAAGCATCATTCAATCGAGCAAACATCAAACATCTTGGAGTAGCCATTGACATATCTTCACATTTATTCAACAAGGTTGGTGAGTTTAGGACACTTTCATGTTTTTTATTCATCATTCCTTGTTGATTTCATTTCATTTCTTTATTAAGGGTTTGATTATCAAAGTGGGATTTGACTAAGGAAAATCCCTTTACCCTAACCCTTAACCATTTTTCCCCTTTTGCATGTGCATTTTCAAACTTTTTTGTGTAGATTTTTCAATAAATTAGGTGTTGAAAGGTGGTAAACAATTCAACAAAGTGTTTCAAGTCAAATAAACCCTATTTCAAGCTTGGAGACAACCTATAGTTCGTGTTTTCCAGATCTGACTTTGTCAACCCGACAAGAAGACAAGTGCAGATCTGGAGCTATAGAATTGACCTTTGCTTTTATATATTTTTGGAGGACTAATTCACCATCAGTTGTGAATGAGTCCCACCATAAGGTTGAAAAGGTTGATTTTTTTAGATTCTAGTTCCTAATAGTTGAAAAGCAGTTTTTAGGTATTTTTGTCAGTAGAAGGACTGATTCGCCATTAGTGGCGAATGAGTCCCACTAGTGATATACAATGATTTCATCCATCCTTTAGAACCTTCCAAATTCAAAATTCAATTCCCAGGTGCACTTTTTTTAGCCTCTTTCAATTTTTCTTTGTGCGTGTTCATGTTTTAGTTCATTTATGCATACCTCACTATGTTTTCAAGCATTGCATGTTTCTTTAGTTTTTCATCCATAATAAATCATTTTAATTGCTTATTTGTAGTTAAATCATTCAATTTAGTCATCATTCCATCTTGCATTCCTTTATTTGAGTAAACCACTTCAATTTTTGGGTTCTATCTCTCTCCTTTTAGGTGAAAGATCCTAAGAGTGCAAGAGAAGTCCATAGAACAACATTAAAATTGTTGGTTCAATTTGGTGAACCTACATATTGAGCACATTCTCTTTCTAATTTCAATTCCATCTTGCATCCTAGGTTTCATTTGCATTAACATCCAATTAGTTTTTTTTTTTTTGTATCCTAGGGTTTCTCAAATTGCATTAGTGAAAGACTCATATAGACTTCATTTTTAAATATCCAATCATTCAAAAACTAAAAATTATCATTTGCATCCACATTTTTTATCTGAAAAGAATTGTAATAATTTCAATTTTTTTGAAAAAACATAAACAATCCATACTAAGACTAATTCGCCACCTTGGGTGAATTAGTCTAGTTGCATTTTCTGCAATGAAATTTTATTGCATTTTCATAGTGTTTCCTACATTTCCATTTCCTGTTACTTTCTTCTTTTTTTAGGTTATAAAATTTATGTCATTAGCATTTTATTATTCCTAGTTTTCATTTGTGTTCACCCCATATTTTGTGGTACTTGTATGATTTTTTGGTTCCCTATTGATAATACTTTAGTGAGACGAAGTTCTAGACTCATGGCTTCCTGCAATAACACTTTTTTTGTGGACCTTGGGATCTCAAGAGCTCCTACTCCTAGTATGGAAAATGGTGCATTAGGCATGGATACTAGCACTAGTATACCTTTACCTTCACATACAATGCATGTTGACATACAAACCTTGATCAAATTTTGCAAGAAAAAGTCATTAGTATTCATGAGGATTTTGCACATTTGCAACAAGATTTAATTCTTGAAAACATTTCCACTGCTTCCATACCTACCATAGAAAAAATTCATCACTTGATTTAAAGTGATGATGGCTTACAAGTTATGAAAATAATTATTGATATATACAAAAAACATGTTCCTTCAACATCCCAATCAACAAACATTGTTGTGAGCCAAGGAGGATCTCACATTCCTCCTCCTTCAACCATAACATCCATACCAACCTATACCACTCCTCAATTTACAACAACCATGCAATGGGTAAGCCATGTGACTCATTTCACTATTCCAATTAGCATTCCTAGTTCTTTTGTTTCATCGAATGTTCCCTCTTCTACCTGTACCCCTCTTGGTGTCGCTTTCACTTCTCCTAACATTACATAAACTCCATCACCATTTTCCCTTCCCCCTCATACCACTTACCCCGATCCCATCATTACATAACTCTTTAACATTGTTTCCTCCATGAAACAAAAAATATCCACCATTAGCCAAATTTAAAATACTCCACCCACATATCATGTTCATAGTAGCCCATTATCCTTAGATATCTTATGAACACATATTCCACAAGGAATTGAGATGCCTAGGTTTGAGTAGTATTGAATTAAAGGAAGCCCTACTAATCATGTTAATGCCTATACAAAATTTTGCATTGATTTTGTTCTGGATGGTAAACTATTATCCAAACTTTTTCCTAGTACCTTGAATGAAACTACATTGGAATGGTTCTCAAACTTACCTAATCATTCAACCTGATCCTTTAATGAACTTGTGGATACCTTTATAAGTCATTTTCAAGTCCATATAACTCCCCAAAAGACAATGGTTGATTTAATGTGATGTAAACAACATAGATGAAAAAGTAACTGATTTCATTTCACATTATCGATCATTGTATGCTCAAATTGATGTCAAGATTCTTGATTCATGTCTCCAAAATATGTTTATTAAAAACCTACACACTCACCTTCAAGATAAGTTGACTATGATGAAATTTCCTGTGTTCCTACATTTATGTACAATCCTTTGTGACTATCACAACTCGGTTACTAGTTGTGATTCAAAGTCCACTTCTAACTGAGCTAGGAAGTCTTAACAAAGCAACAAAAACAATACAAAAAACTTTAGAAAACCAAATTGAGGATTCTTATAGTTCAATCCCCCTTCTTCACATCCAACTCAACTAGTGCCTAGTCAAGTGGTAATTGTTAAATTAGAGACGCCCTTTACCTATGGGGACTCGAAGCGAAAATTTACCCCCTTACCCAATACCCTCCATAACAAAATGAATCAACTACTCCAACAAAAATTGATCACTTTTCCTACCGTTAAATCACTTGATACCACCAAGCCTTTACCACCCACCTTTAAACCAAATTCTTATTGTCATTTTCATTTCCAAAATCAGCATGACACCAAACAATGTAAGCGTCTCAAAAACTTAGTTCAAGACCTCATTGATTTTGGTCGTTTGTGCATTATAGGTGTCAATGATCAAGGAAATAATTTTTTCACACCCCCTAATAAGAATTTACAAATCTTTACCAACCCTATGCCTAAACACAATGTTTCATTTTTCAAGGCTAGTGAACCTTCAAACACTCATGAGATGAACATTGATACAAATAATCAGCAACGTGATATTACTCCAAATGTTACCCAAGTTAATCCTATGGATGAACTTGTGCATACGATAGATGTTGTACCTCATAAGGGACCAACCAACAAATCTCTTGATATTTATTTTTCTTCTCATGATATACCTAAAAAGATTCTTGATTGTCCTCTTTACATAGCTGAATGCATCTATAATAAGCCCACCAATGGGATGTTAATAGATCTTTCCTGTGGCAAGAATGCGATCATGGAAGAGTTTTTAATATTACATGATCTCTATCAAGATTATTATAATAAACCAACATCATAGATTAAAATATATACTGGTTTTATGTTCCCTACGATCAGATCATACTCCTATTAAAAATAGGACCCAAAACTTTGGATGTAACATTTTCTATCATACCACAATCGGATCAATTTCAAATATAGCTAGGTCATCTTTGGCTTTGCTTGATGAAGGTTGTTCCTTCAGTTGCTCACAAATGTTTGAAGTTTCCACATGAAAATGAGATATTTACCATACACCATAGTGGCTTTAATCCATTGTCGTCTAAAGTTAATTTTTCCTTAGAATCCTTTTGGCCTAAACCTATGGATCCCATCACCCCTTGAAAGGACTTCTTTTTCATTACCTATAAAAATTTATAAGTGAA
This sequence comes from Sequoia sempervirens, assembly GCA_007258455.2. Lineage (NCBI taxonomy): Eukaryota > Viridiplantae > Streptophyta > Pinopsida > Cupressales > Cupressaceae > Sequoia > Sequoia sempervirens. The sequence goes on along the minus strand of VDFB02271358.1, from coordinate 742,623,407 downwards.
ATGAATATCAGAATTGTCTTTTCGTAACATGTCCATGTCCACTTCCGCTTCTCCTATCCTTGATGATACCATTCTTCAACCTCAGTCTGAAACTGAACAAACAATACAACCTCATGAGAAATTAACCATAGACACTTCTCCTTCATCATTTAAACATCCAAGAGATAATGAAACCAATCCCATCATGCCTCCTCACATTAAACAAAATTATAAATCCAAAGAGAAATTGATTGACCCATCTTCTTTAGTTTCTTTTGTTCTTCCCCCTCTAGAATAAAAGGGACCTATGGTGGATCAACCCACTCTTACACCTCAACAATTTCAAAATAAAATTAAAAGAAGCCAATGTGCTAGGGAGCGTAGGTTTCATCATCATCTCCTTGCTCGTCAAATGCAAACTGAAATCAACATAGAAAATCAACCTCCACCTTTGATAGAAGAAATACTTGATTACCCTCCTCCTCTTGACCCATCACAAGATAGTATGATACAACAATCCCAACAAAATGATCTGATACAACAGCCACAACTCCTGATACACCCTACCTTGGAAATTACTCTATGTCCTCCCATTGTGATTAACCTAGATGATGATGAGGAGGAGGAGGAGAAGATCACTAAAATAGATGAAGAAGTGCATAAAAATCTAAACTCTTTATTTTCATCTACCATGATCATAAATGATAAATTTTCTACAACAAGTGAAGAACCTGGTACTTCCCCTAGTTCAACACTTGCAATTCTTCCTTTGGATAGTCAATTGCCCTCCCAATATACTGAACATGATTGGGAGGTGGATGACTTGTTAGATGGCTGAATTATATTCATCTTTCTAGCCCTTTTACATTTTCTTTTTCTTTTTCTTTTATTTAGTATGCTTGCATGTGCTTATCGTGTTCCCCCGTAATGTGTGTTTGATGTTCTCTCTCTTTGTACACTTCTATTTGTACCTCTGTTCTTCTATATGTCATATATTTCCTTTTCATTTTTATTTTTGTTTTCCTTTTGGGGATGATGCAAAGCATTGAGATGCCCTATGTCTCTTCCATTTTGACCAAATCATTCCTCTTTCCTTTTTTCTTTATCTTTTTCTTGTGTTTTTCCTTTTGGGGATGAAGCAAGGCATTGAGACCAAAATGTCTCTTCCATATTGACCTAAAAAAAACTTTATTTTTCTTTTGTTTTCGCTCTCTTTGTGTCATTCTTCTAGTTCTATGAATTTTGGGGAATGATGAGAGTTCTAATCTATTTAATAAAAAAATTGCAGCAACGAACATACTGACCCCAAATCCATGGATCCCTTATGTGTTTGGTGTGTTCCTCTATAGATGGAAACCTCCCTTTCTTTTGTTTTCTTTTTCATTTACACGAAGCATCCTTACTTGGAAACATATGACTTGGCATATGGGCTTTACAAGTTGGCTCTCATATCTTGATTTATTTTTACATTTTTCCTTTGCTACTTTAAAGTAATTTCTCATAGAACGATGTGTAGAAATTTCTTTAAAGTGGGGGGAATACATTGGAATCATTTCATTTTCATTCTTGGTTCTTAGTGCAGCCTTGTCACTTCATACAATGAATTTTTCACATTGTGGATGACATTGGGTATGATGTACTTCATAAGTGTGGTCTCTCTTAGCATATTACATTCCTCTTGGTGACCTGATGTGACACACTACATCCCCTAAGTTGTGAATATACTATCACATTCCTCTTGGAGATGATAGACACAATGTTCCCTAAGTGATAGACCTTGCATGAACTTAACAAGACTTCTTTGAACTTTATTTTACACTTTTGCACTAATTCATTTTACATCTTTGCCACCTTGCATAATGCAACTAGCATGCATGTGGTACCTTTGCATCTTTTCATGAGTCCTAAGCATACAAATTTTTTTTTGTCTCATGAAGCAAAAATTGACATTTTCCATTGTGGTTCCTTGTTAAAGTTATCAGGAGGTATAACTTTAATATGGTTGAGCAGGAAGCCCATTCTGCCGCATGACTTTTGCCATAGCCACCTATGTGTTTTGTGAGTACATACCAACTAGTTTATGTTTCTCACCCTTTGGGTCTCCTCACTCGATGGACCATCATGAGTTTCGTCACCCCAGATTGAGTATGCATTCTCTTTTTCTCACAAACAACCTAGATCTAATCCACAACCAGTTGGAAATTTGATTTAAGCTTGATCAAATTCTCCCTTTTCTTCTTTTCTCTCTTGTGTGTGTTCCTTTGTTCTTATGTTTAGTTTTCCATGGGATCTTCATCCTAGGGGCTTGATCATCCCTCTTGATCATTTGTATTCCATCCTGCTAGCATAAGTGCATTTGGTTCCCTCTCGATATGCATGGCTAATTTAGTGTGAGTTTGAACCAAGTTCATGATCTCACTAAAGTGGGGTCTAAATGTACCATAGAAAAATAGATAATTGACATTTTCATGCTTATTTAAGTCTTTTCCTTGGGATAATTTGACTTATCTTGCTTTGATTTAATGTTGCAATGTGGCTTATGCATTCACATTAGATCCTAAATATTCAAATTATGACATCTTGTGAAGGTGTTGTGAAGTGTTGTAACACATTTCTATACTTTTCTAGACTCTTCTCATTACAATTTATCTAAAAGAAACCTTTTCATCAATTATCAAGTCCTATTTTAAAGTGTTGTAAAGACTTGTAACAATATTTCATGCTTTTCTAGGCTTGTTATCACTATTTACACCTTTCTTATGCTTTATATGACCCCTTTATGCACTCATAAGACTTAATTAAGTGTATTTTTTAATGTAAACTGGATAAATAAAATTAAATTCAAGTTAATACCAACACCCACTAACAAGCCCAAGGTGGGACCCATTTTCCATGGGTGGAAAATGAGTCCCTCTTGGCTCCAAATTCAAAATAATTTAAATTTTCTCTAAATATTTTATTTAAAAATACCTTATGTTGACCTGTGATGAGCTATTATCAGGTTATTACGGAATAAGTGTGTAGAAATAAGTGGTTTTCTTCTCATTTTATCCCCATTCACCTAAATTAATTCAAGCATTCATCAAGTTAATTCATTCACTAATTACATTTAAGCAACATTCAATCAAGAAAACATCAAACATCTTGGAGCAACAATTGACATATCTTTGGATTTATTCAACAAGGTTGGTGAGTTTAGGACACTTGCATGTTGTTTAGTCATCATTCCTTGTTCATTTCATTTCATTTCTTTATTAAGGGTTTGATTACCAAAGTGGGATTTGACCATGGAAAATCCCTATACCTTAACCCTTAACCATTTCACCTTTTACATGTGTGTTTGCAGAATTTATATTTAGATTTGTCAAAAAATTAGGTGTTAAAATATGGTCAACAATTCAACAAGGTGTGTCAAGTCAATTAAACCTTATTTCAAGCTTGGAGACAACCTAGTCCATTTTTTATAGATTTGACTCTATCAACCCAATAAGAAGATAATTGCAGATCTGGAGCTACACAATTGAACTTTGATTTTACAGATTTTTCAACGAGGGATGATTCATAATTAGTGGGGAATGATTCCCACCTTAACGCTGAAAAGATGGTTTTTTTAGATTCTAGTTCTTGATAGTTAGAAAGTAGTTTTCAAGTGTTTTTGTCAGTAGCATGATTGATTCGTGATCAATGGAGAATTAGTACCACTAGTGATTTACAGTGATTTCTACCATCCTTCAGAGCCTTCCAAACTCAACATTCAATTCCTAGGTGCACATTTTTTAGCCTTTTTCAATGTTTTTTTGTGCTTGTTCATGCTTTAGTTCATTTTTGCATGCCTCACTATGTTTTCAAAAATTGCATGTTTCTTTAGTTTTGCATCCATAATCAATCAATTTCATTACTTAGTTGCACCTGGATAAGTCCATTTAGTCATCATTCCATCTTTAATTACTTTATTTGAGTGAACCACTTCAATTTTTGGGTTCCATCTCTCTCCTTTTAGGTGAAAGATCTTAATAGTCCAAGAGAAGTCTGTAGAATAACATCAAAATTGTTGGTTCAACTACAATGGGTGAACCTTGTTGGTTTTGGATTTGAAAATGATTTACTCCATAGAATTATATGCTTTACTAATTTACTAAGGCAACTTCAGAGTTCCCTTCCTAATCCATATTTTCATTTGACAAGTTCACTAGACCAACATAATTATTTTGCACCATGAGAGCTTGGATCTCCATCCTATTCATGCATGTAGCCCGATTGTGTGGTTGGTTGCATGGGTAGTACCAATTACATTTGTGGGCCATTTTTTTGTTGTTGTATGAGTTCCCTTGATGGACTAGCAACATTGGGATCATAGGGCCAAAAAGGTTTGACATTAAAACTCCTCTTTTGACCTTGGAAATCATGTTTGAAAGATGGCCTATTCTGATGATTTTACTAGTAAGGGGCTTGGTAAGACCTATGTTTCTATCCAACCTAATTCTTAAGGTTCATAAATTAATTACTAACAGTTTTTCTGAACGATTGTATCATACACTTTAGTTCCTGAATTTCTTTGGTAGGGTATGGGATAACACATTCTTGGGCAACAACCTAGTAACCTATCATCGAGACTGGTGATATAGTAGCTATAGGTGGCTGAATTTTGGGGAAGATAGGCATAAGTGGTCTCTGGGCTATTTTCCCAGCTTGAATGAGGAAATTTTCTTCCCTTATGGTGATATCAAAGGTGTTAGGAAATGTAAACCCTCCCATGGACTATATCATAATTGAAATATCACTATTTAGAGCTTTTAGTAAGAATAGGAAAGCATGCTCAAGTGAGGGTTTAAGTATCAAAGGGATCCTATCCCAAGTTCTTTCGAAGCAATAATTGAAATCTGCCATGTGTTCATGGGGAGCCCATTTGATGGTGCTTAGATACTATAACAATGAAAGGTGATCTAATTTATCCATGAACTACTAGTGTAGGCCATCACCAAGTTGGTCCCATGTTGCAATGGAATTAGTCAAAAGCCCTTTGAACCAATTGTTGTGTGTTCTCACAACACGCCCCAAGATTTTAAGACTTGGGGACCCAAGCAAAAAAAATAGCTCTTATGGCAGGAGCTAGCAAGTTGAAAAGATCATCAGAAGTGAAAAGTGAAGATAAATTTTTAATCAAAGAGTACTTTGTAATGCAAGTGTTTTGCATACCTGATATTGAGAGCCAAAAATGTTTGAAAGGTAAAAGGTGGTGTAAATATAAGCAAAATGTTCTAGTCTAATATTTGGAGTCTAGTATAAAGGAAGTTCTTGTAAAACTAAAGTCCAGGGAAAATTCATGGGTAAAGCAAAATACCAGGTACTAGGTATTGGGAAATGATGTGAAATGGATTTTTTTTAAATATTAAGGTTATTTGATGATTACGATAGTCTAGTAAACTAGTATATGTAGAAGATAATTATGTAAGGATTTATGATATGCTAGAAAGTGTGTTATTTTATGAGATTTATGTGTTAACCTTTGAATAATGGTTTTATTTACATGAGTTGTTTTTAAATGTTTTTTAAAAAGGGATTTAATGTGTTGAATTTGTTATTTCAGGAGATGTAGATTGTGATGCAAATTTTGGGTATGGATGGTCAAAAAAACTTGACTCATAGATCGAGTTATATCCAAGTCAGGTTGCATACTCTGGGAGGTTATAATGCATACAACTTTGAGTCCACTGGAATGCTAGAGATCTAGGTATATTTTTGTACATATAGTGGAGAAAAATGCCAATACTTGGGAGATACCATTCTCGAGAGTATCAGATCTGAATCACAACAAAGTGTAGGGGTGACAATTCCACCTGTTCATTTTGAATGTATGGAAAGTTCTTACACACTATCCTAGTTTGAATTATCATCCTAGCGATGATTAAAGATTAAAACCTAAAGAGCTTCAATGTGTAATTGGATTTGACCTTCATTTACTTTGATTGAAATTCCCATATAAGTAACTATAGGAATACATTAGGATAGTAGGAGGACATTATAAATTCTCACAAATATCTAACTAATAAACTACATATATCCCATGATTGCAATTATGCATATTTCTGATTGCAAAAGTAACATGCTTATCAGAAAAAAATAGTTTCATGTTTATCAATTACATGGCATGTCATTGACTATGTCCATCTGTCTATTTGGAAAGTCGGATTCTTGAGCCAACATTCTCCTTTATTGTTCACAACTGGCATAACCACAGTAGGAGGGTCCTGAGAGAGAACAATCCAGACTATGAAACAAGAGTAACATAACGAAAGCAACACAAAATGTGGAGGAAAATAAAAATGTAAATGTTCTCATTAACAAAAATATCAGTTACATTTGGCCGGAACCATCCAAACTCATAGATTCTACTCACAGGTCTGATAAAACATGCTAAAAAATACAACATTCCAATATGTGAGAAAAATATTACAAATCAAATCTATCTTAATCCAATCAACTACTACCATTCTAATGATTGATTACAAGATTTATATCATGTATGCAATTCTAGAATCATCTGTGTTGACCAAAGATCATCACATTATCCAAGGAAAGAAAATGTAACATGCACATGAATAGGTCAGCCTTAAATTGGAATTACTCTTTAACAAGTGCATCAGATGAAGTTTGGACCTATAATGAAGGTTAGGGACAATCTACAAAATAATTAAAATCACACTGTTAAGATCTGTAAGTCATGAGAACAATCTGTAATGATCGAACTAGTCGAAAAGTTTGAATTTGTTCTAGGGCCAGTTCAAGAAACTACCATTAAATCAGGAAGCGATAACTTTTTGAAAAATGATCCCATTGCACTCAAATTTTGGAACAAGGAAGATGAACATGTCGATGATGTAAACAAAGATCCATAGGGTCTGGTGAGAAAAGATGTTTAATCCACCAACTTGAATTGAGCAAGAACAAAATAAGAACAAAAAACTGAAAGAAAACATTTTTTGTTGATGCAAGATTTCAGAGAAGCAAGGGTGCTCCTACATCAGAAATTTGGGGTTATTGAAAAGTGAGTCCCTCACTATGGTGGGGCTAAAGGAAAACCAATATGGTCTACCTTAGCCTGAGAAATCCAAGAAGAATCCTCCACTCTACCTTTCCACTTCACAAGATATTCTTTGTACTACCTTCCATGAGTCTTCCTCCCATATCTAACATCCAAAATCTCTTCAATTTCATCTGACTACTATTTAGGAAACCAATTCTCCAATTTTGCTTCACTGTCTTCATTAATTTTGCTTCATGATGTTAATGTAGATCTTCAATGTTGAATATAGGTGATATACCCATACCTTCCGATAGCTCCACTTCACATGCATTTCCTAAATCAAATTTCTTCAAGATCTTACAAAGTCCAATCTTCCTCATCTTCAACTTGTTGTATGTGCCAACTAGAAATATTTCCTTCCTCAAATATGCGATCACTTCATCTCCAACTTCATATTCCTTATGTCTCCTCTTTTCATCTACTTTATCCTTGTACTTCCAATTCATATCTTCCAACTATTGTTTCAATTGAGTATGCATTTTCTTCATGTGTTCTACAAATTCTTCTACTTCTATACTCCTTTTATCTTCCATAATAATGTCTCTCATCTCTGATATACCTCTAGGGTGAACTCTAGTAACAATCTCAAAAGCTGTCTTTCTTGTACTTTTGTTTATTAAATTATTGTAAGCAAGTTTTTCTTGTGCAAGGACTAAATCCCAACTTCCAGTGTTTACTTCAACCAAACATCTTAGCAAATTCCCTAAACTCCTATTTACTACCTCTATTTTTCCATTAGTCTATGGGTGAAAAGTATAACTAAACTTCAAATTTTTCTTCAACTTTTTCCAAAGGGTCTTCCAAAAGTAACCAACAAACTTTACATCTCGGTCTGAAATAGTACTCCTAGGTAACCCATGCAATCTGACCACTTCTTTGAAAATTAAATTTGCTACATGTACTACATATATTTTCTTCTTACAAGGTATGAAATGTTCCATCTTACAAAATCTATCTACCACCACAAATATAGAATCATTACCTCTTTGTGTCTTTGGAAAACCAAGTATGAAATCCATACTAACATCCTCCCAAGGTCTCTCTAGAACATTCAAAGGCTTATACAATCCAACAATCTGACTTCTCCCTTTTGCAGCTTGAAAAACTTTGCAACTCTATATAAATCTCCCAACATCCTTATGAATCTATGGCCAAAAGTAATTCTCAGTCACCAATGCCACTATCTTATCAACTCCAAAGTGTCTCGACATTCCTCCACTATGTTTCTCCCTCACCAAGTTATCCCTCATTGAACTCCATGGTATATACAACTGATTACCTCTTTACAATATAAATGAAATAATCCAACCACTAACTTCTATCTTCTGAAATAGGTTCTCTAAAAGCTCTCCAAGGTTCTACAAAATTTGAGTCTTCCTCATACAAGTTCTTCAACTCATTAAAGCCTAATACCTCCACTGTCATCTCTATCAGTAAATTACTTCTCCTGCTCAAGCATCAACAACTCTATTTGACTTTCCACTCCTATGCTTCAAAACAAAAGTATATCTCTACAATAATTATATCCATCTCATGTGTCTTTGATTCAACTTACCCTGATTGCTCAATTATTGCAATGATTGATGATCCATATACAACAAAAACTTCTTAGGAAATAAATAATGTCTCCACTTCTTCAAGGCTTGGAATATGCCATAAAATTCTTGATCATACACTAAATATCTTCTCCTAGCATCATTCAACTTCTCATTGAAATAAGCTACAGGTCTCCCTTCTTGACTCAATACCGCTCCAATTGCATTTGCACTTGCATCACAATATACTTGAAATACCTTATTCAAATATGGTAAAGCCAACACAAGCTACTCAGTCACCTTCTGCTTCAAAAATTCAAAACTTTAATCTGCTCCAGACGTCCACCTAAAATCCTTCCTATCTCCCCTCATGGTTTTTGTCATAGGGATACATATAGAACTAAAATTCCTAATGAAATATTTGTAGAAATTATCCAATCCATGAAATGATCTCACCCCTCCAATGCTAAGTGGTGTAGGCCACTCAAAAATTTCTCTTACCTTCTAAGGATGCATCTTCAATCCATCCACAGATATCACAAATCCCAGATATACCAATTCTTCCTTCATGAATTTGCACTTCTTAATGTTTATCAACAACTTCTCTTCTCTCAACTTCTGCAAAACTTGTCTTATATGAAAAAAATGTTATTCTCTACTCTTACTGAGAATCAAGATGTCATCCAAATACACAATCACAAACTTACCCAATAATTTCTTCAATACCTTATTCATCAACCTCATGAAAGTACTCAGTGCATTTTTCAGTCCAAAAGCCATCACCAACAACTCATACAATCCTTCATTTGTCTTGAATGTTCTTTTCCACTCATCCCCTTCTCTAATTTTGATCTGATGATATCCACTCTTCAAATCTATCTTTGTAAAGTATTTGGTTCCACTCAAACAATCCATAATTTCATCCATCTGTGGCAAAGGAAATCTATACTTCATTGTGATCTTGTTTATGGCTCTAGAATCTGTACACATTCTCCATTCTCCATCCTTTTTAGGTGTAAACACAACAGGCACTACAAATGGACTTAAGCTTTATCTGATCAAACCCTTCCTCAACAACTCTTATAATTTTCTATTCAACTCCTCATTATCTATTGGTTTCATCCACTGTGCTACTTTATTAGGAAAACTAGCTCTAGGAATTAGATCCATACAATGACTAATACTCCTCACAAGTAGAAATCTATTAGGTATATTAACTAAAATGATATCATCATAGTATAGTAGTGTCTTCTTTATCTCTTGCAGGTGTTCTTCTACATGCTTCAAGTCTTTAGCCTTCTTAGGAACCAAGTCATAATGTATGTTCTCATGCCTCAATCCATCAAGGAATCTCCTACAATCAACCAAAAAAACCCTAGTATTCGTACAAACCTCAACTTTAAGAACATCTTCCAATGGTAACAAATTCTGCTTCATCCCATTAGCAAAAATAGTGTATATATTCTTTGTTCCATCATGAATAGCTTGTCTATCATACTACCAAGGCCTTCACAATAGAACATGGCATATATCCATAGGCATGATATCACACAAAACTTCATCATGGTAATTTCATATCTTCAATTTCACCAAACATTGTTCATATACTAGTATCTTATGCTCATCCTAAATCCAATAAATCTTATAGGGCTTCGAGTGTTTCAACCTTTCCAACCCCAATTTAGTCACCATCTCTTTAGAAACTAGGTTTTCAAAGCTTCCACTATCAACAATCACTTTTCAACATCTACCATTCACCTTGCATCTTGTTTGAAACAAATTATTTCTCTACAATGGCTCTTGCTCCATGTCACTTTGACACAATACTCTTCTATTCACCAACACTTCTCCATCTTTTGATTTATTAGATGATCTAGTATGTTCTTCCTCAACAAATTTTGTCCTATTATTCTTTGTCTTCCTACTTGTCTCTCCCTGATTTCATTCAAATGCTCTATGGCCTTCACCACATTTATAACAAGTTCCCTTGAATATCATTTTCTCCTTTCCTCCATCATCTCTTCTATAACCTTCATTTCAGTAACCACCATAACCTCCTCTTCTATAAGAGTTACCATCACCTCTTTCGTATGAATTTTCATTCTTACTAACCTCCTTATCCTTGTTCTCATCTAGAAAAGATCCTCTTCCTTTTCCAGCAAAAGTTCTTCCTCTTTGAAATCTTCCACCTCTTCCTCTCTATCTCTGCTCATGTCTTTTGTTCAACTTCTCTTCTACCTTTAGTGAACAATAATATGCTTGCTCCACACTTAACAACTTGATCAAACTAATTTCATCCTATATAGACGACCTCAAATAATTCACATATCTAGCTACTTTTTAAATCTCATCCTCTGAATATGCAGATCTGATATTCAACTTATAGAATTCCTCAGTATACTCAATCACACTAGATTCCTTCTACTTCAGATTTTGCAGCTTCTTGACCAAACTAATCTGATAATTTTTAGGCATAAAATTTGACTTTAACTTGTTCACCATCCAATCCCATGACTTTATCTTTTCTTTTCCTCTTCTTTTCCTATATGTCTGCAAATGTTCCCACCAAAGGGATGCATGTCCTCTCAACTTTGTACAAGTGAACTTCACCTTCTTATATTAAGTGGTACCTTCAAATTCAAAATATATTTCCATCTCTGTAATCCAATCAAGCAATTATTATGAATCTTACTTTCCATTATAATCAAGTGGATTGAAATGGGGTTTTGCATTTTCTCTAGTTAGGGTTCTTATGAACCTCTCTTCTCCCTAGTCTAGGCTAGGTTACTCTTCTCTTCATCTTTTTGTCTATACTTGTACCTCTTCATCACTCACATCATCAACTGGTTTACCTCTCCTTTGGTCCATTTCAACTACATCTAATCTAGCAGTAATTCCTCTTAACATCTCCATCATAGCTTGGTTTTTATTTCCACACACTCCATTTCCTCTACCATTTCTTCTTCTTGCCATCTTTACACAAGTCCTCTGCAGCTATAGGTCGGATCCTCAATCTACCACCCCACAACAAATCTTCAATAGGACTCCATGAATTCTAACGATCTCACATGGATCGAATCTTTCTCTGATACCAATCTAGCGCAACCACAATAGGAGGGTCCTCAAAGAGAATAATATGGACTATGCAACAAGAGTAACACAACAAAAGAAACATAAAATATGGAGGAAAATGCAGATGTAAGTATTGTCATTAAGAAAAATCTTAGTTACATTTGGCCAAAAACATTCAGACTCACAGATTTGGCTCATAGGCCTAATAAAACATGCTAAAAAATACATTCCAATATGTGAGCAAAATATTATATATTAGATCTATCTTAATCTACTCAATCAACTGTTGCTATTATAATGATCGATTACAATATTTATATCATATCCACAATTTTGGAATCAACTGCATCAGCCAAAGATCATCACATTATCCAAGGAAAGAAAATGTAACATGTGCATGAATAGGTTGGCCTCAAATTTGAATTACTCTTCAACAAGTGCATAAGATGAAGTGTAGACCTATAATGAAGGTTTTGGACACTCCATAGAACAATTAAAATCACATAATTAAGATTGAAAATTCATGAGAATCATCTGCAATGATCGAACTGGCCAAAAAGTTTGAATTTATTTTGGTGCCAGTTCAAGAAACTGCCATGAAATCCGGAAGTGATAAATTTCCAGAAAAAGATCCAATCATGCTCAAATCTTGGAACCAGGAAGGTGAACATCTTGATGATGTATACAAAGATCCATGGGGTTTGGTGAGAAAATATTATGAATCCACCAACATGAACTAAGCAAGAAAAGAATAAGAACAAAAAGAAAGAAAATTGGTTGATGCAAGATTACCAAGAACCAATGATGCTTCTGCATCAACAAATCTTCTAATACATAATACTTAGACATATTGGAAGAATTAAATTTCACTACAAATAAAGTGGGAGAATGATACAATATTTTGACCTTACAGCTTGTTAAAGAACCAAGTCTATTTGTAGGGATAGATCTTTGTCCCCCACTTCGATTGCAAAAAGTGGTTCATGTTACAGGTACAACTTAGGCAAATGATCATAGTCGATGACATACAAAATTCTATTTATAAACATGAAACACAAAAGCACACAATATTTTTTTCCAAATAGTTAACAATTAAATCAAATTTGTGTGAGCTTTTCCGCTGAAAATATGCTTGATCCACTTGATACTCAACCCTTGTGAACAAATCAAATTCTATAATCTAAACATTTCTAGTTTCATTTCTATAGATAACACTTGAGTTCTTAATTTTCTCATTTCCATTTCCAATACTTACTTCATCAATCTAATTTGGTTGTCTTGGACTAGGTCTACTGTTCATTTTAGCTTAAAATTAAATTAGCAAAATAGGGAAACATTATATACTTGGGATTCATGGACATATTTTCTCTATTTGAAAACCATGATTTATCTCTTTTTCTATGCTTGAAGCAGGGCTAATATTATTTTTTATTTAAGTAAATTAGGAAAATATTACATTATATATTTTGGAAAATATTTAATCAACAAACGCAAATTGCACAAGCTTTAGCAGTGAGCTGGTTGGCACCATAGTAGTGAATGCTTGATTAATGCACTAGGTCTATTATTGATTTTTGTTTAACAAAATTAGGAGAGTAGGAATACATTATAAATTTTTGCAAATATTTAACCAATTAATTGCATATTCCATGATTACAAATATGCATATTTCTAATAGCAAATGCAACATGCTTTTGGGAAAGAAAAAAAAATTCATGTTTATGAAATACATGGCATGTCATTCACTATGCCCATTTGTCTATTTGAAAAGTTGCATTCTTGAACCTATGTTCTCCTTTATTGTTCACAACACTTCCAATACATAGTTCCTAGACACATTGGAAGAATTAAATTTCATTGCAAAAAAAGTGGGAGAATGATACAAGAATCTAACCTTACAACTTGTTGTTGAAGAACCAAGTCTATTTCCACCGATATAGATCTTTGTCCCCCACTTCAATTGCAACCAATGGTTGTTGTTACAGATACAATTTAGACAAATGGGCACAATCCATGACATACAACATGCTATTCATAAGCATGAAACATAAAAGCACACAAAAAATCCTTCCAAATATTTAAGAATTAAATCCAAACTATATGAGCTTTGATACTGAAAATTCGCTCATTGCACTTGATACACAACCCTTGCTAATGGACCAAATTCTATAATCTAAACATCTTTGCTTTTATTTCTATAGACAACACTTGAAAACATATTTTTTTGTTTGAAAATTATCATTTATAGATCTTTCTCTATTCTTTCAAGTAGGTCTATAATTAATTTTCCTTTAAGCAAATAAGCCAAATAGAATGACACGATAAATTTTTGCAAACATCTAGTCATTAAATCAAAATTTTGCAAGCTTTTCTAGTAGGATAGTTCCTATCAAAGCAATCAATCCACATTTATTGCATTTCATTCATCCACAACAAACCAGACCTTTCTCAAAGATCTAAAACAATATTTCTTTATGTAGTAATGACAAACTACTATTCTAATGCATCAATCAAGGGACAATTTTTTTTCAAGTCAATATTCTCATACATTCACATGTAACACCCTTACCATTGTTACTATCCATGCACTTAGTTGACATATAGATGGTATGTAGTACAATAAAGCATAGAAAAGTATTCCCATTTACACCTATTCACCATTGACACACTACAAGATATTGGGATTGCTTCATACCACTAGCCTCAGTATATTGTGTTTCTCAAGGAACTTTTAAATGTTGTTTCCCTTCCTTAATGCCTCAGTTTAATGGTTTGATACCAATTTTTTTTTGGGTTACTTTTCAATGATGTAAGTGGATTAATATTTGAAAGGAAATTAATTAATATTTAAACCTCTAGTCTAGCTATACCAATAGAAAAAGAGATAAATCATGGTTTTCAAACATGAAAATATGTCCATAAATCCCAATTATATAATGTTCCCATATTTTCCTAATTTACTTAAACTGAAATGAATAGTATACCTACTGCAAGACAATCAAATTTGATTGGCCAAGCAAGTATTACAAATGAAAATGATAAAATTAAGAATTGAATGCAAATTATGTCAACTTTATTGTCATTGTACTCTTCATGTGCCTGACATTTTTCTCAAAGGCAAGTTGTTATTGTAATCAAAGCAAGCCACTATTGCAATTATATGATGTCCATTGGATATGGCATGCTTTTCAATCAATATATAGATATTGCATTAAATTCCAATAGGTCTACTACTCATTTTTGTTTAAGTAAATTATGAAAATAGGACATTCTATATTTTGGAAAATGTTTAATCGTTGAATGCAAACTACACAAAATAGGATAGAGGTTTGGTTGGCACAAAAGAAATGAATGCATGATTAATGCACTAGGTCAATTATTGATTTTCGTTTAATAAAATTAGAAGACTAGGAAGACATAAATTTCAAAAATATTTAACCAATGAATTACATATCCCATGATTGCAATTATGCATATTTTTTATTGCAAAAGTAACATGCTTCTGGGAAAAAATAGTTTCATGTTTATGAATCACATGGCATGTCATTCACTATGCCCATCTATCTATTTGGAAAGTCAAATTCTTGAACCAACATTGTCCTTTATTGTTCACAACTCTTCCAATACATAATTCTTAGACACATTGGAAGATCATGTTTCTTAAGGCACATTTTGATGCCATTTCTTTGCTAATTTTTTTTTGTGCATTTCCTATGTTTTGTTACAAAGTGAATGCTATTTTTTACTAATTTAGCCATAAAAACCTAATCTATTGGGAAAATTGCTCAAACAAAACTTTATAGCTCCTCCATCATTCAAGGACCTCACAAACTTAGCAAACATGGAAGAGGGGAATCAAAAGCTAGAAACACACAAGTTTCTCAATAGACAATAAACAAATGAAAATTAGCAAAAATAAAATTGATCCCTTCCCTAGAATTCCATGCATTACCTATGTATTCACAACTTACGTACCCACAAGCCCAACTACAAATATTGAACAATTTCCATTTAATAGAATATTGTTTCTAGCCCACTAGTCATACCATTTAATGCATTAAACATGTATTAACTATTTCAGTACCTACTAGTTCCCTACCACAAAAGCTGAGAAAATTTGCATCCAGTGATTAAATATTTGCAAAATATACAATGTTTTCCTATTTTCCTAATTTACTTCAACAAAAATGAATAATAGACCTGCTCCAACCAATAGAAAAAGAGATAAATTGTTTATTATCTTTGAATTGAAAATGAAACCATTGCAATAGTAACCTACTCCTTGGATTCAACTACTCCATGTAACTTGGTTGCATAGAATATGCCATCTACTATATACATTTGTACAATTAGGCCTTATAAGAACAAACAATACTAGTCGTAGTAGGACAAAAATATTTATATGAGGAAAGGGGAAGACACTTAAGTGAATTTGTAGAATGAATATAGTTGCATTGATACAATCCTTTCCCCCCTACTTAAATTAGAAGCACTTGCAGATTAGAAAGTTTACTGAGCCACAAAAATCTATTTAAAAAATGTTTTTCACAAAATTTGCAGATCATAACCCAATGCATCAACCAAGGCACAAATTTGTTTCAATTGAACATTCTCACACATCTACACGTAACAATCCTACCATTCTTACTATCCATGCAATTAGTCCACATGCACTAGGTATGGAGAATGTCCAAACATACACAAGCCTTCCCATTTACACTTATTTAGCATTCTAACCTTGGGCTTAAATATATTCCTTTACTGGGAAAATTGCTCAAACATAACTCATTCTAGGCAAACAAATTACATATATTTAGATTATTGAATTTGTCTCACCAGTTGACCATATCAAAGGAAAATACAAAAATTGTGCTAGTATTGGCATAGTATTTAATGCATTAACTATGCATTCACTACTTTACGATGCATTATAGATATTTGCAAAAATTTATCATGTTCTTCTATTTTTCTAGTTTGCTTACAAGCAAATCAATACTAGGGGCACATGATTAAATTTGGAAAAAGTAGACCAATGCGATAAATTTTTGCAAATGTACTGAGACATTAAATACAAATTTTGTGAGCATTTCTCATAGGCTAGTGGCCACTCAAGCAATTGATACATAGTTAATGCATTTAATTCCTCCATAGTCAACAAGACCTTGCTTAAAGCATTCAGTTACTACTATGATAATTCTCGTTTGTTGCAATAGTCGCCTACTTCTTGGCTTCAACTATTTCATGTTTATAGATGTAAGGCCCTGCCCTATGTATGATTCATTCTACCCTATATTCTTATGTGCACTCTTGTACCCAAACTGTTAGATAGATTCAAGGTGAGAAGTAAAGCAACCGTGTTGTCATATTTGAAATATTATTAGTAATAAAGCCTATGGACATCATTTATGCCTCTCTAAAAATATCGTATTGAGAGTAGTATTGAGACTAATAACAATTTTAGAAAAATAATGGCCTTATTGATATTAATATTAGTGTTAATATTAATGACATTAATATTAGCAATAGTATTAAATTATCTTAACATTAATTTCAAACATATTAGTGTCCTTGAAATTAAGAGGGAGGCCAAAAATGCCAATGAGTAAATGACATTCATCTGTGAGGTAATGGCAGTATCGATAACAATGTTAATATTCGTTCATTCAATGATGTAAAGTATTAAGTAATTAATGTTGCTTTGGTTATGTCATTTGGATAGTTACCATCATGGACTAATTTCCTGTTCTATGCTACTATATTATTCTTTAATATTCATAAGTTCATCGTAGTGGAATCATCGTATGAGATTATTATTTTTATATGTAGTTGGTATTGTTGCTAAATTTATTTCATATAGTAGCGATGTGTGAGATCATTATATAATGAGATTAAATGAACTAATAAAATTTAATAGGGGTAAGACTATTGTCATTGCACTATTCAATCATGATAAAAATTGAGACAAGATTATGCTATATGAACATTTTGATGTCATTAACTTGATGCTCTTGTTCTAAACCAAATTTATTAAAGGTATCTATCATATTTAAAATGTTTACAATCCAACCGTACCATTATTATTCTATTAACATTATGAATATGGATACCTTAACCTTAAGCGAATTCAAACTTAAGTTGCAATATACATATCACTACTAATATCAATGACACTCATATTGATATTATGATAACTATTATTTTTTTTTTTTTTCTATGTATACTAATTAGTAAAATATTAATACAATCATTAATGTAACTATCCATAATTTACTTTTAGGTTATTACAAATACCTAGTGATCTAACCCATAATTTATTAGAAGTTGGGTAATGTCCTATGTAGCAACAACCCTCACTCATTATTGGCAAGCCATTAATGCATAAATGTAGGTAACAATTAAACTACGAATTTCCTCTCGTTATTTTTATGCTGCCACTAGTTGTTTTCACGTTGTAATATAATGGCTTGCATTCTCAATGAAGATAAATGTGTGCCAGAGGGGAGGGTATATGTTAGGCCATCAGGGATATTGGTTGCAGCCAATTAAACTTGATTAACAATCCACTAATTGATTGTTCTATATCGTAACTGCTAGCATTAATGCCACCTGAGACCAAACCACTAGTAGTAAATTCAACACTTTATGTTCTGTCACACCCAACAGCAGAGGAGAGGACTTAGGCGGATGCATTTTTTGAAGGTAGTTGTGTAGAGTCTAGGGGAATGCAATTCATGGAAGAAAAGAGATTTCTTTGTCAGTTGTAAAAGATTTGGAGAGGTCTCTCCCTTCAAGGTGTCAGGGCATTCAAGGCGGGTGCAGGGCGATGGTGATGGCACCATGGAGTGGCTTTTCTGGATTAACAAAAGAGAGGAGGAATAACTACACCTTGGATCAAGTGAAGAAAGGTGGGGAATCCTTCTCTGGAAGTGGTGTTCCATAACTGGTTTGAAATGGGGAATAATGGAGACAACCATTGGAGACTCTGCAATAAATAAGGGAATCTTTTGGGTTACTCCACAAATGCAATTGGTGGAAGCATTATTCATCTCTGTCATCAATAGGGATTGAGGTAAAACAGCTCATACGCCTCATCTTTTTCTGACACTTTTTTTTTTTATGGGAGGCTGCGTAGCTTGTGGGAGGGAGCAGACTTCGTGACAGAACGCTAGCTCCTCATCTCTCATGCAACACTGAACGCTGGGGATTCACGCGGGTGAAGTTGACAGATGAGTTAATGTAGCATTAAATCGGGGAGTTTAGGCAGAGGTGAGGACGAATGGAGAGAGAGGGAGTTTCTGTTCTATTGTTTTGGAGATCGCATTCTTTGAGGCACTCCTTCAACCGATTCACGTGACTGGTCTACACACCCACATTTGCACACATATTGACCAGGGCAGTGGCAACTACAACTGGTTTTTAAAAACGCCTTCATCCTATATGCTTGGTCGAGGTCCATAACCGATTTCAAGCTTCCATTTTTGGCGTAGATAGAGGATGATATCAAAGGCCACCTCGATTCCACTTAAAAGAAGGAAAAGGGAACGATGGGGGAGGTATCATCACCAAGTTGCGGAAGAAAATCACAGAGAGAAAGAAAGATGGTTGTGAGAGACAATTAAAAAGAAAGAGGCTTGCTAAGGATCTGAGAGATACACCATCTCAAGTTGTTTTTCCTGGAGGACGATAATTTCTGGAATAGAGGTGATCTTGGAAGGATTTGGGGAGTCAATTTCCTAGCTGCATTTTTACACCAAGGCTTCAATGCTCGACGAAATTGTAAAGTCTTTCTTCTATTTATTTCTTCATATCCCAGGTTTGAACCGAATCTCTTCTCCATTAGTTCATTCGATAGTGCCAATATGAACTAATCTATACACTGTGGTATTACTAATGGGATCTGCTTACCATAATGATTATTTTAGAAATTTGCGTGTAGATGATTTAAAACGCCACACCTTTGTGTTTATGGTATTTGCCACATGTTATAATCTAAGAGGGGAAACATTTAGTGTTCTTTAAGGTTCTCATTCAAGAACAATCGTGTAGAATTATTTTTACCTTCGTTGATTTTCACATTATAGAAAGAGCGAGCCTCATAAGCTAATCTGAAGATTTTGTGGCATGTTACTATTGAATAGGCAGGTTGGTGAAGGGGCAAATATTAATAATGGTCTTTTAAATTTCTGTATCTAGTGGTGATTATAAGATTACTATTGCGCTAGGTTTTCTTTTGGGTACAACGTTTATAATTGTAGACTTGCATACTCTTGTTGCAGAAGCAAACTCAACTCTCTTGCCATTCCTGTCCTTAGCTTCCTTCAAGGTTCGCTATTCTTAATTGTTTTGCTGAGGAGATTTCAAATTACCCTCTACCTAAGTGATGATTTTCTCCTTCGCCTAACCATCATATGGAGAACTATCATGTTTGCAATAAAATATTTTAGTTTTTGTATAGTATCTATCACCGTAAAAAGGAAGATAATTCTCCTCATAGGATGTCTTCGTCATTATACATCTCTTTATATTTTGAATACTTCACAAATACAAAATGCCTGATGAATGTCACTAAAAATGTATTGTAGCATCTAATTTGTACTCAGCAATCATAGCTAGGCATAGACAATTATATTATTTCTGGTTTTCTTTCTATTATATGATATTGGGTTGGTATACATGATCAAATGAACCATATCTCCGACCTCATAAGAAGTATTAAAGACATTCATTCTTATTCTTGGTTTTGCATATCATATGTGCTATAGTATTAAGGTTTTTAGAAAGTTATGATAGCGTCAAATTATTGAAAGAAATAAGCATTCTCTAAAACCTTATAGTTGATCAATCTAATATAGTTAACGTGAAATTTGCATTGTCATTAAAATTCTCATGCATGTATCTCTATAAAACCTCAAGTTTTATTGTTGCTCAACAATGAATAATTTGATGATTATCATCGCACACCCAATATTTTCTAGTTGTCTTCATTATTAAGGGTAAATGTTTTAATGACATATCTAGGTTACTAATGATCGTAACAGTATAAACCATATAATTAAATATGTCATTTAAATAAAAGTAAATATGTTGACTCTATAGGAACTATTACCTCTTTTTGTTATACTTGAATTGTCTTTTTGTGCCTTTGTGCTTGGTGTTTTGGAATTCCTCTAGAACAAGTTGCTTACGAGCTATTGATATGTAAGTTAGGATTTTCATTAAGATTTTACTGTCATTAAGAGTACCTTCCTTCCATGTGTTTCTTTCTTTAAGTTTGATTTAAATAAAATGTGTCATTGTGTTAGTGTAAGAGCATGATATAAGATCCTTTATTTAAATTTTGGAAGTTAAAAGGGTGGGGTTGTTATCATCCATTCTTTAGTTAACAGTAAAGTTATTTCAAATAGGAATTATTATCGTGTATCATTATAATACTCATATTGGTACTAATTTTGTCTTGAAACCATATTGTTAAACTATGATTATGTTGTAACATTTCACATAGAACCCAAGTTGTTAGTTTGAGTTATAAACGAGTTTCTATATTGTTATATGTAGAATCTATTTCATGAAGTTCAGCTATGGTCTATCAAATTGATATATAATTTCAAACAATGTTTAGTTCAAGGACTAAACGTATCATAATGACTATGACGGTTGTTACGTTTTTTCTTATCATTCCTCTTAGTTGGGATTGTTGGCCTTGTAGAGAGGCAAATATTATGTCCTACCAATAAATTTCCATGTAAGCGTGATGTGCATTGTTCATGAGCAAATTGTCTTTTGAAAATTGTTCATACCCTTAGCAGGTTTTCTGATCCATGGCTTCACCTAAGTGGGTGGCAGCCGATCGTAGAACTGTCTGGGGAAGTGGGCCCTAGAAAGGGTTGCATACCCACTCTTTAGTTTGTAATTAGTATGGGACACAATAATTTTGATTACAGGATTGAGTTGGCGTATCTGTGTATTGGGTTAGGATTGTGTTTGAGCTATGATCATCTTTTTAACCTTGCGGATATTATCCCCTTGCTATCCAACCATGGGTGAGATGGTTGAAGTCCAGTTGTCGAACTACGGTGCCTCTGCGAATTACATACGTAGGCAAGGCAGTCTAAGACGAGCCCCCGAGGACTAGGTCTGGCCCCTAGGATTTGTTCTTTTATTATTTTTGTGATTACTACTTATATATATATATATATATATATATATATGTTATTGTTGACTTGTGGCTTATATAATGATTCAGATTCATTTTGGGTTGATTGGACTAATTAAGTCTACCTTGGAGATGTGAATTTTGTGTCTCCTGTTGAATTGGCCATGATGGTCTAAACAATTTAGCTATCTAACTAAAAGAAGTATAGTTTATGATTGGTCAAGAGTTGTATGTCTTTTGGTTGTGTCTGCTTTGGTAGCAAACTTTGAGAGTCTTGCAAGCGTAAGTGAACGAAATTTGGAATTTGTGTTTTGTCCTTGACTATTTTTCGAGTGTTAAATTTTAGGGCATTACAATAGATTACATAGCATATGTCATCTATTGTACCCATTTGTACCCTTATCCCTCATAACAACAAGAAATACTTCTAGCTATCAAATTGTAGTGTAGGAAAATGCATACCCTTGAATTTTTAAACTTGTTTGGGACTTCCCTACTTTATTTATGCTTCTTTATAGATTAATTGGTCCTCTTATGTGTCCACAAGCCCTATGGATTACATATATTTCTAGTTAATCCCAACATTCTCCAATGCATAAATTATAATTCAATGACTCCATCAGTGTGTCCCTCATTTTTGGGTCAGGAATAAAATGCCACCTTGGGTATCTTAGTCCCCCAATGCTCCCGAGACAACAATTTTGGTATATCATAATTGGGTCCCATTTTAGTGTTTGTGCCCCAAGGTTTTAGGACTTGGAACTATGACACCACCTAGGGAATCTTAGTTCTCCTCAAGTCATTTTTTGGGATTTCATTTCAAATTATTGTAGGATTTAGCCCCCTTTATTTAATGAATTCATATGTCAGCTTGGTGTGATATAATTTCAAGATATTAAGCATAAGTAAGTATAAATTCAAGGTTCCATCATTCATTTCAACCCGTCTTTTCTGAGAGCTTTTATCATATCATAATTGAGTTCACAAGAGAAT
This sequence comes from Sequoia sempervirens, assembly GCA_007258455.2. Lineage (NCBI taxonomy): Eukaryota > Viridiplantae > Streptophyta > Pinopsida > Cupressales > Cupressaceae > Sequoia > Sequoia sempervirens. The sequence goes on along the minus strand of VDFB02271358.1, from coordinate 742,600,591 downwards.
TCAAGAGTGTATTCATCAATAATTTGGAGCCATCATCAAGATTCAAGCATCTTATCAAAGAGTTTTCTTAAATCATGTGTGTTGTGCTAACATTTGTGATGTAGCATTTTTATTCAAGCAAGAAATTCAAGTCCTATCTTTCGAGCATTTAAGATCCATATCCATTGCAACCATTGCACATAGGTTTGTAGATTTCACAAGGTTTTGGTGAGTTGTAGCATTGCATATTGTTCATTCACCATTTCCTTTATTATTTCTATTTCAATAATAAACATGGTTTTCCCTCTTTGCATATTCGTGATTGCAGATCTAGGTTTTAGAGTTGAAGATCACTTGGAGTGCGAAGTTGCAAAAGTTTCAAAGTTGCATCACAAAGTTGCCATCTTCATGGAACTCACTTATAGGCCGAATTTAAAAGCTTTAGAACCTGAGATCAAAAAGGAAGCAAGTGCAGACCTTAGAGCTTAGGATCCTATTAAGAGTTTGTAGAAATTTAGAACAAGACTAATACACCATCTTGGCCATCTTAGTCTACCCAGGAATATTTTTTAGATATTTTTCAAGATACAGTTATGGCATTCGAAGACTTTGTATTTGCCCCAAAAAACAATAGTGGGACTAATACGCCATCTTGGGTGTCTTGGTCCTCCACAACATTTTTTGGTAGCTTCATTACATTTCCAGAATCTTCACATCTCCAAACTTTGCAGGTACACACATACTATCTCCCTATTGCATAATTTCACAATTTTCATCTCTCATTCAGCTTGCATTGCTAGTTTTAGATCATTTTGCATATCATAGTATGTTTTCAAACTTTTTTTTTCCAAGAATTTGCTTAATGGTGAACTCCTTAAAAATTAAAGAACCTCCTCCTAGGAGCCTCCTAATTGTGAATTGACTCACCTTGAGAGGTTTTTTGTCAATCCAATTGGGATTCCTAAGACATTAGTGAATGATTTGTGGAAAAGTGTGAAATCTTTAGATACCCATTTTAATACACATCATTTTGGTGAATTTGAAACTTTAGAGCATTCATTTCATTTATGATTTGGATTCCATTAATTTCCTTAGATCTAGATTGCATTCATTCTTTCATTGCATCTTGCATTAGTGAAAGTGTATCTAGGGTTGAACCTTGTATTTTCCATTAGTGAAAGTGCATATAGATTGCATTTTTACTTTATTGCATCATTTCATTTCATTAAAAAATTGAAAAGTGGATGTCTCTTCATCTTCATTGCATTGTGAAACATTCTTATTACATTTCAAATTGAAAAAAATTGCATTCAATAGTTACTTTTTCACACTTATTTGCACATTTTTCTATTTCTGAGCTTTAGTATCTTGCATAGGCAATCTATAAACACTGTTGACATTCCAGAATTCATTGTTTTTCTGCCAAAAACCTCTACTAGGACTAAAACACGCTTCTTAGAATCTTCATCCCTCTTAATATTTTTTGTGCAAACATTTCTCTCTACTATTTGTTTTCTGTTTCAGCTTCTCAAACTTTAGAATCTCACCAGGAGGACCAAGATGCCCTTCCTAGTGTCTTAGTCCCTGTTAAATTTGATTCTCTTGTTTTTAGGATCTAAAATTGCTTTTCTTTGTTTTTGTGGGCTACCTTCTATTTCGTGTTTCAATTTCCATATTTGTTGTTATTCCAATTTCTGTCATTTCAAGTGCATTTGTTCAATCTTGCATCATAGATATGTGCTTTGGAAACTTGTGGATGTACTTGAAATATTTGGTAGATGTGTCAAATTGTGCCTTTGGTAATGACCCTAATGAAATTTAACTCACTCGTGCTCAAATCCTAATGCATGTCCTCCTTGTGATGTTGACATCATTGGAGAAGATGATGACAACATGAATAAGTTCCTAAATGATTGTCTTGATAACCTTGAAGCTAATGCATCCTTCTATCCCTTGATGAAAATACTAAATCTTCCCAAAATACCACCTCTTGATATTTTTGGTTACTTACATATTGAAACTGAAGAAAAAGTTGAACCTAAGTTCCCTGCAATAGGTGAAACTAGTTTCTCTAAACAAGAATACACTCAGCTATTTTATGACAACAAAGTAACAAACATTCCAATCAACCTCGAAGAAACATATAGCAAAGGATTCACCATCTTGAGAAAACAAGGTTGTGACACAACAAGTGAACAAGAAATTCATCAACTCTTAGAGTGAAAACCAACCAATGAAAACAAAAAAGGATTAGGATACCAAGATCCCTCTCATAATGAAAAACTTCCTAGAGAATATATAAGGCTTGGAAGTGATGGTACAATGATCTTGGATTCTCCCCTTGACTCAAATATCCTTCTTCCTAAAGAAAAACCACCAGGTCATAACAATAACAAGGATAAAGATAGGATCATCTCAAGACCTCTTTCCCTAATTCCATCTCGAGAAGCTGGTGAATCTAGCAAATGCAAGAGGCCTTAAAAATTACAAAAGTTACAACCTCTCCATCCACCACCTGAAAGTGAAAGAAAATTACAAATCCTTCTCAACCAAGGGTTAATATTATTACCACCTATGAACCCACTTGTGTTATATCCTAAAGATGCAAAAGTTCCAGGTAATGCATATCATCAAGTTCTTGGACATAATACTAATGAGTTTCTTGCATTGAGGTAAATATTGAGCAAGTATCACTTTGATGGTGATAATTTCTATCAAGTCATCACATAACATACCCTCCTACTCCTTATCATGTCATAGTTGTAGAATGTTACATTTATCAAAATTACATGATCCTTCCCATCACCTAAGTCTCTCCATTCTTGTCTTGCACTCAGTGGAGAGAAGAGGTAGATGGCCTTGTCCTAGTAAGGTATTTATTTTTGTCCCTTAGGTTTGTTATCTAGCTTCCACTTATACAAACTAAGATTGGGGAGGTGGATGAGTTGCTTTAGGTTGACTCGCCTATGCCTTACTAGTATTTTTCATTTTAGTTTTTTCTTGCACCTATGTAACATGATTCCCCATGATGTTTTGTTTGATGCTTCTCTCTCTATGTGCATTCCTCTATTTCTACCTTCATTTTTCTATATGTTGTATACCTTTCTCCTTTTCATTTCTATTTTATTTTTACCTTTCATTTTTTGTTTCTTTTGTTTTCCTTTTGGGGATGATGCAAGGCATTGAGACATTCATGTATTCTTCATGTTGACCCAAAATATTTTTCATTATATTTTCTTTACCTTTCATTTTCCTTTGTATTTTTCTTGTGTTTTCATTTTGGGGATGATGAAAGGTGTCGAGACAACCTATGTCTCTTCCATGTTGACCCAAAAGTATTTTTATTTTTCTTTGTTTTCACTCTCTTTGTGTCATTCTTCTAGTTATATGTGTATTTTGGTCTAAATGATGATAGTTCCAAGCTTTCTAAAAACATTGTAGAAAAGAACCTACTGACCCAAAATCCATAGATCCCTTATGTGTTTGGTTTTTTCATTTTGGGGGCAACCCCTTTCTTTTCATTTTCTCTCGCATGATGTAGCCTTACTCGAAAACATATGACTTGGCATAGGGCTTTCCAAGTTGTCTCTCATGTCTTACTTCTTGTTTTAATTTTTCATTTGCTACTTTAAAGTAATTTCTCACAAAATGGTGTTAGAAATTTCTTTAAAGTGGGGGAATACATTGGTATTATTTTACCATGATTTTGCTTACATTTTTTTTTCCTTTTGATGTTCTTTTATGTGATTTTCATATTTCACATGATGTGTTTTCCTTTTTCTGGTGACATTGAGAATAATTTCCTTCAAAGTGTGATCTATCTTAGCATATTCCACTTCCCTTAGTAGTGATATGATGCACTGTATCCCTTAAGTGGTGAATATTTTATCCTTTGATTGTTCCTCTCTTAAGACATTATGAATGATGTACCCTAAGAGTAAGATCTCACATGAATTAAGAAAAATACCTTTGAGAATCCCTCACTCTTGTTGCATTTTTTTTTTTTACCTTATTAAATTCATGGAGGTATGGCTTTAATATGGTCCCCTAGGGATGACCTAGTGAACACCTAGATTCACTAGCCCATATGAGCATGCATTTTTGTACCTTATTAAAGTCATGGAGGTATGGCTTTAATATGGTCCCCTGGGGCTCACCTAGTAAACACTTAGCTTCACTAGCCCGTGTGAGTATGCATTTTTGCACGTTATTAGTCATGGAGGTATGACTTTAATATGGTCCCTTGGGGCTCACCTAGTGGACAACTAGATCCCACTAGCCCTCATGAGCATGTGTTTTTATTGCATAGTGGACAGGACATTCCACTTGTAAACCTTTTTAGACAAACAATCTAGACCTGGTCCAATGCATTGGATGGCCAGTTGAAGCTTGATCCATTGCAGTTCTCCTTTTTCCTTTTTCTTGTCTTTGAAGGTGTATGTTAGAGATCTAGTTATGACTTCATATATCATCTGCAAGCATGTTCCTTTGTGATTGTCTTGGTTTTTCCATAGGATCTTGATCCTAGGGGCTTGTCCACCCTCTTGATAATTGGCATCCTATCTTACTAGCATTTGTAGCATTTGTACATTTGAACCCCTCTTGATTGTGTGGTTGGCTACTTTAGTGTGTGTTTGAAGCAATTTCATCCGCTCACTAGAATGGGGGATAAATGTAGTATAGGAAAATGCATACCTTTGCATTTTCACACTTGTTTGGTCCCACCTTAATTTATTTATGTAACTAGTCTGATTTTGTGTCCATAAGCCCTACGGATTACATATTTTTCAGGTTAATCTTGACATTCTCCAATGGATAATTGATAATTTAATGACCCCATCAATGTGTACTTGATTTTTGGGTCAGGACTAAAATGCCATCTAGGGAGTCTTAGTCACCCAAGGCTCCTAGGACCCTGATTGGGCCCCTTTTTGGTTTCTATGCCTCAACTTTTTAGGACTTGGGATTAAGATGCCACCTAGGGCATCTTAGTCCTCCTCGAGTCATTTTCAAGATTTAATTTTAAATTTTGGCAGGATTCAACCTCCTTTATTTAATGAATTCATATGTTGGCTTGGTGTGATATAATTAGGGATATTAAGCATAAGTAAGTATAAATACAATGTTCCTTAATTCATTTCAACCCAAGTATTTTGTGAGAGCTTTTATCATTACAAAATTGAGTTCACAAGAGCATTCAAGAGAAAATTCATCAAGCATTTGGAGTCTTCATCAATATTCAAGAGTAGAGATGGAAGTGTTCAGAACCCAAATAATAGACATTATGTCCTTGTGTATGAAACTGGGTTATTTGATTTAATTATTTTCAATACAATGTGGAAAAATCTATTTTGTTTTAAAACATAAAACAATTACTTGTAAGGTGATCATTTCACATGTGAATAGCTTGAGATCAACAAATAGACTAAGTGACATTATTTGTCTCAAAATGTAACTGTTTAAGTTTGAAATAGTATTACGATAATGTAAACAGTGGATATTCTTTTGAAAAAAACAATATTTTGTTCAAAAGATATTTTATAGTTGTAAATAGCTTGTTTTATGACTGTTTAGTAGGAAATAGTGCTTGATCTATAAAAACAATGAATTTTCATACACAAATAGCTTGTTTAGTGACTATTTAGTAGGAAACAATACTTGTTCTATTTAAACAATGAATGTTCATATATAAACAACTTGTTTAATGCTCTTTTAGTAGGAAATAGTACTTGTTTTGTTAAAAAAATGAATGTTCATATGTAAACAACTTATTTTATGAAACTGTAATAGGAAACAATACTCATTTTGTTTAAACAATGAATGTTCTTATGTAAACAACAATGTTGGAGTACCACAGTTGTGAGAATGCAATAACAATTTGTGTGAAACTATTAATATAGACTTGTACTAATTCTTATTTTTGACAAGAAACGTCAAATAGAATATCGCTTAAGATTACAATATGAATTTCATAACTATTTTAGAATGTATCCACAAATTTTAAACATAAGTAGGAAGGTATGTGCAAGATCATGATGGGCCAAATAGTGGCAATATGATGGGTATGTGGCTGACAATTATATTTTTACCCAAAAATGATGAAACGAAAAGGGTTTTTAAAGGAGATTCTCAGCTTTCCACCAATATAAATTATGCTTCACTTTGAATTTAATAAGTAATTATTATTCATTTTATATTCAAATTATGCCTAAAGTCCTAATTGATAGGCTAATTGAAAAACATCTATATCTTTCAAACAATATCACATTTTTTGAATCCAAAGCATGCGACACATTATATGTTTCACATACTATAGGATTAAAAAACTAAAAATTGAATTTCATGAAGTTTTGACCAAGTTAAGATGGTTAGACATAGGAGTTTTTATATTTTTTAAAAAGTTGTAATAAAAAAATCATAATTAATTATTTACGGGTATGTGCAGGATCATGATGGGCCAAAAAGTGGCAATATTATGGGTATTTGTAGGGTATGTGGCTGATTTTTTTTTACCCAAAATTGATGAAACGAAAAGAATTTTTAGAGGAGATTCTCAACTTTCCACCAATATAAATTTTTCTTTAATATGAATTTAATAAATAATTATTATTCATTTTCTATTAGAATTATGACTAAAGTCCTAATCGATAGGCTGATTGAAAAACATCTATAACTTTGAAACTGTGTCACATTTTTTGAATCCAAAACATGTGTCACATTCTATGCTTCACATATAGGATTAAAAAAAGAAATATTAAATTTCATCAAGTTTTGACCAAATTAAGGTGGTCAGACATACGAGTTTTTATATTTTTTAAAAGTTGTAATAAAAAAATCATAATTAATTATTTACTTGGAAAAAAATTACAAAAAAATATGTATCACATTCGGACAAAAGTCATCTACTTATATATAAAATATTATAAAAAAATACTATCATTTTATTATGGTTAGGGTGGTCAGACAGACACCTACTTATTTTTCCCCTAAAATTTAAGTACTACTGCATTGAAATTTCAAATTTTCACCAAATAGATTTTATTTATTTTTAAATAAACCTAGTAGTTTATAAACTATATTCAATATTCTACAAATTCTATTCTTACATATTTTTGAAATAATATAGATAACTTATTCAAAATTTTATGTCAAGTTGCCTAACACTAATTTTTTAAATTTTTTCCATTTAAGGGCCTGTTTTTCCATGATGATCTTGCACATACCCTTACTTGAAAAAAAAATTATAAAAAAAATGCATCACATCAAGGCATGGGTCCTACTTATATATAAAATCTTATAAAAAAATATTATCATTTTATTGTGGTTAGGGTGGTCAGACACCTACTTCTTATTTTTCCCCTGAAATTTAAGTACCACTACATTGAAATTTCAAATTTTCATCAAATAGATTTTTTTTAACAAACCTAGTAGTTTAGAAACTACATTCAATTTTCTACATATTCTATTCTTACATATTTTTGAAATAATATAGATAACTTATTCAAATTTTTATGTCAAGTTGCCTAACTCTGTTTTTTCTAAATTTTTTGCCACTTAAGGGCCTATTTTTTCTATGATGATCCTACACATACCCAGGCACATATATGTGTATGCACATAGGCTTCATCTATGTACATACACATACTTGTGACATACCTTCTTTTCTTTTTAGTACATTTTTAAAGCAGTAAAACTGCTTACGATGAAAACTAGGAAATTATTCAAAAGGATGATATGACTGATTGTTTAATTACTTTAAGAATCATAAATCAGATTTCTATTTAGAGAATAAATTAAAAAAAAAATTATTTTTTCGAAGAAATTTTTGAAAGAATATTTTAAATACTTGAACATAATAGTGGTACCTTAGTTGACTAAAACACCTACAAATAGATGCTACTAGAGGGTAGATAGTTGTTATGAGATTTAAAGTAGAAAGTTACTTTTTGGGATGGGTGTTGAAATGGAGTTTAGAGAGAATTAGTTTGATTTACCATAACCTATTGTTTATTTTTGTTGCAACACATTTATTATTCTTTTCCAAGCAATATAGTTTAGTATGTATGTACGAACTCTATGATTTTACTCTTTTCCATTCCTAGCATAGATCTTGCATTTTCTTTTCTAACTTATAGATAGAAATTGCATGTTGATGTTTGGGTGCACACTAGATTCCACCTTGTAGATTTTTATCTTGCTAAACTCTCCATGTAGGTTCGAGCATTCTTCAAGTTGGAAGAATACCAAGGAAGTGTAAGCTTTGTGGTTGGGAAGTAAAGCACTTCAGCCATGTTTTTGTCCACTAGTGGAGGTGAGTGTCAAGGAATAACCTTAGTTGTTCTAAAGACTACTATAGTATAAGATGTAACTTCATGAAATTCATTCATGTACTTTATGTAAATTGTACAATGTAATGACTTTGTGACCTTAGGAGACAAGTCAAACTTGATATTGTAATTTGACTTTTGAAGTGAATATATGAATCTTTGACTCATTTTAAAAATGGACATGTCTAGCTATGATTGAATTTAGCCACTAGTTATGTCTTTTTAATTTTTTGGAGTATATTCATGTGTCATTTATAGTAATATTAATTAAGTAATAATTTTGAATGGGTTATTACATTTCCTATATACGTAAATCTTCTATCGATTTTTTGCTTTTTGTTAACTTCCCTTCAACAATATCAATGCCTCTTAGCTTTTTGTGCCAAGTCATCTACTACAACTATTATGTAATATATAAAATATTCTACCAAAAACTTAGCTAAGCACACAAAAAAAATGTTAAGTTTTTACTACAAATACTAGACTAGCTTACAAAATTTTATTTCTAATATGCAATATACCAATGATAGTCCCAAAGTAATAACAAAAGTGCAAGATATAGGGGCCAAACCTATGACTCGGGGGCTAATCTCTAATGGACTTGCCTAAATGATGCATAGAGGCTTCATAGTTTGATATCTTGAATTTAATAATACACATTTGATCAATAATAGGGTATATCTATTGGATATTTGGATTTTCATAACATCCTAACAACTCTCAAGTTAGCCTTGCAAATTTCATTTAACATTTCTATCCTCTATGGAACTCTATGCCATCATCTAATGTTGCAATAACATGATATATATGTGATGTAGATCATGGAGGGAGATAGTTAACCAATCACAAATAAATTAGCTTTGGACAATATTTTAACCTTGAAAACCCCAATTTGTTAGTTTCTCACAGTTTCATCAACTTTGCTTGTAGCTTTCCAAATAGTGAAATTTCAACATAATTTAAAAATAAAATGAAAACCCACAAACCAATTACTATCCTAGATACCCTTTTCCAAGTTTTAAAACATATTAAAAGTGAAGGGGTGTTTTCTTTCAAAAAACCTTTCAAATACTTGCTGCTACATTTGATAATAGGGTTAAAAGAGCATAAAGTCACCATAATTTTACCATAACCTTCATAAAATAACTCCTAACCACAAAAAGAAACCATTTTTAGATACTCATTACATCGTTTTAAAACATATATCAAAATCTCCTAGGGTTTCTTTGAAACAAGAATCTCAAATCTCTGCTACTACATTTGCACAAAGGCCTAATTAAGCTTATTTCAGCAAGGGTTTATTGATTCTATGACTCCCAAGCCTCAAATCACTTCACCAAAACTTTTAAAATGTCTAATATGGTCTAAAAAAACTCTCCAAACCAATTTACAATGTTTTCTAATGATCTTTCATCAAATCCTACCTTCTAGGTATTAGTCTTGTCCAAAATAATGAGGTTTTCCAACTAGGGAATCATCAAAACTTCACCAAAACTTGTACCCTACTCCTGAAAACATCACACACTCAAAATATACTCTATCTACCTCCATTCCATTGATTTTTACAAGTTTTCATTAGTGGAATGGAGAGTTCTACATTTTTCTTCCTCTCAACCCTGTTGAACTAGGATTTCAAACCTATCTTGAGTAAAATGGTGATATATTTCTCAAAACTCAATGAAATTCAATGAGACCAAAACCAAAAGAAAGCTAATTCAATTATCCATCCATCAAAATCAACTATAAATCATAATAATTTCGTAAAGAAATGTGCAATGCTCTAAAACAACAAAAAACATTGGATTTTTAAAAAAAAACAAGGGTTTTGTATTGAGTTCTCTTCAAAATACAAGCCACCTGTTAGTGCCATTTCTGGTTCTCTCATTGTCTAGTTGTGTACTCTTGGTTTTCATGATGAATCTTTAGCTTGGGAATTTTCTATCATTTTCGCACGTGGGGTAAATGGGCTCCCACCAGGGTTGAGCTCATCATGCTAAGTGTTTATGTCTCAGATGGCTAGATCTTTCTTTTCTTCCTTGCCTTGTGTTTTTCTTTGCCTGGCGGAGGTAGAATCTGAATGGAATTAGAATCAGGATATTGCCTTTGGTTTCTTTTTTGAGTTCCATTCCGGCCTCAGCTCCGTCTCTTCGCTTGTCTTTTGTTTTGCTTCCTTTGGCAGGCGCAGGATCGAAATGGAAACTGGTTTTGGAATCTTTCTCATGCTTATGGTTTCGAGTTTTGCTCCGACCCCAGCTCTGCTCGCTTTATTTTCCTTTTGGTTTTGGTGGGGGTGGAACCAAGTCAGGGGTTTGTCTTGGAACTTTTTGCGAGGTTCCTATTTCCATTTTTCCTCCAACTCCGCGGCTTCTTTGTTCTCCTTTTTCCCCATTCTCCGTTTGTCACCGACCTCGCCTTGCCTTCGGCGTAACTTTTAGCTCTCGGGGTGACATCTCGGTGACCTCTCCTATGTCCCCCCAAGACCCCCTCCTTGCGGCTTGTGTTCATTTTGTCGGGGAGATGTCTCCCCGACCATTTCTTGTCTCGCCGATTGTGTTGACCCCTCGGTATGATGCGTGATCTTCGAGAAGACGTCTCCCTGAGTTCCTTCTATCTAGCTGATGTGCTTGATGACTTCGATATGACTCCCTTCGACCGCGGTGACTTTGTCATGATGTCTGGCTGACTCGGCCATCTCTCCCTGACTCTATGGTGCACATAGTATCCTATGTGGACTTCGCCAGGGTGTCTTGTTGACTGTGATCAATGTTTGATATGGCATGTTTTCTTCACCCTAATGTCTTCCCAACACTACTTTCTCTTGCCGATGGTGCTTCTTGTTGGGGTGTCGACATGATCTCCTGCTGATTGTGCCTTCTCTTGCTGATGTGGCATTATTATCACTGTGTTGTTTGGCTGAATGCGCTCGGTCTTGCCGAATGGTATGTTTTCTCGATGAAACATTGGGTTCTTGGCGTGTTGTCTTTTCGACTCCGCGGTGTCACACCAACTAGTTTGCTGGAAGCTGTGGCCGACATGGATTGAACTAGGGATGCATTTATTATGGTTGGTCACTTGGCCTATGGCTCGAGAATGGTGATGAGGATTTCACAAGATCGACATGATGACCCCGATTTGGTCCTGAGCCTCGATTGTTTGCACTGGTCGGTGCGGCAAAGATCGAATTAATTGCAGAACTAGGGCAACGGGTTCTCTGAGGTGGATAAGTGGTTGAGATGGCTGAATTCTACATTTGTGGCCTCTGGATTTGTGATGATCGCACCCACAGATTTCCTGGATGGCATGGTCAATGTACTTTCCTAGTTTGACTACCATGGCTACCCATCCCTATACCTACTTCTTCTAACCTAATCAGATCTGCATCAAGATTTCCTTGAGATCACCTAGCACAAAGCATTTAATGATATTTGGTGAAGCTGGTGGCATGGCCTGCGAGCTGTGTTGACTGGTCATTTCGTCTAATGACATGTAATCTCATCTGGTCAGTTGCTTGTTGCTTCTCCTATTCCTATAAAGGAGAATTTCATGGCTAGATGTACGGGTTTGGAACTTTGGTGTTTTGTTCCACATTTTTCTGAGTTTGGGATTAGTCTGAGATACTAGGGTTTAGTTTGGTGTCATGCAATGAGTATATAGTCTGTAATTCTGAATTTCTCTATAAATACAATCAGTTTGTACAAGGAACACATGAAGACGCTTGTCTCTTATGCATATGCCATCAGATTGTCTCCATGCTTGTATGCTTTGATCATTTGAATGAATGCATAAGGTGCCTTTGTTCATCTTCTCATATTTCATGAGACTATGTCGTTTGTTGATAGGTCTGCTTCAAGGGAACAGTTAAAACCCTTTGAGGAGGTGATAGTGATTGTTTGTATACAAGCTGGATTTGGTAAGAAGAGTCTGACAGGTAACAAGAGCTAGATTATCAGTGTAAGGCATTGATATTTGATGCAAGGCATCGACAAAACAAGATCCACTCGTTGAGGTCCATTTGCAGAAAGTCTTCCATTTGTGTGTGTGACTCCATAACCCTAGATTAGGTACTAGTCTGTCTTCCAGCCTTGTCCCTCTCAGAAAATAGTTCATATAAATCATTGAATATCTTTTGCTTGATGTCTTATCCTACCTCCTTGTTGCTTCAAGTGTTTTGTAACTAAGAATCTAGCCCTATTTGATGTTCTCAACACTTGGCATTAGGAGTCATCTACTATAAAAAGCAATGTCTAGTCTTATTTGAATCATTGTGTAGGTATACCCGCCCTGGTTCTACAGAGCCTAAACTATAGAAGATCTCATTTTTTGACTGGATCTTGTTACTTGGTCCAGGTCCTCTGAGCTGCCCTTAATTGGAGATGGCTACTCCATAGGTAGAATAGGAGACAAACCTGGTTATATAAAAAAAACAACCAACACCACCAACCTTGGCCTCACATTCTCAAGGCCAATTTAAACATATGAAATTATTTTCTCAACTTCTCTTTGAGTTTCAATGACCAAATAACTTATTTTCCCACAATAACCCTTTATATTCCTCATTTTTGCAATTTTGTAAGATTTTACAACTCGACCCAAAAAACCTCCTAGCAACCTAAAAATGACTCAAAAACATGTGAAATAGTCAACAAAAACCTTATTACAAAATAAACACACCCAAAACTCAAAATTTATAAAAATTGCCTCATGGAGGCATGAAATCCACTAGGTGCCTTGCACCATACTCCTAGAGAATGAAGAATTCAAGTCCCTTTTGAATTGAAGGTAGGAATTCTCTTGCTTTATGTATTCTATCTTCTACCATTTGGATTTATTAAAAAATTTCCATGATGTCTTCATCTTTACCTTGGGTTTCTTCTTGTCAATGCAAACTTGCTTTCCTCTTGTTTTACTACTTTGTAACTGATCCCTTTTTCCCTAATGGACTACACACTCTACCCCAACACCTTGTTCTCCTTCCAAGATTTGTTTCATCTTAAATTTTTGTCTATCTCTCCTTAAGTCTGCATTAAGATAACTCTTCTTTCCATCCTTGCAATACCTCTTCTTATTTTCTATACAATCATCAACCTTTCCTTCATCCTTGTCAATTTGGAAAATATGGTATGGACCCTTTGTATTGAAATTATGCCACCCATTAATCTTCACCAATCTACCTAATCAATGCAAACATAAAATAGGCTACACCCTCATACTCCAAATTCAACTATGGAGTGTCTTCAACATTTTTCCTTGAAACATCATCTATTACCACATCAACATGTTCTTCCAACAAATCTTGAACCTCTGATGGTAATTGATCAATCCTACTTGGTGTTATAACAATCATATGTTGGGGCGCCGGTCCTAGCTTAGTTGGTTAAGGTGTTCCCTATAGCAGGGCGCCCACCATGGGTTCGACTCTCTGGTGCTCCCGTGGTACCAGTTGGTGTGTCCTGCCAGCACTGGCGGTCACGGTAAAAAGTTTACCAGTGGTGGGGGGTTATATGGGGGGCCGTGCTGCACCCGATTCCCCTCATTAAAAAATAAAAAATAAAAAAATAACAATCATATGTTTACTTACCATTTTATTAGTTGCCTCTTCCTCTTTTCTCGACTTTTTTTCTTTAATCAAGAACTCCTTAATGTTTGATTTTTTTGCTCCCACTTGTCTTCTTCTTTGAAAAATCTTCTTGATATGCCACATAACCTTCTTTTGACTGGTAAATTCCAACTTTGCATCTCAATCTTCAATCTTTCTTCCATCTTTTCTCGAATTTCCATCATTAGTTCCAAATCCTACCTCTACTCTTTTATCTCTTGATCCACATCTATCTATTTATCCTTCTCCTTTTCCTTCTCATCTCTTTTTCCTCTTTTTTCATCACTTATTTCTTTTTTTGTAAGCCCTCACTCTGCAAGTATCCAGGAACTATTCTCTTCCACACATCCATTCTTTTAGTATTCTAATACCTTCACACATAAAACTATCCTCTACCCAATAGGATTATGGAAGATGCACTCTCCAAGTCCTCTTTTACCCACTTCCTCTCAGTGGAAGAAATTTGCACACCTTCTACCTAGCTTCATCACTATTGAAGGATACAACAAACCTTCTCTCACAACTTCAACACATGAGGTGATATATTTTCCACACATGGGTGTAGCCATGGTGGTTGATATCACTATGAGGTGATATCTTGCCTTTCCACATATGGGAGCAACCATTGTGGTTGACATCACAAAGAGGTGACATGTCTTATGTAGCTGGAAGTATCCTCCCTAGCTGAGAGGAAGTGTTGATGTTATTGAGCAGCGTTAGGATATTCTTCTAGCTTATTTCCTTCACATTAATGATAAATTAAATTATAGCCCTTGGATATGTAATTTATGTTGATAAAAGTTATGAGGAGGTGCCTCATTTATTTAATATCTATTTTATTGAGATACACGATGTGAAGAGTCACATCTCTTGTAAACTAAATAACGTTTATTAATATTTATGTATTGAGGCCGACTTCCTTCTAATCAGTGATTTACTTGAAGAGACACATACTTCATTGAGGTTGACCATTCACCTTGAGGAATCATGTCCTTTGAAGACCTCATCGAATATTATTTATTGGAGATACTATTTGATCATTGAGACATATTCACTTGTTCATTTAATTATCATTTTGTGAGAGTTCATCCTCTACATTGGCTATGAGTTTCAAGAGCGATCTACTTCAAGAATAGGTCAATATATATTGAAGAAGTAAGATCAAAGGTTTCAAGGAGGTTGAACCTATGATCAAGAAAGTGTGAATTTCTTGAAGAAGTAGATTGATATATTGAAGAGGTTAATCACAACATTACAAAAGGCTGATTTTATCATCAGTATAAGAATCATATATTTTTGTGTTAGCATCAAATTTTGGTGGTCTTACTTTGTCTCCATATGGGCCACTTTGTAAAGGAGACTTTTGTTTATCATTCAATATATAAGTGATATATTGTTGTTGGGTTTTTCTCCCTCAAGAGGAGGGTTTTCCTAAGGTATCTTCTATGTCATTGTGTTGATTTTGAATTAAATTTTTGTGCTCTAATATGATCATAAAACTAACATGGTATCAAAGTAGGTGTGAAGAAGATCTTGATCAGATTTTGTATTATAGCGATACTCTTTATTCTTTTTCTCATCATTGATTATTTCTATCTCTTTGTCAAGATGGTGAAGAGTCTTAAGACTAGGGATAGGCTTGAGGGAGCATAAAATTTTACATCTTGGAGATTCAGAATTATGCTCACCTTGGAGGAAAATGAATTGGTTGAGTTCATGGAGAGAAAAGTTTCTGAGACTACTGATGAGGAAGAGAAGATTCAATGGAAGAAGAAAGATACTAAGGCAAAGAATATGTTAGTTGATTCCATGAAGGACGATATTGTTCCAATCATCTCTAAGTTGAAGACAACAAGAGAGATGCTTAAGACTTTGGAGGAGATGTATGAGATCAACAAAACAAGTAGTGCACTTGCATTAAAGAAACAACTTCATCGTGTTAAGATGGAAAAAGGAGAATCTGTTGTCGTTTACTTCATGAAGATTTTTGAATTGAGAGATTAGCTCTCTACCATTGGTCATATTGTTGATGTCAAGGATTTGACCATGTTGGCTCTTAATGGTCTTCCTTCATCTTGAGAGTCTTACATTGAAGGAATAAGTGCAAGATTGAAACTTCCCAAGTTTGATCGTTTGAGGGAATATTGTATTCAAGAAGATTCTAGGTTGGCTGCGAGACATATTGGTTGAAGCTCTACAAATGAATACATTCATGTTCTTTCTATTCAATCCTCAAAGAAGAAAGGAAAAGGAGGAAAGAAAGGATACTTCAAAAGGAATAGAGATAAAGGAGATGATGGTGCTTCTACATTCAAGAAGAAGTGGGACCTTTCCAAAGTCCAATGTTTTCATTGTGACAAGTTTAGTCACTATGCAAAGGATTAAAAAACTAGGCCTAATCAACATGCTTCATTTGTGGATGTGGATGAGATCTCTCCTCAGAAGGATTCTAGGGAATTTATATTCTAAGTAATGGGCATGTGTTCAAGCCATGAAGGTTTTGTGTCGATCTAAGCACAAGAGTAGCATATCATATTGTGTCTAGTATTTGCATCCATCAAAATATTTAAAGAGATAAGTATTCTTTGTTTGCTGAGTTATATCATTTAGTTGGATCTTGTAATTAGTAAAGAGAGATAGTGGTTTCTCTTGAATTTTGTTCACTAGCATAATATACTTTGAAGATTTCATTTATTGCAAGTTATTTCATGTTGGTTGTGAAGATTTCTGAGTGTGACTCTGAAATGAAAAGAGAATTGCAATTTTGATGATGATTAGTTGGTCACATCGATATCATTCTCTAATGCATGAACTATGATAGAGCCTTGACTCTTGGAGAGGGTTGGTTCTACATGCTAACTACTTAATGTATTCAAGAAATATGTAGTTGTGTAGATTATCTTTTTTTGTGATGAGTTTAGCACTCTTGAGGGGAATAAAAGATGGAAGGAAGAGTTATATCAGAATTCAATAAAGATAAGTTTCTTTATCCCTTCATTCTAATCTTTTGATATATTTCTCTTATAGGTTAATTTATTTATTTATGTTTTAATACTTTCCATAAATTCTTATGTATTCATGCTATAACTTGAAATAGTAAACCTTGTATGATTCTAGCCTTGATATTTCTTTGGATAGTCATAAACTATTAGTAATCTCTCTCTAAAATTTTTTCAAGATAGTTCTAGGAGCAAGAAGGTGATGAGAGATTGCTTAGTGATGAAAAGCTTGAGGCATCTTGTGAGAAAGTCATGCCGACCAAAGAAAAAATCAAGCGTGAAGTCACACCTTGCAATCATGGGACTGAGTTGGTGGCTAGAGGGAGTTCACTTCCCAAAGTCTTCCTTGCAATCTTTGAAGTAGGGATCAAGAGGGAGTTTTGTAACTCACTAAGAAGAAGTAAAAATTACTATATTGCAAGGCTAGGTACTAAATCCTTAAAGGATCCCTTCAATTATTGAGATCAAAATTGCTCAAGATTGTCATCTAGATTTGACATTGGTAGCTCCACAAACCTATTCAGAATAGTGTGATCTGGACTGAGGTCAAGGAGGACAATCCTAAATCCTCTACAGTACCAGAGGTGTGTGCTAGAAAACATTTATCTAAGGCAAGTGTTGTAGGAAATATTGGAAAAAGAGGTTAGAAGGTTGCTGCAAGTACTTGAAGATTCAGAGGGAGCCTACTAAACCTGAAGAAGATGTTTCAGGAGGATATGGCTAGTTCAAATCTAGTGGATCCCACATTGTACGGGTAGTTGATTGGATTGTTGATGTATCTAGTCAATACTAGACCAAATATTTGTTATGTAGTGAGTGAACTTAGTCAGTTCATGTGTGAACCAAGGTAAATACATCTAGCTGTAGCAAAAAATATCTTGAGATACTTGCATGGCATAGTTGGATATGGCTTGATATATTATTCATATGTGGAATTGAAGCTGCATGGTTATATTGATTCTGATTGGGCAGGGTGTGTTATTGATTGAGAGAGCACCTCTGGATGTTGCTTCAGTTTGGGGTCTACAATGATATCCTAGTGTAGCAAGAAGTAGTCTTTTGTGGCACTAAGTATAGAAGAGGCCAAGTATATTGCAGCTTGTGTGTCAACATGAGAAGTAGTGTGGCTTTAGAAGATTCTTGCAGGATTGTTTGGACAATCAATGGAGCCTACTATCATTCATTG
The DNA here is from genome assembly GCA_007258455.2 of Sequoia sempervirens. NCBI lineage: Eukaryota > Viridiplantae > Streptophyta > Pinopsida > Cupressales > Cupressaceae > Sequoia > Sequoia sempervirens. The sequence goes on along the minus strand of VDFB02271358.1, from coordinate 742,582,504 downwards.
TGACAACTAGAGCTGTGTGAAGCTTTCTGTCAAATATCACTATACTAGAGATATGTTATTGAGGAAGGCAATCCAGTTGAGGTATATCTGCACTGATGAGCAAATGACAAACATTCTCACCAATCCTCTCTTTAGGATAAAGTTTGTGTATTTTCGAGACAAGCTTGGTATGGTGGAGAATCAATCCCTAGCTGAGAAGGAGTCTCAGTATTAGTGATCCTCTTTAATGCATTTCTCTTTGAGAGAGATTTGAGGTGCAAGCCCTTGTTAATGCATTTCTCTTTGAGATTTGAGGAGAAAGCCCTTGTTTCCACCCTCTAGGAGAGCCATGGTGGATGTCATATGTGTGAATCCATGACAACATCACATGAGAGAGTCCATGATGATTTTTCTTGTACTTGTGTTTTCACCATCTGGGAGAGCCATGGTGAACAACACAATGAGGTGACAACATCACGTTGAGTGATGAGCACTTGTACATACCATTCATGGGTGTAGCCATGATGGTTGATATCACGATGAGGTGATATCCTTCATTTCCATATATGGGTGTAGCCATCATGGTTGATATCACGATGAGGTGACACATTTCTTTTCCACACATGGGTGTAGCCATGGTAGTTGATATCATGATGAGGTGATATCTTTCCTTTCCACATATGGGAGAAACCATTATGGTTGACAGCAGGATGAGGTGACATGTCTTATGCAGCTGGAAGTATCCTCCCTAGTTGAGAGGGAGTGTTGATGTTATTGAGCAGTGTCGAGATCTTCTTCTAACCGATCTCCTTCGTATTAATGATAAATTAAATAATAGCCCTTGGATATTTAATTTATGTTGATAACAATTATGAGAAGGTGCCTCATTTATTTAATATCTATTTTATTGAGATACACAATGTGAAGAGTCACATCTCTTGTAAACTAAATAACATTTATTAATATTTATGTATTGAGTCCAACCATTCACCTTGAAGAATTGTGTCCTTTGAAGACCTCATCGAATAGTATTTATTGGAGATACTATTTGATCATTGAGACATATTCACTTGTTCATTCAATTATCATTTTGTGTGAGTTCATCCTCTACATTGGTTGTGAGTTTCAAGAGCGATCTACTTCAATAACAGGTCAATATATATTGAAGAAGTAAGATCAAAGGTTTCAAGGAGGTTGAACCTGTGATCAAGAAAGTGTGAATTTCTTGAAGAAGCAGATCGATATATTGAAGAGGCCGATCATAGATATACTTCATGAGTAGTTCAATATATTGAAGAGGTTGAACAATATATTGAAGAGGTTGATCACAACATTACAAAAGGCTGATTTTATCATCAGTATAAGCATCATATATTTTTGTGTTAGCATCAAATTGTGGTGCTCTTACTTGGTCTCCATATTGGCCTCTTTTTAAAAGATACTTTTTTTTATCATTCAATATATAAGTGATATATTTTTGTTGGGTTTTTCTCCCTCAAGAGGAGGGTTTTCCTAGGGTATCTGTTGTGTCATTGTGTTGATTTTAAATTAAATTTTGTGCTCTAATCTGATAATAAAACTAACAATTTGACCATAACCTTTAGAAAATAACTCCTACCTACAAAAAAAAAATAGTTTTAGATACCCATTACACCCTTTTAAAACATATCTCAAAATCTCCTAGGGTTTCTTTAAAAGAGGACTCTAAAATCTTCATTGTTATGTTTGCACAAAGACCTAATTGAGCTTATTTCACCAAGGGTTTATTGGTTCTATGACTCCCAAGCCTCAAATCACTTCAAAAACACCTAGACCATGTCTAATGTGGTTGCCAAAACTCCCCAAACTGATTTCAACCATCTTCCAATGATCTTTCACCAAACCCTACCTTCTAGGTATCAATCTTGCCCAAAACAATGAGGTTTTCCAACTAGGGCATCATAAAAACTTCACAAAAACTTGCACCCTGCTCTTGAAAATATAACACAATAAAAATATAACATATATACCTCCATTACACTAAGTTTTAGAAGTTTTCATTGATGGAATGGAGAGTTTTACTTTTTTCTTCTGTTCAACTGTTGAACTAGGGTTTCAAACCTGTCATGAGTAAAATGGCGATAAAACTCATAAAACTCGATGAAATTCAATGAGTCCTAAACCAAAATAAATATAATTTAATTCTCCATCTAGAAAAATCAACTACAAATCATAAAAATTATGTACAGAAACATACAATGCTCTGAAATAGCAAAAAACATTGGAATTTTTTAAAAAAAGGGTTTTGTATTGAGTTCTCTTCAAAATACAAGCCACCAACCATGGTCTCACCTTCTCAAGGACAATTTAAACATATCACATTAGTTTCCCAACTTCCCTTTGAGTTTCAATGACCAAATAACTTATTTTCCCACAATGACCCTTCATATTCCTCATTTTTTTAATTTTGCAATTTGACAAAAATTTTAAAGTTGACAAAATTTTGCAAGGTTTTACAACTTGACCCCACAAACCTCGTAGAGAAACCTAAGAATTACTCAAAAACATGTTAAATTGTTAAAAAAGACCTTATTACAAAAAAAACACACCCAAAACTCAAAAATTACAAAAAAATGCCTCATGGAAGCATGAAATTCACTAGGTGCGCTACACCAATATGTTTATAGCTAAGGATAGATTCCACATTTAGGTGTTCACATTAGGAGATGGAGGTAAGGAAAAATTTATATTGTAATACAACCTATACTCAATGTTTCATTATGGGATAGGGGGGCTAGCTTGATTGGCTAAAGCATCCTGTTGCAAGCAAGAGCTCACGAGGTCTAGTATCCCCCCAAACCTAGTGTGGTATCAGAGGGCATGTTGCACTAGTGCCACCAGTCACATGAAATTATTTTACTAGGTGCACTATAGTTTATAGGAGGATGGATACCCAACCAATTCCTATAGTCTTAAAAAAAAATTTCCTTACTTTAATATAGGTATCAATCATACCTAAATACACCATATGGTCCACCTAATCTATGTTCCTTACAAGATTTGAGATGTATATAAAATATATATTTTAACTCCATCTAACATCATAAAATTGCACCCCTTATAATTTCACTTATATATTTGTATACACTTTAGTTTCCACTCCCCTAGTACTATTGTGGGCTCATTTTAGCCCTTGCATCAACCATTTACCCCTCTTAAGATGCTTAGGACCCCATTTTTTAGTAGCTACCTTTTTCTTTTCTCATTCTCATCCTTTTGTAGCATGATTGATCTAGACATTAGTATTCCATGCAAATGTCTGCATGCCATGCTAGCATCCCATGACATTTTAATGTTTAAACAACCATTTTTAGGTGCCTTTCCACTTGTCACTTAATTTTGTCTATGGTAACAACTTGGGATTCCTTTTAATGACTCGGGAAGCTTCGTTCCCCTCTCATTCTCTCTTTCAAATCTATTATTTCACATCATTTGAGTTCTCTAGCTTTTTCTTAGCTTCTCTATTGAATTCTCTTCTCCTCTCTTGGATATTCTCTTGTGTTTCTATCATGCTCTTGCTTGCACAAGCTCTCTTAATCTCTATATCACTCTCAAGTTCTCACAATATTCCTTACAACTCTCTTGGAAAGTCTCTTGGCTCTCACAACCTTCTCTTTCATTCTTTTTTTCTTTCAATTCCTCAAGCCTTATAGGTGATGTCTCTCTTATTTTGTGCCTTTGAGAATCTTATGATTTCTTGCATCCCTTGTTTACACATCTACCTATCTCTTTTATTCATCTATTTTAGCATATATTTGTTTCTCTATCCATCTATTTTACTATTCGTGGAGGTGGGAACACCAAAATGGTTGTTTTACTATGGGAATCCCCTAAATAGACCCAACAATTTTCCTTGGTCTTATGTTTGCAAGTATTGAAGATAGTTATTTGTTGGAGGATTAATAGGGGAGATGTACCAGTTACCAGCCACCATTGAATTACCACTCACTCCATGCTCACTTAACCTCCTAAAAAAAAATAACTTTAAAACACTAAAAAACTTTATTTAATTAAATAAAAGGTTACAAATGCACCAATACATGCTCATAACAAAATATATAACTGACCAATGTAGGTAATCAAGTACACATACCTTTTTACTTATAATACAAGTCTACTTGCACACAAAAAGCCTCATTTACAATTTATAAAAATCTTTAATTGTTACAAATACCCCCACTTGCAAAAGGTGCTAGCCTCAATACATATTAAATATTTATAAATACATATGCACAGTTAATGGAGCTTCACATGACATAATGAAAAAATCTTATCAACTCTATGGGATATCAAATGTACATTCTTCCACACACTGTCTATCAGCTACATGTATTTACTTCATTCCTTGAGTTTCAAGTATGAGCTAGTTTGGTGGTGTTGTCATTAATGTTGTCATTGATGTCAACACAGTTTAGTATGTTGTAGATTGTACTCATATAGCTGAGATGTTGTGAGTACATGGAGCTACCTTTATGGTGTTGCATATGTGATGGTTTGATGAATTTCCAAATGCTTTTGAGAAAATTAATAAAGAAGAGAAGTCAAAGTGATGAAAGTATTCAGAATGTGCTTTGGTTTGTGCTCCACATTTCTCCTATGTTGATCCTATGCTTGTGTGGATCTGAAGGGTTGATAATGGTGATCTCATGGTGATATTTCCTGAGTTTTAGCTTATGGTTTAATGGTGGGTATGTGCAGGATCATGGTGGGCCAAAAAGTGGCAATGAGGAAAAAACTACATCTTTCATCGACCGAAAAACATGAAAAGAACATGTTGACTTTTTTTAGGCTCGAGTGTCACCATACCAAACACCAAACCTAGTTTTACAAATCAGATATCCGATTCAAATTGGATATTTGATTTGGATCAGATATCTGATTTGCAAAAAAACATATATATAAAAAGTCAGTCATTTTTTTGAAGCTATTTGATAGTGAAGAACCCGTGGGTGCACAGTGCATTGCTTCTTTGTGTAACAGATATCCGATTTGGGAAAAATCCGATTTGGAAAGGTAAGTTTTTTTATTTTTTATTTGATTTGATTCAATTTTGATTTAGATTTGAATAATTTCATATGGTTTTTTTGTGGATTTTTTTAAAAAACAAGGTTTTGATTGAATTTTTATGAAAAAATTGAGTTTAGAATGGATTTTGATAAAAAAATGAATGTTTTTGTGGATTTTTTTTCACAATAGGGTTTTTGATTGAAATTTTACAAAAAAATGAATTTAGAATGGATTTTGATATAAAAAATGAATGTTTTTTGTGGATTTTTTTTCAAAATAGGGTTTTTGATTGAATTTTTATGAAACAATTGAGTTTAGAATGGATTTTGATAAAAAATGAATGTTTTTAATGGATTTTGATTTAAAAATAGTGTTTCATTTATATTGTCTAATTTTAGATTAATTATTTTTTAACTTTAATCAGGCATTATGGCTACCGAGAATGAGAATGCACAAATTCCACTTGTTGAGAATGAAAATCCACCAGCTGAGAATCAAAATGCAGAAATGCCAAATGCTCCACCACCTCCACAGGCATCAATTGAAGACTTAATTCATGAAAAAATGGAGCAATTGAGGGGAATTTGTGATGTTTATAAGAAAATCCCTCGATTATCCCGTATGTCAGCCACATTGATAGGAATAATTACAAATGTAGAAAACCTCTCCACCCAACATAATGCATTTCATTCGTGGAAAGAAACCATGAGGCAATATTATGCATGTGGATTGTCTTATGATGATGTGAAAGATCTCCAAATAAAAAAATCCCAAATAGCCTCTTTATTTATTAACCCCAACACTGGTTTTCCAGTTAATGTTAACAAACCAAAACTTTCTATAAAATGGTGCACGCATAGGGGCATAGTAGATAACTTTTGGGATCGTTGGTGTATGGTTTTTGATAAACCACCCAACAATAATCTTGATGTACCTTTTTAATTTATTAAAAAGTTATATGTTGAGTTTTTGTTAGGGCATCATGTCAATTACTTTGACATTAAACCCTTCCAGGGCGTTGGTGGAGGTATGCCCCAGGATAGGCCAGGGGTAGCTAAAGTAGTCAGGCGCACACATGTTCCCCGTCCTCCCCTTCCTCTGCCACCTCCAATACAACATCCAGATATTACGGAGGATGCAGCCACACAAACTATCTAGGCCATTCACTCTTTGAGTGGTCTTTTGGTTTCCCATGCTTCTTTAGTAGCTTAGCCATAGTTTGGTGATCTTAGTGATGGATCCAGTGTTGCTGCATCATTCTCCTCGGGTCCACATATTTGTGTGCCACATATTTGCAATACGTTACAACAAATATGTTTGGGTCCTATTGTACAACCCCTTGAGCAGCCATTAGAAACTTTTGATTATGACATCCAGGATGTGGAGATTATAGTAGATCACACACAGGGGAGTGGAGCATACCCTATAGAGTCCTCTCCTACTAAAGAGGTGGACATTGGAGTAGTTACACAGGTAACATTTAAGGTGTAAATTCATAACTTGCATTTTTTTAAAAATGAATATTAATAAGAGATAGTATCAAGTACTAATATTTATTTACATGGTCTATTTAACAGTTAATGTCTAAGGAGGAGCTCACACAGGTGATTGATAGCACCCTGAGGGCCATTTCATTTGGCCTTGAGATGCACACAGTATGTATTTTTGCACTCACTCATTTACATTTTTTTACTGTATACTTGCTTGTCATTTGAATTGTCATTAATGAAATTATATATTAACATATATATTTATCTTATTCTCTGCTTGTAGGAAACACCTAGTGTGAGTGAGGTGCGATGCTCTCCAGACTATGGACGCACAATGTTAGACAAGGGAAAGGTAATTGAACTCAAATTTGATTGAATTAAGATTTATAAGATATTTTATTGATTATGCATACATTGACATAGATTTGTAGTTTCATATGTACTTGTAATTTTTATGTACAGGTGGTTGTGAGCTATAAATCATTGTTGATAAGTGCCACAACACCTGAAGGAGTAGGTATTCAAACCCCTAAAGGAGGAGGTGTTGAAACACCTAAAGGAGATACAAAAAAAGATCAGCCTAAAGAGGTATGCATTTATTTTATTTTGTGCTTGGTAAATATATTCTTATTACTGACAATTCTATGCTAACTTGGATCAATTTCATGTTTTTTTTCACATATATAGATTGATGTTACAAAATTTGGTGTGGTTAATTCTTTGAGAGGGGTATATTCTAGGACTCTTGACCCTTCGAAGAGACGTATATTTCAGGTAATCAAGATTTCAATTTTAGAGTTCAATTATAATTCAATGTGTATTAATTTTTATGTTAATTATTTAATTTTAAATTATTTAGTATAACTAATCTCAATTGTGGTTTGACTTTTTCTTATGTACCTACCTTCAGAGCCAATGAGTGCTTCAAAGAGGCTCCATTTTGATGATCCACCAATAGTTTAGTATGAGATATACATTTTGGCATGTAAATATTGAATAGATACTAAGATGGCATATGCCACATATTGTAAAACTTTGTTTGAGTTGGCGTTGATGCCATTTTTGTATATGGACATACACTTGATTATTGGATAATTTGATATATATAGAAGTTGACAATCAAAATTTAATTTCCTCCTCATGTGCATGATTAAACTCTTTGAAAATTTAATCAAGTGAGCAATGGTTACATATCAATGTACAATAGCATAAAAAGAATGGTTAAATATTATGTAGTTTATATTCATATTGTTGATTACATTGCATTGCACATCTTTCAAACTCAAATCATTACTTCACATTGCATAAGTAACAACTAGATGCTGATAGATGAAAAAAATTCAATAAAAATATAGTTTTTACAAAATCAACCTAAGCAGTTATGCAATTACTTCACATTACATAACTAATAACTAGGAGCAGCTATCAATTGCATTAGCTTGTCATGGAATTCTATGAGACCACATTTCTTTGAGGAAACTTGGCACAAAACTCACAAAAAATGAAAAGGAAGCACTCAAACAAAATTTAAAGGGATCTCAGGCCTACTGCCCCCTCATTCCACATGCTATGTAGCCATTTGCTTGTGTTAGTTTTATGATTAGTGGTCGATTCCACAAAAGGATATAAAAGTCATGGAAAATCCTAACCTGGGAAATGGACATTCAAGCAGGTGACTAACATCTTCTTATGGTCATTCATTTACATTGTCAAACTATGGAATGTATACTTGAAATGGAGTGGCACTATATGTGCACTAAGAACCAGTTTCAATCACAATTTACCAGAAATAAATGCTTAGAAGGAATTATACTTATGCTACATGAATGTAATGTAAAGTCTTCTTAACTTAAGCATAACTTAATCAAAGCAAAAATCATGACAACTATTACTAAGAAACAAACTATGAACTGGCCTTATGCTGCAGGAACAAACACAAGGATGGATTCCTGATGCTACAGGAACAATATGAGACTGAGTTTGCACTGAAACCTTCAAGAATGAAATCTAACTTATAATCAACATGAGATAAATAAATAACTACAGATACTCACTAAGTGGTCCCCCTTAGCAAGCATCAACTAGTTTATGCAAGAATTGAACTCAAAACTTCATCAACTTTTATTCATAAACTTGGAATCATATACATTGATTATTCTGCTTGTAAGAAAACTAACACAAAACACCATTTCTAATTATAATACTAACTTTAACACACTCTGTTGCTCACTCATGCAGGAGGAACACTTATTTATATTAGAAAAGCAACTAACTACCTAACTCTAATAGAGAAAGACATGGACATAAATGCATCCTAAAACTGAGGAAGAAACTTCTCATAAATGAAGGAATATTTGTTCAACATGATTAAGAAAGAATTTAGTATTCCACTCTTCCTAGATTAATGATCATTTAGATTTCCTCCCAATGACCCGACAGAGAGTCTTTTCTGGAACAACTTCCTTGATGTTGTGCTAGAAATGGACTTTACTATAGGGCCAAGATCTATTACGCTTTGACTCGTTCATGCTTCCTTCAACAACCTGCGATGCACGTGGTGACATAAGCGAAAGAAAGCACATGTGGAAAATAACATGATACACATTCATTAATCACATATTAAATCCATTTCATTATCCAAAAACCACATGCATTATATCAGTCATTCTGGAGGTCAAACAGAGCAATTAATACAGACACATAGAGATGTTAAGCTGCAAGAATATAGGAATGTGTTGCTATAGGATACTACCTGATTTTAGATAAAAAGCCTTTAATCAAAGAGTTAAAACAACCATCATCAATAAGAGTAAGGGTATTAAAAATACATCATAATATTCAAATTATGAGCATATTTCAAGCTCATCAATCAGATTTAATGCATAGAAAATCAATTCTAAATCAAACACAATAACACAACAGATACCCGGGGAAAACCCTCCTCTTGAGGGAGAAAAAACCAGCCAATAATATCACTTATATTATTGAATCACAATAGAAACTCCTTTACAATTAAGTTCGATAATGAGGCCTAATAATATACACCACAGACTGATGCCAACACACCAATACAATGATGTAATTCTCAAATGATAATCCTCAACCTTCTCACAATAACTCGATCTACACTTGAAGAGTTTATCACTAACTCACACTTGATATGAAATGGAATATATGAAAAATGTATGTCTCAAAATAATGAAATATATCTAATATATATACAAGCTGAGAGAGATGTGACTCTTCACAATATAGGTCGACCTCCAAAAATAATGTGCCTCCTCAAATATTTTGCCTCCAAGATAGAAGTCGGCCTTCATAAAATAATAAATATTATTTGACATAAATCATTCCTCAAGCATGTCGGCCTCTTCATAAATGCACCTCTTCATTAACTCTTATCTCTTGATCAATTAGCATTAATCAAAAATTGATATATATATATAAATTAAATAGCTTTGGCTATATTTAATTTACTCTTATGTAGAGGAGATCATTGGAAGGATATGACTGATACTGCAATAATCATCAACACTCCCTCTCAGCTAGGAAGGATACTTCTAGCTGCACAAGGAAAATCACCTCATCGTGATGCCTAGTACTATGGCTACAACCATAAGTGAAAAGAAGAATATCATCTCATCATGATATTAGATATCTCCTAAGCACGATATCAACCATAGTGGCTACAACCATAGTATGGTGTGTAGAAGTGTTCATAGAAGACCTCAACTGAAACAAAATCCAGAGGTGCTCTTGTGGTTAGCAACACAACCATCTTCTTTAGGTTCAGTAGGCTCCCTCTAAATATTTAAGTACTCTTCTGGTTAGCAACACAACCATCTAGAGGTGCTCTTCTAGTCAGCAACACAATCATCTTCTTTAGGTTCAGTAGGTTCAGTTCCATGGCTACAAGTTGTGACTTCACACTTGATCATTTCTTTGGTTGGCATGACTTCCACATAAGATGCCTCAACCTTTTCATCGCTAAGCAATCTATCATCACCTTCCTACAGTAGAGTTATCAAAATTCTTCAAAAATCATAAGAATTCTTTTAGTACACTCAAGAGTTATTAGATGTCTTCTTGTAGTCTCAAAAGTTTTATTGTATCATTGTTACATTGGTACTTGAGAGTGGTAGCTTAATATAGGTCCACAATACAAAACTTGGTTTACCTATGCAGTGTAACAGAGGCATAGGAAGATTTTTCTTTGAAAGCAAAAATGAAAGCTCAACCTCTTGGAATGAAAATGCTTGTTTGCAAAACAAATGAATAAGAATGAGGTAGTTAGGGTGTTTTAAGTGATTTAGAGGTCACTTTTAGAGAAGAGAGATGTTGAAGAGTACATCAAGTTAGTGAGAACTGAAGTGTAATGTGTTTTAGTTTGTGGTACTCCTTTGTTTCTTAGTAGATGTGTGATAAATTCTTAGTTCAATGATGTTGAACAATTTTTGAAAAAATAAAGTTGTGTCACAGTCCGCATTCAATCCAACAATCAAAAATGAAAGCTCAACCTCTTAGAATGAAAATGCTTGTTTGCAAAACAAATGAATAAGAATGAGGTAGTTAAGGTGTTTGAAGTTATTTAGAGGTCACTTTTAGGGTGGAAGGCTTAAAACTCAATTTTAAATGCACAAAAAAGAATGAAATTACTTCAAACCAAGTTTGTGAAGAAGTTAACTATGTTGCCCACTAGTTTCCCTTAAGAGTCCAAAGTGCTAAAAGGAAGCAATCTTTGAAGGTCTATTTCTCAGATATGGTGATGCTTACAGACTCTCCATTTGAGGCTATGGGATCGTTTTGTGACCATCTACAAAAACCTCTCTCAGTTTTTGCTATCTCGGAGGTGTTTTCTTGTGGTGATGACTTTTTAGTGGAGGGAAAAGTTGCCAGATGCAAGCAGTGTAAAGTTGCAAAGTGGTGCAAATTTCATTCTGCAACTCGTACGACCAAACAGACTGTTCCAACACGTCTAGATGGGTACATTTACGCTATGGATGGTCTTCTCTTGCACCCAAATACATCGAATCACTCCAAGCTATATTGGACCGAGTGAAATTAGGTGAAAATTTGATGCAGACACAAGGGCACAATCACAAATTCTTTGCAACCTGCCTATTTGAGGCATCTAACAAGATTATTCTACCTCTTTGGATGGTCCAAAACTCCCTTAAAACTTGACAAGCAACTAAATACACATTTCCCTCTTTAACCCCCTTAAACCCTTATAATAGTGAGAAACTAGTTTTTGTCCAATTACTCCACAATCTTCCAAAACACCAGATGAGCACATGACTGATTCAAACACCCATATCCAAGTTACACAACATATATGAGAAACAACATAGACTCCTTTGGACCAGCGTTGACTTCCTATACATTCACCCTTCAACAGGCTACTCAATTAGCCCAAAAATACAAAGCAACATACCTTCAAACACCACATAGACCCCTGAAACCTTGGGGAAAAAAATAAATTTCCAAGAAAACAAAGATTCTACAATTGGATTCCATTTGTACGGACCTGTAATTGTCAAATGAAAAAACCCTTGTTTTTATTGTAATTCTTGAGGGTTTATTGGATGTAGCACTTCCACAACCTTTCAGACTCTGCCACCACCTTAGACACCTTTATTTAGGCCCCAATATGCTTAGAAAATAAAGAAACTTTTGGTATCTCAGAGATTTTTGCAAACCCTAGGGTAAAAACTCTATTTTCAAGTGAAAAAAAACCACCATTTTTAGACCTTTAACTCTTCATTGTATTTCAAAACCTAGTTCTCCACACCTTCCACTCTTGAAATAATGTCAAGACATGTAATAAAGTTTCTACATAAAGTTTTTGTACAAAAATGCTTGAATGGCTTGTGCATAGGCATAAAACACAAGAAAAACAGTAAAATATGAACTGAGCAATTGAAACTTTATTGATTCAAAGAAAAAAACTCCTTCAACCAAACCTGTCTCGAGCCCTTGAAAGCCTTAAGTACACTTGCATAACCCATGAAACCTCCATATAATTCCTCCAATTTACAAAGCAATGGGAAGATAAAACCATGTAAGTGGTTTCCCCAAACTAATTGCCACCAAAACCATTCTTGATAGTTTAAAACCACGAACCACCCCAATGTGTAATTATGATAGCACTCAAGATAGAATCCATGAATAGATAATGTATTTGACCAATAACTCATCGAGAGCACAAATTCCCAAAACTAGCCCTCCACTATGAACATATCAACTAAGTAGGAACCCATAACATTATGGAAAGATGATCCACTTCTCCCAATGTAACTCCCAAGCATTACATGTGAGAGATGGTCAATTTCATTGATGGCAACGATGGTCAACACCTCATGATCATTCAAGTACTCATTCTAACAATACAAGAGATTTACACATCAAATTTCAAGTGAATATAATTTACTATATCTTAACATAAAAAATGCAAAACCTAATAGAAAAATATATCAATAATGTACAAGGATGTATAAGAAAGTTTAAATTTGAAAATAGAATGTAAACTTAGAAAACTATAGATTTGAAAACCTTAATAATGTAAAACCATAAAAAGAAGGTTGGATCAAGTGTAGGATTGGTTGAGCTCAACAAAATATAAAGAAAAAATATATATATTTATGAAGTTAACCTAGGATTGTAGTGCCCCTCCCCAATTCACCATTTCATGATTTAGATTATTTGATTTTATGTGTATGGTTGTTTAAATTATAAACCATTTGATAAACGAGGGTTTTTGAGTCGAGTTGAGATATAAGCCTTATTCTATTCATATGCTAGCATTATTTCTTATTATCATCTTTCAGTAATCCACACTCGACTCGGGAATATGTATATATAATAAAATTTAATATTTATAAAAAAAAAGAGTTATAGCATGTCGAATTCGAGTGAGAGTCTTCTCCTTAAATTTTGTTGCGGTTGCCTTGCATGAGGGAAAGAATTTAATTTTATACCGATTATAATTGGTTGCATACAGGAATTGAGGAATGGCTTTAATTGGGTACCAATCATACTTGTTGAATGTTAATGCGCATAAGGAAAACTAGAGTCTAAAATAGTGCCTGGAACCTTTTCTCAAAGCTCACTGTTTTTCAATGCTTAATGTTTTGTCGATGTTGAGTAGACCTTTAATACTGATACTTAGTATCTTTGAAACATGTGTAAACTCAAATTATAGTCGGTCATGTTAAATCAGGTCTCTCGTTACTAAACTCCCTCCATGAATGTAACTTAGATTTAATTTTTCCCACCAAATTAATTCTTCATATTCATCATCTTCAATCAACCATTATGGGAAATGGAAACTTTTATCAAAATGAAGTTGTCGGTATCCTGTCATTTTGTGAGAATGCAAAATCCACTTATTAATAAAATTTTCTAATTAATCAAATAATAGTATCTAATATCTATTAAAGAAGACTCCCCAACACAAAACTTTATAACTATTGTTCACATAGGCTTGAATTCCTTTGAGGTGGAATATAATTTTATGCGAAGATTGGATAAGGGAGTAATGATTATTTAATTTAATCAAGATAAATGTTTATTGATCATTTTAGTTAAATAAATCAGGGAATCAAATAAAAAGAAGAAGATTTAATTAAATAATTGAAGGAATGATAAGAGGAATATGTGAATCATAAATTGGTAATTACAATACATTTTCATTTAGGTATATGTATGTATATGAATGTGAATACTAGTATATATATAGGTATATCCCATAAATTGGAATGTAAATATTTTATATGTTAAAAATTTGGGTTGACGTTCACATTGTATGTAATTTGATTTATGTACATGTTTATAATATGTTTTTCCACCTATGAATACATGTTGTGAGTAAGTATGGAGATATTGCGTAAGCTTTTGGTGTAAGTCGATCTTGGGATTCCCTTGTCTAGCGCCATGCAATAGCACCCATTATTGCCTTTTTACCAGTTGGAGAATATCATTAATTTCGTAACCGCTTTATAGGAGAAAGGCAATAATTAACAGTTAGTGGGATACCTCATTCAGTGGACATGCATTTTAGTCATGCAAATTTAATGATCAACCGCCATGCAAGGAAATCGGCCTTCCCTGAGGCGCCCTTCTGAAGCTTTCATCAACCTTTTTTTTTAGTTTTGCTAAATTTAGCATCACCAGTATTCTCCACAAGAACGATGTCCCCATTCAAAAGAAGAAAAAGGTTTTTGAAAAGATCGATGCTCTGGGAGAATAAAGAATTGATGATTATTCTGAATTCTTGCTACAATTTACATCAAATTCGAGAAGATAAATCAGGTTCCTCTGTGTCTATTTTCTCTTTCTTCTTTTGGAATAAATGCAAGTGTCTGTATGTATTTAACACTAGTCATATTCCATACAATCAGCACCTTCAGATCAATGTATTTGTTTCACACAATTGAAAAATTTGCTATTCATCGAATGGGTTGTCACCGTTTTGTTATACCAGATTAATAGTCTCGCCCCTAATGTAAACAGGAATCCAGAAACTAATTGTTTTGACATTGAGGTGGTAGTAACCATGGAATGAGATAATGAAATTGTAATTTTATGTCTACCTGCAAGTGAGAAATTGTTTCATAAATCTATGTGCACCGAACATTAGACAAAACATTTAAAATCTAGATGACCTTGTATGTACTTTTCCTGAGAGCTGTAGTTGTAATTTAAAACTATAGGATTTGGCCTATGAATCATATGAGTATCGGAACTTAATCTTATTCACTATCTGTTTTAACTTGAGTTTTTGACACATGTTTTTAGAGCTTTTCATGTTTATGCATGTCGATGGGTGTGGAAATCTCAAGTTACTCATCCTACCACTGTCGCCCATATCTTCTCAGCCATTAAACTAAGTTGGCTGTAGACCATACTGTTGGCAACCTGTCATGGCGGCAGCACTTGAACATGTTAGGATGTATAGATTTAAATAACCTCCCTGATTCTAACGGAACCACACATAGCGTAGCACTTGAACATCTAAGGTTGTGGAGGTTTAGATAACCCTTCTAGATTCTTGTGATAAATTTGTCATGTTTGCAGTACTTAAAATAGAACGTTGCAAAGGTTTAAATAACCTATTTGATTCTACTGACAATCTATCGCAGTTGCAACACTTGGAAATAATGATATCAATGCATGTAGATGGCGATATTTCCAAATTCCAATATCCATTTTCTAATATACTTGGCAACTTGTCATAGTTACAATATTTAGAGTTAAGGTAGAGTACAGAATTAAGTAGCCTCCCTGAAACCATTGGCAACTTGTCACAACTGCAACTATTAGACTTGCAAAGATGTAGTATACTAGATAATTTCTCTGATTCTATTTGCATCCTTTCACAATGGCGCATCTGAGCTTGGAAGGGTATGGAAGTATATACCAGTTGGATGGATTCTTTATGCCATTCAAACATTGACAAGCTAGTGAAATTGGAGTTGTTATAGCCTGCATAATCAATTCCTTGAATGGCTCTGAGCATGTATCAGGCCAAGCAAACCAGATGGATGAAATTCCAAGATAGAAGAAAAACTCTGTGAGATTAGAAAATTCCAATTAATAAGGCTATATTACGCTGCATTGTAATTATGTTTGCTATATGTTTATATCTGCAAAAGGTGTCCTATGGTTATTGTCTATTGGTTATTGTCACAACAGCAGATCAAATTAATTATTTCAGGGAATTGCTTAGATAATAAATAAATATAACTTTTCAATGTTGTCATTGATTGTATTGGGGAATGTCAATGTCCCCACCAAGATTCAGATCTTGTTTGTGCTAATGGAGGTTGGAGTTTTTAAAAAATCATAGAGTGTGTGTATGAATGACTCATTGACAATTTCGAGGAAGAAGATCTTCAAGGTCATAGAGAATCAGATCAATTGCCACACCAAACAACAAATGGCAAGAATAGAGCCAAAGATTTTTAGATGGCTGAAGTTAACATGAAACTGAGGTAATAATATTGAGAGAAACAACAATAAGACTTAGGATGTGTATAGGAATTGTTAGATAATTCCTTGTAATTATTTGAATGTGAATTTGATTTATTATATCTAATATTGCATCAAAGTGTAAGTATTTCAATAACGTAAGAAAAGTACGAAAGTAAAGTCATCTATAGAAGTAAGGCTTAGGTGATACCTTATTGTTTAATTATGTAAATTATTGAGGTAAGATGTAAAGCTATTTAGATCTATTGGCTAGTTGAAAGGATTAAGAATGTCATTTTCAATAAACTTATGGAATAAGAATTTGAAATATTTATATATATATAGAAACATGTAATTTTTGTTATTTCATTTTAGAAGTTATTGATGTAATAGGGCTGTGTTGATGTATGACATATTAGTGGTTATAATAGTTAAAATTGTTGTACTTATTTTGTTAAGTAACAAAAAGGTTGTCGAATGATTACTCCTTATTGTAATGGTTGTTGAAATTGTTAAGTTGTTTATTGAATAGATCATAAGTTGTTGGGAAATTTTTGTTTGGGTATCTTGTGATGATGAGTTAAATATTTTTGGAATTGAGGTTATTTTGAATTGATATTGAGGTGAATTACGTAACTTGAGTTGTGAAAGTAATATTGCTTCGATTTTGAGTTTGATGTTGATTTTGAGATCAAGTTTTGTTGCCACCTTGTTGGAAAAACCCTTGTTTTAGTGATTTACCAGTCTTCCAGAGAATGGGAAAGAAGGGCGTTGCTTTATTATTGGCCTTCACTTTTGTTTCTTTGAGAACTGTTGCTTGTATGATCTATTCGATGTTATGGGTATAGCCTTGAACTTGAAAATAGTTTTCGTTGTGTAGGATGGTGTATTCCTTGCTTAATGCAAGTTATTTTGTGGCTTTATATGTTGTGCAAGGGGGCTTACCCTGATAGTGTCTTTTTGAGTTTTGTTGTTTCATAAGGGGAGTGGCTTTCAATGGGGGTCGGGACCCGGAAGAGGTCCTAGGGTAACTCATTGGAAGTTTAATAATCAAGTGAAAACATTAATATTTAATTAGGGGTTTTGGATAGAATCACACATTAACAAGATATAAGTGAATGCCTCACTCGTGGCTCAAGTGCTTGTATGGGCTTGAGATGAGTTGAGAAGGCCTGGAATGGCAAAATCATTGTCTTGTCCTTATGAAAGATAATGGATGCCGCATTGGATTGCATGTGGGGCCAGGTTTCGTAAGAGGTCACCAGGGTAACCCAAGTTGGGGGCCGGGGCCTAGGAAGATTCGCCAAGGTAACCCATGCAACATTGCGATGACACTCTTCCTTAAACAACCAAGTATACTTTGTTTTCCCTCTATGATATTCTTGAGCCTCTGGAAGCACATGTTGGCATTTGTATGTTGATGCTTTATTGGTTATTCCTTATGTTGGGCACATCTTGTGTTAGTTATATCTTGTGCTAAGATTACCTTATGTTATTGTGGATCTTGTTGTGAAGTCTTGTATCCTTGTTCTGTATGATGGTTATTGTTGGGGATCCTTCTTGTCATCTCTTAGCACGGGGGGTGGGCCTTTGGGTCCACGTGGTTGGGTGGAACGTGCTATGCACCCCATTGGGTCCCTAGTCGTCGATCGTGAAGTGTGAAATTGTACCTTGCAGTGACTCCTGAGTTGAACCAGAGTTGAATCCAGTATTGCAGCTTTGAAACTCCTTCATTTCAAATGTATCATTCCAATTTATTGTATCTTCCCCATTCATGTTGGGAGAAGGCATTGTAATATTATATACCTTGATTAGTGTATTGATCATGTTCATGTTATTTTATGGTTCCTGGTGTATACATACCATCCGTGTGATGTAATGATGTTGTTATGAAAAGTAATGCAGTCTTGTAAACCCGAGGGATTTGATATGTGTAGTTCATGTTTAGTTTCACATAATGTGATATATGATTATTATGATGTATGTCTATACTTTAAAAAAAAAAATTGGTGCCATAAATGTTAGATGCATTGTATCCTTTGGGGTTGCTTGGCGGGGCATTACAAGGATAATTAAATAAATGCAATCAATCAAACACAATCAACTTAACATAATTAAGGGTTGATACAGGTATTTGATAATTAAGGGTTGATAAGGGTATGAATGTTTATCTTTGATCTACTCTTGAATATCTAGGGACTTGGTGGTATTTATAAATATCATAAGGGTTGTTTATTTCTCATGGGGAGGGAAGTTCTCCTAGATCAATCCCCAAAAAGTGAAACAAGATTAAAAATAGTTGGCAGGCACTCTAGATGTTCAAATTTGTGTCTCAATGCATTTTATGATATCATGTCATTTTTCATTCTCAAATGAATGAATGAAGTACTGAAATTTGTATCCAGCATGAATAACTGCTAATGTGTTAGTTTCCAAGTTTATGATTTTTAGTCGGCTCAAATCTCTATACCCATTTTATATGCATCAATGCTGTATGTCGTATATAATTTCTCATATATATATGTAAATGCAGTGCTCTTCTCATCACAAACTTTGTTATGTAATTAGTCCAAAACATGTCGAAATAGTTACTTGAATTTTGAACTTATAATTATGAATGCTACGTTTAACCATACTTTAAGTGTCCTACCGCATAAACCCAGTCGAGTTGAGATATAAGCCCTATTCATATGCTAGTTAAGTAATCCACACTCGACTCGTTATAGCAAATTCAAGTGAGAGTCTTCTCCTTAAACTTGCATGAGGGAAATAATTTAATTTTATACCGATTATAATTGGTTGCATACAGGAATTGAGGAATGGCTTTAATTGGGTACCAATCATACTTGTTGAATGTTAATGCGCATAAGGAAAACTAGAGTCTAAAATAGTGCCTAGAACCTTTTCTCAAAGCTCACTATTTTTCAATACTTAATGTTTTTTCGATGTTGAGTAGACCTTTAATACTGATACTTAGTATCTTTGAAACAAATTATAGTCGGTCATGTTAAAAGGTCTCTCGTTACTAAAATACCTCCATGAATGTAACTTAGATTTAAACCAAATTAATTCTTCATATTCATCATCTTCAATCAACCATTATGGGAAATGGAAACTTTTATCAAAATGAAGTTGTCGGTATCCTGTCATTTTGTGAGAATGCAAAATCCACTTATTAATAAAATTTTCTAATTAATCAAATAATAGTATCTAATATCTATTAAAGAAGACTCCCCAACACAAAACTTTATAACTATTGGCTTGAATTCCTTTGAGGTGGAATATAATTTTATGCGAAGATTGGATAAGGGAGTAATGATTATTTAATTTAATCAAGATAAATGTTTATTGATCATTTTAGTTAAATAAATCAGGGAATCAAATAAAAAGAAGAAGATTTAATTAAATAATTGAAGGAATGATAAGAGGAATACGAATCATATATTGGTAATTACAATACATTTTCATTTAGGTATATGTATGTATATGAATGTGAATACTAGTATATATATATTTACATTGTATTCCCATAAATTGAAATGTAAATATTTTATATGTTAAAAATTTGGGTTGACGTTCACATTGTATGTAATTTGATTTATGTACATGTTTATAATATGTTTTTCCACCTATGAATACATGTTGTGAGTAAGTATGGAGATATTGTGTAAGCTTTTGGTGTAAGTCGATCTTGGGATTCCCTTGTCTAGCACCATGTAGTAGCACCCATTATTGCCTTTTTACCGATTGGAGAGTATCATTAATAACCGCTTTATAGGAGAAATCATACCTCATTTAATGGACATGTAGTCATGCAAATTTAATGATCAACCGCCATGCAAGGAAATCGGCCTTCCCTAGGCTACGCCCTTCTGAAGCTTTCATCAATGCCTAAATTTTTTAGTTTTGCTAAATTTAGCATTATTCTCCACAAGAACGATGTCCCCATTCAAAAGAAGAAAAAGGTTTTTCAAAAGATCGGTGCTCTGGGAGAATAAAGAATTGATGATTATTCTAAATTCTTGCTACAATTTACATCAGATTCGAGAAGATAAATCAGGTTCCTTTGTGTCTATTTTCTATTTCTTCTTTTGGAATAAATGCAAGTGTTTGTATGTATTTAACACTAGTCATATTCCATACAATCAGCACCTTTAGATCAATGTATTTGTTTCACACAATTGAAAAATTTGCTATTCATCGAATGGGTTGTCACCGTTTTGTTATACCAAATTAATAGTCTGCCCCTGATGTAAACAGGAATCCAGAAACTGATTGTTTTGACATTGAGGTGGTAGTAACCATGGAATGAGATAATGAAACTATAATTTTATGTCTACCTACAAGTGAGAAACTGTTTCATAAATCTATGTGCACTGAACATTAGACAAAACATTTAAAATCTAGATGACCTTGTATGTACTTTTCCTGAGAGCTGTAGTTGTAATTTAAAACTATAGGATTTGGCCTATGAATCATATGAGTATCGGAACTTAATATTATTCACTATCTGTTTTAACTTGAGTTTCTGACACATGTTTTTAGAGCTTTTCATGTTTATGCATGTCGATGGGTGTGGAAATCTCAAGTTACTCATCCTACCACTGTCGCCCATATCTTCTCAGCCATTAAACTAAGTTGGTTGTAGACCATACTATTGGCAACCTGTCATGGCGGCAGCACTTGAACATGTTAGGATGTATAGATTTAAATAACCTCCCTGATTCTAACGGAACCACACATAGCGTAGCACTTGAACATCGAAGGTTGTGGAGGTTTAGATAACCCTTCTAGATTCTTGTGATAAATTTTTCATGTTTGCAGTACTTAAAATAGAACGTTGCAAAGGTTTAAATAACCTATTTGATTCTACTGACAATCTATCGCAGTTGCAACACTTGGAAATAATGATATCAATGCATGTAGATGGCAATATTTCCAAATTCCAATATCCATTTTCTAATATACTTGGAAAATTGTCATAGTTACAATATTTAGAGTTAAGGTAGAGTACAAAATTAAGTAGCCTCCCTGAAACCATTGGCAACTTGTCACAACTGCAACTATTAGACTTGCAAAGATGTAGTATACTAGATAATTTCTCTGATTCTATTTGCATCCTTTCACAATGGCGCATCTAACCTTGGAAGGGTATGGAAGTATATACCAGTTGGATGGATTCTTTATGCCATTCAAACATTGACAAGCTAGTGAAATTGGAGTTGTTATAGCCTGCATAATCAATTCCTTGAACGACTTTGAGCATGTATCAGGCCAGGCAAACTAGATGGATGAAATTCCAAGATAGAAGAAAAACTCTGTGAGATTAGAAAATTCCAATTAATAAGGCTATATTACGCTGCATTGTAATTATGTTTGCTATATGTTTATATCTGCAAAAGGTGTCCTATGGTTATTGTCTATTGGTTATTATCACAGCAGCAGATCAAATTAATTATTTCAGGGAATTTCTTAGATAATAAATAAATGTAACTTTTCAATGTTGTCATTGATTGTATTGGGGAATGTCAATGTCCCCACCAAGATTCAGATCTTGTTTGTGCTAATGGAGGTTGAAGTTTTTAAAAAATCATAGAGTGTGTGTATGAATGACTCATTGACAATTTCAAGGAAGAAGATCTTCAAGGTCATAGAGAATCAGATCAATTGCCACACCAAACAACAAATGGCAAGAATAGAGCCAAATATTTTTAGATGGCTAAAGTTAACATGAAACTGAGGTAATAATATTGAGAGAAACAACAATAAGACTTAGGATGTGTATAGGAATTGTTAGATAATTCCTTGTAATTATTTGAATGTGAATTTGATTTATTATATCTAATATTGCATCAAAGTGTAAGTATTTCAATAACGTAAGAAAAGTACGAAAGTAAAGTCATCTATAGAAGTAAGGCTTAGGTGATACCTGATTGTTTAATTATGTAAATTATTGAGGTAAGATGTAAAGCTATTTAGATCTATTGGCTAGTTGAAAGGATTAAGAATGTCATTTTCAATAAACTTATGGAATAAGAATTTGAAATATTTATATATATATAGAAACATGTAATTTTTTTTATTTCATTTTAGAAGTTATTGATGTAATAGGGCTGTGTTGATGTATGACATATTAGTGGTTATAATAGTTAAAATTGTTGTACTTATTTTGTTAAGTAACAAAAAGGTTGTCGAATGATTACTCCTTATTGTAATGGTTGTTGAAATTGTTAAGTTGTTTATTAAATAGATCATAAGTTGTTAAGAAATTTTTGTTTGGGTATCTTGTGATGATGAGTTAAATATTTTTGGAATTGAGGTTATTTTGAATTGATATTGAGGTGAATTACGTAACTTGAGTTGTGAAAGTAATATTGCTTCGATTTTGAGTTTGATGTTGATTTTGAGATCAAGTTTTGTTGCCACCTTGTTGGAAAAACCCTTGTTTTAGTGATTTACCAGTCTTCCAGAGAATGGGAAAGAAGGGCGTTGCTTTATTATTGGCCTTCACTTTTGTTTCTTTGAGAACTGTTGCTTGTATGATCTATTCGATGTTATGGGTATAGCCTTGAACTTGAAAATAGTTTTCGTTGTGTAGGATGGTGTATTCCTTGCTTAATGCAAGTTATTTTGTGGCTTTATATGTTGTGCAAGGGGGCTTACCCTGATAGTGTCTTTTTGAGTTTTGTTGTTTCATAAGGGGAGTGGCTTTCAATGGGGGTCGGGACCCGGAAGAGGTCCTAGGGTAACTCATTGGAAGTTTAATAATCAAGTGAAAACATTAATATTTAATTAGGGGTTTTGGATAGAATCACACATTAACAAGATATAAGTGAATGCCTCACTCGTGGCTCAAGTGCTTGTATGGGCTTGAGATGAGTTGAGAAGGCCTGGAATGGCAAAATCATTGTCTTGTCCTTATGAAAGATAATGGATGCCGCATTGGATTGCATGTGGGGCCAGGTTTCGTAAGAGGTCACCAGGGTAACCCAAGTTGGGGGTCGGGGCCTAGGAAGATTCGCCAGGGTAACCCATGCAACATTGCGATGACACTCTTCCTTAAACAACCAAGTATACTTTGTTTTCCCTCTATGATATTCTTGAGCCTCTAGAAGCACATGTTGGCATTTGTATGTTGATGCTTTATAGGTTATTCCTTATGTTGGGCACATCTTGTGTTAGTTATATCTTGTGCTAAGATTACCTTATGTTATTGTGGATCTTGTTGTGAAGTCTTGTATCCTTGTTCTGTATGATGGTTATTGTTGGGGATCCTTCTTGTCAACTCTTAGCACGGGGGGTGGGCCTTTGGGTCCACGTGGTTGGGTGGAACGTGCTATGCACCCCATTGGGTCCCTAGTCGTCGATCGTGAAGTGTGAAATTGTACCTTGCAGTGACTCCTGAGTTGAACCAGAGTTGAATCCAGTATTGCAGCTTTGAAACTCCTTCATTTCAAATGTATCATTCCAATTTATTGTATCTTCCCCATTCATGTTGGGAGAAGGCATTGTAATATTATATACCTTGATTAGTGTATTGATCATGTTCATGTTATTTTATGGTTCCTGGTGTATACATACCATCCGTGTGATGTAATGATGTTGTTATGAAAAGTAATGCAGTCTTGTAAACCCGAGGGATTTGATATGTGTAGTTCATGTTTAGTTTCACATAATGTGATATATGATTATTATGATGTATGTCTATACTTTAAAAAAAAAAATTGGTGCCATAAATGTTAGATGCATTGTATCCTTTGGGGTTGCTTGGCGGGGCATTACAAGGATAATTAAATAAATGCAATCAATCAAACACAATCAACCTAACATAATTAAGGGTTGATACAGGTATTTGATAATTAAGGGTTGATAAGGGTATGAATGTTTATCTTTGATCTACTCTTGAATATATAGGGAATTGGTGGTATTTATAAATATCATAAGGGTTGTTTATTTCTCATGGGGAGGTAAGTTCTCCTAGATCAATCCCCAAAAAGTGAAACAAGATTAAAAATAGTTGGCAAGCACTCTAGATGTTCAAATTTGTTACTCATTTTTATTGCATTGAATCAAAATGTCTCACTATTAATTTCTCCAATGCTGTAAGATAAATGAATGTTTTCATGATTATAATTAATATATTTTATGTTATTAATGCTAGCGTATATCATCAAATTATGCCAAACATGTGTTTTGTCAACTCAAAGTGGGTGAATGAAGCCACTTAGCCAAAAGTTTGAATTTTGAATTTTAAAATGAAATGGAATAGGTTTGTGACCATGAGGTCACCCTTGCAATTGAAGAAGTGTCCTAGAATGGGTTAATAGTTAAATATAAGTGGCTAACAATCAATTCCAGGTAGGAGGGAGAGTCTTGTGAGAGAGGGAAGGAGGGAGTGGGAGAGAGATAGAGGGTAGAGGGTTTCATGATTTAAGGGTTAAGGCAAAGGCTATGGGTAGAGGGAGAGACTTAGATGTGAGTGAGTGAGAGAGAGACTTGGAGAGGGAGAGGGGCAGGAGGGGAGACTTGAGAGAGAGAGAGATACCCGAGAGGGAGTGGTGCTAGACAGAGAGACCTGAGAGAGAGAGAGGGGGAGGGTTGGATGATAGAGGAGAAAAGGATTAAGGGCAGAGGATAGGTGTTTAAGCATTTATATTAAGGGTTAAGGTTAAGGGTTAAGGGTAGAGGATTTTAAGGGCAGAGGGAGACACATAGAGGGAGTCCTGAAAGAGACAGAGAGAGACCTAAGAGGGAGAGGGGGTAGGAGGGAGAGAATTGAGAGAGAGAAAGAGAGGGTAGAGGGTAGAGAGTAGAGGGTTTGGGGTTTAGGGTTATGGGTAGAGGGGAGAGAGATAGAGGGATTAAGTGAGAGAGAGAGAGAGAGGGAGTGGGAGAGAGATAAAGGGTAGAGGGGACATATATATGCATATGTGAGAGAGAGAGACTTGAGAGAAGGAGAGGTGGTAGGAGGGTGAGACTTGAGGGAGAGGGAGGGAGGGAGGGAGTGGGAGAGAGATAGAGGGTTTAATGATTTAGAGTTTAAGGGTTAAGGGTTTAAGGTTTAGGGTTAAGGGTAGAGGGGAGAGAGATAGAGAGTGAGTGAGCGATAGAGGCCTGAGAGAGGGAGAGGAGGTAGAAGGGTGAGTCTTGAGAGAGAGAGAGAGGGTAGAGGGTAGAGGGTTTAAGGGTTTGGGGCTTAAGGGTTTAGGGTTTAGGGTTATGGGTTATGGGGTAGGGAGAGAGAGAGGATTCAGTGAGAGAGGGAGGGAGGGAGAGAGATAGAGGGCAGAGAGATGGAGTGAGAGAGACCTAAGAGAGGAGGGGGCAGGAGGGTGAAAGAGAGAGGGAGGGACGGAGGAGTGGGAGAGATATATAGGGTAAAGAGTTAAGAGTAGAGGGTAGAGGGTTTTAGGGTTAAGGGTAGAGGAGAGGGAGATAGAGGGAGTGAGTGAGAGAGAGACCTGAGAGAGGGAGAGGGGGTATGAGGGAGAGTCTTGAAAGAGAGAGAGGAGGGAATGGGAGAGAGATAGAGGTAGATGGTTTAAGGGTTTAAGGATTTAAGGTTTAAGGGTAGAGGGCCAAGGGTAGAGAGTGGAGAGACATAGGAATGAGTGAGTGAGAGAGAGATAATATTTAAATATTTTATATGTTAGTAATATTAATTAGTTATATAATATTTTATATATTAGTATATATATATATACATTAACTAAAATATATAAATAATATTTAAATATTATACATAATAATATAATATATTATATATTAAATTATAAACTATATTGTATATTCTAAACTAGATATATTAAAATAAACTATAAAATATTTATTGCATTTTCTAAATCATATATTATAAAGTATAAAACATTTTTTAAAATCATATATAAACCAAATCGGATATTCGATTTGAAACGGATATCCAATTTGAAACAGATATCTGATATTTCTAACAAAGAATGTATTGCCTAGGGATTAGCCTCAGGCTTGCTTTGGTATTTCGCTTGGACATGCCAATCCTAAGAAGTCAACGCAAAAAACGTGTTTGACAACTCACCTTGTTTTTCTAGACTTCGTCCATGTGGTTGACGACTTTATTTTTAGCCAAAATTGATGAAACGAAAAGCGTTTGTAGAGGAGACCCTCAACTTTCCACCAATATAAATTATTCTTTACTTTGAATTTAATAAATAATTATTATTCATTTTCTATTAGAATTATGACTAAAGTCCTGATTGATAGGCTGATTGAAAAATATCTATAACTTTCAAACGGTATCATATTTTTTGAATCCAAAATATGTGTCACATTCTATGCTTTGTATACTATAGGATTAAAAAAAAAAATTGAATTTCATGAAGTTTTGACCAAGTTAAGGTGGTTAGACATACGAGTTTTTATATTTTTTAAAAGTTGTAATAAAAAATTCATAATTAATTATTTACTTGGAAAAAATTACAAAAAATATGCATCACATCAGGACATGAGTCCTCTACTTATATCTAAAATCTTATAAAAAAATATTATCGTTTTATTGTGGTTAGGGTGGTTAGATAGACACCTACTTCTTATTTTTTCCCTGAAATTTAAGTACTACTATATTGAAATTTAAAATTTTCACCAAATAGACTTTAAAAAAAATAAAATAAACTTAGTAGTTTAGAAACTACATTCAATTTTCCATAGATTCTATTGTTACATATTTTCGAAATAATATAGATAACTTATTCAAAATTTTATGTCAAGTTTCCTAACTCTGATTTTTCTAAATTTTCATTGCCACTTAAGGGCCTGTTTTTTCCATGATGATCCTACACATACCCTGATACATGAAAGTTATGTTCACCGGTATGTGAAGTATTCTGGTAGAGTTGGTCTTCTATAGACTGGGAGAAGTATTTTTGCTCTACAATCCTCCGCTATTTCATTTCAAATCTTGTAAATATGGTATATGTCTTGCAAAGGTATTTTTTGTGCTCTAGAAAAGAGGTTTGAAGCTTGGTGATCCAGTGAACCATAGATTTTTGGTTCCTATGGACTTCTCTTGCTCTTCTAGGTTCTTTCACCTAAAAGGATAGAGATAGGGCCCAAAAATATTAAGGGTTCATTCAAATTATGTTATGTATGATGATGTCTAAGCTAAATGAAGTAAAATAAATGCAAAGAAGTGATTTATATGAATCATTATGAATGCAAAACCAAGATTTAAACTATGCTAGAAAACATAGTGTTATTTGCAAAAAGGCTTGAAAGAATGAAAAAAGCTATAAATGAAACTAAACAAATAGTTATTGTTCATAATGTGTGCACTTGGAAAAATAGAAGAAGACTGGAAAAAAATCTGGAAAATTAATGATGTCTGATTTTGAGCTGACTAGAACACATTCGCCACCCTGGGTGAATTAGTCCTAGGTCAGGAATTTTCTACACAAAAACTATTTTCTGTCAGTCACCTGGATCTACATCTGACTCAAATCTACACTTCAAGAGGGACTCATTCTCCATCCATGGTGAATCAGTCCACCTTCAATCTTTTGCAATTTAAAATTTTTGTCCTGCACCTTGACACCTACACAACAATTTCTGATGGAAACCCGACTTGGGATCTCAAAAAAATTCCTACAAAATAGCTTAAAATTGTTTTTCTAATGGGGGTTTGCCTTGGTGAAACCCCTAGTTGGATAATTAAACATTGACTAGAGAAAATTTTGAATAAACCCTAGCCTTAGATGCATTAAAGACTAGGAAAGTTTGAATCATAACAAAAACCTTATTCTATTGTTCTAGAAAATGAAATGCAACGATGATTTGTGTGATGCAAGATCTCCACACTAGAAATCTTACAAAACATGAAAAATGGAAATGAAATAGCATGCAAATGACAAATAAACAAAATGCAAACCTTAATCTAAAGATAGAGTGAAAATGGAAGATGGAATCAATAAGGAAACCAAGTCCTTAGGTATGATTTGGTGGCTAGTTGCACCTCTTCACCCTAGATTTCTTCATGATTCACCATAGGAATCCATCATCAACCCTTTGCAATGTTGGATCTTTACAAGAGAAGTGAGCTTCAAGACCTACAAAACCCTAGTTTTCTACCCTAAAACTTCAACTCTTGCTGATGAGATTTGTGATAGAATACTTGACTCTAGAAATTACTCTTGAAAAATGACAAAAAGATAAGAAAAGATGTGTGAAATGACTTGAAATGAGTATTTATCAGCAACAACACCTTATTTTCCTATTATTTAGACCTAAGAGACTGACATTCATTGGAAATTAAAATTAAATTAATCCACTTTCCGCTCAAAATTTAATTTTCCCTCAAAGGGGGATCATTCACCACCCTTGGCTAATGGGTCCCACTAGAGGGGACTCATTCGCCCAAGGTGGCAAATGGCTCCCACTACTAATTTTTGAAGGTGGTTTTTCAGGGTATGAGATAATTAAATGTTGTTTGTCAGGTTTTATGCGATTTCTCAGGTAGAACGAGCCTCTAGATACAAAAAATGGGTCTAAGGGGCCTATAAATGTTGTTTTAAAGGGTAAATGGTTTAAAGGGACTCAAAAGTGGGCCCAATTATGCATGAAATTGTCTCTTTTCTCAAGAGGTTCCAATTTTCTATGATACATTTATCCCCCACTTTAGCGCCCATATGACTCTTTGTGCATATGTAAGCTAAAGGATTGTAAAGGATGCACTTTATTACATAAAAGGATACTCATTTAAAAGATAGGAGAATGAAGCCCCTAGTGTAGTTATTTGCACAACCACAACATTAGGAACTGCATCCTACAACACACTCATTAATTGCCCAAAAATCCTTTTATCTAACTCTTAGGAATCCAATTTGAGGGTAGATGTATGCCCCCCCTTGATTCCGCTTGCTTTATGGAGGTGGAATCAAGGTAGCAATCTAGTCACATTAAACAAGAAACATCATATCATAGGGAATTTCCAAGTAACATGCCACATAATGATGGAAAAATGATGATGTCGAGTGTGGAATCACAACTCCAATGCATCAAATTGCATCGAAAACGGATTACCCTAGCTCCCGTTATGGTAATTTGAAGAATATCTATGTTATAAGGTCTTGAAGAGATAATAACCTTATGTTAATGTGTAAAAGTAAAAAGAGATGAAAAGGGGTTAAAAGAAGTAGATGAAAGTAATTTTCACTTACTATTCATTTTACCGTTGTGTAGCTTGAGAGTGATGAGTGAGAGAAGAACATGTCGAGTAGACAGGATTACACACCTTCACGGCTAGATGATCTTCATGAGCAAGTGGCAAGCAACGAGTTGTATCATGAGGTAAGTTGATTTTGCAACTTTCACCTTATGATTTTGTAATAATGTAATGATTTTAATGCATGGATAGGTTAATTTAGGGTTCTTGGAAAGAATTTTGCAAAGTGTCCTCTTTTTATGCAAAGTGTCCCATTTGTTTGTAGAGTGTCCCTTTTCTTCGCGAAGTGTCTCATTTCTTTACGAAATGTCCAAAAAGGGTTCTAAAGTGACTAGGGCCATTAGAAAAGAACACTATATTGACATTAGCACAGTTTCTTGATAAAATTTAGAGAATTTTTTGTTGATTTTGATAGGTCCTCGCTCGGTCGTGACAATGGCTATGGGAAAAACAACATACATTTCGCAAAGACCATGCACCAACGTTATCTATGGTAGAGGTAGAGCATTTATAGTTAGTGCGTATCTATTGGGAATATCTTATGCCACGTATTAGATACCATGACACCATGCTTATGGTTGTATGCAAGTGTTGAGATGTCGATACATGTACCTTTCATCTTCTCACTGGCGAAATGACAATCACTCTTAAGGACATACACCACATTCATCGAGTTTCTATTGAGCAGAGCTAGTACATTTTTGGGGGGATCGGTCATTTTGTGAGAAGAAGAGAGATATCTAGTATTTTTTAGGTGGGCCTTTACATGATGAGAGGGTTAGGGCACAGATCGAGCTTCCCATGCTACTACATTTGTGAGCTCCTATGGTCAAATGGATTATGATGCACACAGTGGCATTGGTTCTCAATCCAGATGGATGAGTGACACACTTGGATGGACTTGTACACTTGATACGAGGGATGTATGAGTAGAGAACAATCTATGCATTGGGCCACTACATATTAGCACACTTATATTATGACCTTGGTCAGTTTGTGTTTTGAGAGATCGATAGTATGGTCCATTGTACGCTTCTACAAGTGTGGTGCCTTGAGCATATCACATGTACAAGGCCTATCAGATTCCCTTATGCTATAGCTATGAGATATCCATGAGCATTCGACTATCCTTTGCAATGCTTGTTGTAGTATAGGTATTTATGCTTTTGGAGGGTGAGATTTGACTAGCTAGAGGAGGAAGAGATCCTATGGAGACCTTATCTACTCAATCTATAGTGGCTAGATTCCACAAGACAATTACGAAGGATGTAGATGGATAGGTATCTAGCTAGGAGGCATGAATATGTCGTATGACCTTTCTATTATGGACTAGTCATGCAATAATTTGGACAGGTGCAGAAACCACCAAGGGTGTGCCCCTTCATTAGATGATCAATTTGGAGTGCTCAGAGGTCAGGTGATACTATTTGGATGACTATAGATCATGTTTGTGAGAGTGATTCCGATGATTCAAATCATGACCAACCACTAGCATCCGATGCTGATGATGTTGGTAGCACAAACGAGCAAGAGGAGTGGTGGTCATATGCATGAATAGCTCCTATTTTCCCCATGGATTTCCCTATGGGTGATGCAATACCAACACTAGATGAGGGGGATGAGCCAGAGGAGAGAGCAGAGGAGGTATGGTATAGGCCAATGGATATTTTTACAGATGTTATTGATGATGAGTACCAGTCTGATGTTGATCTTGACTATCAAGACTAGGTTGGAGGAGAGGATGATGAGGAGGAGGAGGATTATGAGGAGGATGATTATTACGAGGAGGATCCACCCTTGAGCAAGGGTGAGGAGGTAGCTATTGAGGATCGGTACAAGAATGGAGAGTCCTCACATACCTACAAGACCAAATCATAGATAGTAGCTACAACAAACAATGACACCTAGAGTTAGAGAGAGGCTAGCACATCCTCGATGCCCCCAGCAAGGATGGCATTGACATTCCTCATGCATCTTGAGACATAGGTGATGATATTTGATTTTACGCATGTCCTTTAGTTATTTATGCTTTATATTTATATATATATCATGATGATGTGTTACTGATTATGTACATTGTCTATCTTGAAGGAGCGATGGAAGACTAGTGAGAGTTCTATCATCAGTCTGCCATAGAGATAGTGCCTACATCCATTGATGAGGAGGATATGGATCCTGACTATGTACCCCCACCAATTGTGGAGGAGGAGCTAGAGTCACTCAAACCTTTCATGAGGTTATGGGCAGCGTACAAGAGTGTGAGGAGGTGACTCCATTGAGTTGAGAGTGCACTACAGTTAGCACAAACCTTAGCAGAGGTAGAGCAATTGCATGCAGAGCTCACATAGACATGAGCAAAGAGGGATTAGATGGCTGATGAGTGGCTTGTAGCTATTGGTTGAGTACAAGGTCTAGAGTATGCACTTAGACTTGGCAGTTCATGATCAAGGTCACACATGACCATCTCACAATGTTTATGGACCAGATCACGAGTGCTAGATCCCAAGAGGTCTAGCCCTCATAGACCACTATGATATTATGATGTATATAAAACTTTGATATATATATAGACATGTGCATTTCGTGTTATTATGATATTTTTCTTTGTGTGGATGTTTAAATGCATTGTGATTAATTAAATGATTTATGGTAAAAGTATTTAATAAATGTCAACATGATTTAATGGGGTTAATGTGATCTAGTGTAAAACATATTTAAGTTTTAATGTAGATACAACATTGATAATGAGAAAAGATTATGTTAAATTAAATATACTGATAAGGATCTAACTTAACACAATAGAAATGTGAATAGTATGAAGCCTAAAGAAATTATAAAATTAACTTAAATAATTACCTTAGTGTTCAAGACAAACACAAAATTAGGTGTCAAGAATGAAGCAATGTGAAAGTTATTTAGAATAACATCAAATAACTTTAAACAACACTGTCATATCAATCATACTATTCCAAGGGGTTAGAGATAATACCAATGCAAATGCATGGCATTAATGGGTTCCTTAAGGGGTGTTTTGTCAAGCTGCATTAAGAGATAAGCACCAGACCTGTAATTGGTATCAACTATGTAAGGTCCCAACCAATTAGGGCTGAACTTATCTTTATCTTCATTATTAGCACTAGTAGTCTATTGATTTTCAATAAGAAAAAAATATCCCTTGTAAAACGAATGAGGAATGACATGAATGTTGTGTTTTCATTCTAATTATTTGATGTGAGCTTGGAGATGTTCAAGAGTGTTAATGCATTGTTTGTCGAGCATCTCAAGTTGATGTAATTGTTGATCTTTATAAGTGTCATTATCAATAAGATCATGGAGAGAAACTCGCAAAGTAGGAATTTATAACTCCAAGGACATAATCACAACAGTGCCATAAACAAGGTTATAAGGGGTATTTCCTATGGATGATTGAACATTAGTTCTATAAGCCCAAAGTGCATAAGAGAGTTGTGTATGAAAGTCTTTATGATGCCTGGTGATATTTTTCTTGAGGGTTTGTTCAAGAAGCTTATTATTATTGTTAGCTTGTCCATTGGATTGCGGATAATATAGTGTAGAAAAGTGATGTTGAATGTTGAATGTTTCAAGAAATTTTTAAACTTTATTATTCTTAAATGGAGTTTTATTATCTGAAACGATTGTGAAAGGGAGTCCAAAGTGATCAATTATGTGGTCCAAGATGAAATGACAAACTGCTTCAGCAGTTGTAGAATAGAGGGGAATAGCTTCCACCCATTTCATGAAATAGTCTGTTGTGGTTATGATAAAAGTATGTCCAATAAAAGAAGGTGGTGATATTTTTCCAATAAGATCTAACCCCCATATGGAAATTGAAAAAATTGGAACATTGGCATGGAGCTCAACAGTAGGAACATGGATCAAATTGCTATGTTCTTGGCATTTGTGACATCGTTTAACGTAGGTGAAGAAATCCTTCTCCATATGTCTCCAATAATAACCCATATGAATACTTTTTTGCATTAATGAATGACCTCCAAAATGACCTCCATAGGCACCAGTGTGAGCCTATTCGAGCACTAAAGGGATTTCAAAGTATTGAAGACATCGTAATAGGAGACCATTAAAGGATCTTCTATACAATGTATTTTCAAGGATCACATATTTAGCTACGAGTTTACGTAAACATTTTTGAGTATTCATTGTGGTAGGTTTGAGAATCATCCAATCTTTCAAGTAGTTATATATTTTATCATATTGTTCTCACAAGTCATCTTGAGTTATTGCTAAAATGTCATTTCATGGAGTATCAATCGAAGCTTTCATGATGGGATGGACAACAAAGGTGAATTATGTGAAACGATCGTGTGGGGATATGTCATGAACCCTATTTTTATTATTCATATTTTTTTTGGTTAAATTAATTTATAATGAAACAAAAGGGAATTAATTATATTTTAATTAGAAAGCTCATTCTTCAATAATACTTATTATTTAGAATAATTAATTTAATTACAATTAGATGAAAATATCTTGCTATTTTGGAAAATTATTTATTGTGCAAGTAAGATTTTTTTATTGTTTATTTGAATAAATATATAAATTACAAATTAAAATGACTCAACTATTATTTTTTAGGGATAAATACTTCGTTTGTAATTAAAATAAGCATACTTTATTAATATTAATTGGGAAAAATATTGTGCATGAAATAAACTTTATTTATTTATTATTTTCAAGATTAGGTTTTGGGGAAATAACTAAAAAGAAGTCTTTAAAAGAGGGGAAAAGGATTAATGAAAACACACAATATATCTTGTTTCTTGATCTTTATTTTGCTATACAAGAAATATAACTGAAAAAGGGTGTCTGATAGAAGAATTTGAGAATATAGTAAATTTATGAGGGAAAAGAAGAGAAGAATAATAGAAAAAGAAATAGGAAGGAAAAATTCTACAGGAAGTGATTCCAGGAAGGCAAGAATGAGAAAAAAGGAGAAGAAGGGAAAACTCGAACATAAGGAATTTTCCAGGTTTTTGAATTCCTTTCTAATGTGTTTTAATTTCAAATGTAAAAATGATAAATTCTTGTGGAAAGATTTACTTCCCTTTGAAAACCTTTGTATGTTCTATTCAGTTTCTTGGATTTCTTGAGTTGGTCACAACAAACCTTAGTGGATGGCTTATGCGAGATGAAGTCTTGGAGGGATTCATCTAGCAAATCAAAGTCATCACAAGAAAAAGGTTTGAGGGGTATTTTATCATTAAGGGATCTAGGTTTCTCATCACAAGCATTAGAGGATGAAGTGAGTGAGAGAAATTCCTGAAGAACTTCATCTAACTTATCAACATCATCACTACTAAGAGGCTTGGATGAGTTGTTGTTTCTAAGTCGAATCATTTATTTGAAGGGATGGTTTGATGTTTGAGTTTTGGATTATTTATGTATCGAGGAATCTGATCTAAAAGAACTAGGAATGAAAATGGAAAAGGAAATTTCCAAAAACTTTAAACTATATATGAATGCCATGAAAAGAATTAAAATTTATGCTAAGAAGATAGAAACAACTGAAATGTAATAGAAAAGTAATTACAAAAATAGGAATGTAATATGAAATAAATTAAAATCTAGAAATTTTGATCAGAAACTATAGAGGGATTGATTCGCCCAAGTTGGCGAATGAGTCCCAGGGCAAGTATTTTTTTTAGAATTTTTTAATTTTTTTTAATGTTTTTTGGAGATTTTCAGGTTTGTACAATGCAGAAACAGAATGCAAATGTTAGACTATGGAATGATTAAATGAAATAAGATGCAATAATGAATTCTAAATGATGCTTTCACTAATGCAATGCTTTGAAAAATACAAAAACACAACAATACCCTAATGAAATTTTGATGCAAATGAAGTCTAATATACAAGATACAATTGGAATCAGAAAGCTAATATTTTCAAAATGTGGGTTCACCAAAATGAACCGTATATTTTTGGTTCCTATGGACTTCTCTTGCTCTTCTACAGTCTTTGACCTAAAAGGAGAGAGATAGGGCCCAAAAATACTAAGGGTTCATTCAAATTATGTTATGTATGATGTTTTATAATCTAAATGAAGTAAAATAAATGCAAACAAGTGATTTATATGAATGATTATGAATGCAAAACTAAGATTTAAACTATGCTGGAAAACACAGTGTTGTTTGCAAAAAGTCTTGAAAGAATGAACAAAAATGCAAATTAAACTAAACAGACAACTTTTTTTCAAAATGTGTGCACTTGGGAAATAGAAGAAGACTTGAAAAAAATCTAGAAAATTGATGATGTTTGATTTTGAGTTGATTGGGACTCATTTGCTACCCTAGGCGAATCAGTTCTCGGTTAAGACTTTCCTGCAAAAAAAATTGTTTTCTATTAGTTGGGAACTTGGATCTACATCTGACTCAAATATGCACTTCAGGAGGGACTCATTCACCATCCATGGCAAATCATTCCACCTTCAAAATTCTACAATTCCAAAATTATGTCTTGCACCTTAACACCTGCACAATAATTTCTGATGGAAACCCGACTCGAGATCTCAGAAAAATTCCCAAAAAACAACTTAAAATTGTTTGTCTAATGGTGGGTTTTCTGTGGTAAACCCCCTAGTTGGGTAATTAAACCTTGAATGGAGAAAAATCTGAATAAACCCTAACCTTAGATGTGTTAAAGAATAGAAAAGTCTAAATCAAAACAAAATCCTTATTCTATTGTTCTAGAATAAGAAATGCAAAGATAATTTGTGTGATGCTATATTTCCACCCTAGAAATATTACAACACATGAAAAATGGAAATGAAATAGCATGGAAATGAAAAAAAAAACAAAATGCAAACATTAATCTGAAGATAGAGTGAAAATGGAAGATGGAATCAATAGGAAACCAAGTCCTTAGGTATGATTTGGTGGCTAGTTGCACCTCTTCACCCTAGATTTCTTCATGATTCACCATAGACATCCATCATCAACCCTTTGCAATGTTAGATCTTGACAAGAGAAGTGAGCTTCAAGACCAGCAAAACCCTAGTTTGCTACCCTAAAACTTCAACTTTTGCTAACGAGATTTGTGATAGAAGACTTGACTCTAGAAATTACTCTTGAAAAATGACAAAGAGATAAGAAAAGATGTGTGACATTACTTGAAATGATTATTTATAAGCAACAACACCTTATTTTCCCATTATTTAGACCTAAGAGGCCACACTAGAAATTAAAATTAAATTAATCCACTTCCCAATCAAAATTGAATTTTCCCTCAAAGGGGGCTCATTCGCCCAAGGTGGCGAACGAGTCCCACTACTAATTTTTGAAGGTGGATTTTCGGGGTATGAGATAATTAAATGTTGTTTGTCATTTTTTATATGATTTCTCAAGTAGAATGGATCTCTAGATAAAAAATAATAGGTCTAAGGGGCCTATAAATGTTGTTTTGAAGGGTAAATGGTGTAAAGGGACTCAAAAGTGGGCCCAATTATGCATGAAATTATCTCTTTTCTCAAGAGGTTCCAATTTTCTATAACACATCGAGAAGTCATATTTCAAGTGTGTCAGTGTGATTTTGTGTAGCCTGGATGGACTAGTGAAAGGTGTTTAGTGATTTAAGCTTTTTGTTTTGATGCGGATGTATCTAGAAGATTCTGAGATGTATTCTCGTGCATAAGGAAGCATGTTGTAGCATCTTCATGTCATCTTCTTGTTGAGAAGTGTGTACATCAATGTTCTTTTGTGTTTTCATTAGGTTTGGCCAACTTAGTGTTTACACTTCATTTGAAGAATAAAATTAAATTGAGGAAGCTTGTGGTTGATCTGAGACATTATTTTTTATCTTGAAAAATGTTTTTATTGGTCAACTCTCATTCCTTTCCACCACAAGAATGTTGAGTCACTAACCTATTTTGAATTTATGAAATGAGGTATTTTTGGCTGACCTTGCAAAAAATTTCTAAGGTTAAAGATGGTATAAAAGAAAGTCAAATTGTGAAGAGTTGTATGATAGTGTGATGCAAAGTGATGAAAGTGTGCAACAAATCATAAGAGAAAAAGTGTGTTTGTGAGTGATTTGTGACAATAGTTCTTCAATGTTTTGAAAGAAGTGAGCTAAGGTTTTTGTAGTCCCGTGGATGTGCATTAATTGCTATGGTGGATCTTTTATTCTCTTTTGTATCTATAGGTAGTGAGCCTCCCTCTTGGATAGTGAGTCCTTTTTGTAGACAATGAACCTTTGTCCTTAGATAGTGAGTCCTCTTTTGGGAAATGATCCCTTGGTAGTGATACTCTATATTCAATTTATAATCTTTTATATTGTGAGTTAACCCTCACCATGGTTTTTCCCTTATTGGGATTTGTTGCAGGAGCACCTTTGCAATTAGGAGTCTAGGTTTGGTGTGAGTTATTTTTGTCATGAAATAAGGTCATGTGGACCAATTTATTATTTAATTAGGGTGATTAGGAGTTATTACATGTTTGGAGTCGAGTATTGATATTAATATTGCATTTTGTGTAAATGTTGTTTAGTGCATTTTTATCAATTTTGGTGGGAAGTTGGAACTTGAGTGGTTAGGTGTTTGAAATTATATTATTGGCCACTGGAATGGTGTGCAAACATGTTAAAAAGGCCTATAAAACCTTTGAGGTAGTTTTTCTTGTAAATATTTTTGAACATCCAATACAAAATTGCTCTATTTTTGTGTTGTTTTCTACTAATTCTTGTAATTCCTAAATCAATATGATCTCGTATAGTCTGTAATTGATGTAAAAGCTATGTGAATCATTTGAGGGAAGTTTAATCTTTTATTTGAATCTATTTTAAAAGGTTTTCATCAATTTTGGTGGAAGATAAATCATATTTTTTGTAGGTTGCTTGTTTGTTGAGGGTTTCTTAGGGTTTTGGTGAAAAATGAATTTCTAGGCCATTCCACCATAGGTTAGACCTGAGAATTGGTGGAATAGACCTATTAGGAGTTAGATTTATGATTATTATGTTTGTTAGGTAGGGTGATGTGGTTCAAGGTGATTTTGCACATTCCCTAGCTTGACAAGTTTGAGTGTCAAGCAAGAATTTACTGGTTTTTGTGAAGGACAACAAAGAATTGAAGGGAACTATCAAAACTAATGATGGAAATGTTAGTTTGGTGACTAGTTTGAAGTGTGTGTAAAGTTTTCTAGATTTATGGAGAAGAAAATCATAGACCTCCTTTGGAAAAGAGGCCTAATTAGGCCTAGGAGTAGCGTTGCAAGACAAATTTTTGTGTGTTGTTCCAAAATAGCCCTAAGAAATGGTTTGGTATGTTGAATAGTATCATATTGGGTTCCTAAAAGTGTGTGCATAAAGTGTTGAAGAGGCCATCAGAGAGAGATATAGTTGAATAAGGGTGTCCCTTTGGCTACAAGCCAATAGTTGGGTTAACAAAGGAAGATACCCTTGAAGGTGTTTGTAACTTTGTAAACTAGTTGGAGTCTGGTTGTTAGAGCCTTATATTGTCCTACCTTGCATTAGGTGGTATTAGAGCTTAGGCTCAAGAGAAATTGGAGAAAATGATTTGAGTTTCAAGAAAGAAGATTGAGAGAAGAGAATCTAATATGCCTTCTAAAGGTGGAGTAATGATTGCTAGGGAGATTAGAGCCCTAAGAGAGAGCAAAGATCCCATGTTGGCCAAAATGGAAGAACTGGAGAGAAGAGACAAAAGAGGTAAAGGGATGGCACAAGATAGTGATCTCGAAGAAGAAAAGGAGGAGCAAGGAGAGAATCCTCCTATAGGACAACAAGGAGAGTTGGATCCTAAAGAGAGAGTTTCTTCAAGTGCTCAAGGCTGCCAAGGGTGAGGCTCAAGAGGTAAAGATGGAGCTACCTATGTATGGTGGAAAGATTGATGCTCTTGATAATTACTTTGATTACAAAGAGATGCTAGAAGACAAGAAGGTCAAATTTGCAAAAGAAAAATTGAAAGGACCAACACTAACTTGGTGGAATTACATCTAGGAGGAGAGGTCAAAGAAAGGAAATCACAAGATCAATTCTTGGTATAAAATGGTGGCAAAGGTAAAGGGTCAATTCCTTCCTGTTGATTATGAAATAAAAGTGTTTAGAAGATTGCAAAATATAAAAAAAAGGAGTTGGATGTGGCTGCTTGTACTGAAGAGTTTCATAAACTTAGTATAAGGTCAGGTCATATAGAGAATGAAAAAGGAAAGGTGGCAAGATACTTGAATGGATTGAGATCAACAATCCAAGATGAAATCAACCTAACCACTTGTAGGGCAGTAGAGGAGTGCTTTCAAATGGTTGTAAAGGCTGAGGAGAAGATCAAGAGAAGGTTGGAAAATCAATCTAAGGGTAGAGGAAATAGTTTCAGGGGGAAGAGGTAACCATGTTGGAAGAGGTTCTCAAAGAGGACCAAATGAACAAAGCATAACACAATAATCTAGTGGAGAAACAAGAGGAAATTTTATAGACTAGAAGGTAGGGGTGTATTTAGTGGACAAGGAAAGGGTTCTAATACCTTCTATGGAAGGTGTTATAACTACAATCAATATGGAAATCTTGCTTGGAAGTGCTTGAACAAAAAGGGTAGAAGTTCTCAAAGTGGAGAAAGAAGAACACAACTTGTTCATGAAGAGGATGAAGAAAGTTTGAACTCACCATCTCTCCATGCCACAATAGAAGTAGGAGAGGCTTTGATGATTAGAAGAACACTAATCAAAGTGCCAACCACCAAGGAACCCCCTCAAAAGAAAGCTTTGTTCTAGATAACATGTAAGTCTCAAGGGAAGGTATGTAAAGTCATCATTGATTCTGATTCAATAGATAACATTGTGTCTTTGGAAATGGTAGAGGAACTTAAGCTAAAAAGGATACCT
The DNA here is from genome assembly GCA_007258455.2 of Sequoia sempervirens. Taxonomy (NCBI): domain Eukaryota; kingdom Viridiplantae; phylum Streptophyta; class Pinopsida; order Cupressales; family Cupressaceae; genus Sequoia; species Sequoia sempervirens. The sequence continues at coordinate 742,541,962 of VDFB02271358.1, read as the reverse complement.
CACCCTAATCAATAAAAGATTTCATAGTTGAACAAGGGGAAATAGGTTCTTTTGAATGAGCAAGTTTGGGTAGAGTTCTCCATTGGACCTTATAAAGACAACATTCTTTGTGACATTGTGCCCATGGATGTGTGCCACCTACTCCCTGGTAGGCCTTGGCAATATGACCAGAAAGCTCAACATGATTATTACAAGAGTGAATACAAAATTGTGAAGGATGGTGTGTCAATCACCTTAGAGCCTATGCAAGAGGATGATAGGATAGTTCATGAGGTCCTAGTGTGATGGTTGTGAAAGATAAGGTGTTCTTGAAAGACTTGGAGAAAGAAGAGGTTGGATTTTCCATTCTAGAGAAACTTATTTATGATAGAGCAGTAGATCAAATTGAAGTTCATAGTGAGTGTAGGTCTTGCTTGATAAATACGAGCATATTGGGACAAAGGAGCTACCAAATGCTTTACCTCCAATTAGAGAAGTAAACAACCACATTGATTTGATACCAAGTGCAAGTCTGCCTAACAAGGTAGCATATAGGATGACCCCTCAATAGAATGAGGAAATTAGGAAGAAAGTGCAAGAGCTGCTAGACAAAGGTTTGATCAAAGAAAGTCTAAGTCCCTGTGTTGTACCAATAGTATTGGCTCCAAAGAAGGATGGAGAGTGGAGATTATGCAATGATTCAAGAGCAATAAACAAAATTACCATAAGGTATAGATTTCCTATCCATAGAATGGAGGACTTAATGGATAGCTTAGCTAGTGCTAGATACTTTTCTAAGATAGATTTAAAATGTGGTTATCATCTGATAAGAATTATGGAAGGTGATGAGTGGAAGACAAATTTTAAAACTAATGAAGCCATGTATGAATGGCTTGTGATACCATTTGGAATGTCAAATGCTCCTAGTACCTTCATCAGACTAATGAATGAGGTGTTGAAGTGATTCATATGAAGATTTGTGGTAGTTTATCTAGATGAAATCCTTGTGTATAGAAAAAAAAGGATCACTTGGATCATCTTGACAAAGTCTTGAACAAGGTCAATGAAGAGAGGTTAATGATCAACCTCAAAAAGGGTGAGTTTATGAAGAGGGAGTTAATCTATCTTGGATTTATGATATCAGAGGCAAATTTGAGGATGAATCCTACAAAAGTTGAGGCCATACTTAACTGGCCTACACCTACCTCAGTTGGAGAAGTTAGAATTTTTCATGGACTAACCAGCTTCTATAAGAATTTTATCAATAATTTTAGCCACATAGTTGCACCAATGATTGATACAATCAAAGGGATGAAAAGGAATAAGTTTTCTTGGACTACAAATGCAGATAGAAGCTTTGAATATCTAAAATCAATAGTGGCACAAATGCCAATTCTTACTCTCCTTGATTTTGACAAAGTATTTACAATGGAGTGTGATGCAAGCAGATCAGCTATAGGGGAAGTTTTGAGTCATGATGAAAAACTAGTGGCCTTTTTCAGTGAGAAACTAAATGATGCCAAGAGAAGGTACTCATCTTATGACCTTGAACTCTATGCTATGGTTCAGTCTCTCAAGAAATGGATACATTACTTATTTCCAAAGGAGTTTGTGGTATTCACTGACAACCATGCATTGAGTTACCTGAATAGCCAAGACAAGTTAAGTCATAGGAATATGAAATGGATGGAGTACTTGCAGGCCTATAGCTTCTCTATTAAGCACAAGGAAGGTCAAGCAAACAAATTTTTTTATGCTCTCAGTAGAAGAACTATGTTGGTACAGGAGGTATAGCTTCAAAGCATTGGTATTGGTTCACTTAAAGGTATGCATGCACATGATGATGACTTCAAGGAAGATTTTTCTATTTGCAATTAGTTTCAGGGTAGTTTTCATAGTGATTATGTAGATTATGTTTTGCAAAATGGTTTGTTGTTCAAGGTGGCCCAATAGTGTGTACCTAAGTGCTCCATGAGAGAAAATTTGGTGAAGGAGAAACATAGTGGGAATTTGAGTGGTCACTTTGGGATTGACAAGAACTTTGGAGTAGGTCAAAAGGTTCTATTATTGACCTAAGATGGATCTTGATGTGAAAAGGTTTGTTGAAGGATGTGGAATCTACCAAAGTGAAAAGGGAACTAGTTCAAATTCTGGTTTGTATCAACCTTTACTAGTCCCTAACCTTCCATGGGACTTTGTTTTAGGGCTACCAAAAACTCAAAGGGGAAATGATAGTGTCTTTGTAGTTGTACATAGATATAGAAAAATGGCACATTTTATTGCATGTAGGAGCACTAATGATGCAACTCATGTTGCTTGTTTGTTTTTCAAAGAAATAATAAGGATACATGGTCTACCCTTAAGCATTGTTTCTGATAGAGATTCTAAGTTTATAGGTCATCTTTTGAGAACCTTGTGGAAAAAATTGGGTACAAAGTTTCAATTCAACTCAGCATACTATCCACAAACAAATGGCCAAATAGAGGTTTTCAATAGATCTCTTGGTAATTTTTTTGAGATGTCTGACCAAAGAGCATGGAGAATCATGGGATGTTGTTCTTCCTAAAGCAAAGTATGCTTACAATGACTTGGTAAACTGAAGTATAGGGAAGAGCCCTTTTGAGGTGGTCTATGGGATGAATCCTAGAGGCATCTATGAGCTTAGAGACCTGAGGGACATGGAAAAGAGGAGTGCAACAAGTGAATATTTTGCAATTGCAATGAAAGACATTCATGATCAAGTGAAAGAAAAATTGAAGAAGAGTGTGTAAAAATATAAAGAAAAAGTAGATTTGAGAAGAAGGATATAAAATACAAAGTTGGGGATCTAGTGCTTGCTCATATTAGAAAAGAGAGACTTCCAAAGGGAAAATACATAAAGCTAATGCTGAAGAAGATAGGTCCCTACAGAATAGTGCATAAATTTGGCCAAAATGCATATGAAATTGAGTTGCCTTAGGAAGTTACCATATCTCCTATTTTCAATGTTGTTGACTTGTATCCATTCAAAGGTGTTGTGAATGATGTAGGTGATGATATTGTAGGTACTGTTTATGTTGAAGATGAAGAAAGGGTGAAGGATTTTCCTCCTAGCTAGCCAATGAAGCTTGAAAGCTTTGTTGATACAAGGGAGGTCAAAAGAACAAGACAAAAGGCCTACAATGAGTATTTTGGTCAAATGGAAAGGTTTTCCCATTGAAGATGCTCAATGGATGAGTGAAGAGGAAATTAAATGGAATGGATCCTCTATCAAAGATCTCATTTCATCGAGAGGATGAAACTTTTTCCTCCTTGGTTGAATGGTATAGGAGCACCTTTACAATTTTGGATTTTCTCTATGCAATTAGGAGTCTAGGTTGGGCGTGAGTTATTTTTTTCATGAAATAAGGTCATGTGGACCAATTTATGATGTAATTATGGTGATTATGAGGTCTTAGGTGTGTGGAGTTGAGTATTGATATTAATACTGCATTTTGTGTAAATGTTGTTTATTGGATTTTGTCAATTTTGGTGGGAAGTTGGAACTTAAACAGTTAGGTGTTTGAAATTTTGTTATTGGCCATTCAAATGGTGTGAATTTTTTTTTAAAATGCCTCTAAAACCTTTGAGGAAGTTTGGATTGTAAATATTTTTGAACACCCAATACAAAATTGCTCTATTTTTGTGGTGTTTTATGCTAACTCTTGCAATTCCTGAATCTGTACAATCCCATACAATCTGCAATTGATAAAAAAAGATATGTGAATCATTGGATGGTAGTGTAAGATTTTATTTGAATCTATTTGTAAAGGTTTTCATCAAGTTTGGTGGAAGATAAATTATATTTTCTGTAGGTTTCTTGTTTGTTGAGGGTTTCTTAGGGGTTTGGTGAAAAAATGAATTTCTAGGCCATTCCACCATAGGTTAGATTTGAGAATTGGCGGAATGGGCCTAATAGGAGTTAGCTTTAGGATTTTCATTTTTTTTAGGTAGGGTGATGTGGTTCAAGGTGACTTTTCATGTACCCTAGCTTGACAAGTTTGAGTGTCAAGTAAGAATTGACTAGATTTTGTGAAGGATAGCAAAGAATTGAAGGGAACCATCAAAAATAATGATGGAAATGTTAGTTTGGTGATTGGTTGGAATTGTGTGTGAAATTTTTTAGGCTGGTGGAGAAGAAAATCATAGACCTCCTTTGGAAAAGAGGCCTAATTAGACGTAGGAATAGTGTTGCAAGACATATTTTGGTGTGTTAGTCCAAAACAACCCTAAGCAAGGGTTTAGTATGTTGAAAAGCAACATATTGGGTTCCTGAAAGTGTGTGTATAAAGTATTGAAGAGGCCATCAAAGAGAGATATAATTGAATAAGTGTGTCCCTTTGGCTACAAGCCAATAGGTGGGTTAACAAAGGAAGATACCCTAGAAGGTGTTTCTAGCCTTATAAACTAGTTGGAGTTTGGTTGTTAGAGCTTTATATCATCCTACCTTGCATCAATTTTTCCATGTAAAAATCCAGTGTTCATTGTGTTGATCTACTTTTTGTTATTTGTGTTTCATGATCTTAATAACAAAATAGTATAGTTGTTTAATTAATAAGTGTTGATTTATAAGTTTAAATTTTGTGGTAACTGATTTACCCCCCTCTCATTTGTCTTGTGCCTTTTTAACAATTGGTATCAAAGCTTTGGTTCCTTGGTGTAGAGCTTAACTGCTTAAGGAAGATCCGATGGTGCATAAGTTGGAGATCTCTATGTTCTATGGAACTGATTACAATGATTGGAAGGGACAGATGAAAGGATATATTATCTCTCTTGGTTTTAGAACCTGGAAGGTAGTTGAGACTAAGTATACACCCCTATGTGGTGGTTTGATTACTGTAGATGAGATTTCTACTTATGAAGAAAATGAGAAGGAAAAGTATGCTATTTGTAGTAGATTGTCTAAAAATGAGCAGGCTAAAGTTCTTTCTTTGGATACTACATATGAAGTCTAGAAGAATTTGGAAGATATGTATGAAGGAAATGAAAGAGTGAAACTGAGAAAGAAGCTGGCAGCAAAGTGCAGATTTGTGATTCTAAAAATGGAAGAAGGTGAAGACTTTACAAGTTTCTTTCAGAGGGTTGAACTGACTGCAAATGAAGTTAGAAATCAAGGAGGAAAAGTATCATATGAAGACATAATTGAGAAGATCCTGATCACCCTACCGAAATGCTACAATGATAAGATCTCGGTAATTGAAGAAATGTATGATCCTAAAAAGTACACATTGGAACGGTTGTCTGACACCTTGCAAGCATTTGAGATGAGAAAGTTTCAGAAAGAAGACAAGGTGGAAGATAAGATAGAAACAACTTTTAAGGCAATGAAGATTGAAGACGAACTGGATAGCGATGGTGTTGATGTGTTGGAAACAAAATTCACCAGGAAGTTGAAGAAAGGTAACAAAAAATATAAAAGTATGTTTCCCTTTAAATGTTTTAGTTGTGGTAATATTGGTCATTATGCTTCAAGATGTCCAAATAGAGCTGCACATAAGAAGAAAAAGGATTACAAGGATAAGGATGGGAAGGATAATAAATATAATTAGAAGTTGTACTATGTTAAATAAGAAGTAGGTATTTCTAATTATGAATCTAAAAATGAGGTTGATGATAGTGAATGCTTATTCTTAGCTTTTGAAAGTAAATATGTATCCACTAACCTTGAAAAATGTGTAAGAAAGAAGGCTTCAAAGAGTAAGATAAATAGGATGGAAGGTACTTTGGTTACCACTTTTCATGCAAAACATGACAAATACTACTAGGTAATTGATAGTGGATGTTCTAATCACATGACCAGAGATAAGAGTAAGTTCACTAAACTTGAGAAATATGATGGTGGTTTAGTTATGTTTGATGATGATTCAGGAGCTAAGATTTGTGGGAAAGGTTCAATTAGTTTTGATGGAGTGCACAATACTAATGATGTATATTATGTGAAGGGTTTGAGGAATCTCCTTTTGAGTGTTATTAAAATGTGTAGAAATGGATTTAAACTCATGTTCTAGAACAATACCTGTGAAATTAGAAAAGGATCTGAAAATGGAGATATAATTGTTGTTGGAAGAAGAACTCATGGAAAAATCTATCAATTAAAGGGATTTGATGGTCATTTTCTTGTATCTTAAATTAGTTAAAGTTGGCTATGGCATTGGAGAATGGGACATGTAAACTTTGATAACCTAGTCAAGATTAGTGCAAAGGAGATTGTTCCAGGGTTGCCTAGAATCACAAGACCTACTAATGCTATATGTAGAAGTTTTCAATTGGGGAAACAAAAAAGATGCAACTTTAAGGGAAAAGGGCATTTTACTACCAAAGTGTTGGAGTTAGTTCGTACTGATCTCTATGGTCTGAGTAGAACTGGAAGCATGAATGGTGATAGATACTTCATGTTGCTTATTGATGATTATACTTGAATGAAATGGGTTGCTTTTCTTAAAGAAAAGACTCAGGCTTTGGATAGGTTTAAGGTATTCAAAGAAAGAGTTGAAAATGACGTAAGCTTGAAAATCAAGTGCTTGAGATTTGATATAGGTGGAGAATTCACTTTTGGTAAATTTAATGCATTTTGTGAACAACATGGCATAAGAAGATAGTTTTTTGCTCCAAGAACTCCTTGGCAGAATGGAGTAGTTGAAAGAAAAAATAGGACTATATAGGAAGCTAGTAGAAGTATGATGAAATAATCAAATGTACAAGATGTATACTAGAGAGAGACGATACATACTATTGTTTATGTTCTTAATAGAGTTTATATCAGATACAACATCCCAAAGACTCCTTTTGAGTTATGGACTGGTAAGACTCCTAGTGTAAAGTATTTTAAGGTATTTGGAAGTAAATGCTATATTAAAAGGGATGATGAAAATCTTGGAAAGTTTGATGCTAGATGTGATGAAGGTATCTTTCTTGGATACTCTACTACTATCAAAGCATATAAATGCTTTAACAAAAGATTGAGAAAGATTATTGAAAGTGCTAATGTGAAAGTTGATGAAGACATACACAAACCTATTGAGATAAGTGAAGTTGAACCTGATGATCCTATCTCTAGACATGTACCTAAGGAAAATAAAGAGAAGGAAGAAGAAGAGAAAGAAGAATAAGTGGAAGAAGAAGAAGAAGAAAATGAACCAAAACCTACTATTTAGACTCCTATGTATGTACAGAAGAATCACCCAGAGGATCAGATAATTGGAGATAGAAGTGAAGGTGTGAAGATAAGAAGTAGAGTTGTAGCTGAGGTAAATTTATGTCTAATTTCTAAAATTAAACCCAAATCTATAAGTGAAGCATGCAAAGATGAGAGTTGGATGAGAGCTATGAAAGAAGAATTGTAGTAGATAGAAAATAATCAGACATGGGAACTAGTCCCTAGGCCTGTGCATAAAAATGTGATTGAATAAAAATGGGTGTTTTGGAATAAGTTGAATGAAAGTGGAGAGGTTTTAAGGAATAATGCAAGATTGGTATTCAAAGGATATTCACAAGTTGAAGGTATATATTTTGAAGAAACATTTTCTCCTCAGGCTACAATGGAAGCTGTATAGACCTAAATATGGTCTAGATAATCTAATTAATTAAATATGTTTTATTTGATTAATTAATGCCTTTAATTCCTCGACTATTAAATAAATAGAAATATTTATTTATATAGTTCACATTTAATTCTTCTATCTTTATCATATTATTTCCTCTTAATTAAATAAATAGATTTAATACTTTGTTTTATTTAATTATCATTACCAAATTCTTCTATAATTATCTTCCATCTTAATCACATCATTTCATCTAAATTAAATAAACAAAATTTATACCTTGATTTATTTAATTATCATACTTCTTCCACATTTATTTAATAAACATAGACTTCTATAGTTTGTTTTATTAAATCAGATATCTTCTTTTTCCTAAATTGAATAAATCTAAATATTCAATTGAAGTATATCCTATACCTATTTCCTCTTTTCACTCAAAATATTCACCTACCAAATTAGATGTGAAATGTCTAATTTAATTCATCTCAATCTTCATTGGAAAACTTGGAGACAAATTGGAGACAAATTTATAGCCAAACTTCTTCATCTTTCTCCAATGATTCTTCCTATCTTCTGGCTAAGTTTTTTTCTGGGGAGGAACAATCTCCATAATCATCTCAGGTTTCTTCATCCTTCACCATTGAATCTTAAAGATCAAATCGAGACCTTTTTTGTGCTGCCACATCACAAATTTGCTACCATGAATCCATAAATACAACCTCTTTTCATAGGAAATGGATCCCAACTTTGTGCAAAATTACTCTATAGAAATAGCAATTGAGAAATCAAGCATTTTAGCAATAGAAATTATCATTTAGCAATAGCAATCATAGTATTTTAGAATAAAATCAATATCATGGCTTTTTATTTAGCTCCATCATAGTTTAATGTAGCTTCTTTTATCAAGTTTCATGTCAATTTAGATTACAGTAGCTTCATCATTATCATTTGGATATCATCATATAGGATTATATTATTGCATTTATCAACATCTAATTCTTTAGATTTGTATTTTAATAGTCATAATGCTTACCAAAACTAAGAGCCTAGTAACTTAATAAATCTTTGGAGATAGAGAGCAATATGATGCTTTCAAGAGTTTTCCTATGTTAATTAGATTAATTATTGTTGATTCTCTTGATATAATGTCTTATTAAGAAGTGTTGTTTGTTATTTTACTCATTACTTATTCCACACTTACATTTTGGTGCCCACCGTGGGGCCTCTAACCCCATTATTTTAAATATTTTTTTTGGAAAGTATCCATGCAAGCTTCTGACATATTTCTTTTAGTGCGATCAAGAGATTTAATGACACATACAACAAATACATTAGTGCATCTAATGACTGTTCCAGTGCATCCATCAGATACTTTGGTGCATCCGAAGACTATCCTGGCACATCCACGGTTTCTATTTCACTAGTTAGGGAGTTGTTTTCTTTTGGCATGTTGATCTAATATTTTAGTGCACCCAAAATTTTATTTAGCATATTGAACAGTTATTTTAGCATGTTTACTATCTGTTTTGGTGCATCTAACCACTGTTATGGCGCATCTGGTTACTTTTACTGAATTTCAAGAATCCAAAATCTAATCTCTATTTTCTGTGTTCCAGGTGCAAAATACACTTATCAAAGATAGTTGCTAGAAAACATACATTGGTCAAAGACAAAATTCACAAAAAATACTAATGGTGTTTGTCTAGGGTTTAATTTCAATTTATTTTTCTTTTCCTTTGGTTAGAATAGTGAATCTAGATTAATTAATCAACTAGTTTGAACCCCATGTTTACTATGTTTCAAAATCAATAGGCCTATGCTTTCCCCTTAATTAGGTGATCTAATTGGAGAAAAATTCACCTTATGGGAATGACCTGAGTGGGAACAACCAAAGCTAGGTTTTCCAACCCACTATAAAAAAAAAATGAATCCAGGGAAACCCATATTCAATGCAAGTGTGCAAGATAACCATCCCCAAAATCTTTGTTCTAAAGATTGGGAGGTCTCTTGAGGGAGTTTATCATTTTTTGCTCCAAACAAATACCTTATCTACAAACTTTAAGTTAGTATCTCACCGAAGTCAATTTTCAAACACTTCTTATATCACAGTGCTAGGGGAGGGAAGAATCTTCCCCCAAGACACTCACCATATAACTATTAGAGGCCTTGGCCAAAAGTGGAGGATTCGACTTTGGTTAAGACTAGGGAAAGGAAAAAACACGGGCACCCTCCAAGGGGTGATAGGATTGTGTGAGCTGACACAGTTGCAAGTTGTGGGCTATGATATTCTAAGTGACCTACTTGAGATAGAAAAGTGCTTGAATTGTTTGTTTTTGTGTCAAAACTTGTGGAAATTGAAAGAATCGGACTAGATTCTAAAACACTCACTACATGTTTAATATGTATAATTTGAAACAAATATTTACAAATATGGATTTTGTTTGTGAAGTTTTATTTCAAAGGTATCATCCAATTAGATCACAAATTCCAATATTTTTCAAGCAAAACACATATCCAAAATACTCACTGATCAGTAAATTATGACCTGGAGTGAGTCTTTTTACTGAGAAAAACTAGAACAAATAGACAAAACTCTAAACATACTGATAACTCCCAATTTAATGCATCCACAATCTATTTTATCACATTCACCCAGTATTTTAGCGCATATATTGTCCAAATAGCACATACAACCACTGTTTTAGTACATCTTCCTTATCTTATAGCACATCTGCACAGTCTGTCACCATAATTTACTAGTATCTTGGCACATCCATAGTATATTTTAGTGCATATACCATGTCTGACAATCATTCACCATATCTTTTAGTGCATACACAGTATGTTTTAGCACATCTACCCTCTATTATAGCGTATCCATAGAACAAGAAAATAGAGAGTTATTTGAAACCCCTATCAAATTGTTCACATTAGAACTTAGGTTTTTGTTAGAATAGAAACATTTTCACAATCCATATAGTGCATTAAACCTACATAAACTAGACTTTATAATTTAATTTGTTCAAATCAAACCAAGATCTACCATCCAAAAGTGTCTCAATAAAACACATTTGATTAGTAAGTTAAATTTCAAGATCAAACATCCTAAATCAGACAAACGAAGTTGTATAATCAAACTTATCAACTTAGTCTAATCAATAGAATCTATCATTCTATTTGAATTAAGTTAATATCCTTGACACTATACCAAACTAAGATCAAAATTTTATTGAAAACAATAATGTTCATATGCCCATTTTAACAAGGTCATGAAGACTAAAATTCCAATAAAAGGAAATTAAAACTCAAACCACCATGGCTAAAATAGATGAGGATCAATTGAATGATTTCACTCAGTAGATGCAAAACCTTCAAAAATGAATCCAAGACATATAAAGAAAAACCACTGAAGGAAGCCAAACAATGAACATGAGACCTTCTTCACCAAAAGCTATATCATCCAAGTTCAATGTCTTTGAATTTTTGCAAAATTTCAATAAGCCCAAATCTAAGTCCTCAAATGCAAATGATATTGAGCAATCTTCTCATGTCATGCATCTATCTCCATCCACCATAAGACAAAATAAACCTCAAGATTCTTTCACTCATGTTAACAATTCCATCCAATCATCCTCTTCTATCATATCTTCAACATCCAATGATTCATGTCAATCTCTCAATCCAAAGCATGCTAGCATAGACTCCCATACAAATAAAGATCAAAATATTATTTCCACTCCATCCAATGATATCAAAACTACACAACTTCTTCCAATATTTGATCAAGATCCCATTTCTCAAGAATCTTATGATGATCCCCTCCTTTCACTTTTTCTTCCAAAATAATTCCCTTCCATCTCAAGAGACAAGTATCCTTCCAAGTTCTTCTTCCACATCATCTAATCAATCTATACGATCTCATGATTCTATTGCATGACAAGAGCATGATAGTTCTTCCATCCTATCTAATGATGTGTTACCAATTGATGATCAAGACATGCTTTCTACAAAATCTCATGATTCCCTTCCTCATCAAGATCAAGATATGCTTCCATTCAAGGATGCCCTTTCATCCCATGAAGATTTTTATCCTTCTCATGATCAAGATATGTCATTCATACCACTTCATAATGATTCCATACTTAATAAAGGGAAAGCTACTTCCTCTCCTACACCTCATGATCCTTTTCCAAGTCAAGATCAAAACACCCCATCATCCCCATGTCAAGATCCTATCACACCTATTCAAGCTATCCATGAACCCCACACCTATAAATTGGGATCCTCCACCTTTATCCATTCTGGTTTACTTCCAACACCTATCCTCTCATCCATATCATATCCTCCCCAAAATGGACTCGCATCTTGTTTCACAAACAATACATATCTCATTGGTAAAAAAATGTGACAAAGTATGAATTACAAAGGAAAAGGATTAGGCCTTCATGAACAAGGTATCCTAGAACCCCTTTCTATTCAAAGAAACCCATATCACCATAGCCTTGATTATATACCTAAGTGTCCTAGTTCATCAAACCTTCCATCTATCCTAGGTCCTCATTCTAGTTCATCAAACCTTCCATCTATCCTAGGTCCTCATTCTAGTTCATCAAACATTCCATATATCCTAGGTCCTCAGCCTAGTCCATCAAACCTTCCCTCTATCCTAGGTCCATATCCTATTTCTCAAGAACAACAAAGGCACACATCCTTGATGCCATTTCAAAATTCTACCCACATTAACTCATCCATAATACCTCCATATCATTCATTTCAATCCACCCCTCCCATTGCTCTTAGAAGCAATTTGGGTGCCAAATATCAAAATCTTATATATCAAATTCCACATGTATCAAAGGATCAACATGTCTCCTCAAAGAGACATGCAAAATAAAAGAAAATTTAATACAAAATCAAAAGAAAAATCTAAAAGGCCACAAAGGCCCATTAAAGAAAAAATCTCAAAGACCACAAAGGTCCATAAATCAAAAGAAAATTTCAAAAGGTCACAAAGGCCCATAAAAAAAAAAGGAAATTTTCAAAGACCACAAAGGTCCATAAATCAAAAAGAAAAATGTCAAAGGCCACAAAGTCCCACAAAGCAAAAATCAAAGTCAAAAGTCATGTGGATTCCTACAAGTCTCATAGAAGCAATAAAATATAAATTGGCATCCAAATTTTCTAATCCAAAAGCTTCCTCCAATTTTCCATCTAATAACCTATCACCTTCCAAATTTGTTTTTCCTCCATCACTCCACCACCCTTCAAGGTGTGTTCCAACATTGATCTTGCCATCCTTTCCATATATCCAACAATAGGCCTTCCAACCTCCTATCTGATGAGGGTGCAGCCCGAGACTTAGAAAATAACCCACAAACAAGAGAATAATTTTATTATTCAGAAAATGGAGCTTCTTCCATGCAGAGGATCTCAAATCCCCAAGTTCTACAACACATCCAAGTTATAGAAAGCTACAGAATCACCCTTTAGCAATATGCGAGCTTGTCCCCAAAAAGTTACCCAAAAATTAGAAACCCACCCATAAATAGAGCTCCTCTTTAGTTTGGAGCCAAAACAACATTCAAATTTGAGTTTAGGCGGTTTGGTGCCAAAAATTTACAATATGAAGTTCAAATTTCAAAAGAGCATTTGCAATTGTATCTTCTAGAAAGTGCACCAACTTCCTGGGGCTATAACTTTTGATTTGGGACTCCGATTCGTGAACCGTTTGAACCATTGGAAAGGTCTCAAAGTCAATAACATGCTCAAAATTTGCTATGCCAATTTCGGCAAGTTTCAGGGCCTATCTAGGAACTCTAAGTGCCTCAAATCTAACTTAGAAGATTTTCAAGTGCAAATATGGGAAACTAAAACTACAATATCTTTCAACCTAGGAATAGAAAATAAAAAAGTAAATTAGGAATTTCATTATGACGAAAAGGGTATCCAAAAATGTAAAAACATCTAAAAACTGAGAAACTTGAAATTTAACTATTTTTGGGTGATGCAAGATTGCCCTTACACCACTGGATGCTCCTGCATCACTATCCATTATCCAAAATTCATCCCCCATCATTGTCTTTTAATCCAAACCTTTGCATAAGTCCTTAGATTCTTCCATCATATCATTAATCTTCCAACATTTAGGAGTCTAATTCCCATTGCCATGGTTTATTAGATGGATATTTGGTTGTGAAACTTGATGCTTATGTCCTTCCTCCATCTCCCTATCATCAATATCCTATCTTCCATATTCCTCTTGCACTCTACACTTAGGGATAAGTTTTTCCATCTTATCATTCATGGTCATTATCCTTTCAATGCTCTTTTGTTACATTTCCACCTTTGATCTTGATAAGGTTAAGGATCTTCTTGATCACCATATATCTTATCCTATCCACTTTATCCATATCTTCCATACCATATCTTTTAGCTTATCCATATTCCATCATTCTTACTAAATACATCCTTTCTTCCTTTCCTTGGTCTTGATGAGGAATAGGGGAAAAATACTTGAGCCTTCTGTCTATAACTTATCTAGTTGATCTTGATCATTCCATTCATTGTTTTTATCCTTGATTTATTCCATTCCATATCTCCTAGCTTATCAAAATCCATGTGACCATGTCCCTTTGCAACCTTGAATCTTACCATGCAAATCATATTTGAGCCTAGCTATAAAACATTATCCAATCCTCATATCTATTTCAATCAATCATCAATCTTATCATACTTAGAGGAAATTAGTGATACTAAGTACTTATCATCATCATTCCTTATGGAATCAATCATTCTGGCATCTTAATCAATCAATCATTATCATCTTTTGACAAAAGATATGTTGCTTGTGTGACATGTTTTGCAATGAATCTTTCATTTTGATCTATCATTTATCCATGGTTGCATTACCCCTATTATAGGGCATCTTGTTCCTTTGATCAGTCATATCATCTCCTTTCATCTTAAATATCCTAAAAAATCCAAAAAAAAAGAGCTATAAAATCCAACAAAAATAAATCAAAATACAAAAATTAGAAAAAGAGAAAATACAAAAAAAAATAGAATCATAAAAAGAGAAAATACCAAAAAATCAGAAAAAGAGAAAATACAAAAAAAATAGAAAAAAGAGAAAAATACAAAAAAATCATAAAATCTGAAAAAGTGCAATAAAATCTCATGTACATATCCTAGCAATGCACTCATTTCTCACCCTAGCTTGGGGGGAAAATCTTGAACTCACTGGGGGCAATAAACATTGAGCTTAAAGAAATGGACAACAACAGTATGACAATGCAGCAAACACAATGATCATAGGGAAACTCAACATGGAACATACATCAAACATCAGATCACTTCATAAAATCAACCATCCACATCAAGATAGTTGAAATCAAACCAATCAAAACAACTCTAGATGGATGATACTCTTTTGAATTATGATTTTATCACTTTAGCTTGAATGTTCCAAATGTTGTACTTTGATTATTGATTATCGTTTCTTTGGAGCAACTGGATGATGTATTGAACTAGAGAAGCTAGGAAGGAGAATGGTATTTTCTTTGTCTGCTATCTGTGAATTGGTCATTATTATTGTGTGAATCTTTGTGAGACCTGCTCTACAAATTATCCCTGATGACATTCCAAATTCACATAGAAAAATGATTGACACTTTTCTGTTTACACAAGAAATGTTCAAGTCATCTTATTTTAATTATACCTAGATGCTTTTGTTCACTTGCAATATCAAAAATCATGAAAGTGGTACTCAGGTCATCATGGTCTAACTCATACCATTGATGCTTGCACTCACTTTCAACATTTTAAAGGCTCAATGATGATAAAAAGCATGATAAATGGACTGTTAAAGTGACAACTAAAGCATATGTAGAATTTGCATGGTTAAATTAGATTGCATTCATATTAGTTTTGCATCTACCTTATAGATTTTCAAAGCCTGGTGAATCAATAACATGATAGAGCAATCATAAAATCTCTGACTAAATAAGTGTACATCATCAAGATTCAATACATTAATCAATCCTATAATGGGGTATATCAATCAAAGCTAATAAACCACATTGACTGATGATATCTATATCAGCTTACACCAGATGCAGAATCATGTCCTGTGTCTTTGAGAAGAACTCTAAAATCCTCCTATAATCATTACATGTATCACAAATCACCAATATTATCAATCAACCTATCAATCTAATCAGCTTTGGTAAAGCTTTGATCAAATCTAGTGAGAAACTATCATTAAACCTCACCTATCACAAGGTCAAACATCAACCTATTATTGATCCTCGCCTATCATGAGGTTAAACATCAACCTATTATTGATCCTCACCTATCATGAGGTCAAACATCAACCTATTATTGATCCTCACCTATCATGAGGTCAATCAATCAATCTATTATTGATCCTCACCTATCATGAGGTCAATCAATCTATTTATCATTGATCCTCACCTATGACGAGGTCAATCAATCAATCAATCATTGAATCTCACCTATCATGAGATCAATAATCTTCTAATCTATTAGGATGATCAATCAATATCAAATCAAAGGTTGACATGGTAAAAAATCATCAAACACAAGGAGGCAAAGTAGGGAAACATCTAATCAACTAGTGGAATCAATATTCTTTATCAAGAGATAAAACATCAAATCATCATAAAATTTGAAAAATTCCAAAAAAATTCAAAAAAAAAAAAGTCAATTTATCTCCTGATGGGGCATATATCCATCATCACAAAAAAATCTACATCCGGGGCATTCTGAAATTTTTTTCATCAGTACTAGCAATAGCAGCAAAATTTTATTTGAAGCAATGCGTAAACACATCACTTCAAAGAGGGGAAAAATGTATACACCTAAAAATGGTCTAGATAATCTAATTAATTAAATATTATTTATTTGATTAATTGATACCTTTAATTCCTCTACTATTAAATAAATAGAAATATTTATTTATATAGTTCACATTTAATTCTTCTATCTTTATCATATTATTTCCTCTTAATTAAATAAAAATATTTAATACTTTGTTTTATTTAATTATCATTATCAAATTCTTCTATAATTATCTTCCATCTTAATCACATCATTTGATCTAAATTAAATATAAAAAAATTATACTTTGATTTATTTAATTATCATACTTCTACATTTATTTAATAAACATAGACTTCTATAGTTTGTTTTATTAAATTAGATATCTTCTTTTTCCTAAATTGAATAAATCTAAATATTCAATTGAAGTATATCCTACAACTATTTCCTCTTTTCACTCAAAATATTCACCTACCAAATTAGATGTGAAATGTCTAATTTAATTCATCTCAATCTTCATGGGTAAATTTGGAGACAAATTTGCAGCCAAACTTCTTCATCTTTCTCCAATGATTCTTCCTATCTTCTGGCTGAGTGTTTTTCTAGGGAGGAACAATCTCCATAATCATCTTAGGTTTCTTCATCCTTCACCATTGAATCTTCAAGATCAAATCTAGACCTTTTTTGTGCTACCATATCACAAATGTGTTGTCGTGAATCTATAAATACAACCTCTTTTCACAAGAAATGAAACCCAACTTTGTGCAAACTTACTTTGCATAAATAGAAATTGAGCAATCAAGCATTTTAGCAATAGTAATCATAGCATTTGATAATAGAATCAATATCATGGCTTTTCATTTAGCTGCATCATAATTTACTGTAGCTTCTTTTATCAAGTTTCATGTCAATTTAGATTACAATAGCTTCATCATTATTATTTGGACATCATCATATAGGATTAGATTATTGCATTTAGCAGCATTCATTCTCTAGATTGGCATTTTGACAGTCATAATGCTTACCAAATCTGAGAGCCCAATGACTTAATATTAGTTCCATGGTTGAGAAAAAAGAAAGACTCTATTTTTTTATCCACTACAGAGGTAGAATATATTGCTGTAACATCCTACTGCACACATGTTTTATGGATGAAGCAAACACTGAAAGACATTGGAATGATATGTGATGAGCCTATTTCTATTTTATGTGGCAATAGAATTGTAATAAACATTTCAAAGAACCCAGTTATGCATTTGAGAACAAAAAACATATCAATGAAGTATCATTTCCTAAGAGAAAAAGTGCTAGAGAATGAGGTCGGATTGGAGTATGTGACAACAAAGGAACAAATTGTAGAAATATTTACTAAGGATCTTCTGAAGGATACTTTTGAGTATCTTAGCGAGAGGTTGGGGGTCATTGGTCCTCCTAACTAGGTGCACATGAAGGTGCATCATTCCAGTGAATTCACATATTCTTCATTTATCTAGACTGATTGATGGGTCTACTCTGGAGGGGGAGTAGAAAAGATTTCCATTGTTGTAGTATGAGTGTACTCATAAAGGGGAGTAATCAGAGTTGTTGATCTTTTCCATTGATGTCAAAGGGGGGAGAAAGTCATGTGAAAAATAGTTGTAGAAGAAGAGAAGGTGTTCTCTTGGGATATTGTGTAAATTTTTTGTCTTTGATGGTTTTTCACATCATGTGTTGCCATCAATGACAAAGGGGGAGATTGTTTCAAGTATGAGCTAGTTTGGTGGTGTTTTCATTAATGTTGTCATTGATGTCAACATAGTTTAGTATGTTGAAGATTGTGCATGTATAGGTGAGATGTTTTGAGTACATGGAGCTATCTCTATGGTGTTGTAGATGTGATGGTTTGATGAATTTCCAAGCTCTTTTGAGAAAATTATTAAAGAAGAGAATTCAAAGTGATGAAAGTGTTCATAATGTGCTCTATTTTGTGCTTCACATTTCTCATGTGTTGATCCTATGCTTGTGTAGATCTAAAAAATTGATAATGGTGATATTTCCTGAGTTTATAGCTTTTTGTTTGATGGTATGTAAAAGTTATGTTCACCAATATGTGAACTGTTCTGGCAGAGTTGGTCTTCTGTGGACTGGGAGAAGTATTTCTACTCCACATTCCTTTGCTATTTCATTTCAGATCTTGCGAATCTAGTATATTTCTTGTGAAGGTTTTTTTTGTGCTTTGGAAAAGAGGTTTGAAGCTTGGTGATCCGAAAGTCATATTTCAAGTGTTTTAGTGTGAGTTTGTGCAGTCTAGATGGACTGATGAAAGGTGTTCAGTGATTCAAGCTTGTTGTTTTACTATGGATGTATCTAGAAGATTCTGAGATGTATTCTCATGCATAAGGAAGCATGTTGTGGCATCCATTTGTCATCTTCTTGTTGAGAAGAATGCACATCAGTGTTCTTTTTTGTTTTCATTAGGTTTGGTTGACTTGGTGTTTACACTTCATTCAAAGAATAAAATTAAATTGAGGAAGCATGTGGTTGATCCAGGACATTATTTTTTATCTTGAATTTTTTTTTATTGGTGCACTCTCATTTCTTTCCATCATGGGAATGTTGACTCACCGACCTATTTTGAATTTATGAAATGAGGTATTTGTGGCCGACCTTGGAGAAATTTCCTAAGGTTAAGGATGGTATAAAAGCAAGTCAAATTGTAAAGAGTTGTATGACAATGTGATGTAAAGTGATGAAAGTGTGCCACAAATCATAAGAGCAGAAGTGTGTGTCTAAGTGAGTTGTGACAACAATTCTTCATTGTGTTGAAGGAAGTAAGCTAAGGTTTCTACAATCCTGTGGATGTGCATTAATTGTTGTGGTGGATCTTTTATTCTCTTTTGTATATGTAGGTAGTGAGCCTCCTTGTTGGATAGTGAGTCCTTTTTTGTAGGCAGTGAGCCTTTGTACTTGGATAGTGAGTCCTATTTTGGGTAGTGAGCCTCTATATTTGGTTTATAATCTTTTATATTGTGAGTTAACCCTCAATGTGGTTTTTCCCTTATTGGGTTTTCCATGTAAAAATATGGTGTCCATTGTGTTGATCTACTTTCTATTATTTGTGTTTCATGCTCTTGTTTAATAACATAATAGTATAGTTGTGGAATTAATAAGTGTTGAGTTATAAGTTTAAATTGTGTGCAACTGATTCACCCCCCCTCTCAGTTGTCCTATGCTTGTTTAACACCTTGCAAGTACCTACAT
Source organism: Sequoia sempervirens (assembly GCA_007258455.2). NCBI lineage: Eukaryota > Viridiplantae > Streptophyta > Pinopsida > Cupressales > Cupressaceae > Sequoia > Sequoia sempervirens. The sequence goes on along the minus strand of VDFB02271358.1, from coordinate 742,522,346 downwards.
AATTAAATATTAGTGTAAACATCCCCAAATAAACATCAAATCCAAATATAATGCATAATTCAGTCAATTCACCTCTAAAAAACCTACATAACTGGTAACTACAAATTCAAATGATCGAACAAATTCAAATTTGAAACACAACAAACAAATTGAATGCATTGAATTGTAAAATTTAAATTACTAAATAAGAGGGAAAGTAACCAACGAAATTCACAATTGCTAAAGTGAAAAAGTAATTCTCTGCAAACTACAAAGCATAAACAATCATTCTCTACACATTCCTCCAATATCCATGATTTTTCAGGTTGGTACATTTTGCATTCTACTTATAGTTATTTTCATGAACTATTCATTTAATAGTTATATTTATGCAATGTCTTTTTATATGTTATAAGTAAATGATGGTCTTTTTGGTAACGAGTTATTCCTTACAAACCCCATTTACAATTTCAATAAACCATGTGTTGATTTACTATTTTCAATTATTTCTCAAGGTTTATATTTATCATTTATTTCATAAAAGACTCCTTTATATTTTCTCTCTTATTTATTCAGCAAATCAATATAAGCATGTTGAATCATCTATTAGACTCCTTTATATTTAAAATAAGTGTACACATCAGCTTGTATTTTCATTATATATGTATATACATGTATATATGAGTGTGTGTATGTGTATATATGTGTGTGTGTGTGTGTTTGTATACACATATATATATGTATGTATGTATGCATGTACGTATGTATGAATGTATATATGTATGTATGTATGTATATTAATATATATGTGTATTATGTACATAAAAATATATATACATATGCATACACATAGATACATACATATATACATACATATACATATGTATATACACACACACACATAACTATATATATTCATACATGCATCTGAATTATTAAGGAATTATTCTTATGAAACCCTTGCTTGGTTTTTTGGGAATATATTTGAAAACCCATGTCTATTTTTGTGTAAGGAATTATTATCATTAAACTCTTGCTTACTTTTTTGGGCATATATCGAAGAACCCAATTTTGTATTCATTTTATCTCTATTTAAATTTATATGCTTTGGTTGTCCAATACAACATAGTAGTCTTTGTTAACTATAAATTTAAGTTATATATATATATATATACATAATGATATATATGTATACATAAATAAATTTATGTACATATACATTAATATGTAATCATACATATATATGTATGTATATGTGTGTGTGTGTGTGTGTGTGTTTGTCTATGTAGATATATGTATACATGTATCTATGTAATTATATATTCGTACATATACATAAAATTACATAGATATATGTAAACCCTCGACGGTTTGATGATGTCTACTCTCCATGGTATAAGGTAATGACGAACATCATTCTCCTTTCAAAATTCAATCATTGGTACTCTCGAGTATTTTTATTTATCATTTTTGTGGACTTGTGAAGGGTTTCTTGGTTGATTGAATAATCATTACTACTTGTTTTTACTAATTTCATCATTCTCTGAAATTGTCTGGTTTATGATTCTATTATTTGCAATCACAAAAAATTTCTTTCCTAACTTCTTTGATTCATATACAAGTTTAGTGATAATCATGGAATGAGGGAAGAAGAGGAAAATATCAAGTGGGAGGTGCTTAAGTAGAGTACCTTGTAGAGTGAGGTTCAATGTTCTAGATCTTGTTGAGGAAGAGACAATAGTCAACATAAACAAAGATGTCATTTCACAAAATGCAGATCATACAAGTGAACATTTAGGTTCCAAACCTAGTGTTCAAAATACTCAAGTAGGCTTGGAACTACCTATCCATGTGACGTCCCCAGATTTTTCCATGCAAAATTAGAGTATGCATCACATGGAAAGAGAAGTTGTAGATATTGATGATAATTGTATGCCAATTAGAGGTGTAGATATCAAGTGGGGAATCCCACCTAACAATTTTAGAGTGTATCTTAATGGTGTTACAACCACAAAAAGGAAGGGGCTACAAACAATCCTATCTGATGAAGAAGAAGCTAAAATAGCATAGTGTTGTAAGGACATGGGTAATGCATATTTCATGACAATGGAGACTTGTTTGAGGATAGTAGGTTGGAATGAAGATCAGATTGAAGAGTTTTTGGAAATGTTTAATGCAAGAAATGCCCCAAATCCAACAAATGAATTATAAGGAAATTGCATAGAGAATAATGATGTTCAAGTGCATGATGGATAAATCCCTGTAGTTCAAACAACATGCAATGAGGTAGCATAAAATGAAGAAAGTATTGATCTTCCATCAAATATAGGGTAGTCAAGGTGGTTTCAAGATGCAGCTTTGAACCTAGGGGTGCCTCTAAATTTTAGTCAAGGGGATGAAGGACTATCCATGCCATCACCACCACATGTTGACCTTGAAGAGCTCATCCATTACTTCACCACTAGGAGAAATTGGGATGCAAATGATTAAGCAAAGGGAGTGAAAGGTAATGATACAAGTTACCAAGAAGCTAACCTTAATCCATGCACACTAGTCGAAGAGTAGCAACTAGTAGGTTGAAGAAGCATTTTTTTGCAACTACCAACACAAAGGGTGCACCAATCATGAAATAGAGGTCATAATGAGGTGCTACACCTAAGTAGGAAATCTTAAATTTTGACATTAGATGATTTTTTTAATTTTCTAAATGAACAAGAGGCATAGAAATGAAGAAACCAAGAACTGTAGGAAAAGAAAAAGGAGAAAATGATAGAAAAGAAGGTATAAAGAGAAGAAAACCTAGGAGGGAAGCAAAGAGATTGGAGCATCCTACAAAAAAATAGAATATGGTAGAGGAGAAGCTCAGATAGCCACAATTGAGAGAGATTGAAAGGGAGCAAGCAAAGATTGCTTGAAAGTTGAAGGAAACCTAAAAGTAGGTGGATAGAGCAGAAAGAAACATAAGTAAGAGTACTCCTACAACTCCTCTTCCACTGCAACATCTAATTTAAGGGACATGATTAATATTTTGTGTCCACCCTTTGCTACTTTTAGTGGCCTAAAAACGAGTCTTTTGCAGGTTGCTCTAAACAATTGTAGCTCATTCCAGAGGCAAACTAGGCATTGCTTGCTTGTATAGAAAGTTCCATGCAAAACAATCCATCTTCATTAACGACATCTCCAATTGATGCTAACTCAATTGTTACCGAAGGATATGCAACTTCTTAATCAGTTTTATGGATATCTAATTAGGATTCTTTTTTGTGAACTCCGTGACTTTGTTGTGTGCTACTATTTTTTTGTAAACCTTAAGACTCCTTGTGTGATATTGTATTTTAAATATATATTTCAAGTATGTTGCTATCATGTTATTTGAATATATATTTCAGGTTTTGTGCAATAATATTATAATGTTATTTCATTTAAACATGGTGATGAAGGGGTAGTACATAGAGTACAAATTGGAGTGAATGTTTAGTGGTGTCTAGTGTTAATACTTGGAAATTAATGTGTGGTTGTGGAATATTATTACTACTAACCTAAACCTCCAACATTAACCCCTAAGTTTTACCCATTCACAATTGGGTGTTTATAAATAATGAAATTGTTATAACTACACCCAAATATTGGCATATATAAATTTGTTCTATATGTATGTATCTCTATATATGTATATATATACATATATATGTATATATACATATATATGTATATGTGTGTGTCTATATATATGTATATATGTATATATAGATACTCACACACATATCTGCAGACACAAAAAATTTCTTAGATCCGTAAACCACATTTTTCTATCTTATCTTATTTTGTCTATAGTTTAAATTCATCTATTAATTAAATAATTCTCAATTATTTAATTGATTCACGTATTTCATTCCTCCTAACTATTTAATAAATCAATTATATTTATTTATTTAAATAGGTCATTGATTTATTATGTCTACCTATAATTAATTAAATTTTTATAATTTATTTAATTATTATCTACCATGGATTTTTCTAATTTATGTTTTTATATAACTAAATAATCTCTTTGATTTGCTTAATTATTATCCACCTTGGCTTTTTCTAACTTTAAATAAAGACATTTAAAATTGTCCCACTTTCTAATTTTCTTTCTCCAAGTAAATAATTTGAAATTAATTATTTACTGTCACATGGCCCCACCTTTTTGAATTAAATTAATTTTTCATTCAAAATGACAACTTTCCTCCATAACTCAAATAATTTCTAATATTATTGGATTTTCCAACTATTTCTTTTTTCTTTCCATTCTTATCTCCTTGTCACATGCAATCTTCTCCCTTGATTTGATTTTCTAAAATCAAATCTTAACCATTCATTTCAAATTTCACCCTATTGTTTCCCTAACCCTAATTGTGTGTTGTCACATTCAATTTTAACCATTGATCTTAGGGCATTTTTCAATCTTCAATCTTGGCCATTCATCCAAAATTGACCTTTCTATAAAATGGTAATTTTTCCCTCATTTGACACACTTCATCCCTTATCCTCTTGGATTCTTGACTTTATAGGCTATTTTATGCATATTTTAGGCTTGTTTCATAGTTTCATAGTTGGATTGTGAGGCCTTTATATCAAATCCTTCAACATTTTCTTAGGACATTGGCATAGTCATAGGTTTCTCAACACAAATTTGAGGGCACTCATAATATTGCAACAAATAGAGAAGGTGCAATGGAGGTTAATCATGGAGGTTGAAGAAATTTGATGAGATCTTTCCTTGTTTTCATGTTTTTACTTATTTTTTCTTCATTGCTTTGCTTTGGGTTATTGTGTTTAAGCTCTAATTTGCTAACCTAGGTTTTTCCCTAATGTATCTTAGGGAAAAGCCTAGGCTAGTAGATTAGATCTTAAACATAATAACCCAAAGCAAATCAATGAAGAAAAAAGGAGTAAAAAAATGAAAACAAGGAAATATCTCACCAATGTCTTCAACCTCCATGATTAACCTCCATTGTACCTTCTCTATTTGCTGAAATATTATGAGTGCCCTCATATTTATGATGAGCAACCTATGACTATGCCAATGTTCGAAGAAAATGTTGAAGGATTTGATCTAAAGACCTCACGATGCAACTAAGAAACTATGAAGCAAGCCTAAAATATGCATAAAATAGCCTATGAAGTCAAGAAACCAAGAGCATAAGAGATGTAGATAAGATGTCAAGAGATGTAGATCTCCAAATAAGACCAAAATTATCATTTTATAGAAAAGTCAATTTTGGATGAATGACCAAGATTCAATATTGACAAATACCCTAATATCAATGGTTAAAATTGAATGTGACAACTATAACGCCTCTCCCTTTATATTAGGGTTACAACCCCTTTTAATTTGAACCTATGCTACTTTGCTATGTGGATTAATAGTGCATCAAATGGGATGATGCACAATCCTATTGTGTTTGAGTGCTACTATACTTGTAGCCACTTGATTCTAATAGTAGATTAGATAAATTCTCATGTGAATACTATGACTAAATCTAAATTGATAGGTACTATGATTTGTCAAGCTACAATGTGTCACTAAGGCCCACTTGTAGTGGCTTATCCTTTTGATAATTTGGCTCATGTAGGTCTTGAATGTCTCCCATAGTATGCATTGGAGGTTCCTCATATCATGTATTATGACTATAGTCACTAGTGGAGCCTAAGATGTTTTAGTAAGAAGTGATCACATGTAAGCCACAAATTATATTCCTATAATACTTCTTAACATAGTAAGATTAAGATATCCAATAAATAAAGAAAGATGAAGAGTTTTAGAGTCATTATGTAAGGCCCAACATTAGGGTGTCAGATAGAACTATGAAGCCTTAAATTTAATTGCATTAATAATGTTATATTAAACATTTTCAATCTGAAATTTGTATGAAAAGTGTGTTGTTTAAGAGTTTTATTTTATTTCATGTTTTTTATTTTTTTATACATCATAAGGTTTATGTTTATATGAATATTGTATTGTAAGGTCTCTATTTTTTTTAGCCTAGTTGAATGTCAATAGTGTGGTTTATGCTTATAATAAGCATTGATAAAAACAAATTGTTCAATATCCCATAACATGGACCATGTTGAACCTTATCAATCATTTCTTCAAAGGGAGATTATTATGTCCTAAAATAACGTATTCAAATCAATGCTCATTGAGATTTGTAAAGAATATATGCATAAATTAATTTATGTTTACGCTCTTTGAGAACCCTAAATATTATATTAGACCACATAAGTTGGAATTCATTTAGCAAGAGATAGGTGTTTATTGAATAGGCATTCTTTCACTCAAGTACAAAGGATGTGTTCTTGAAATATTCAATTACAAAGTCATGATGACAGATAAAATTACTTCAGTGCTATTTTGTGAAGGGGTATGTGTTTAAATCTTAAGAATTATTGAAGCATTGACAAGACATTGAGTGGATAACAGGATGGGGTTGCATCCTAATTCCTAGCAACAAATAACTCTACACATAGGCATGGATGTAAGGTAACCGTTCACTAGATACATTAAATAATGGTGGCGGTGAAGGTTTCTCCATTAATGCATTTCATGGAAGAATTATCAATCCCTGTCACAGATTTGATAGAAGTGGTAAAACAATCCGCACACCTTGTCATTTCTTTTGACATTTTCTTTAATGGCATGTGGGGCATCTCGCATAAGGGTGATAATGTGAGGAAGGAGGTGGCCTAGAATCTGCTAGTGATAGCCACTTGTTTTAACTGCAATAGTTTTATTGAAGTCGGGGAATGATGGCTTATACAAGAAGTTTGAAACTTGCATTGAAGAGGGGAGGTGTGATGTTATGATGGGGAGTTTTACAATCAATTAAAAGTAGTTTGACAAATTTTTAGGGAGGAGAGTTGAGTGAAATGTATCATTTCAAGGAGGGAACCTATTATCTGAATGCAATAATTCAAAACTCTCGTAGGAGAATTATGAACGAGATGGTCTTAGTGACTGGGTAAAGTGGATCATGGTAAGGGTATTTAAGTTTATCAAATGCTCTATGAGCAGGAGGAACCAATGAGTTATATGGGACAACGAGGATGAAGATAATGCTGAAGCACATAGAGAATAGACTAGACTCAAAGGTCTATTCTTAATGGAGGGTTGCTAATGGAATATCTGGAATTGTTATAAAATGGTTGTTTCAATGAAGCTATTGTGGGAACTTATCTCATCTATTTGATCTCTCATTCCCTTGCCAAGTGTAGCACTGTCAAGTAGGATCTCACGACCATCCTATGTTAAAATAAATGCATATTATGTTCATTTGTGACATTGGACTGTACATTTAGATCCATACAAATGTGTTAGCTTCAATGATTCTATTTATTTAATTGTTACTTTGAATATGTTTGTAAGTAGATCATATTACGCTGAGCCTTATGCCACCACAAAGAAATTTTTTTTTGTATAAATGAAAGCATTACTCCTATTGTTTTAATTTTGGTGGTGTTCATTAAGCTAGACCCAAAAAATGATTCTATTCCTTTTTGTGATTTCAAAATATTTGTATTTGTTTTTTATTTTTGATTTATTGCTGAAAAAATACACACAAGAAAAAAGAAGACTAGATTAAGAATTCAAACACTAAACTGGAAAGGGATCTAACCATAAACAAATTATTCTTTTTAGATTAATACTAAAATGAAATGCAAGAATAACTCACTAACAAAAAAAAGAAAGTGTTATTGAAGATCAATTCAAGGTCCTATATTAGAAAACGTTGCATACTTAATCACAACACAGTGATAAACCCTTACTGTTAAAAGGTCTATCAACACTGAGATAAATCAGAAAATAGTAGTAGTAGATGGATATTGTTTATATAGAAAAAAAAGAAGCAATCAGATCCTATACATAGATCCAGAAATGTCTTACAAAAATGGCAATCAGCTCTCCCTCAAACCAACGTTGGGTTATAATTAGTCCTTAAGGCCGGTGATAGGGAAATGTATTGTAGGTGGTGCGTGAAATATCAATTCAGATCCAGCAAACAATAATATTAACCCCACAATATCCTATAAAACTATAGCTAATAAGATCTGTAAACCCTAGAAGGAGGCAATATGAAAACCAGTGATAAATTTTATTCCTTTTGATGGTGTCTTAAAGGAAGGAAAATGTTTTTCTCTTATGCTCGAACGTCACTTATATTCTAATTTTTTCCTTACTGTAGGCAATATTTTGAATCGAAGCTTTCTATATTTCTCATTAATTGTAGTGGCAGAGAATTCTCAATCCAAACCACACCTACATATGCACATTTTCCTCCTCATTCCTACAAATCATTGTTTGCAAGTTACCATTAAACTATCTATTCGAAGTAGATGCTATAATGTGATTTCTTTCATTAACAATTGCATGGTTCTCTAGTGAAATCTCAAACCTTCAACCAAAATCTACTCTCTCTTGAACTTTTCCTGTCATGACACGATTTTTCTCCTCAATACATGTAAATTCATCATTGCAAAACCCTCTACCATATGTTGAGCATGACTAGAGAGCAATTTCCTGAATCTCTAAGTTGGTATGTGCTTATCATGCTTGAGATTTATTGCTTGATAGTAATAAATCAATTGAAAGGATTTTATTTTCTAATCTATGGGAAAACCCATGCTTTTACATCATGATGAAATTATATTTTTCTTAAGCTTTATTTTTCCCGTGATTCTTTCTTTTAGATTTTTTTTTAAAAAAAAGGGAAAGCTTTTCTTTTAAAGCCTAAAGACTCGGGAATAAAATTACATGCCACTAAATCTTTCTTAAAAAAAGGTACTTACTTCTTTAACTTTAAATAAGGAAAAAGAGGGTTACATAATATCTCACCTATTTTTAAATGATTTTTCTTTTTCTTTTTTAAGAGAATATTTATTGGATAAATTATTATGTAAAGGATAGTTTCTTTTATTGATGTTATTTAGTAACTATATGAGTAAAGTAGAATGAATGAATATTTTTCTTTTATATAATATTAAATAACTATGTAATTATATTTTAAGAAAAGTAATTAGTAAAACATTAATTATATTTAATTTTAATATATGTATCTTTGGGATTCATATGGGAGGATGAAGATAAAATAATTTGAATATGAAATTTGAGATATTTTATGACATTAGATTAGTATTTTAACCTTTGATAATACATTGGTAGTGGTAGAACAATAACATATATTTAGCAGCATCTCAACTTTCCATAGTTCATTGTCTTGATTTTATTCCATTTTTCCTTAGTTAACAATATTAAAGTTGTCTTGAATAAAATTCAATCAACGTGTTGTTATAATTTCCCTAGTTATCAAAATAGTTTTCTCATTAGCATTTATACTATATCTACAAATTCTCTAATCATTATTGACCCTACTTATTGATGTGATAAGTATTATTAAATAGTTATTGATAGATATGAAAACCAAATAGATAATACATTCCATGAATGTAATAGGGTCTTATGTGTCAATGGTAACTCCCAATAGAGGGAAATATTATGATTTGTGTGTATTTAAAACTACCCTCAATGTATTCTTTATTAAATATTACTTAAGTTATGGTTAACTAGGAGGTCGTCCATTGGCATTAGCCCAATATTTATAATCGAGGTCTATTTGTTTAAGAGTCTTCCTTTGAGTTGTTAACATGATCATTTTTGTGTGATTTGATGTTATGAACGAGATTGATGCTAGGACATCTTTTTAACATAGTGGTTCATATCCTTTGCTATCCAACCATGTGTGAGATGATTAAAGTCTAATTGTCGAACTACAGTTCCTCTGCGAAATATATACGTAGGCAAGGCCATCAAAAACGAGCCCCTGAGGAATTAGGTTTTGCCCCTAGGATTGTCCTTTTATTAAATATTTAAAGTTGCTATTGATATACATATTCTTCGCATAACTAGTGACTTGAACTAAGTTTGTGTTTATTGATGAGTTAGTGGAACTAGTCAAGCCTACCTTGGTGAGGTGGATTCTTATCTCCATTTGAAACTCGACCATGATTGTCAATTCAATTATGTTGATGGCCAAGATCCTTATTATTTATTGGTCTAATGTTTGTTAGGCTTTCATGAGGTTCATGTGTAGGAAGCAATCTTTGGGATTTATGTTATTGTTTGTGGTCAAAATTTGAAATTTGGGTTTTGTCCTTGATTGTTTTTCTAGTTGATTTTTTTTTGGGCATTACAACAACCCACAATTAGGGTTAGGGCAATATTAGGGTAAAATTTGAAATGAATGGTTAAGATTTGATTTTAGAAAATCAAATCAAGGGACAAGATTGCATGTGACAAGGAGATAAGAATGGTAGGGAAAAAAAAAGGTTGGAAAATCAAATAATATTAGAAATTATTTGATTTATGGAGGAAAGTTGTCATTCTAAATTAAAAATTAATTTAATTAAAAAATGTGGGGCCATGTAATAGTAAATAATAATTTTTAATTATTTACATGGAGAGAAATTAGAAAGTGGACAATTTTAAATAAATGATTTTATTTAAAATTAGAAAAATCCAAAGTAGATAATAATTAAATAAATTTTATTTAATTATAGAAAGACATGGGGAATTAATGATGTATTTAAATAAATAAATAAAGTTTATTTATTTAAATAGTTAGGAAGAGATAGTGGACAACTAATAATTAAATAAATTTAGGAATTTATTTAATTATAGAGGGACATAGGAAATTAGAGACATATTTAAATAAAATAAATATAATTTATTTATTTAAATAGTCAAGATGAATAAAAGGCATGAGTTAATTAAATAATTAAGAATTATTTAATTAATAGTTGAATTTGCACCATAGATGAAATATGATGAGACATCGAAAAATGTGGTTTGTGGGTCTAGGACATTTTTATGTGTCTACAATATCTATATAAACATATATATAAACAAATACATATAATTATTATATAGACATACATATATATGTATATGTGATGTTTCAAGTGATCAGATCTAGTGAAGGATTACTTCCCATGGTTTTTTGAGGTAAAGTGACCACTTCCTACTCTCCATTTCACTACACACTCAGAGTCTATTAAACCCTTCATGGTTTCATGATTTTGTGTGAAAAAATGATGAGGTATCTCACATGTTTGAGCATATTTCTGCACAAACTAATGTACTTGTCTTCTTGGAAATTTTTCTTACTAACTATGTGTATTTGTATGCACTCATATAATTGTATGCTTGGACCTACTGATTGTATTCATTCATATAATTGTATTCTTAATGTCTCGGGATTGTGTTGCTAGCTAAATGTAATAGAATACATCTTAATTTTGGAGCTAATTTTGATATGTATCTATATATGTATGCATATGTATGGATATATAATTGCAATTATTCAACACATATAATTGTAGCATATCCATAAATTAAATGAATGTGTCTGTGTGTATGCAACATATCCATAAACTAATGTAATTAAAAATGAAAATTCTTTAGCACAAATAATTGCAGCATATCCATGAATTAAATGAATGTGTGTGTGTATGTATATGTGGCATATCAATAAACTAATGTAATTGAAATTGTAAATTCTTCATCACATATAATATGAAATCAATAAAATTCTAAATTCTAAATGTAAGTATAAAATGAATAAAAATAATGAACATTATAAAAGAACACAATTTCTACTAGGTCATTGCCAAAAAAGGTCTTGAAATACTTTACCTGAATTGTCACCTTAGAAATTGACATGATCTACAAACCCCCCACCCATTTGACATGCCTATCAAAACAAAATATATAATAGAACAAACATAAATTAACAATAGTTAATGAAATAACTAAAAAGACATATTAGCTATTGAAGGAACTAGTGCATTATTAAATTGAAAGTTAGAGACATGAAAAAAAAATCCTTAATTATATGGTGTGTTAATAAACACATTGACTAACTTTCCCACCTTGAACATTGTTTAACTAACTCTCCTTATTTTCTCGTTCCTACAATAAAATATTTACAACTGAGCGTAGTAACAAATAAACATCATAGGGCCTTTGCAATAATGCATGTACAACAACACATTAGTATGGAGAGGATATTAGCAAAAGAGAATAATTATGAATTTTGTTGGCTAATTTTCCTCTTAGTTAATAATTCCAATATGACAATTAAATGCATTCAATTTGGTTGATGTGCTTCAAATTTGATTTTTTTGGGGGATGATCTAATCATTTGAATTTGCAGTTTCCATTTATGTAGTTTTTTAAAGGTGAATTGACTAAGTTCTACATTATATTTGAATTTGATGTTTATTTTAGGAGCCTTATATAGAAACATAAGCATACATGCATAAATTCATAGAAACATATACATACATATACTTTTCAAAGCATAAAAGACCTAATAACCTTTTGCTATAACCATTAATTAATATTAAAAAACATCCCTAATTGTGTCAATATTAGGGTACAATTATAAACCAATTAGGGATTTTTTTAATATTAATTGATGGTTATAGAGAAATATTATTGGGTTTTTTATGCTTTGAAAAGTATATGTATGTATATAAGACCAAAAACCAAAAAGTATCAATTTTAAACTCCCACTCTTAGCCATCAATTTTAAACCAAAAACCATGAAAGTATCAACTAGGGCAGCACCAAAAAGTCTTCAAACCCTATTCCCTACTCTTGAAACCTATATGAACATCTAACCCTACCTAAATGCACCCATTCCACCAGGTTTCAAGCAATTCTACTAATGGAATGGATCACTAATGCATTTTAAGTACCCTCAAGCCCTCCAAACAAGGTTTTCAACCCACCCTCAATGAAATGCTTATAAAACTCTTCAATATGTATGAAATTTAATAAAATTAAACTCAAAATTAAGTGACTTCATGCTTCCATCAAACTCAATAGCTTTTAGACCAATATTCCTCTGTACGGACTCATACAGTAACATGTAGCAACAAAGTTGAATGACTTTCAAAGAAAAGAGGGAAACTTTTTTTTTTAAACTTCAAAAGCAACTCTCCAACCCATACCTCAAGGTTTACAAGCATATTTAAGTGTTTTCAAACCTCAAACCAATGGCTACAACTAAATTTTGAGCTTATGACCCCTCAACTTCCCAAACCAAGCAAAAACTTGCAAAGTTGTAAAGAAACTTTTGCAACAACCTACAAAACTTGACAACTTATACACAAACCAACCCAAAATGACTCCATACATATAAAATGGTCTATTATGACCTTATTACATCACAAAAGACTCTAAGCACCAAAAAACCTATCAACTGACCATATTTACATAAGTTGATTTGTCTAGTGCCCCTGCACCATACACCTGGACAAAAAAAGACTCAAGTCCCTTTGCGGACTATGTTATGAAAAAATCATGTTGCATAACATCATTTAGTGATCTCCAAGTTGCATCCCCATTTGGTGACCTCTTCCAATGATTCAAGTATTGGAAACATGCATTATCTCTTTCTTTTGACTGGTTCTTTCCTTGAAATTGTTGCTCTACACTTGATGTGTGATCCTTCATTTGTGCTACCTCTAAAAATGTTGTCAAAATGGATTCCTTATCTGCTACCACACCTCCTTGTACCTTGTAAAGCTCTACCTTCTTCTTTACTCTCCTTGTGTAAGAAAATTTGGCCACATCTCTTTGTAACTCACCTTTCACTTCTTTACCTTTACCTTTCACCTTTTCCACCTATTGTGGTGCATCTACAACTGCTTCTTGATCAAATTTGTAGAAATTTGATATAAAACAACTAACATTAGACTTACCAACCTCAAATTTACCAAACCTTGAATTTTCCTCTTTGAAAAATAATGAACAAAACACTTTTTTGATCATCCCCTCAACATGCTTCTCCAACAAATATTGAATTCCCACAATCAATTTATCCTTGACCTTCTCAATCTCATTTTCCCTCAAAATTAGATCAATCTTCACCTATGCTATCTTGGTACCCTCAAGTCTTGAAGTAGCTGCAACCTCCATATTCTTTTCTTCCTCAAGCTTTACAAACTCTTTCCTTCCCAACATTATCACCTTAGCTGCCTTGGTTTGCTCCTTAACATCTTCTACCAATGGAGTTAATGTAAAAGAGATGTCATCTTTCTCAATCTCATAAGTATTGTTTCTACCATCATATATTTCATGTCTATTAAACTACCATAGTCTTCCAAGCAACAAGCGGCACACATCCATAGGCAACACATCACAAAGAATTTTTTCCTCATATCAACCAATATTAAACTCAACCCAAGCTTTCCCATTCACCAAAATAGATTGATTTTCATTCAACTAAGACACTTTATAAGGTTTTCTTGAGGGATATTTTCCAACTTTAGTTTATCAACCATTTCATTAGACACCATGTTATTAGTTCTTCTAGAGTCTATTACAACTTTGCATACCTTTCCATTGCATTTGCATGTGGTCTTGAAAAGTGTTCTTCTTTGTGTTGGCTCCTTCTCCTTGGATGCTTTGAGGAGTGTTCTTCTAACCATTAAGGATTCTCCAACTTCTGGAGCAACAAGTTGATTAGGAGAGTTAACACTCTCACAATCTTCATCTTGCACCAATTGAACTCTCTTATCACCACCAGTTGAAGTAGAAGTTTGTTTCTCTGGACACTTCCATGCTTGATGGAAAAAATGATTACAATGATAAAATATCCCTAACAATTTGCTTGAACCTATACCTTGTCCACCAAATCTTCCTCTAAAGCCTCTAAATCCACCTCCTTGATTAGCAACTTGGTCTTTGCTTTTACTTGCATCTTCTTGGTCTTCATAGGACTACCTTGAACCTCTTCCTCTACAAGTGTTGCCTTTGCCTCTTCCTTGTCTTTATTTCCTTCTTTTTAACTTCTCTTCTTCCCTTGAAACCAATTGAAAAACATTTTTCATCCGTCCTAGGAGTAGCAAGACTCAATTCATCCTGAATTTTGAATCTCAAGCCATTCATATACCTTGTTATCTTCTCATTTTCATCTTCAACATGACCAACTCTAATGGTCAACTTGTGAAATTCTTCATTGTAGGCCATGACATCCTTATCATTTTTCTTTAAGCTTTGCAACCCTTTGAAAGTTTGTATTGCATGATCACTTAGCAAAAATTGGCTCTTAATCTTTAACACCATCCTATCCCATGAACTAATTTTTTTTCCCCGTTTCACTCTTTCCTCTTGCACATAGTTCCACCATGTTAGAGTAGGACCTTTCAATTTAGTCTTAGCAAAATTTACCTTTTGTTCTTCTGCAACCTCCTTGTATTCAAAATAATTGTCTAGTGCATCTATCAAATCCAATACTTCTTTTGCATCCAAATTTCCACTATACATCAAAAAATATATTTTCACCTTAGAAGCATCTCCTTTGACATCCTTCAACATCTTAACCATCCTTCTTTCATCAGGGTCCAACTCATCATCACCTTAGATTCTTCTTGGAGGGTTTTCATTCTAACCCTCTTCCTCTTCCTCTTGGTCACTTTCCTCTTCAATGGTCTTTCCTCTCCTTTGATTGGTCTCTAATGCTACAAATCTAGTCGATACTACTTCTTGTGACACCTTCATTAACCTAATATCCCTAGTAATAACTCCACTTCCTTTAGGAGGCATCTTGTCCTTCAATCTTCAACTTTTCACTTCAAAATACAACCTTTCTCCTTAAAAAGATCAAAAACCTAGCAAGTAACCATATTTACATAAGTTGATTTGGTGCCCCTACACCACACATATAGGCATATAAATACATACATATTTGTATGTATTTAAATATACACATGTATGTGGTAACTAAAATTGTACTCCCTTCTTGGAGATAGTACAATTCCTTATCTAATTTGAACCTATTTTGGTATCCTTGCATTAATTACCCTCTAAATCATCATTTATAGGCCCCTAAGACCCATTATTTTAGATCTTGAGGCTTTTTTTAGCTAAAAACCCAACAAAATCATTTCAAACATAAAAAATCCAAAAAACCCACCTCAAAAAGCTAGGGTGGGACTCATTCACCACCTTGGTTGAATGAGTCCCCCTAGGTGGGACCCATTTGCCACCTTGGGTGAATGAGTCCCATTTAGGGTGTTTTTGAGTTTTGAGTAGGAAAAACACATTTTTAATTCAAAATTTTGGCTGAGGTTGGCCTTTGAGATCTAAATAACAATAAATTAGGTGTTAATTCCTATATAAGCAAGTTTCTAAGTCACTTTTATTATCTAAGCAATCTAAGAAAGCATTTTCAAGAAAAACTTTAAGAGACAAGTATTAAGAATCTTCAAGAAAAAGCATTCAAGTTTCAAGAGCATGAAAAGTTGAAGCATTGGAGCAGAACTAAAGTGTTTTTGTAGGTATTCAAGCTCACTTTCATTCAAGATCTACCATTGTCAAGGTTTGATCATGGTTGTCTATGGTGAATCTTGATAGATTCTAGGTTGGGGAGAAGCAACTAGCCATCAAGCCAAGCCTAAAGACTTGTTTCCTAAGTGATTCCATCCTCCATTATCACTCTACATTCAGCCTAAGGAAGGTACAAGCATCATTAGGGATCATTTGGGTGATTAGAGGTCTCTCAAAGTCATTCATCTTCATTATTTACATTTATGCATCTCATTCTTACACATTAGAATAAGGGACATCATGTTTCAAATTTCCTAGTCTTAGACACATCTAAGGATAGGGTTTTCATGCATATTTCATCAAAGGTTTAATTACCAAACTAGGGGTTTGATTGAGGCAAACCCCCCATAAAAAAATCAAGTTTATATTTTGTTCTGCAAATCTTTTTGCAGATGCAGATCTAGAATTCAATTTGGAAGGAAAGAGCAGGTGTTGAAGTGTAGATCAAAACTTTAAATTCTTGAAAAAGTGGAGTGGAATTAATTCACCAAGAGTGGTGAATGAGTCCCACTATAGGTGTTTTTTATATCTATTTGTAGATTCAAATATTATTTTTCTAGAAACAAATTACTATGTAGAAATCTAGATCTGGGACTGATTCACCCATAATGGAAAATGAATCCCAATAGGTCAAAAATTCAAACTTTTTAGCAGTTTAAAGCTTCTTCAAGTCATATCCAGATTTTCTAGGTGTGCTTACTCCTTACTATAGCTTTTTGTGTCATTTCATTCAATTTTCTAGGTCATTTTGTAGGTCATTACATTGAATTAGGATTTGGTGTTACATCTTGCAAATTGTCTTCTCCAAGTCCAAACTTGGTGGTGAACCCCTTATTAGTTTTCATGCATTTCCTAGGGCATCCCTATTGCAATATCTCTCTCTCCTTTGCATTGAGATCTCTAGGGTTACCCTTGAATGTAGTAGGTGGAAAGTGGGTATATATATGTGAACATCTTAGAGTATAATGAAAAATTAAGTTGTTAAGTAAAGAATATATGATACAAAGTATTGAGATTGCAACATAGGTAAAACATTTAACAATAATTACTAACACATTTTGCAGTAAATGAAAGTCGATGTGTTGTATTGGACATCTAAAGGATACACACACATATATATAATAAAAATGCAAGCTAATGTGTACACTTATTTTGAATATAAAGGATTCTAATGGATGATTCTACATGTTTATATCCATTTTTTGAATGAATAATAGACACAAAATATAAAGGATCCTTTTATAAAGTAAATGAAAAATATAAACCCTAAGAAATAATTGAAAATGAAGATGTTCTCTACTATATTGAGTTGGTATATATAAACACATTCATATACATAATACATTTTTACATGTATAGATGCATATATGTATGCATATGTATATGTATGTATTCATACTTACATATGCATATGCATATACATATGTATGTATGTATGTATACATACATATGCATATGTATATGCATACATTATGCATATGCATATATGCATATATATAGAGACATATCAAAAGTAGATCCAAAATTAAGATGTATTTTATTTTATTCAGCTGACAACACAATCCTAAGACATTAAATTTACAATTATATGAATGAATAGAATCAGTAGGTCTAAGCATACAATTATATGAATGGATACAATTAGTAGGTTGAAGCATACAATTATATGAATGTATGCAAATACACATTGATTATTAATAAAAAAATTCCAAGCAAACAAATACATTATTTTCTACAGACATATGGTACGATCATCCATAAGGTGGTAAAAGTTAATGATAAACCTTGAGAAATAATAAAAAATAGTAAATGAATTCATAGAATATTAAATTTGTAAATGGGGTTTGTAAGGAATAACCTGTTACCCAAAAAAACCCTCATTTACTTATAACATATAAAAAGGCATTGCATAAATATAACTATTAAATACACAATTCATGAAATCATGAAATATGCATATAGCAATTATATTCATGAAGTGTATTTTTATATGTTACAAGTAAATGAGGTTCTTTTAGGTAACAGGTTATTCCTTACAAACCCCATTTAAAAATTCAATCTCAAATAACTATAAGTAGAATGTAGAATGTGTAGTTCATGAAATGTAAGCTATGAAATAGAGAATATATGATACAAAGTAATGAGATTTCATTTATAATAAATGAATGATACTATGTTGTATTTGATAGCCATAGGATAGAAATTTCAATAGAGTTAAAACAAATACATATTTGGAGATTCAGATATATGGCCAAAAAAGTAAGCAAGGGTTTCACAATAATAATTCCTTAGTCACATGAATACATTTATGGGTTTTCAGATATATGCCAAAAAACCAAGCAAGGGTTTCATGAGATTAATTCCTTAATCACACATATGATGAAAAAATTAAGCAAGGGTTTTTAGATATATGGCAAAAAAACACATGGGTATGCATATATTTCTCAAAATACATCAGCTTTATAGATTTATGCCAAAATTCACATGGGTTATTAAGAAAAAGGTTAGAGCTGACAAATACATTATTATATGCAGACATGTGGTCAAACCCACGAGATGCCTCATCATTTTATCAGAAAAAATCAAGAAATCGTGAAGGGTTTACCAGATTGTGAGCACATAGTAAAATGGAGAGTAGGAAATAATCATTTTACCCAATAAAGTCATGGGAAATAATCCACCACCAGACCCAAAAATTCCAATCAACCATGGTGAAAAGGGAATGAAAATGAATGATGTTGATTAGGTTAGAAAAAGTACTAATCATTATTCAATTAGAAAAGAAACCCTTCATGGGTCCACAAAAAATGTTGAATAAAAAATTCATGAGTACCATTGTTTGAAATTTTAAAGGAGAATGATGTTCATCATTACCTCAAACCATGGAAAGAAGACAACAACGATGCCACTCCAAAACCTTCCAACCCATGAGCATTCGGTGAAATGATGAGAATGAAGTTTTACCACCAAAAATTGTGGGAAATAATTCAGCATCAGACATGACATGCATATGAAATGGAGTCAATGCATGGTGGAGTATGGTGTCAAGGTTTAGTGTTTAATGTGTAGATGCAATATAGTTTGATGTTGGTACATTGTGTTTGGGCTGATTGTTAATTATTTTAGATCTCTTTTGCTTCAACTTCCTTTTTTGTAAAGGGTTTTGAGCCCCTTCAAAACCCGTTATTTACCTCTAATCAAAAACATGCTAACCTAAACCTCCAACGTTCACCCATGAATTAGACCCATTCACTTTTGACTATATTTGAATGATAAAATTTTTATACTTGCATCCTAATAGTGACACAATTAGGACTTATTTCAAATATTATTTGGTGGTCATAGCAAGTGATAATCGAGATGTTTGGTGGCCATGAGCGGTTGACACCTCTAAATGGTGACTTTTTGACCCTTGTGTGCATATTGAACACTCCCACATTCAACTGAATTACCCACATGCCAAAACAATAGCTATAAGCTATTAACTTGGAAGCGAGTAAAACCCATAATTTTTTTTTGATCCAACATACAGTTTAGGAACTACGATTGCACAAACATAGTTGTGTCAGTAATTGGGACATCTCCCCAAAAAAAATTTGTTGTGAGCATTTTCTATATCTTATTCTTGTTATTCTATTATTTATATTTACTTTACTTCAATTCTATTACTTTCTATAATTTTCTTGCATTCTAAGAGTTCCTACTAGTTAGAAAAAAGTAGTCCCTTTGTTATTTTTTGTGACATTCTTGATTCTCAATCTATACAAGACTCCAGTGTACCTCTAGGGTACCAACACACTATGATGACACTTGTATTTCACCTTGCCATCATCATCTATTGATGGAAAATCAATAGAAGGAACAATGTGCATACCAACTTCTTTCTTTAAATAAGAGACATGGAAAAATTATGAATTATCAACACTCAAGATGTTCTAACACATATGACACCTCTCCTAATTTCTTGATGATTTTTTAGGGTCTGTAGAATTTAGCTTTGAGCTCTTATTTCCCACTTCTCTTGGTTGTAGATTGCTTATATGTATGAAATAATTAAACCATTTCTCCCACTTCAATTTTTTATCTTTGAATATTTCCTATCTACATAAATCTTCTATTGGTTTTGTGCTTGTTGTAAACTTCCCTTCAACAATATCAATGTATCTTGGATGTTTTTATCCAATTCATCTACTACAACTATTATGTAATGTCCAAAAATTCTACCAAAAGCTCAACTAAGCACACAACATAAATTTTAAATTTTCACAATAAACACTAGACTAGCTTACAAAAGTTTATTTCTAATATGCAATATATCAATGATAGTTCCAAATTAATAATGGAAGTGTAGGATATAAGGGCTAGACCTATGTCTCAAGGGCTCATCTCTAATGGCCTTACATAAATGATGGATAGAGGCTTCGTAGTTTGACATCTTGAATTTACTAGTACACACTTGATCAATGCTAGGGTATATCTGTTGGATATTTGGAATTTCATAACATCCTAACAATCCTCAAGTTATCCTTGCAAGTTTCATTTAACATCTCTATCCTCTATGGAACTCTACACCATCATCTAATGTTGGAATAACATGATATGTATGTTTATATCTAAGCATAGATTCCACATTTGGGTGTTCACATAAGTAGATGGAGGTAAGGAACAATCTATATTATAATACAACCTATATTATATGTTACCTTACATTAATATAGGTATCAATCATAACTAAAAATGTGATATTGTCTATCTAATCTTGGTTCCTTACAAGATTTGAGATGTATATAAAATATATTTTAACTCTATGTAACACCATAAAATTACACCCCTTACAATTTCACTTATATTTTTGTATCCACTTTAGTTTCAACACCCTTAGTACTTGTGTAGGATCATTTTATCCTTTGCATTAGCCATTTCCCCTCTTAAGATGCTCAAGACCCCCTTTCAGTAGCTACATTTTGTAGACATTGAAAATTGTCCTAATCGATATCATACACTTGAAAAAAATTTACTAACATCATTTCCTCTTTAATCCATCATCTTTTCACTTAATTGATTAAATTATCCTAGCTATTTAATTAATTGCATCATTTTCATCCATTAACCTAATCAATTTAATCAAGTTAATTCATCCCTTTTCATGCTAATGTTTCATCTCATTAAATTAAATAAATTAAAATGTTTAATTAAATTCCCTAAGCCATCTTATTTAATTAAATAACCCTATGTTGTTTAATTAAAGATCATTTCACCTTTATCCCATTCATTAAATTATTTAATTTAATAAATATTTCTTCATTTCTTCTTAATCCCCTAATTGTGTGATTAAATCTTGTTTAGTTATCAATTAAACTAACTTTCCTCTAAGCAAAGAGAATATTCCCATGGAATATTCCTTATCCCCCTTTTTGCACAATAAAAACTTTGATTTAATTTGTAAATTTCCTTTTTCCTCACCCAAAGGAATATTTCAAAAGAATATTTTTATTCCCCTATCATTTGAACAAGGGATATTTTCACTTGGCTTCTTGAGCAAGTTTTAACCTTCAACTTATTGAACAAGTCACCTTTGACCTGTGTGAGCAAGTCAAAAGTGTGTTTGTTTGAGGAAAGTATGAACCCTTGATTAGAATCTCATCATGCATTCACATACATTAATGAGAATCCATGATCCATGCCTCTCATCCCCTTCATCTTGGAAAATTGATTAAACTTTTTGATCTCCACCCTTCATTTCACATTTACTCTCCTATAAATAGGTAACTATTTGGAGACAAATGGATCCATCTTTCAATTTCAAACTTATGTTGTTGTATTCACTTGCATCCATACTCTCATATTTACTCACTTTTAACTTAATTTAGTTATTTTTAATTGCATAATATCTTAAAGCATCCATTGATGACTTCTGTGCATCCATCTTAGTTTGTATATGAATTAGGGTTTTCATCTTTTAGCATAGAATTAGCTTATATTAGATTATAAATAGCATAATTAGTGCATCTTTAGCATAAAATTATGGTAATTTAGCTTGCATCATGTTCATTTTTAGCATAAACTAGGTTTTCATACATCAATCACAACGGTTTCATCGATTCTCTTCCATAGAATTAATAGAAACGGGCTCACTGATTAGGATATTGGGAAAGGGTCATTATTTCACATCAACACGACACCAATTCCAAAACAAGATAAGTTTCAAATGGGTTAGATTAGGAATTTAACTATTTTTTGTAGTTTGTAGCTTTCATTTTCAATTAAATGCAACTTATTTTAATTTTCCAATTTGAATGATCTTGTTTGTATATGTAGGTTTGTTTGAAAAAATTATGCTTCAATTCATCATGAGTCGAGCATAATCAACCCTCACTGACATTCCCTCATCTTACGTTCTAGTGCTAGAAGGAGGGAAAACCATTAAATCTAATCATTTTTAGCTTGAATTCCATTTTATGATTTTTTGCAGGACCAGGCGACGCCAAAATTACAAAGAGTGAGGCTATTTCAATAGCATTTCCATATAGTGACTCCCTATCAATTTGGAATCTCGACACTAATTTAAATATTGCAATGCATATTTAATCCAGAGGTATCAAAAAGGTTAAATAGTGACACTCAAATTCACCAATTCAATGCTTTCAAATTTCAAACTATGACACTACCATTAGCAGTGATGCCAAGCAAAATATTGACGCTATCATTCTCATTGTTTCTATTGCAGAGTGACGCCCATCCTTCAAAATATGATGCTATTATTTTAAGTGATGCCCAACTAGGGTAAGAATTTTTTTGTTTTCTTTTTCGAAACATGATTTAATTTTTTGGATTTATCTTACCATTGTTGTATGTTTGACTGTGTTTTGGTTGTTAGGCTAATAGGGTTTTGCAAGTTTTAAAGAAATGGAGCGAAAGTGAAGAAATTTTTTTCTATCTTAAATTCTATAATTTTAACAAGAATTTGATGCTTTGGGGAAACCATAACCTAATTTCATGTTTTCTACTTTCTACTATAGGAAACACACTAGAGTTCAATTAGGTTTAAAATGAACACTCAAAGGTTGATAAAATTGAACCTTCACATCATCATTTTACTTTGGGCTTAAAATTGAACAAGGCAACTTCATTTTAAGTTGGTGCTCTAAAAAGACCTCATCATTTCTTTGAGGCTTAAAAAGAACTTGTGATTTCATTGTCTTGTAATTTTCTTTGCAATTTGTGTCATTTGAATGCATATGCACTTCTCTCACGCTTCACGACAATCTTGAGAATCAAAAGCATTTTAATGACATCGATTGTCTAAAAAATTACCTACATCTTTTAATTGGGTTTAAAATTGAACAATCATGCTAGTGTGAGAAAGAGACATTGTGTGTGTTCCCTCCTTGTGCTTTACATGAATAGGGTGGTCGAACTACAAATGTACTCTCTTACTTTTTTTTATCTTTAGAGGGGTTTGCCTAAGACCAATTTGAAGGTGACTCCAACTATTTTTTTACTCGGGCTAGTATATAAATGGATAAGACTAAACTATCAAGTCCTCATGGTATGTAGGCTTTAGCTATATAGTGTCTTTCAAAATAGGGTACTACTGTAAAAAGTATAAGATCCCCTAGTAAGATTGATTAAATCCTTTAGTGGCTTGTTGGATGCTCGTGAGGTGTCATGTCATTTATTACCCTTACTATGACCCTTAGAGACCGATTGCTCCCATTGAACAACCTAATCTTCCAGGTGCTATAATTTAGCCAAACTTTGAACTCATAAACAATGAACAAACTTATCTCATCAGCAATTTGAGAAGCTTCACTTTTTAAAATAAGGAAAAAATACATAGTGGAGAAACGTAGCAACCATTTTAGATGAAGAAGAGGAAAAAACTGATATTGAGGCTAGAAGGCCCACATTTCCACCTCTCATGTGGGAATAAATATTTTCCTTTCTTCCATAAACTTAAATTGTTTTCACATGATCTCACATAAAATCAGGATCCCTAAGCCAAGGTCTACAAGTCATCATTTTATACATAGGCATCTCACTCCAAAATCTCTTAAGAAACACCTTTTAACAGTTCATAAAAATAGAGACAAATTGGTAGCAAAATTTTATAGACACACTTCAAGGTACAATCAAGAATTATATGCATTGTTTTGGAGTCAAAACCCTAATCCTATAAATGATTCATCGAACAATCAAAATCCATAGGGGAAAATCTTTAGCACTTCATTTCAGACATAGTAATCATAGAAAAATGTATGGTTAGAAGTGGGCTTCAATATTTTATCGCAATTGCTACACTTTGATGAGAAAATTTTATGCTCGAGCTAGGAGAGCCCAAATAGGTTTAAACATTCCCATCCATCCTCTCATCTAAATCATAGAGTCTTTAGGATTTGAACATTTTTAAAGGTCTAGCATCATTCTTACTACCTTGGTCTTGTCAAAACAAAAGCTTCACTTTAGGAAAACATTGGGTCAAACATTTCACTCACCCCTTTATCAAATTTCATGCTTCACTTCATGCAACTTTGCAAAATTTTGAGTACACCAACAGTCTGTGAATTAAACATCAAACCAACTACTAACTTAGCTACTTTGTATGTGAAATGTATCCTTTTCCATGCACTTAGTTAAGCTAGTTATCATCTTTGAACTAGCTCATATTGAAGGTCATGAGTCTACCCTAAATATTTCTAGGTTCATTAGCATCCTTTATCCTAACATCAAAACATCAAACTCAAGTCAAAAGTTTTGTTCCAAAATTTTTGCAAACATTGCTTCCCGCATCACTCATTTTTTCACCTCCAATTATCATCATTGCTCCCAAAAGACTTAGAGCATCTCTTTTACCTAGATTTGAGTCAACTAGAGAGTTCAAACATTACAAAAATCAACACAACTCTCCCATAGGTGACACAAAATTTATGGTAAAGACAAGATCACAATACAATAGAATCATGGAGAAAACCAAAGTTACATTTACCTCAATTGATCCTAATCCTTTAGAATTTGATCGTAGAAGTCATGTTACCCCGTCACAACAACCATCATCTCCTTGGGACCATTTGAGCTTACCAAGGAGGAACTCATAGAACATCAATCCTTTTAAAATGTAGATGCAATGTCCTCGATGTTTGTAGCATAGAATTTAAAACAAGGTTTCACAAATACATCACTAGGGCTAAATCAAACCTAAATCCCTAGTCTTGCAACCAGCCTTGCAAAAGATTTTGGTCACACCTCACCATTTGAAAGTAGTACACTTGTGGGTACCCTTGACACTAATCCTCCACCACCAACTATTAGTGTAATTAATATTTAATTACACTTGCATAACTTTATGGTTAATGTTCCAGAATCTTGATGGTACTCATCTTATGGGGCAGTTTTATTTTTAGTTTGGCATTGGCTTTGAGGACAAAAATTCCATATTTTGTCATCATTATGGGGGGCTTCATTTTTCCTTTCTTTTGTCCCACTGGGTTTTCCTTCTCTACCTCATTATTGAATTTGTACTTGGGTACCTGATCAGGCCTTATTGCCAGGACCCATTCATGCTTTCTTGCATTCATCTTAGTTTTTAGGTGCATGATTTTTTAGTCTCCCTAAGTTGCACTTATGGGGGGGTGTTAGTGTAATTAATATTTAATTACACTTACATAACTTTGCTTAGGTAATATTTAATTCCTAGGTTAATTAATTCTCATCATTATTTTGTTGAGCTATCTTGTTTCTCAAGATAAGATTAGGGTTATGCGTCTTTTCTTTTATAAAGAAAATCATATCTTGTAATTATTAAATTTCTAATAATATTATTTTTTACATCTTTTGCAAAGCTTTTCTTTTTGTGTTTTTCTCTTTTGTGGAAGGCTTTTTTGGTTTGCATTTCAGATCTTGGTTTCTAACACCAACCACTTCTTTGACACCTACTTTTGGTTCTCCTCCTATTCTTGAAGATCCAAAATAGTTACACACACCACTTGAACTTCATTATTCCACCACCACTTCAACATTTTAGGGAAACCATTCTTCATCCACACCTATGAGTACCACAAGTGTTCCTACCATCACATAAAGCAATATAAACCAAGTATCTCAAAACAAGACACAAGGGCATCTCAATACTATATCACAGAACCAACCCTTAACACAAATAGGGACATCTTTATCCAACCCTCCAGTGGGTTTATCCATCCCATCTACAATTTCCACATCATCCACAATCAATCCACCTCAAAAAAATCCCTTGGTTACAAGTTCTATCAATCCTAAAAGTACCTTGATCATAACTCCCTTGTTTACATCTTTTGTACAAAGAAATCCTCAAAACATAGGACAAGGGAATCTTTTAAATCAATGGACTCAAGGTCCTAGTATGTCATTTCTATTGCAAAATTTAACGACATCATATGTTCCCATAGTCCCCTTTACTATGCCAAATCAATCAGGACCTCAAACATACATTCCTCTACCTCATTCTACCATATTGCAAGGAATGTTAAACCAAGGGAACCCTCCACCTCTCACCAATAATCCACTACCCACTTAAAACATCAATATCCATAATCCTTCATAGATATCTCAACAACCACCTGATCCCACATTACAAGCACATGCCTTAGCTTTATAGAGAGCACAACAACAACATCAAGCACAACAAGTGTCTTTAGCACAACAAAAACATCAAGAACAACAAGAAGCCTTAGCACAGCAACAACATCAAGCACAAAAATAAGCCTTAGCACCACAACAACATCAAGCACAACAAGCGGTTTTAGCACGACAACAACATCAAGCAAAACAAGTCATGCAACAAAAACATCAAGTACAACAAGAAACTTTATTAGCACACCAACAATAGTAGGCCCAACAACAAGCCCTATTGGTGCAACAACAACAAGCTCAATAGAAAGCACTACTAGCTCAACAGTATACCAAAAAATAGCAACAAGGTTCCTATTATCCTCATTTAAACATCATCAATCCAAATGCATCAAGAACATATCCATCACTTTCATAGAACATCACACCATCATATACCCCATATAACTCTTCTTTCATCCCACCATATGTTCCTCCACCCAACCCACAAGATGATCTAGCATCACAATTGAAAGCACTCTCTCAAGAAATGCAAGACCTTAACATGGGAAAGACAAAGAAACTACATACATAGAACTTGTGTCCTTACCCATTTTATTGAAACATACCAATGATACCATTCCCTCCTAGTTTTTAAATCCCCAAGTTTGATAAATATAAAGGGAGAGGAAGTCCTATGGACCATATCAAATAATTTAACATCATGTGCATGGAAGTGGCTTACAATGACTCATATCTAATGTTCCTCTTCCATCGAAGTTTAACAAGTCATGTTGTGGATTGGTTTTCTCATTTTCCTCCTAGTATCAAAAAATTTCAAGAAATAACTGATAAATTCATTAATCACTACTCCTTCAATCTTGACATGGACATTAGTCTACAAAAATTATACACTCTTAAGAAAAATCAAGGAGAAACCTTCACTAATTTATTGCAACGATGGAGACAAAGAGCTAGTAAAAGCAAGTGGCCTCTTCCTGATGAACAAGTGGGAATCATCATAGCCAATCTGGATCCAAATCTATCATTCCATTTGAAAATGCAATGCATCACATCATACAACAAACTGGTCCCTAGAGCCCTTAATATTGAAAGAGCCCTAATCTCACAAGGAAATACTCAAGCTTACAAAGACAATTGTCCTTCAACTAGTTCAAATGAGAAACCTCATGTGTGGGCTAAAAATAGAAATGTGACAAATGATAGTGTGGTAGATGCTAAGGTTATACTAAGTGCTCCTAGACTCAATAACAATCAATTTGCTAATATCCAACCAATTATGCAACAAACAACAACACCTCAGAACAATTAGATTAGTAACACCAACATGCAACAAAGGAAAAATGGTAATAGGAACAACTATCCCAAATGAAAGTACACATAGTTATCAGAACCCATTGAGATGATCATGAAGAAATTGGTAGGGTCAAATATGATAACACTTCCTAACTTTGAAAACTACTAAGAACCACAAGAGAAACCATCTTGGTACAATGAGTGTGATCCCTGTGACTTTCATAAAATCAAAGGACACAAAAAAATAAAATACATGAAACTCAAAAACATCATCCAGGATCTCATAGAAAATGATACCAACTGGAAATCAAGATCTCAAGATATGCAAGAACCCTATGCTAGATCATAACAAAGCAAACAACAATGACAAAGCTAAGGATTACACCAATGTATAGCATACCTATTCCAATGTAGTTATCTTCTATGATAGCATTATCACTATTGTCACCATCAAAGGAGCTAGTACAAAATGTGGAGTCACCACACGATGTGGAAAAATAACCATTCCAGGAGACCCATCTCAATCTAGGGCACAACCTAATTTTCCTACATCTAATCCTATCAAGTACAATCTTCTAGACTAGATCAAGAAGACCCCCACACAGATATCGATCTTAGAACTCTTAAGGTTATCTCCCACACATAGAGGAATACTGGAAAAAGCCTTGTCTAAGTCATCTATTCCTGAGAACAACAATACTAATCAGTTTCAAGCTATGGTAGGTCATATCACCAACCATCTTCTTACCTTCTCCAAGCAAGATTTATCATCACAACCATCTCACAACTATGCTTTACACCTTGAGGTTGTCATTCATAAAAACAAGGTCAAAAGAGTCTTGGTAGATGGAGGTGATGGTTTGAACATTTGTACCCTATAGTTCATCAAAAATCTAGGCTATTAAGAAGACACTATTGAGAAGGAAAAAAGTATCACCATGAGAGCATATGACAACCAAGAATGGGTATCACAAGGAATCATTGCACTTCCAATCCAAGTGGGACCTCTTATTGTAGAAACTACATGCCAAGTCATTAATCTTGATCTTCCCTATAACATACTACTTGGTCAACCATGGATTCATGCCCTAAAAGCTATAGCCTCTACCTATCATCAGTGTGTGAAATTTCCTTTCAAAGGTAGAGAAATCACTATCCATAGAGATCTCGATCCTTTCTACTACTGCAAAAGTCTTGAGTCCAAGTTCTATAAGATCCCCCAAATACCCAAAAATGATGAAGGACCTACACCATCAAGCTCATTTTTTGACCCATCATCCCTAGCCTCTACCTCAACATCAAAAATACCCATTGTGAAGAGTATACCCAATGTCAAAGCAGTGGTCCAAGATGATGGTTGTGGGAGCTATAAACTATTGAAAGACACCTTTTTCCTAGGAAAGTTACCTATTTCTCCAAAGTCACATGGGAAACCAACTTCTAGCACCAAAGAACCTGAAACAATCAAAATGGAAGCTACTACCTTCACCAAGTGGGGAGATTTGAATCAAGAAGATGTTAATGAGGAAGATATCTTTAAACTTCTCTATCAAGATGAATAACCTATTCCTATTCTTCCTATGGAAGATGACAATAGAGGCCTACAACTAATGAAAAGAATGGGATATAACAAGAATGAGAAGCTAGGAAAAAAGAACAATGGTTTAATAGAACCCATCATTCATGAGAAATGAATAAAGAATATTGGCTTAGGTTGTACTACTAGAAAGGTCACACTTATTGGAAAAGGTATTTCAGCTAAATGAGTTGAGGCTTCCTCTTGGTCACCTACATCATGTGATACAACCTTAGATGATTTTCCACTTGATGTTGCTGACCTATTTAAGAACAACACCCTCTTTATGATATCTATAATATCCTTTACCTCAAGCAACCAACCAACTAAAATACAACTAGTATACCCACAACTCATTGAAATGGAGCAACAAGGACCACTGATTCTAGATTTATTCAAAAATGATGAAGTAATCTCATAATTAATGGGACTCTATGACAACTTATAATGGGAAGATCACAAAGTAGGCTTCAACATAGAGCTCAATACAAGGGCATACTATGGGGAGACAATTGAACCCTTCAGTTGCAAAATAAAGGAAATGCAACTAACATGCAAATCCTTGATTGAAAACCACCTAGTTGTACTCTCTGATCTTAAAATAGTAAAAACAATGATGCATCTAATGGTGAAAACCTTTGTGAGGCACCCAAGGATGAGGGATTAAATCTCCCCCTTAGTGCAATGCATCCAAAGAAGTTAGAAATACTAGTAGAAAAATCCACTCCAGTCAATGTGGGAATAGAAGAAGCACCCAAGATCACTTTCTATGTTGAATCCTTGTTGGATGAAGAATAGAGGAATCTTGTAGCATTCCTTAAAGAGAAAAGAGATAACTTTGGATGGTCATACACAAATATGCTAGGCCTAGATCTAGAATTAGTTGTGCATCACTTAGTAGTCTATCCTGAAGCCAAACTAGTTAAGAAAAAATTAAGGAAGATACACCCTTAGATAACACTCTTGGTTAAACTAGAATTACAAAAGCTTCTTGACATTGGATTCATCAGGTCTTGATAGATTATCCTGAGTGGGTTTCAAACTTGGTACCAATCTCAAAACCCACTGGGGGCATCAAAATATGCATTGACTTCAAATATCTGAACAAGTCATGCCCGAAGGATTATTTCCCTCTTCCCAACATCGATCTTATTATGGACTTAATAGCTAGGCATGAAATGTTTTCACTAATGGATGGGTTTTTTTCCTACAATCAAATCATAATCGCCAAAGAAGATCAACACAAAAATGCATTCACTTGTCCATGGGGAACCTATTGTTGGAATGTGATGCCATTCAGGTTAAAGAATGTAGGAGAAACCAATCAAAGAGCAATGACCCCCATCTTTCAAGACATGATCCAAAAAATAGTTGAAGATTATGTGGATGATATTTTGGAAAAATAAAAGAAGAGAAGTGATAACATATAAGTCTTAGGACCTATCTTTGACAGGCTTGAGGAATACAAGGTATGACTAAATCCAAAAAAGTGTGTGTTCAGGGTCACATCAGGGAAACTTGTTGGCTTCATTATTTCACAAAGAGGGATAGAAATTGATCCATCAAAGGTAAAATCCATCCTAGACATTGAACTTCCACAAACATTGAAGTAGATGAGATGATTACAAGGAATATTGTAGTCCATTAGAAGGTTCATAGCCCAACTAGCAAATAAGATTCACCCCTTTTCACATCCCCTCCATAAAGGGATAACCTACAAATTGGATGACAAGTGTGATAAAGATTTTTAGTAGATCAAAGATTGTCTACTAACACCTCTAGTACTCATGCCTCTAATACCAAACAAACCACTAATATTGTGCATCTCAGCAACACCAATAGCACTAGGAGCTCTTTTAGCACAACTTGATCAAAATGAAAAGGAAAGAGCCATATACTACATCAACAAAACCTTGGTAAGCTATAAAATGAAGTATTCACCTATTAAGAAGGCATGCCTAGCAGTAGTTTTTTCTTCACAAAAGTCTAGGCACTACATGTTGTCACATCAAATCAAGCTCATTGCAAAGATTGACCCATTAAAATATCTATTATCCAAAGCAACCCTCACAAGATGAATGGCTAAATGGGTGATGATATTGATAGAGCTTGACATAGAGTATGTTGAGCACAAGGAAATCAAAGGAAAAGTGATCACAAACCAACTAGAAAAAGTGCATA